>JAPVLO010000360.1:2400000-3000000 GCA_027257055.1 Cephalopachus bancanus | reverse complement strand
TTTTCTGCAATTGTGACCTTTTGTCTCTTTCTTTTCCATCTATCCTTCGTATTGATTTTTCTTGTCATACTCTTCTAGCTAGGATCTTTAGTATGATGGTGAACAGAAGTAGTGATGGTGGGCATCCTTGTCAGTTTTAAATTTTGTAGGGGAACACTTTTATCATTTAACCATTAAATATAATGTTTGCTATGTGATATGAGTAGATATCCTTTATCAAAGTAAGCATGTCTTTGTCCTAGTTTGCTAATAATTTTTAAATTTCATGAAGGAGAATTAAATTTGATAAAATGCTTTCTCTACATCTACTGAAGTGATAATAACTTTTGTCTTTAACATGTTAATGGGGCAGCTACATTAAAGGATTTTTTAAATATTAAACTCTTACATTTTTTGAATTAAAGATGGTTTGATCATTGTTATTACTATTATTTATTTTGTTTTTTAATACAACTTTTCTTTTTTATTTTATTATTGTTATTTTTTGAGTCAGAGTCTTACTCTGTTGCCCAGGCTGGAGGGCAGTGGCATGCTCACGGCCACCCCAGCATTGACCTATTGGGCTCAGGCGATCCTTCCGCCTCAGCCTTCCAAGTAGCCAGAACTACAGGCACATGCTACCACACCCGACTAATTTTTTGATTTATTGTAGAGACGAGGTCTCGCAAGTTGCCCAGGCTGTTCTCCAACCTGTGGGCTTAGGCAGTCATCTCTCCTCAGCCTGCCAAAGTGCCTCTGCACCCGGCCTATTACTGTTATCTTAAACTGCACCCTAGGAGTTCACTAAAATTTCACTTAGGAGTTTCACATTTCTGTTTGTGAGTAAATGTGGCCTATAATTTTTTTTCTTGTGCTGTCCATATTTGGTTTGCTTTGAAAGTTATACTGGCTTCATCAGATGAGTTGGGGAATGTTTCTTTTTTTTCTACTCTCTGGGAGAGTTTACATAAGATTGAATTGATAAAATTTGGTGGAATTTGCTTCTAAAGCCATTTGGACATGAGAGCTATTGGCATGTCAACTTTTAACTACCAATTTAATTTTTAAAATGATTATAGGACTGTTCAGTTTTTCTACTTATTCTTAAGTTACATACAGATTAAAATTGCTTTTTGATTATACTGTATATAGAAGTTTAAGTCCTGCTTTTTTCTTCTATTTTCTACATCATTAAATATTCACCAAGAAGATGACTTTTATAGCATTTACTTTAGCAATGGTTTTCTTTATAATTATGTAATATACCTGGCAGTACTAGCCAGGTATTAGACATACAATAATTTCTGCCAGACATTGTACCCAGAATTAACGAGGCATTGTAACTTTCCAGAGCAAAAAAGTTGGAATTTCCTCATGTTTTACAGGGTGAGGGTAAAGGCAATTTTGTGAAAATTAACAAAGACAAGGGGATGGCAGAGAGGCTTTCCTTTTTGCTAAAGGAAAAAATAACACATTCTTTTGGAATGATGATTTTATTTTTGAAATGCATCCTGCCTGAAATGATGAGCTCAGATTTCTGGGCCTGAGCAATTTTTGTTGAAAGACATTTGTAGAGATTTCCAAAAGAGCATATAAAGATGGCAGGTTCTTAGTTCTGGGGAAAGAGTAACCTGGGGAGGAAGTATGTTTTCCTCCTTTATTGATCTCAGTTCCTATGGTGTACCATATAATTTTTCATAGAGCTGTTTTTTTGTTTTGTTTTGTTTTTGAGTCAAGGTCTCACTGTGCTGCCCAGGTTGGAGTACAGTGCCATGATCATGGTTCACCACAGCCTCTGACCTCCTGGGCTCAGGTGATCCTTCCTCCTTAACCTTCTGAGTGACTGTGACTATGGGCACACACCACAATGCCCAGATCATTTTTTAAAAATTGTATAGAGACGAGGTCTCGCTATGTTGTCCAGGCTGGTCTTGAACTCCTGGCTCAAGCAGTCCTCTTGCCTTGGCTTCCCAAAGTGCTGGGATTACAGTTGTGAGCCACGCATCTGGCCCATAGAGCTGTTCTTGGTGCCCCATGTAGGGCCAGTGGCCCCTGCTTCTAAGAGGTGCAGTTCACTGGGAGCTATGGTGGCAACTGTCCTTTTGTGGGCTTTTGCCATGTCTGTTTTAGGTTTGAAACTGTGGACCCTTTAGGAGCTTGGTTGATGATATAACAATTCCATTATTTTAACAAAAACTCTATTCCCATTTTTGGAGGTCTAAAAACATTCCCTCTGCTCTGATTTGAATGTATCCCCCAATCATGTATGAGAAAATTCCCAATGCAATGGCATTGACAGGTGGTCTTGAGGGCTCTGACTGCATGAATAGATTAATGCCATTATTTCAGGAATGATTTTGTTATCATGAGAGTGAGTTCCTGATAAAAGGATGAGTTTGGCTGCCTTCTCTGTTCTTACTCATCCATGTGATGCCCTCCACCATGTTATGGTGCATTTTTGTTCTTTATAAATTACCCAGTCTCAGGTATTCTGCTATAGCAGCACAAAATGGACTCAGATGCCCTCCATCCATCCCTCTACCAGCCAAAATCAGTTAAGCGTTCAGCTTTATTGCAGCCAGTGTCCTTTGGAGAAGACGTCTGTGAAAATTCCTTTTGAGTTTCCTGACAAGAGCTGTGTGAAACCCATTTAGATGGAAATCAAAAACATGGTCAGGCTTGTGAGTCCTCCTTTTAAAGAGTTCTCTTCCTGATCCTCAAACGCTCTTCTCAAAAGCACTTTGTACATCATGTCATCTGTATGTTTTCTGATTGGTGCAATTACACAACCTTTTACTACCCACTGCCCACACGTGAGCTGACCCTTTCATGCTGTAAAGGGAGACCCAGAAGGCAGTGCTGCCAAGCTTTCTTATAGAAAGCAATTTTTCTTCTTCTGAAATATGTGTGTTCTGAGAGTTTTAAAAAAATTCTTGAAGGCAGCTGCAGATTATATATGTAAAATCGCATGTACAAACTTAAAAAAAAAAACTGGGGCCATGGAAAAATTCATTTTTTTCTTTTTAACAAGATGGTAGCAGTAATGTCTTTTCATTTTTTTACCCAAAGAGTAGCAATTTCTAAATTGTTAGACATAGTGCTTCTTAGTTTCATATAACCCATTTGTTCATGATTATTTAAAGCCAGTGAAAGGTTGACATACTTCCCTGAGAGGTAGAAATGGGGAAGCTTAAAGAGGTTAAATGAGACAATTAAAGTCATTCGGAAGAGGTTTTTCTTCTTGTTGTTGCCCCCCCCCCGGGAGGGGCTTTTTATATTCCCTCTTTTCTACTTGCCCTATACTGGAAAGGCCACTGGACTTGGGTATGTCCTTTCCAAAATGTGTGACCTTGAGCAAGCTGTTCCACCTCCTCTTAAGGTCTCAGATTTCGAATCTGTAGAATCTAAGAGCCTTTGAATGGCCAGTGAATTCATGACCAGGTTTGGGCTCCCAGGTTACCACTGCTACATACCAGGGATATTACCAAATTTTGGGATTTGATATAAGCTCCTGATTTGACTCAGTGTAACCTGGGTCTTTGATATGTATCAACTGCAGACATGAAATTGATGTACATTGTATCAGGACTCTGGAGGCAGATGTTGAATGTTAAATTGGGGAGGGACTTTCGCCTTCCCCCAGTTCCCCTACTTCATTGTCCAGATGATAAAGCTGCTGCCAGGGTTTAGCCCTCAAGGGCTGTAGACCTGAGGATAGTTATCCTTGCCCCTGGCCAGTGCTTTTCAGCCTTTCCACTTTCTGAGTGTTTGGGGAAGTCGATTGACTTTTTATAAGACCTCGTGGAATGGACAGATGACATCCCCCATCTCCATCTCCAGTGAATACATGGATTTGTCTCTGAAGTGTCATCTCAGTTCACCTCTCAGTGGATGGGAAGAGACCTGAGAACTTTTTTTCCTTTGGCCCTAAATTCCTGTCCTTATGGAGTTGCTCCATAGCAGCTTGGAGGAAAGCTGGAAATGAGAAATAGGCTTCCCACCGAAGCCTTCCAGTGTCTGGACACATTACAGTGGCCGTTGTTCAGGTGACAGAGGACACAGGGAAGGCATTGCAGAGACAGGTTAAGTAACCTCCTAGACACATGGTGAGTCAGCAACCGACACCTTCAGCCTCTGCCTCGAAGCTGCCCCTTCCCACCCCAGCTTCTGCGGGTCCCGCTCATTCTGATCTCATGCTGCCCCTCATGCTTGCTTCTGGAGGTGCTGCTGTTATTATCCTTGGCAGACACTGGCGTATTTGTTGTCAAGAATGTTGGTGGTCAGGGCTTCTCATTCTCACCCGCTCTGGAGGTGAGTTGAGAGGTCTAGGCCCCAGGGATCCTAGGGAGCTCCACATGGCTACCGTTCTTCACTGTGTTAAGTTTGTCTTCCTCCTTGTTTTCATTGTCATTTCCTCATCATTAGCATGCTGTGTTTTTTGAGTAACTATGCATGAAGCCCCAGTGTCCAGAGCTGCCAGGCAGAGCTTCCAGAGGCTTCTGTCTGTCCCGAGAGGCAGGTCCAACATGTGAAAGTGACACAGCCAGCCTAGGCCTTCATGCCAAGGGAAACACGAACTTCAGGTGCCAGAGTGCACGGGGGAGGAGTCTCCTGGTTCCCTGGGGACCTGCGCAGGGGCTCATTCCTGACCTGCCCTTCTGGCCAAGCTTCCTTTGCTGAGCGCCCGGGCAAACAGTAGTGTTGGTGTTGGAGCAGGATCAAAGCTCATTCCTTGCTAACCTGCAGCAATGAGCAGGTAAACAAATGGGAACCATAAAATAGAGACTAAAATGAAAGTTTGTCTTACTGTGATTAGCAACTGGCCCCTGTCCAGATTCCACCTGCTCTGTGCGGCGGTCTGGTGTCTCATTCCAAGTGTCTTCTCGCAGCATCTGACCTGGGGCCTTGGGTAACAATACACCGGCGTTTGCCAAGGATAACAATAGCAGCACCTCCAGGAGCAAGGCATTGGGGGCAGCATGAGATCAGAGTGAGCAGCACCCACAGCAGCTGGGATGGGTGGGAGCGGCTACGAGGCCGAGGCTGCCAGTGTAAGCTGCTGACTCACCGCGTGTCTGGGAGGTTACTTAACCTGTCTCCGCAATGGCTTCCCTGTGGGTGAACCCTCTTTAGCATGCGGCATGCTGATCGGCCTGCCGGCATAAGAAGCATAAGCAAGGCTACATAAAAATCACAGGTGCCCCTCATTTTATGCATCCGAGAGGTGTGGGTCCAATTTCGGAGTGGGTCAGGAGATGCCAGCCCTCAAGCTGTGCCCCTAGCTGGATGGGTTTGAGAAGTTACAGCAGTCCTGGGCCTCACTGAAAGGAGAGGCTTGGAGTGGATGAGTTCGTAAGGTCTTTCCCAGCCTGGTTCTTCTGTTCTTATTATCCAGCATGTTGGAGTGCAGCCCTAAAAGTGGCTACCTAGGTGGTGTGGCTTGAGGAATAGAGAGACTGCCCGTGGTCTCAAATGTTTTTTCTTCCTGGCCCCACTAGGTCGCCATTGCGTCCCTTCCCATTGGCCAGTGAGGGCTGGGACCCCGTCACTGGAATGCACATGTGTTATGAGGCAGGGTTGTTACAACTAGTTCCTATGATCATAAATCTCCAGTCAGATTAGCTCTCATGATTCTAGAGAATTAGGTCCAAGGAAGTGAGGACATTGAGGCTGAAGAACAGGAGAGATGCTGGACTCTTTGAGAGGCTGAGATGGGGGTGTTGCTTGAGGCCAGCCGGGGCAGCATAGTGAGATCCTGTTTCTGAAAAAAAAAAATTAAGTGTGGTGATGTGTGTCTGTAATTGTAGCTACTTGGGAGGTTGAGTCAGGAGGATCACTTGTGCCCAGGAGTTCAAGACTGCTGTGAGCTACAAGAGCCTGAGAAAGTCCTGGATCTGGTTGGCCCTGGACACTAAAAACAAACTTCACCTCCTGGGAACCCAAGTAAGAAACCTCCTTTGACATTCTGAAGCATCCTGAAATGTTGATAATCACCGATCGAAGATCTGTTTTAAAAGGGTGCATTTTTCTCTGCTGAGTTTTCTTGATGTGTGGCGCAGCTGGGAGGTACAGAGTGGTGGGGTGGGATGCTGTGTATTTATCTGAAGGGTGAAGGCATGCACCTCCTACTGCCATTTTGGTGGGATAGAGCCTGATGATCCAGGCAAGAAGTGAAGGTAACAGAACACTGGTCGAATTGACTTGTGGGAAATTGGACTCTCCCAGTAGGCCTACTCTTTCCTGCACTTTGTGGGGCTTCAGCAAAAGCTCGGCCCGCAGAACCAGGGAGCCCTGCAGGTACATCTGCAGTATTCTTGGGCCTCTTTGCCCAGTGAAGAGCACAGTGTAATTCAGTCCAGTGTGGGAATCAGATGTGGCGTGTGGCCAGGGCCTGGCACAGGTGCTTGGAGGGTTGTCTCAGCTTTTCTGCTGACTTACTGTGTGGCCTAAGGCAGGTCACTTACCATCTTTGGGATTCAGGAAACTAAGAAGAGAAGTGAGCATGTTGGACTCTCTGTAAGGACCTGGAAGGAATAACCAGTAAGAACACGTTGACACCTGGTAAACATAATGTTTAATTGTATGCCTTTCAGTGAGGCTTTTGAGGTTGTGTACTAGTTTGCTGTCAGTCTTCATATCACCTGGTGGGGTTTCCTTCCTTTGAATGGCAGGAAGAGGGATGTTCTTCTTACACATCTGTTCCCTTCTGCCAAGTGTAAATGTCATGTTGGCATCTGAGTCTTAATCATATTGCTGTCCCCTTGTACTGGACCTGGATGGGGTAGGTGCTCAACTAAACCACACAGACCCAAGCTCCTGACTGCAGATACATGTCACTCAGTTCATGGACTTCAGCTGCAACATCTTTGTTATTAGACTATTAGCTCAGTAGTCTTGTTGTCTCCTATTTTTCTTATATTCTCCATAGCTCCTAGCCCAGGACTGTGACCGTAGCCCTTCACAGATGCTTACTGATGACTGAGTGGCTAACGGACGCAGTCTCAGATGTCAACCCTTGTATTGCTCAATGGCTTTTTACATGCAAAGTCCAGAATCTGAATTGAGTGGCTTCTGGATCCAACATTCATCTCTCTCCACAGCGGTTTGCCTCCATGCTCCTTTGGTCACTGATAAGTGTTGTCAACATTTTTCAAATATCCTGTCTGCACTGGGGCATGAAATACACCAGGTGGGGCTCATTATTGCCACTGATTCCCATGCTGACAGACAGATTGGGCATGTCTTTGCATTTGTCTTTGGAGAGCCTCATTTTCTTCTTAGGTGATACATACACCAAATGCATAGGAATCATTATTGTAATGCACATAGGAGACAGCCACCTCTCAAAGCAACTCTGGCCAATTGAAGAAAAGCCCAGAGGCTGCTAATTTTGATTACTTGTAATTTTGCTTTGTATACAGTTTTATCTCCTCAGTGAGAGCTGCTTCTTGACTTCCTTGCTGACTTTTGAGAGACATTGGAAGACATGAGGAGAGTCTTTTAAACATCAGCTTGTGCTTCACTTTTTAATTTCTTTTCCAGGTAGAGTCTCCAGTGAGAGAATGATTTCCTGATGGGACCTCTCAAGAGGATGGAATTTTTAGAAGGATGAAAAATATTTCACAGAGCAGGATGTACTTGTACCCCGGACACCAGTGTTTAGTATTCAGTTAGGAAGATAACTTCATTTTCATTGTTCATATATATGCATGTTAAGGTACTTAGAACCATACCTCGCACATAATAAAAACTCTGTAAGTATTCATTGTTCTGGTTATTATCACTGCCATCCTCTACTTGTATTCACTGATTCATGGCAGGCTGCAAACAAGGAGTGCCATGACAAACATTCATGGGGTGGAGGACCCCTCATGAGTGGTGTAGAGTGGATTGCCGACACCCTCTGCAAGTGCCTCTTCGTCTGACCTGTTATTTTTGCTGAACCGTTGTATTCCTTTACCTAGGAGCTCACATCCAGTTGCTTGTGCTACTCTGAAGGGAAGGCAGAGGGCTTGTATCTGAAGTCATACCTCTGTCATGTAGCTATCTCAAGCTCTAGATTTGGGTTTTGGCATTTCTCTCCTCACTCGATAGTCATAATGTTAACATGGTTGATGAACTGACATGCTCTAGTGAACAGTTCTGAGTATCCGTCATGGACGTTCCAAAGAGATCCACAGATACGTCTCACACTCATTGATTGAATACTTAGTATGTTCAAGGCTTTGAGGTTGGTGCTGGGGAGAGAAAGATGAAAGGCAACCTGCTGCTGATTTCATTTGCATCCTGCCCTTAGGACTTGGGTTAATTGGTCTAGGAGCTTCCCAGACCCCTCGGGAGACATGAGACTTGTAAGACCCATTTCTCAAAAAAAGTGTAAGATTTGTCTTGGAGGATTCTTTTCCTCAAGTGAAGCATCAGTCATGTAACCGGTCTGGGTGATACCAAAAATTTTATTTTTGAAAAAAAGAGAAGCACAATTAGTTAATAGATATCAAAGAGCTAAATGACTGGCTTGGCCTCTTGAAAGAACTGACTAGTTCTTTTGTCATCTTGTAGTCAGTCTGCATGTGTCTGCTCAGCTTTCTTATACTGCGGCTTTTCCCTCAGGATCATCATCAGTTTTTTCCAGTATTTAGATGATTAAACTCACAGATGGCAGCTTCTAAATCATTATGCCACTGATTAAAGAATTGTCAGGCAGATCTATTTCTCTAAATACAAACACATGCAAAACTGAGATTTTGACCAAAACTTTGCTAGACACAATAGTGTATTGTTTTCTCTTCAAAATGTATTCCACTGTAGGTTTGTATTAAAAAACAGCAGTGCCTGGCATATATATGGTGTCGATCTCCAAAGAATTCTAAACTCTTTTTAAGAAGACATTTTTAAGATAAATGGCATTTTTAAAAGGTACGCTCTCTCTCCATTTTTTTTTCTTTCCCTTTCTTCCTTCTTCACAGCATCCTCAGATGTGAAAATATACGTCCAGCCCTACATTGCATAGAGTAAGTGCTCACTAATTCTGATTATCTTTATCAGTAACTCTTTTTTTTTTTTTTTGAGTTGGGGTCTCACTCTGTTACCCAAACTAGAGTGCAGTAACCGCTGCAGCCTCGACCTGCTGGGCTCTGGCAATCCTTCCGCCTCAGCCTTCCAAGTAGCTGGAACTACAGGTGCATGCTACCATGCCCAGCTAATTTTTGATCTATTGTAGAGATGAGGTCACGCCAAGTTGCCCAGGCGGGTCTCGAACCTTTGGGCCCAGGTAATCCACTCACCTCGGCCTCCCAAAGCGCTGGGATTACAGGCTGAGCTGCTGAGCCCAGCTATCAGTAACTCCTAACAGATGTGTTCGTGGTTAGACACACATGGGTCTTGCCTTACATGACTGCATCTTTGTTTTCTTTTGGGGCGAGTAGAGAACTAGAGTTCATTGTGTTCTCTCTTCACGGTTAACCGTTAACTCTATTTGAGTGTTTTTCAAAGAAAATGGAAACTACTGGTTTTGGTCTCATGCCAGCTAGTTCTAGATTATTGTTCTTAAAAAATAAAAATCCTATCTAACTGGGTGAGGTGGCCCACGCCTATAATCCTAGCAATGTGGGAGGTCAAAGTGGGAAGATCACTTGAGCCCAGGAGTTCAAGACCAGCCCAGGCAACATAGTGAGACCTTATCTCTACGGGGGGGGGGGGGAATAAATAAATAATTTAAAACCCTATCAGTATTCACAGATATAATTACTTACACAGACCCCTGCTCTACCCCCTCCCCCAATAAAATTTAGCAAAATAATTTATCAAGGTTACTGGATATGAAACCAATATAAAAAAAATTAAATTGTATTTACATCACTAACAGTTTGAAAATGGAAAGGTGCCAGAAATAAATCTAGCAAAAGATGCACTAAACTGTCATGGAGAAATTTATTAAAAATTTTTTTAAAGCATTAAGAATTCTAAATACTATAAGAAAGGGATTGGTAGTCGGGCTTGGTGGCTCAGCCTGTAATCCCATTGCTTTGGGAGGCCGAGATGAGTGGATTGCCTGAGCCCATGGGCTAGAGCCCTGGGCAACTTGGGTGAGACCTTATCTCTACAATAAATAAAAAATTAGCCGGGCATGGTAGTGCACGCCTGTAGTTCCAGCTACTTGGAAGGCTGAGGTGGAAGGATCACTGGGACCCAGTAGGTCGAGGCTGCAGTGGCCAGGAGTGGCCACTGCACTCCAGTCTGGGTGACATGGTGAGACTCCAACTCAAAAAAAAAAAAAAAAAAAGCAAGGGATTAGCAGTAGTGGGAAACTGCCAGGAGAGTGGGGGCAGGATTGGCATTTGAGGTAAACTGCCAGGGGATTGAGGGGCACACCTCATCAACAAGGGTACCTGCATAATGAACATTTGTATACCTAACCCTGAATTGTAAAATAAAGAAAATATTTAAAATAAAAAGAAAAAAGAATTCTAACTAAATGGAGAGTGTACCATGTTCATGATAGGATGACTCAGAATTGTAAAATGTCAAGTCTCCACAAAATGATCTAAAGATTCAGTACAATTTCCATCAAAGGTACAACTGGATTTGGGAGGAGAGGGATTTAACATGCTGATTCTCAAATTTATATGAGAGAAAAAATAAAGAGACTTACTATAAAACAATAAATAGTTATAGCAGTATGAGAAACAAATAGACCAATGCAAAAAATAGAGAGCTAGAAACAGACCCCTACATAAGGAAACTTGGTTTATGTTAGATTGGCATTGTAGACAAGTAGAAGGAAGAAAGATTATTCAATAAATAGTGCTGAAACAACTTGAAAATCATATTTTCAAGAGGGTTACAATGAAGTCAAATTCCAACCTACACCATATACGAAAAGTTATTACAAGTAGATTAGCAAATCCTAAACAGTTTAGGAAAGAATATAAGAAAATATTTTTATGACGATGTAGGAAATGACTTTTTGACGTATAAACAAAAAGCATAAACCATAAACTAAAAAGATTGACAAATTTGACTTTTTTTTTTTTTTTTTGAGTTGGAGTCTCACTCTGTTGCCCAGACTGGAGTGCAGTGGCCGCTCCCAGCCACTGCAGCCTTGACCTGCTGAGCTCCAGCGATCCTTCCGCCTCAGCTTTCCGAGTAGCCGGAATTACAGGCATGTGCTACCACGCCTGGCTAATTTTTTGATTTATTGTAGAGATGAGGTCTCGCCAAGTTGTCCAGGCGGGTCTCGAACCCGCGGGCTCAGGCAATCTACTCACCTCGGCCTTCCAAAGGCGTGGGATTACAGGCTGAGCCACCAAGCTCGGCTAAATTTGACTATATTAAATGAAGAACGTCAGTTTATCAAAAGTCATCATAAAGTTAAAAAAATTTCCACTAACTCAGAGAACTTATTTTCAATATATATAACTGAGAAAGATTAGTATTTAGAATATATACGTTTTGATGTATCCCACTTGTCTTTTTTTGCTTTTGTTGCCTGTGCTTTTGGTGTCATATTCAATAAATCATTGCCAAGGCCAGTGCTTTGAAACTTTCTCCCAGGTTTTCTTCTAGGAGTTTTGTAGCTTCAGGTCTATGTTTAAGTTCCTTAATACATTTTGATGTTTGTATATGGTGTAAGATAAGGATCCACTTTCTTTCTTTTGCATATAGATATCTAGTTTTCCTAGCACTGTTTTTTGAGACAGTCCTTTCCCATTATGTAGTGTTGGCACTCCTACTGAAGAACATTTCACTGTGTTTTATTGGGTTTATTTTTGGGTCCTCTATTCTGCTCCATTAGTCTATATGTCATCTTATACCAGTATCATACTGTTTTGATTACAGTAGCTTTGTAAGGTATTTTTTTGTCAAAATGTGAAGATTTCAACTTTTTAATTTTTTCTTCAGATTGTTTTGGCTATTCAGAGTCCTTTGAGGTTCCATATGAATCTTAGGATTGTTTTTTCAATTCTGCAAAAAACATTGTTTGATAGGTATTACATTAAATGTGTAGCTTGCTTTGGATAGATTGGACATTTTAACTATATTTAACCTTCCTATCCATACACATAGGAAGTTGACTTTTCATATATGGAATTTATTATGTTGAGGTAATTTCCTTTTATTTCTAGTCTTTTGGTGTTTTTATAATGAAAGAGTGTTGATTTCACTCAGATACTTTTTCTGTATATATTCAGATGATCATGTAATTTTGATCTTTTATTCTGATAATGTGGTGTATGACATAAATTGACTTTTGGATATTAAACCATCCTTGCATCTCAGGGATATATCCCAATTGGTCATGATGTATTATCTTTTTAATGTACTGTTGAGTTCAGTTTTATGTTATTTTGTTAAGAATTTTTGTACCTCCTTTGGGAGGCTGAGGTGAGTGGATTGCCTGAGCCAGCGGGTTCGAGACCCACCTAGGCAGCGAGACCTCACCTCTACAATAAATCAAAAAATCAGCTGGGCGTGGTAGCGCGCGCCTGTAATTCCGGCTACTCGGAAGGCTAAGGCAGAAGGATCGCCGGAGCCCAGCAGGTCGAGGCTGCGGTGGCCGGGAGTGGCCACTGCACTCCAGCCTGGGCGACAGAGTGAGACTCCAACTCAAAAAAAAAAAAAAAAAAAGAATTTTTGTACCTATATTCATCAAGGCTGTTGGCTTGTAGTGTTTGTATTTATTTATTTATTTTAATTGCAATAACTTTGCCTAGTTTTGCTATTGGTGTAGTGCTGGTCTCATAGTGAGTTTGGAACTGTTCCCTCTCCTTTCTTCCTTCCTTCTTTTCTTTTTAAAGAGAGTTTGAGAAAGGTTGGCATGAATTCTTCTCTAATTATTTGGTAGAATTCTCCAGTGAAGCTATCTGGTCCTCAGCTTTTCTTTGTTATTTGATTCAAAATAGTTGTAGATCTGGTCAGATTTTCCATTTCTTCATGATTCAGTCTTGGTAGTTTGTATATTTCTAGAAATTTATCGATTTCTTCATGGTTGTCTAATTTGTTGGTGTATAATTGTTTAGAGGAGTTTCTTATAAACTTTTTAAATCTCTGTAATATCAGTTATGATGTTGCTTTTATTTCTGATTTTGAGTATTTTCTCTTTTTATTCTTAGTCTAGTTAAAAATTTGTTAATTTTGATCAAAATGCAGTCCCATGTCCCTATAGTTCTACCTACATGGGAGGTTAAACAGGAGGATAGCTTCAGCCCAAGAGTTCAAGACCGACCTGGGCAACATAGAGAGATCCCATTTCTTAAAAAAAAAGTTTGTCAATTTTGTTTATTTTTTTCAAAAAACAATACTTAGGGCCGGGCTTGGTGGCTCAGCCTGTAATCCCAGCACTTTGGGAGGCCGAGGCGAGGGAATTGCCTGAGACCGCAGGTTCGAGACCAGCCCTGGCAACTTGGCGAGACCTCGTCTCTACAATAAATAAAAAATGAGCCGGGGAGGTAGCACATGCCTGTAGTTCTGGCTGCTTGGAAGGCTGAGGCAGAAGGATCACCAGCGCCCAGCAGGTTGATGCTAGGGTAGCTGTGAGTGTGCCACTGCACTCCAGCCTGGGTGACAGAGTGAGACTCCGACTCAAAAAAGAAGAAAAAAAGAAAAAACAATCCCCCCAAAACACTTAGTTTTGTTGATTTTTTTCTATTTTTTAATATTTCTTATTAATTTCTTTTACTGTAATCTTTATTGTTTCTTTTCCTTATTAATTTTGACTTCATTTGTTTTTCTTTTTTAGTTTATTTGGTATAATGTTGGGTTGTTTATTTGAGATCTTTGTTCTTTTTAAACATGGGTATTTACCACTATAAACTCTCCTACTAGCATTACTTTTGCTTTATCTCATGTTTTGGATGTTGCATTTTCATTTTTGTTTGTTTCAAGATATTTCTAAATTCCCTTGTGATTTTTTTCTTTGATTCATTGGTTATTTCAAATTGAGTTGTTTGATTTCCACACAAGTATGAATTTTCCAGGTTTTCTTCTGTTGATTTCCAGTTTTATTCCATTGTGTTTAGAAAAAAAATTGGCACGATTTTAAATCTTAAATTCATTAAGTCTTGTTTTATAGCCTAACACATGATCTATCCTAGAGAATGTTCTGTGTGTGCTTGAGAAGAATATGTATTCTGCTGCTGTTGGATAGAATGTTTCATATATGTCTGTTAGGTCACTTGGTCTATGTTGTTCAAGTCCTCTGTTTCCTTATTGGCCCTCTCTCTGGATATGCTATGCATTATTGAAAGTGAGACATTCAAATATCCTACTATTCTTGTGTTGCTGTCTGTTTCTCCCTGCAGTCTGTGAATGTTTGTTTTAAAAATTTGGCTTCTCTAATGTTTGGTGCATATGTATTTATAATTGTTATATCTACCTAGTAAATTGACACTTTCACCATTACATAATGTTGTTTCTGGTGTTTTATGACAATTTTTGTCTTAAAGTCAATTTTGTCTGATATAAGTGTTGTCATTCTTGCTATTTTTTGGTTACTATTTGCATAGACTATTTTTTTCCATCCTTCCATTTTCACCCTGTGTGTGTCCTTAAATCTAAAATGAGTCCCTTGTAGATAGCATGCAGTTTGAACTTATTATTTTAAAAATCCACTTAGCCACATTATGTCTCTTGATTGAGGGATTTAATTAATTTACATGTGATGTAATTATTGACAGGCAAAGACTATGGACATTTTATTAAGTGCTTTTTGTCTATTTTGTAGCTCTTTTTTCTTCCTTTTGTTGTCTTCCTTTTTCTTTTGTTTATTATTTCTAGTGACATACTTTGATTTCTTTTTAATTTTCTTTTGCGGATTTTCTATACATATCTTCTTTGTGGTTAATGGGGCTTACATAACACATTTTATAGTTATAACAATCTGTTTTAAGCTGATAACAATTTAACTTAAGTCACATACAAAAAACTATTCTTTTGTTTTCCTCCAATACTTCATGTTATTGATGTCACAAGTTATGTTTATATCGTGTGTCATTGACATGTTTTATGTAGTTTTTTTATATTTTTGTCTTTTAATTTCCATATCAGAATTAAACATGATTTATGCACACTGTTATAATATTACAGTATTCTGTATTTGTCTATATATTTACCTTTATCAGTGAACTTTATACTTTCATATGCTTTCATTTTGCCATCTAATGTCTTTTCATTTCAAGTTGAAGGATTCCCTTTAGCAATTTCTGTAAGGCCAGTCTACTGATGAAGAAATCCCTCTGCTTTTGTTTATTTTTGAAGGTCTTTATTTCTCTTTCATTTTTGAAGGACAGTTTTGCCAGATATAGTATTCTTGGGTGATAGTTTTTTTTTTTTTTCCTTTCAGCTCTTTGAATGTTTTATCTCACACTCTTCTGGCAAGCAAGGGCTCTACTGAGAAGTCCACTGATAGCCTTATAGAGGTGCCCTTGTGTGTGACAACTTGCTTCTCTCTTTCTGCTTTAAAAACTCTTTGTCTTTGACTTTCGAAAATTTGATTATAATGTATTATAATGTATATCAGTGTTCTGATGTTCATCATAACATGTTCATTATAACATCAGTGTTCTGATGTTATAATGTATATCAGACCTCTGAGTTCAACCTAGTTGGAGTCAGTTGGACTTTTTGAATATGGATGTTCATTATTTAGCCATTATTTCTTCAAAAAAACTTTCTTCCATTCTCTCTGTTTCTACTCCTTTTGGGACTTTAATAATGTGTACATTGGTTTGCTTGATGGTATTCCGTAAGTTCATTATATTTTCTTCTCTTTTTCATTTTTACTTCTCTGACTGAATAATTTCAAATTACCTGTCTTTCAGTTCACTGATTTTTTTTTTTCCTGCTCAATCAGGTCTATTGTTGAACCTCTCTAGTGAATATTTTAATTCAGTTATTGTATTCTTTAGCTCCAAAATTTCTGTTTGGCTCCAAAAAATATTTTCTGTCACTTTGTTAATATTCTTATTTTATTTATGCATAATTTTCCTGAGCTAATTGCTATCTTTATGATGATTATTTTGAGTTATTTCTCAGGTAATTCATATACCTCCGTGTCTTTAGAGTCAGTTTTCAGAGATTTATTTTGTTCCTTTGATTGGGCCATGTTTTCTTGTTTCTTTATATAAACTTTGTGTTGAAATTCATGCATCTGAAAAAAATAGCTTCCCTTTTTGTCTTTTCAGACTAGCTTTGTACAGTGAAAGACCTTCACCAATAAGCCCATCTAGAGATTCTGGGGGCCTTTCAAACCTTTTCTGTGGATGTATCTTTTCCAGACTTGTGCATGTAAATTCCCAATTAGAGGAACTTGCAGGGTCTCTTTTTCAGGAACTCATAATATCTTGCTTTCTCAGGTGTCTATGTATGATGCTGCAGGTTCTCTGTAGTTACCTCAAGCTGTTCACCTACCTCTCTTTTATTCTCAGTGGCCTCTATGCTTCTCTAGTATGTCAAATCCTGCCAGCATTCTGAGGCAGATGAGACAAAACCTAGTCTCTCAGGCAGCCCCTTGAAAATCTAGAATGTTGTGAATGTATCCTCCAACTCTTTCTCTCCTGAAAGGGAAGCCAGGAGTTAGTTTTTTTCTTTTAACTTGCTCATTTTGTGCTGAGCCGAGGGAGGGTTGGACTATGGAGAGTGAGTGCATGCCAGTTCAAGCAATTTCTTTTATTTTCAGCTTCCCTCAACCTGGTGCCCTTTCCTGTTCTATTTGGATTCAAGCAAGACAGAAACCAGTCCCTTGCACAGCCCACCTGAAAAGTCTGAACATTGGACTAAGGTCCACCTTCTTCTCCCAGGGAGAAGCAAGGACCTGGGAGTTTCCTCCTAGTTTCACTGCACTGAGCTGGGGGAGGTACTATGGCAAATGGTGCCATGAATTTCTGTGCTGGCTTTGATGCATCTGGTTTTGCACTTTCCTGAGGTACAAAAGCCTCTTAATTGGTTTCTGTATTTCTTACAAAGGGAATTGTCCATGTCTAGTAGTTGTGTTGGTGTCTCTGTGGTGAGAAGGAGAATTCGGGACTTCTTATCTTGCTGTCTTGCTGAAGTCACCTCCTGGAATAAAAGTCTTTACAGATATAATTAAGATAAGAATCTTGAGATGCAATTATCCATCCTGGATTCAGGTCCACCTTAATTCCAGTGATAAGTATCCTTAGGAGAGACAGAAATGGAGAAGACACAAAAACACAAAGGTGAAAGTGGGAGGCAGAGATTGGAGTAGTATGTCTACAAGCCAAGGAATGCCAAAAATTATTGACAACCAATAGATGATAAGAGAGAGGCATGGAATGGATTCTCCCTCAGAGTCCCCAGAAAGAACCAATCTTGCTGAGACCTTGATTTCAGACTTCTGACCTCCAGAGCTATGAGAGAATAAATTTCTGTTATTCTAAGCCAGAGAGTTTGTTATAGCAGCCTTAGGAAACTAATATAACATGAGAAATGAGTTTGGGAGCCTTACTGTAAAAAGCTGGGAGGTGGATTTAGACCTTTTTCAGTTAACAACCTAACTTATCTCTTGGTTCAAAGTGGGTTCACCTGTGTCTATGGCTGTTATCCATGTAGGTGTTCTGGCTGGGTATTTATGTTCAGTGGTGCCCAGATTGCATTCTTTAGTGTTTTGGGGTTCCCTGGAGCTATTACCCTAGCGACTGTGCCATGGGGAGTGTGCCAGGTGAGGACACTCCAAACCCCTTACCCAACTAAACAAAACTCTGTTTTATATAGAATTTTGTTTGGAAACAAAACAAGAAAACAAATCACCACTTCACAAAGATAATCTCTACAGGTTGCATTCTTACTCTCCTTTCCCTTCTCATGCCATTCCCTGCCCTGTCATTTTCTGCCAGTGTCTTTTTGGGGTACAGCAGCTTCTGCGGTCATAGTGACTTCCTGCAACCATGACTGGGAAATGGGGAGGGGTCTTGGAGCAGATTCTCAGGGGGTTTGAAGGTCCCCCAGTGCCTCAGATTAAATCACAAGGAGGTATGACAATACTCATTGCTGCCCATGAATCTCTGTTATCGATTCTTGTTCCCATTCATGACCAGTGTCCTGCAAAATTCTATCCTAGGCTGGTGTCCCACGTTCACTGATGGCCCATGGCAAAGCATGGAGGGGAAAAAAATTGGGAAATGGGGTTGTTATAGATTCTTGTCCCCTCTCATGACCAGTATCCTGCAAAATTCTATTCTAGGCTGGTGTTTCACGTTCACTGATGGCCTATGGCAAAGCATGGAGGGAAAAAATTGGGAAGGGGGGTAGGGTGAAATTATTAAATACTAGAGGTAGGGGAAAGTGGGCAGGCAGGAAAATTATTTTAAAAGGGCTAGGGGAAAAGGGAGGTGGTGTAATAACAAAAGGAAAAACTGTACCTATGTTAGAGTGCTATAATTTTCTCCAAGTATTGCCATAGAAATCACACTTCAGACTCTGTGCCATGCATAAATTTGAGGAGAACAATTTACCTGTATTGTTCACTTCGTATCATCAGCATCCTCTTTCTCTGTATCAGTCAGCAGGACTCATTTCATACATTATCATCTGGTACTGTTGACTATTCATTTCTTTCTGCCGATTTTGCTGCCAAAGTGTTCTCTTTTCAAGTCATGGACATAATTAAATATACTCTTTATTTTACATCACTTACCATTTTCAGAGATCCTTTATTTCATTACTTTGCATTCAGAATCTCAGGCCTAAATCAGTAGCCTTGACATAAAGGCAGGTCTCTGCTTTCTCTGTTTGGATTAGCAATTCCTTTCCCGAATCAGAAATTTCTTTCTCTCTTTAACAGTACAGCATGGGGAATAGTTAGCATGTGTACTAAGTCTCAATTTGTTAGAGGGAAAGATGAAGATAAAAATTGGTGGTGGGGTCGGGCTCGGTGGCTCAGCCTGTAATCCCGCACCTTTGGGAGGCTGAGGTGAGTGGATTGCCTGAGCCCACGGGTTCGAGACCCGCCTGGGCAGCGAGACCTCATCTCTACAATAAATCAAAAAAATTAGCCGGGTGTGGTAGCGCACACCTGTAGTTCCAGCTACTTGGAAGGCTGAGGCGGAAGGATCGACGGAGCCCAGCGGGTCAAGACTGGTGGCTGGGAGCGGCCACTGCACTCCAGTCTGGGCGACAATGAGACTCCAACTCAAAAAAAAAAAAGAAACTCTTTCTACACCTACCACTCAGCCTTTTACACTCTGCTTTTAATGCCTTTCTTACATCCTATTTTCCTCTCCATAGAATGGAAACCTCTTCCTAGGACCAGTGCTCTGTTGTTAATTAGTTCCAGCCTCACCTCGACCACATGCTTGCTGTTTAGCTTTTAAAACATTAGCTTGTCTTTCTGTTTTCTCTCCTGTAAAATGGAAACTCGCTGATCTCTTTGGGGAGCGCTTTGATTGATGAAGTACCCAGTAACCACCACGAGAAGCACCCTATGTAGGAGTCATGAATGAACCAATCCCAAACCAGATGGATACTGAGCCCACAGCTCAGGCTCTCTTCTGACTCGTTCTGTTTAGAGACCAGCTTCCTCTTACCGTGTCTGACAAGCCGGTTCCTTATGAAGCCTCTGCCATGCTCATGGAGAATGTGGCCCTCTTGATGGAGATGGAGAAGATTCGTGGAATGTTACTTCTGATCCTGCTAATGGAACTGTGCTGGGAAATAAGAAGTTCCAAGTAGTCTTGAAGCCATGGGTGTCTGAAAAGAACTTATAATTAACTGAATCCAGGAGGAGAAAGGGGTCTTCATTCTCTTCTCCATTGTTTCAGGCACTTATGCTCACCATCAGTGGACAGAGTGCATTGCATTCACTTTCTTGATTGCACTTTGAGGCTAAGGCATTAAGGGGGCAGTGTCTGGTGCTTTCATTTTGTCTGTATGAAGCAGGTAGCAGCATAGACCTTCGTCAGAAGCTACTGTTCTCATTTCTCCCCAGGTAATCAGTTGCTTTTGTTTGATTGTCTTTTTACCTTTGTATTAAATAATTTTTTAAAAAAAATTGTATCTTTGAGGTATTTTATTTTAAAAAGTTGGTATTTACATACATAAACTAATATAAATTTAAAATTTATCATACGTTTACTTCATTGTTTAGCTTGCCTAGAACTTCTAGTAAATCTTTAACTTCACTGATTTGGGCTGCCATACAAGGAGATCCTCCTTTATTTGGATGATTTAAGAGCAAAGTTTAGCCGGGTTCGGTGGCTCAGCCTGTAATCTCAGCACTTTGGGAGGCTGAGGTGAGTGGATTGCCTGAGCCCGCGGGTTCGAGACCCACCTGGGCAACTTGGCGAGACCTCATCTCTACAATAAGTCAAAAATTAGCCGGGTCTGGTAGCGTGCGCCTGTAGTTCCAGCTACTTGGAAGGCTGAGGCGGAAGGATCGCCGGAGCCCAGCAGGTCGAGGCTGCAGTGGCCGGGAGCGGCCACTGCACTCCAGTCTAGGTGACAGAGTGAGACTCCAACTCAAAAAAAAAAAAAAAAAAAAAAAAGCAAAGTTTGTTGACTATTATCTCTATTCTTTTTAAACTGGCAATAGGGGTTACTCCTGCTAATACTGCTTCCCATTTAGTTATTTTGTAATAGCCACCACTAAAGGCAGATTTTGGTAGACTTTGAAAAACTTGTTTTACTTACAGCTCTGTATGCTTCGTGGCTTGTGAAATAGAACAACCTACAAATCCTGAAGCAGCAGTGGTCAGTCCAACTGCTGCACTGTGCTGGTCATGGCTCCAGCTCAGTTACCCTATCTCCACCAGGAACGTGGATTATCCCAGCCCAGAGGTTGCAGCCAACAACTACATATATTTACCAGAGAGCCATGCAGCCATGGACAGCAAGCACAAACTGCCCAAGCCCCGAATAATCAGTTCCTAACATTCCATGTGCTTCCCTGTTAGAGTGCTGGTTACTACACCGTTCCTAAGTCCTTTGCCCATGTATTTTTTCTTTTCACCCACTTGGAAGGGAGGCCACACGAAGGTCCGTTGAAAAACCTTGCTGGCTGTGGAAACTTATGACTCCATGAGAATGTCCAGACTTGGGCCATAGGCAGTCTGGTACCTGTGCAAACTTGCTCTTATTTATTTATTGAATTTTTAAAAATTTCAATGACTTTAGGGGGTACAAATGATTTTTGGTTGCATTGCTACCATACAATGTATAGTGGCAAAGAAGTCTAGGCTTTAAGTATACCTTCCATCCCTGTGCACTTTTTGTCTGATTTCGCTTCCTTTCTCACCCCCACCCTCTCCTTTCTGAGTCTTCAGTGTCCATTATGCCATCCTATATGGATTTGCAGTTCCCTAGTTCAGCTCCCGCTTATAAGCAAGGACATGTGGTGTTTGGTTTTCTGTTCCTGTTATATTTCACTTAGGATGATGGTCTCCAATTCCATTCAAGTTGATGCAAAGTACATTATTTCATTACTTTTCATGGCTGAATAGAATTCTATGGTGTGTGTGGGGGGGGGGTGAGAGCAGGGATCCTCAAAAAGACAATATTATCTTTTGGAGGGCGGGCCCTTTGTGGTACCCTCAGAATTTGTTCCTGTGGATCAAAGCATCAATCAAAGTTTTTTTTTTTTTTTTTTTTTTTTTTTTTTTTTGAGTTGGAGTCTCACTCAGTCGCCCAGACTGGAGTGCAGTGGCCGCTCCCGGCCACCGCAGCCTCGACCTGCTGGGCTCCGGCGATCCTTCCGCCTCAGCCTTCCGAGTAGCTGGAATTACAGGCATGCGCTACCACGCCCGGCTGATTTTTGGATTTATTGTAGAGATGAGGTCTCGCTGCCCAGGCGGGTCTCGAACCCGCGGGCTCAGGCAATCCACTCACCTCAGCCTCCCAAAGGCGCGGGATTACAGGCTGAGCCACCGAGTCCGGCTAATCAAAGTTTTTATCTGAAAGTTTGAGAAGGTGGCATCACAATTTGTGAAGAAATATCCTGAGTTGTGACAAACAGATGACTGGTTCTCCCACTATGACAATGTACAATGTCCACATTCTGCTGAGTGTTTAGCAGTTTTTGACCAAAAATGGCATGCCCCAGCCTCCCTATTCACCTGATTTCAACTGGAGCAACTTTATTTGGCTTCCATGGATGAAAAAAGTCCTCAAAGGAAAACAATCTGCTGATGTGGAAGAGGTAAAACAAAAAACAGCAGAAACACTAAAGGGCATCAGAACTGATGAGTTAAAAAACTTCTGAGCAGTGGAAAAAGCATCTCAATAAGTGTATTGCATCAAACAGTGAGTACTTTGAAGATGACTGAAGTTTAAACATGTAAGAATAAATACACAATTTTAAATAAATAAATTCCAATTTTGGGAGGTACCCCTCATTCATATATATATAAATAAATTCCATGTTTTGGGTGCCCCCCTCATTCAGATAGATAGATAGATAGATAGATAGATAGATAGATTACATTTTCATTATTCACTGATCAGTTAATGGACATTTAGATTGATTCCACATCTTTACAATTGTGAATTGTGTTGTGATGAACAGGATATCCTTTCCCAAGTGTATGTTTTTGTCTGCTTTGTTGTTGAAGATAAGTTGGTTAAGTATGTAAGTATTGGGGGTTTATTTCTGGGTTCTTTACTCTGTTCATGTGTCTGTTCTTGTACCAGTATCATGCTGTTTTGGTTACTATAGCTTTGTAGTACAATTTGAAGTCAGGTAATGTGATGCCTCAAGCTTTGTTCTTTTTGCTTAGGATTGCTTTGGCTATTCTGGCTCTTTTTTTTGTTCTATGTGGATTTTAGGATGGATTTTTCTAATTCTGTGAAAAATGATGGTAATCTGATCAAGATTGCATTGAATCTTTAGATTACTTTGGATAATACGACCATTTTAACAATGTTGATTCTTTGAATCCATGAGCATGGGATATTTTTCATTTGTTTTCTCTACAATTTCCTTCATCAGTGTTTAGTAGTTCTCCTTATAGAGTTTGTTCCCCCTCTTTGGTTAAGTATGTTCCTAGGTATTTTAGCCTTTTTTTTTTTTTTTTGAGTTGGCATTTTACTCTGTAGCTCATGCTAGAGTGCAGTGGCACAAATATGGCTCACTGCAGCTGCAACCTTCTGGGCTCAGGTGATCCTTCTGCCTCAGCCTCCCAAGTAGCTGGACTATAGGCATATGCCACCACACTCAGCTAATTTTATTTTTGATTGTTTTTAAAGACAAAGTATCATTTTGTTGCCTAGGCTGGTCTTAAACTCCTGGACTCTCAACCAACTCATCTTTGACAAAACCTTCAACAACAACCACCGGCAGAGGAGAAGCTATTCAGTGCCGGGAAAACTGGCTGACCACTGCTAGGGGAGAGAGGGGCATACTTCATCAACAAGGGTACCTGCATAATCAATGTTTGTATACCTAACCCTGAACTGTACTCCACATCTTTATAATAATTAAAACAACAACAACAAAAACAACAACAAAACCTCCTGGACTCAAGCAATCCTCCCACCTTGGCCCCCCAAAGTGCTGGAATTATATACATGAGCCACTGGGCCCAGTCTTTTAAATTTTTAAAATTTTCCCTCCCTCCCTCCTTTTCTTCCTCTCTTCCTCTCTCTGTCTCTTTCTTTCTTTCTTCTTCGTCTTCTTTTTTTAAATCAGAGACAGGGTCTCACTCTTCACTTAGGCGAGAGTACAGAAGTGACATCATAGCTCAATGCAACATTAAACTCTTGGGCTCAAGCGATCTTCCCACCACAGCCTTCCAAGTAGCTGAGACTACACGTGCACACCCCCAGTGACTAGTCTTCTAAAATTTGTAGTAGAGACAGTCTCTCACTATGTTGCCCAGGCTAGCCTCAAGAGATCCTTCCACCTCGGCCTTACAAAGCACTAAGATTATAAGCATGTGATACCACACCCTGTCTCTTTTATTTTTATTGTAAAATATGTGTGCAAAAACATATATCTAGTGTAAACATAAAGTTTAAAAATAGCAGTGAAAGTAACATTGCGTATTCTCTACCAAGCTTAAGAAATAGAATATTATAGTACTTTAGAAGTATTATTTTTGCCCCTGTGTCTTGGAGTTACCTGGGTCTGTTGGTACAGGCTGGGTGCAGCTCAACTTAGTGCCTAGCTGTGGTTTGGGTTCAGCCTGCTCCATATGTCTCATCCTCCTTGTATCAGTAGACCATGTTCTTCTCATGGCAGTGGCAATGGTTCAAGAGTGCTGGGCAGAAACATGCGATGCTTTTTAAGTTCTAGACCTTGTACATTTCATTTTTTGCTTGTGTTCCATTAGCCAGAGCAACTCACATGGCCCCCAGTCAGGTAGGAAATATCTTCTCCCACAAGTGGAAGAAACACTGAAATCATATGGCAGAAGGTATAGATACAGGTAAAGAACTTGGATCACTAATTCAGCGTGCCACAAGGACATTGCTTTCCTTTACCTGTGTTTATTAGTTGTAGATCTGTGCTTACCGAGTTTTATTCTCATAAGTTTACATTTCCTGAGGGTTTGATTTATTTCTCAAGTATGTTCATTTCTACCCTGAAGTCTCTCAGGTGGGATATTCCAGATGAGATATTTCCTAAAATTGAAACAAACAAAAGTGAAAGTCAGAAGACTGTTAATTCAAATGGACCACTACTTCCCCCCCCCGACATTACCATATTCTAGGGGTAGGGCTCCTGAGAACAGGAGTTCATGTGGATGCCTTGTTCCTTTCATCTTGCTCATAATATGTCCAGATGTTACCTGGTCTACCAAGTACCTGTGGCTTCTTAGGCTGGGATTGGTAGGAACACTCAGACTCACACATTTTGGATATTGATTCTTAAGCCACTGATAAACTATGTGCTATTTGTGCCAAAAATTATTGGAATACAAATTTGTTCCATTTTCAAGATATCTAGATATTTGGGATATTAATAAGAATGTATGTTTTCGTAAGTTAGGTGGTAGTTATTCATAACTTTATTAAAGATTCCTCACATCTAAAAAGGAGTTGGTACAAGGTAAATTTAAGTAGCAAACTTTTCCAAGACCTTTGATACTTAATTCATTAAAATGTTAATTTTTTAATAATTAAAAATTGATTTCTTTACAAGTTTTCAGAAATCTGTTTATCACATATAACAGGAAAATTTTTGCAGATCTGAACTATTTTTCCTTTGTGATGCTCTGTAGTATTTTTATTTTTGTTTTTTTAAAAAATTAAGGATTTATATATCATTCAGTTTATGTTCTTGTTAATTTCTATTACTTTAGGCCATTAAATTATCACATTAAGCAGAATGTGAATAAGTCTTTAAATTGGTTTGTATTTGCATATTATTTTAGTTAACTCTAGGTTTTTGTAATCTATATAAGTGCATTTTTTCTTTCTCCCAAATTATTAAGATTTTCAAGGCTGATTAAGAGATTAATGTAACCTTCTTGGTGGTGGACTTTTAGCGCAGTACAGGGGTCATGAAATTACTAAGAGCCTTTGATTTGAGCATTTCTCTGTGCCTCTTCTCTTTACTGATACATGCACAAGGGAGAAAAAGGAATTCCTAACTTCAGTAGTAACTTGGGAATTTCATTGAAAAGTGACTACTCCTTTTCATCTCCCATACTTATTTTTTCCACTATTTTCTAGGCTTTGATAATTATTTGTGGAGTATGCTAATCATACTATGATAGGTTTTTAAAAAGTGAACAGAAAAGGAAACTGCTAAGAAGTCCACCAACAAAGTTAATTTCCATATCCCCAATTATTTTCTTATATATTGTTATGTATCATCTTTCTATCACATTCTATTTTAGTAGCAAGCATTATTTCTGGGAAGACCTTTTATATTTCCTCAGAGTCTATCTGCTCTTACTACTTATCTCCCACCTGAAGCCATAATGTTCCATTCTGAGCATCGTAATCATTTTCACAGCAACTAAATGTGATTTCACACACAGAAGATTATGACTTCTATGGGGAGTGAGCACTGCAAAATGATTAACCCCTTAGGACAAGGACCCCATTTCACACTAATCTCCTTAGCAACCAACATAAGACAGGAGAATGGACAGCATAAATGGATTGAGGATAATACAGCATCCGATTTAATGATCAGCTCCAAATGCCTCCAGAACACATTCACAACCAGAAATGAGAGCTGACACCAAATAGTATTGAGCAGACTTCCCTGGAAAAGTTGGCACTCATGTGGAAGGACATGGGAATGTGTATTAAAAATCAGGGTTGGGGCCGTCAAAGATGAAGTCTTGCCCTACTGTGGTGGACCACTGGGCTAGTAGAACTCCTGGAGAGATGGCATCACAGGATGGATAGGAGACAGGGTTCTGAATGGATGAAGTCCAAATGAGCTGGTTCTCATTTATGTTTTGTTGCCTTATGTTTTGAGGAGAAAGAGCTGCATCATACGTGGTGAGTTAACACGTACAACCTCCCCATAATTAGTAGCAACGAGAGTAACTCGAAGACCTTGATTTTTGTTTTTCGTGGGGTTTTTTGGCCAAAAGATTGTAAACTTCATGGCAATTGAATACCCTATTTTCAGTTTACTGTTGCTGGTTCAAGGAAGGGAGTTTTTATCAGGAAGAAGCAAGTCTATCCAAATAGTGCAACAACTAGTTTTTCCTCCCTTCCATCCATATGCCACAGGCAGCTAACATAATGGGCTCCGATGTATTTGATTACTTCTGAAATTGATGCTATTGTGTTCTGCATAACTTACACATGGAAAAACTCTATTTCATTTGTAGCCAATGGCTATTAGATTTGGTGACTAAAAGTAGCTCAGAAATAAAAGGTTTCCCTCTGAATCATCAGTAATTTTGGAATTCTTACCAGAGCTGATTGATCAAGCCAGGCAGCCTTCTCCTTAAAGTATAATGAAATTGGATTTTTGGTTTAGTTATAGATGTGAGATTTGAAAGCATCTTCTGTCCTTTGAACAGAAAAGTATCACTGAAGAAATTACTGGCACAAGAATCCAAGCATGACAGAACCCTTCAATTATTGAACCAGTCAGTTATTATTATTTTTGTTGTGATTTTTAGACTCAGCAAGTGTATGAACTTGAAAGAAATCATCTAATAAACATTTATTAGTAGCTTCTCTTTGCTTGATAGCAGAAAATTAGAAGGAACCAGATGTACCCACTTTAATTAATTGGTGTAATCAGGAGTGGTATGCAACATCAAGGGTGAAAATTGCTAACTTAAATTGTGGCTTTGTGGCTCAAATGAGTTTTTGCAGTCTTGAAATCTCTTTTCCCCTTGAATAACTACAAGTTAGAATGTCTGTGTTTTCCTTTTTCATGCATCTGAACTTCTTTCCCTTTTCTTGGGGGGGGGGAGTGTTCAATTAAAATTCTTTCTTATGGAGTGATAGGCTCTAAATTGCCAATTATTCTGCAGGAGAGTTGAGAGTTTATTCCCCCGAGTTTTCTCAGTTCATTCAAAAGACCAACAAAGAGAGGAGCACCACCAGGAAGTGCCATGGAAACAATACATGTTATCGTCCTTTTGATTCCAAGCAGTACAGAAAAACCTTTTCTGATTTTCCTAAGCATATCGTTGTTTAGGTCTCTGCTAAGATATCATTTTCTCTGGGAAGCCCACCCCACCTTCAATTTTACCTGCAACTCTGCTAGACTTCCTTATTCATTTCTTAATACTTAATACACTGCATTTTGGAATTGCCTATTTATTCTTTTTTTCCTTTATTTTAAAATTCAGGGTTAAGTATACAAATATTCATTATACAGGTACCCTTGTTGATGAAGTGTGCCCCTTGCTCCCCTGGCAGATTTCCTCAACTGCCAATCTCCCCCTCACCCTGGCAGTTTCTCACTACTGCCAATCCCTTTCTTATAGTATTATGATAATTGTTCAAGGTCCGCTTATGAGTGAGAACATATGGTACTCTGTTCTTTGTTTCTGTGATAGATCACTGAGTATGATCGACTCCAAATTTGTCCAAGTTACTGCGAAGTCCATATGTTTGTCTTTCTTTATGTCTGCATAATATTCCATTGTGAATATGTACCACATTTTTTTATCCAGTCCAGCTTTGATGGGCAGTGTGGTTGGTTCCATGTTTTTGCTATTGTAAATAGAGCTGCAACAAGCACGTGTGTGCAGGTATCTTTTTTGTAGAATGATTTGAGTTTCTCTGGGTATATTCCCAATAGGGGGATTGCTGGGTCATATGGAAGGTCAATTTCTAGTTCTTTCAGAAATCGCCACACGCCTATTTATTCTTTATCTTCTTTTACTTGAGATCGGGGTCTGTGTCTTGTTATCTTTATATCTCCAGCATTGAATACAGAGCCTAGCATTCACTAAGTTTAATAAAGCCTTTATTGAATGAATGAATGAATGGATGGATGGAGGTAGTGTTTGCCTCACCTAGATGATGAACTTTTGCTTACCATATTCATTTCTGCACCTCATTTCATTCATTTCTGCACCTCAGTACCGACATGATGTATTAGTTATCTATTGCTGTATAACAAAGCACCCCAAAACTTAGTGTCTTAAAACAGCAGCTCTGTCTTTAGCCATGATTCTGCAGACTAGCAGTGTAGGATGGTTCAGCTAGGCCATTTCTGGTTTCAGCTGGGCTCTCACGTGTGTCTGTGGTCAACTTCCAGGTCAGTGGGAGCTGGGTTATCTAAGTTGGCCTCAGCTGGAGGGCAGGAGAAGATCGCATCTCTTTCCCAGGTGAGCTTTTAATTTCCAGAAGGCTAACTTGGGCTTATTCAAATGGCAGCTGGGCAGGGTTTTAAGAAGGGGAGCAGAGATATGCATGCTGTCTTGAGGCCCAACCTCAGAACTGGCACAGTGTCACATCTGCCATATTTTATTAATTAAAGAAGTCACGGGGCCAGTCCTGATTTAAAAGAAGGGGAAATAAACTCCCTTTCAGGAAGGAGCTGCAAGGTCACATTGCAAAGGGGCAGGGATACAGGAAAGGGAATACTTGAGAACATTTTCACAATCTGTCATTCTTGGCATAGTGTAGGTACACTAAAATGCTTGACTTATTTGAGTATTAGGTTTAGCCAAAATCTTGGAAAATCTTTCAAAGAAGATGCAATTTCTCTTCGGTTCGATTCTGCATCTCTGCTATTACCCTGCTCCTGTTTCCTGATCACTCCGCTGTTACCCAAGTTTGCACACCTGTGTATTGTTCTGCCAGTGCTCAGGTCCTCCTGTTCAACTGATGATAGGCTCTGAGCACTGGCTAAGTGGGACCCGTGCCAGGTAGGACTGCAGCATTGAGCAAGTAAAATGCAATTCTTGTTCTCCACTGGGAGACATAGGTGCTTGACTAGAAACTACAAGTGTTACTGGTTACAAAGACATGTAGGATGGAAGGAGAACACATGACAGAGGGGACCTGCCCTGTTTAAGCAGAGACAGGGAGACAGGGATGAGTAGGAGATGGGGTGAGGTGGAGAAAAGGTGACATTGAGCGCATTTCAGGGAGGGGAACATGTGGGGATGCCTGGGCAAAGAGGAGCACGAGGTTTGAGGAATTAAGAGAAAGGGCAAATGGCTTGAGCCCAGGAACGCTTGAGGGCGGAGGTGCCCAATCAGATCTCCAGGGCTGGGTGGTCTAAGAAGGCCCTTTCCCAAGAAATGAATGAAAAGCTGTTGAAGAGGAGATGTCATGTGATTTGCCTTAAAAAAAAAAAAAAAATCTTCCTGGCCTGGCTCTGTGGCTCAGCCTGTAATCCCACGCTTTGGGAGGCCAAGGTGAGTGAATTGCCTGAGCCCGCGGGTTCGAGACCCGCCTGGGCAACTTGGCGAGACCGCATCTCTACAATAAATCAAAAAAATTAGCTGGGCGTGGTAGCGCGCACCTGTAGTTCCAGCTACTTGGAAGGCTGAGGTGGAAGGATTGCCGGGGCCTGGCAGGTCGAGGCTGCAGTGGCCGGGAGCTGCCACTGCACTCCAGTCTGGGCAACTGAGTGAGACTCCAACTCAAAAAAAAAAAAAAAAAATCTTCCTGGGCTGCATAGAGACTAGATTTAGAGGTGTGCAAGACTGGGTGTGAAGCGCCTTCATTTTCCACCATCAAAACACCACTCCCTAGCACCGTGTGAGGAAGAAAGCAATTCAATGACATGGAATTCACACTACAGTTATTGATGGCCTTGTCAGCAGTATTTGTTTAAAAACAAACAAACAAACAGCCTTTACTGTGCAGTTTCAGAACTCTTCTTCTGAACCAATTGCTTCTTGGTGACCTGTCAGCCTGTAAACTCACACAGGGGTGCTTGGAAACCGAGGGCATGGGGGAGGGAGGTGAGTTGTCCTGTGCCAGCTGTCCTGTGCCTTTTCACTCATGCTGACCCGGCTGCTTTACTGGTGAGGGAGCCGAGGGACTTGATGTAGCCGTGTAAGTCCTTAAACAGGCCTTGCAAGTGGCTCATCTTGGCGGGAATGGTGAAGCTCCTACTCCTGGGGTCTCAGGGGACGTGTGTCACCTGCTGTTGCTTCTCCCTTGCCCATTTTTTCCCATTAGGAGCTATTTTACCTATTCATGGGGTATCATTTAAAAAATTCTGGGGCTGGGTGCAGTGGCTCAAGCCTGTAATCCCAGCACTTTGGGAGGCCGAGGAGAGAGGATAGCCTGAGCCCACAGGTTAGAGACCAGCCTGGGTAGCTTGGTTGAGACTTCGTCTCTACAATAAATCAAAAAATAAAATAAAATAAGCCGGGCATAGTAGTGCATGCCTGTAGTTCCAGCTACTTGGAAGGCTGAGGCGGAAGGATTGCCTGAGCCCAGCAGGTCGAGGCTATGGTGACCGTGAGTGTGCCACTGCCCTCCAGCCTGGGCAACAGAGTGAGACTCCGACTCAAAAAAAAAAAAAAAAAATTCTGTAACTTGTCAAAGCTTTTCACTCCCTTAGGGTGCATGGTCCCTTAGGAAGCCGAGGTCTCTGTTCTGGCGCTGCTTTCTGGGGTCGTCTTTAAGCAGGGCTTCTCAAGCTCCACTCAGTGTTCTGGGGGGTAACTGACAGATCACTGTTGATGGAGTCACCCACGTGTGTGTCTGCCATTTCCCTTCACGCCTTCCCTTGGTTCTTGGTGGGTCACGGAAGCAATGCAGTCCCTGCACAGCTACTTGCTAATGAAACGTTTACGGCCCCTCTCTGGCTGGCGGTTCATTAACCTGGTGGCCCAAGTGCTCCTCTAAGCTGCCCCTGTTCCTGAATTTTGACATCCAGAGCTTTCTTTAGAGCCCAGGTCCTGCTTATCAATCATGTTCAGTATTAGGTTACTTGCAGAATGAAGTCATTATCTTTAATGTTTAATAACTGTGCCACAAAGATAATATAATAAAATGGGAGAAATGTAATTTAGAGAGGCTTTCAACTCAAGCTGTGTGTGTGTGTGTGTGTGTGTGTGTGTGTGTGTGTGTGTGTGTGTGTGTTTAATCTTTTATAATCCTATCCCCAAGGCTAAGAAAAACCTTGTTTTCTCTCTGTCTTCTACTTGGTTTGTCTCTTTTATTTTGTTTCTGCTTGGCCATGTCCTGATTGATCTGCTTTGGTGGTGCCTGAGTATGGAGCTTGAGGCAGAGATGATGCTGAGACTGACAGATCCCAAGCCAGAGCAGTGCTGCGGGAGTTGGGGGTTGTTGGTGACAGCAGTGGGGTGTTGTGGAGTTGGAGCTTTTGTATGGCGTGGATTTGTTCATGTGTGGAGAACAAGTGGCCTGCCTGGACTCTCTGTTGTTGACACACGTGAACAAAGTGGCTAGGTTTGATTCCTCCAACCCTGGCAGCTTCAAGGTCTTCCAAGATAGAATTTAGCTTGGCAGCAGATGGCTGTTAGTAGTGAAGAAATTCTTAGGGTAAAAGCCTGGCGATAAGGAAGAAAATTTTCTTTCTTTCTTCTTATTTTTCTGTTTAGGAACTTGAATGAAATGAATTTTGTCATTTTGATTTGTCTTCTTGGAAGAAGCATCAATATGAATAAGTCTTTGGATTCGCAAGTTAAAATTCCGATTTCCCATGGGCAGAATCCCCTGAGAAATAAGGCAGTTAGGCTGTTTGGAGTTCTTCCTTTAAGGAATATAGGCCATAATGGTGGCCCTGTTTTGTATCCTGAGGGGCTGTGGACAGGAAGTCTATGGCAAGGTTCATAAAACACTTGAGGTTTTCAGAGAAAGGAGCCATAGAAGTGGAAGGCGGTACAGTGTGCTGGAAACCTCCCACAGTCTCCAGGCTCCCATTTCACTCTGGTCATAAAGGGAGAGGATCTGTTACAAGTCTTCCCGCCTCACCCCTCCCCCTCTCACCCTGTTCTCAAGGAGAGAACCAAAGGAGGAAAGTCTAACTATCCAGGGCAATCCTTTCAACAGCCGATCTGCATGCTCCTATCTCATATCCTTGAAGGAGTAGGATAGCTTTCCTCTCAGAATTTTACAATGACTCCATTCCTTTTTTCTGAATTGCTTTATGAGCTGACTTTTCTTCCTAAGGCGGAAAAGTTAATCAGACTACTCTTGAACAACATAAAACTGAATCAGATGCCTGGCAGCCTTTTGCTTTTTCATCTAAATGATTGAATTTCTTGTTCGGGCCTACCTATCTTGGGGATAGGGAGAGGTGAAGAAGGAGTGATGCCAGTTCTTAAAGGAAATGTTCTTAAGGGGGCCAGGTTTGAGGTCTAGTTTTTGACTGTTCTCATATTTTCTTAAGTATATCCTAGTCCCCTTCAACTCATGGGGAAAAATTGCAGAGAGTTAGAGCCCAAAGTAGCATGCCACACCATTCATGACATAGATAATGATGCATAGACATCTTAGAAACCTTTATTTAGAATGGAGAGAAATTATCCCTTTTCAAACATTAGATATAACTTCATACATTCTAGGGATGTGTTTATACACACCACTGGTTTAACATTTTGGCTGAATGAATTAGACAGTTCAACAAATAGTCAATTCAGTCAGTTTCTTAACTGATCGTTAACAAAACTGAACCGGTCAACTTGCTCGTCTGTGTCACACAGACACAAGCCCAGAGTAATAAGGTCAAGCTGGACTTTGATAAATGGTTGCGGTCAAGCTTAAGGAAGACACAGGGATCTCTACCCATGGATCTATACCAGCAACTCCTGAAGTAGTAAATGAAATCCTAATCCTCACCCCTTGAGGTCTCATTTGATTTGACATTAAATGGTATTTTCAATCTGCGTTGAAAAGCACATGAAAAGGTGTTAACACATTGGGACACATGGCAGGCCACGAAGGAGGTGATGAGATTGAACTCTCCAGAGGTAAGTTGGATGTTAGGAGGGATGATTCTATCTAGTATTTTCTTAAGTTCTCATTGGAAATACTGCCTTTCAGGATCTTGAACTCATTGAAAGAAAGATAGCTTTTAAATATCTTTAGAAAAGTTCTTCCACCTAGTTTTTAGTATGCTGGATTTGCCTGAGAAGCTTGTTTTGGACTTTACTCTGAGAATGGCATGGGTGGATTTGCTTTGACCCGATGGCTTTGGAGTGTGGGGAGGCCTGAATGAGTGTGAAATTGGTTTTAGAATTTGGGTTTGCCTGTGACAGCTCTGGTTCACACTTGAACTTATGTGGAGACTTCTCTGCCTCTCCATTATTCATCTTGGTACCCCCTGCAACTAGCATAATGTTGATTGCATGACAGGTGTTCAATAGATCTTCAGAGTTTGGTTGTTTGCCAGCCTAATACACTTGAGTTTATTCATTGAATTGGGCCATATTTGCTACTTGGACATGTGACTTTGGGGAAAAAAGCCTTAGGGTAAAAAAGCCTTGGCATTTATGTTTTGTCTTTTTTTTTCCTTATGAGCTGGGAAATTTACCATAAGGTCAAAGAACAAGGAGCAATATATGGTGTTGCCCATTTAGGAGCAAGTGACTAATGTCCATGTTAACTGAAGTCTCACTTCTCTTAGGTTCTGGGCTGAAGAACCATCTTACTGGTTGATATCCCTTATTAAAAAGTTCTGAATCTCTGTAATTACAAGATAAAGCCATGTTTAGAACCAAAGGAAAGCAGAACAGTTCAGAGATGTGAGTAGTAATGTGAGTGGGGATGATAAGGGCTCAAACAAAGAGGCAGTCAGGCTGCTGCTGTACGTGGGTTTGGATCTGCCCAGTGTGCTCCAAGGTTAGTCCTAGAAGACTCCAAACTGGAGGACCTTCCCTGTAGGGTTTAGATTCAAAAGACTCTGCTTTCACAAGTCTTTTTAAATTTTGTTTAGAGACAGGGTCTCACTCTGCAGCCCAGGCTGGAGCACAGTGGCCCAGTCACAGCTCACTACAGCCTGGAACTCCTGGGCTCAAGCAATCCTCTCACCCTAGCCTACTGAGTAGCTGGTGCTATAGGTACATTCCACCATGCCCAAATAATTTTTACATAGTTTTTGTAGAGATGGGTCTTGCTATGTTGCCCAGGTTGGTCTCAAACTCCTGGTTTACGTGATTCTTCTGCCTCAGCCTCCCAAAGTGCTGGGTTTATAGGCGTGAACCACTACACCCGGCTTTCTTTCACAGTCTTTTTTTTTTTTTTTTTTTTAAGTCAGAGCTTTATTCTCTTGCCCAGGCTGGAGTGCAGTGGCACACTCACGGTCACCACAGCCTGGACCTGCTGGGCCCAGGCAATCCTTCCACCTCAGTCTTCCAAGTAGGTGGAACCACAGGTATGTGCCATCATACCCGGCTAATTTTTTTTAAATTTATTATAGAGACAAGGTCTCACCAAGTTTCCTAGGCTGATTTCGAACCTCCTTCACAAGTCTTGATGGGATGCCCAGAATGTTGGGTCAGGAACAGAAGTCTTGCTCAGCAAAGCCAGCCTTACTTTTCCCTGCTCACCTTACTTTTCCCTGCTCACCTACTGGTTTGCACGTCCTCATCTTTATTAACTTTCATTCACTTGCCTAGCATTCCAGCCCCTGTGCTCCCTGTTGATGAGGAACTCAATCAAATCTCAGTTCTTCAAAAATTATTTTTATGGCCTCACCTCACTCAGTACTACCTAATTTGGTAGTTGTTACACTTTTTTTTTTTGAGTTGGAGTCTCACTCTGTTGCCCAGGCTGGAGTGCAGTGGCACACTCACGGCCACCCCAGCGTCGACCTGCTGGGCTCAGACGATCCTTCTGCCTTAGCCTTCCAAGTAGCTGGAATTATAGACACGCGCCACCACGCCCAGCTAATTTTTTTGATTTATTGTAGAGATGAAGTCTTGCCAAGTTGCCCAGGCTGGTCTCGAACCTGTGGGCTCAGACAGTCCTCTCACCTTGGTCTCCCAAAATGCTGGGATAATAGGCATGAGCCACCGTGCCCAGCCTGTTATTCCACATTTAACTCATAAGTGCTTTTTAGTGATTCCATTCATGTTTTGCATTTTAGATAACATACTTAAGAGCAATACATGCCTTGTTTGTATGCTGAAGCAAGTAGAACTGACCATCGCAAACTTAATTGCATGAACCACATTTAGATACATTTTCAATTTTGGAGGTTTTATTTGATTCCTAAAATAATCTGTGAGGGCAATTTTTCTGACCTATTTCCATTTTATAGATGATGACATTGAAATTCAGAGAGATCAAGTGGCTTAACAAAGGTCACACAGCCAAGTGAGGACATAGGTAGGATTCGAATCCTTGTCTTCTGACTCTATGCCTATTATTCTTTCCCCTACCACACAATATCTCTTTGGTTTGTTGAGTAAATAAATTCTGTCTTCAAAAATTAGACTCACATCACATATTCTCACTCATAAGTGGACCTTGAACAACTATCGTAATACTATAAGAAAAGGATTGACAGTAGCAGGAAACTGTGGGGGGCAGGGAGAAGTGGGATTGGCAGTAGTAGGAATCTGCCTGGGGAAGGGGGAGCACACCTCATCAACAAGGGTACCTACAATGAATATTTGTATACCTAACCGTGAATTGTACCTCACAGTTTTAAAATAAAAAATTTAAAGGAGAAAAATAAATTAGACTCACAATTAAAAACAAAAAAGGAGCCTTTCTTAAGAGGAAATATCCTCTGGGCAGCTATAATTTTTCTAGAAAATAATTTGACTTAGAGAAAAGGAGTAGGTTCTGCCTACGGCAAAAAGATATTCTCAAGGTTTGCTCATTCCTTTATCAAACATTTAAGTGCCTGCCCTGTTCTGGTCACAGTCCTGATGGGAATGGGAACATAGTCACACACATGAGGATGTGGTTTCTGTCCTCCCTGAGCTCGTAGCCTAGTTGCCTGGAGATGGAACACCATGGTGGCAGATGTCCTGTGTACTTGCAAATCTGAACGACTGACACCTGGTGTTTCAACAGATAGGCAGAATTTACCTTCATTCACTGTGAGTAAGCTTATACTATACAGATAGTAGTTTCCAGAACCCATTGGTGAATGAACAAACACAGTGTGGTCTGTACATACAATGACTATCATTTGGTGTTAAAAAGCAGTGAGATTCTGATACATGCTACAGCATGACATGAACCTTGAGATATTACGTTAAGTGAAATAAGCTAGACACAAAAGGACAAATATATGGTTCCATTTATGTGACAGGCAAATTCGCAGAGAAAGAAAGTAGACTAGAACTGAAGAGGGAGAAGAAGGACTTACTGTCTAATGAGGACAGAGTTTTAGTTTGGGAAGATAAAAAAGTGCTGGATATGGATAGAGATGATGGTTGCAAAACAATATGAATATACTTAGTGCCATTGACGCATACATCTAAAATAGTTAAATGGGAAAATTTCACGTTATATATACCATACACACACAAATTAGTTTCTAGAATAGTGTTGGCTAGGCTTATCAATACCATTAAAGCAAGAGGAAGACGGAAATGGTCATCACGGTCTTTGGAAAGCAGAAGAGGCCCCGCATGTCATCCACTAACTTTCAAAATCCAGAAAGCATCAGGGATGAGCAGCCTTCCCGTGATCCATGAGCTGTTTCACTAGCATTCCGAACAATTCTGGCAAGGGTGGAAAAACTGGACCGGGATCTGGGTAACTCTTTCACAGTTGATTGGGTAAGGAGAAGAGCTGTTCTCAGAGAAATGAGAACATGTGTCTTGGAAGGCTGCCTTTGCTTAATGTTCCACACGATCCAGGAGGCCAGATGGCATTTTATGTGGTTTTCACAACTGTGATTTTGGATTGATTACTAAACCTGTTTGTGTTCCTAACCCAGCTCCCTGCCTCCCGCCTGCCTTTTAGCTTAACCCTCATTCCCAGAGCTTGGGTTGAACAGGCGCATTGTTTTTCTCCTTTTCCTTATTTTTATTGTATCAGTGCCAGCCTCTACTACCTTTAGACTATTTGCCTACCCAGAGTCTAGCGTGGAAAATGAAATCCTTTTTCCAACAGGTCTGATCAAATGGGTGGCTTTCACTCTGCATTTATATCCAATCCTGAGTCTTTTTTTTTTTTTTAGTTTGGGTCACCTGTGCTTGACGGGTTCCAAAAAGACAATTTCTTTTTTTTTTTTTTTTTTTTGAGTTGGAGTCTCACTCTGTCGCCCAGATTGGAGTGCAGTGGCCGCTCTCGGTCACCGCAGCCTTGACCTGCTGGGCTCCGGCGATCCTTCCGCCTCAGCCTTCCGAGTAGCCGGAATTACAGGCGCGTGCTACCACGCCCGGCTAATTTTTTGATTTATTGTAGAGATGAGGTCTCGCCTGCCCAGGCGGGTCTCGAACCCGCAGGCTCAGGCAATCCACTCACCTCAGCCTCCCAAAGGCGCGGGATTACAGGCTGAGCCACCGAGCCCGGTTCAAAAAGACAATTTCTAATCCCGTGTTGGCTTTTTCCCCCTACCCAATCTTCCATCATCGGATGGTGTTTTCGTAAGAGAGGCAAATTAATCTTATATCTAATGTAAGAAAAACATTATTAGGAAGGTTGCAATAAAACTTAATATTTGCAAAATATTTTAGAATTTTCGAAACACTTTTTGCATAAATAATCTCTTCAGTTCTTACAAAAAAATTCTGAGGAAAAGTTGAGCAGGTATTTCCCATCTCATATGAGGAAACTGAGGCACAGAGAAGTTAAGGAGTGTGTCCAAAGTTGCCCAGCTAACACTGGCTGGCGCTGGATCTAGAGACTATGTTCTAGGTGCATATCTGGAATTCTTTCCACTGTTCTGCTGTACCTGCTGGAAAAGCAAATCCAATTCAGAGTAATTAATTTCAGCATTATCCACCATTTTGAGCAATTTAACCAGGCTGTTGTTGTTCTTTACTAAAGAAGTCATGATGGCCATTTGAACTTTGCAAAAATCCTCTTTTTACTCATTGTGCTTTAGCAACTCTTATGACAGGTGCCTGCTCTTGACCTATTTTAATAGGCTGGGAAAATAAATCAGAGATGAGAAGGAAAGACTAAGAGGTTCTTGGGAACACCTGTGTTGGCCTCTTGGATTGGGCTCCCACTATCCTGGCAAGGGAGCTAGAGGATCTCAGATGTTGCAAAACATACTTCTATGAAGTCTTCCAGAGACTTCTAGTAGTTTTGCGGAAAATAAAGTGTCTTACTGCCCAGCTGAAATCCTGGTATGCCTCATGAGCGAGTGTAGCTGAGTCATCTTTCTATTTCAAGTACCTTGTCCAGTGCTTGACCTAACAGGAGCTCAGTAGCCATTTGTTGAGTGGAAACTCTCAGTTTCTTCATGTGAGGAATTGCAACCTATTGATTTGCTCAATGCAAGTTCATCTTATTAAGATTTCAGACATAGTCCACTCACTACTTCTTCTACTCCTTTTTTTTTTTTTTTTTTGAGTGGGAGTCTCACTCTGTCGCCCAGACTGGAGTGCAGTGGCCGCTTCCGGCCACCGCAGCCTCGACCTGCTGGGCTCCGGCGATCCTTCCGCCTCAGCCTTCCGAGTAGCCGGAATTACAGGCATGTACTACCACGCCCGGCTGATTTTTTGATTTATTGTGGAGATGAGGTCTCGCTGCCCGGGCGGGTCTCGAACCCGCGGGCTCAGGCAATCCACTCACCTCAGCCTCCCGAAGGTGCGGGATTACAGGCTGAGCCACCGAGCCCGGCTTCTACTCCTTTTTTTAGCTAGTTCTAGTTCCTCTTAAAACACAACCATCATCCCTTCCTTGGTGGAGACACAAGTGAATTTCAATCTCATTGAAATGACAGTGAACAGCGCTAGCTATAATGTGGGCCCTCTGCTGTGGTTTCTCTGGGCCATTTCCTTCTCCCCCTTCCTGCAGTGTGCAAGAGTTGAGGTTGGGTCTCCCTGGCTGTGCTGCTTTGGGTTATTACAGCGATATATCTTGGAACTGAGCTTGAGCAGGGATCATCCTGTTTCCTGTTGGAATTGATTTTCTGTCCAGCTTTCATTTCCTATTGTGCGTTCCTTTGGGGTCAGAGCAGCTTTGTCAGACAAAAGCAGGGCTTTCATTTTTGGAGATATTCCTGGATCCTCTTCAGCTGTATGTTTATATAAATGGACAGCCAGCCAGTGCAGTAAAGTGGCTGCCCAGCCAACATGTGACTGGACTGCCTCATTGTACTCTGGGGGCTCGACCCAGTGGAATTCTTGGAGTTGGGCTGGTGCTCCAGGTGGTCTTGTCCCTTGCTCTGTATCTTAACTTGTAGGCACTTCTTCACATGCCAGTAGGACTTTTTTCTCTGAAGCCTGCATCAGAGGGCTCTTTAGAAGACAGGAATGTTATATTGCTGTTACCATTTCAAATGTTTACTGCTGAAATGAATCTGATTCAAAGCTTAACAGCCTATGGGTGAACCACAAAACCTCAGTTGGATCTCAAAGAGATCCCTGGTCAAGCCCTCTGTCTTCCATTACCTGATCATTTACCAATAAATGTTAAGATTGAAACCTCCAGATTATTCAACAGTTGTTGAGATGTGTGAAAACTGAATCCTCAGCACCTTAAGATGTGAAGAAGAGTCAACCCCCAGTTGTTGTTCACTTTCTATGTCATCAGAATCCACTTTTGTTTTAGTTGTTCTATTCCTTTTCCATGGTTCTCTGCAAGAGTTCTGGGATGTTTTAATCATGTGGGATAGCAGTTGTCACTAGACTTTAAGTTTATCAAAAATGAAGAATTCAGTTTGCTCTGTTGTTGTGACTTGCATGAGTACATCTTTAAGCAACTGTTTGTCCATCATTTTTCTTGGATTTATGATGTATGCTACTTGAATCCATTTGCTACTTCACAATCAAGGACCTGTTTGTTGATGTGTGATCATAGCATTAAGGATTATGCCTGACAGCTTGTCGTTATCGGTCGTAGTCAGAAAAATCTAATATATGTATACTGTAATGCCATAAAAGGTATCCGCTTTTTTGGCCTAAATAATCTTGTTAGGAAAGAAAGCTGGTGACATGATGAAGATATTGAAGACTTGTTTTGAGATTATTTCTCAGACGTGATCGTTGTAGAGTACACTTTCATGTCCAAATGTTTTGAGTCACATAAAAGCATCCAGTTTTATTCAACCAAAAATTGGACGATGTATTGTTTGGTTATAGTATTGCAGGGAGGTGGTTCTGTGAATTCAGCAGAAAGGAAGGTATCAGCTCATCACTCTCCTTTTCTCTTTCCTCTCTTTTTTTGTGTCATGGATACAGTAGGAAATATTGAGGATTTTTCCAGCATCTCAGGAAATTCAATTCTTCCAGAACATGAGGAAGTATCTGACGCTAGAGATGGGAAATGGACATTTATATGGTGATTAAGAAAGTAGAACACACCAGGAAATCTGGGTTCTGTTCTTGGTTCTGCTGCTAACGCATTCAATAACCTTGAACAAGTTTCTTTATTTTGCTGCACCTGAATTCCCTTATCTGTTGTAAAAAAAGAAATTGTTAAACAAAATTAAATGTTCTTAAAGATCTTTTCCAGCCCTGACACTAAACTCAGTACATCAACTTACATGATTTATTTATACCACCTTAGCAGAATTAATTTGGATTTGTTAATTGTTTGCATCTGGCTAATTATTGCTTGCACACTCAAAGAATACTTAGTAGTAGTGATTTCTTATATTACCTCAAGGTTCTTTGAAGGAATCATGAAATCCCCCAAAAAACAAAACTAGAAGAAACTTTTCTTTTAGAGGAAGCACTGATAAAGTATACATAAAGACCCCTGGCCATGCTGGGCCTTTCTACCCCTTCAGCAAGTCTTGAGGTGCACAGAATTGTTACTGGCTCTTGGGCCATGAAGTGACATTTTATTCAGCTGTGTGATACCACGTGAAGAGGGAAGGAAGTGTGAGACTGTGAAGACACTCAATACAGGTGCAGCCTGTAATGTGATACTTCTCAAAGTGAGAGCAAATGTGATACTTCTCAAATTAATGACTCTGTTGGGAAATTTTCCAAGCTCACAGTCTTCCCTCCTTTGAACGAGGATCTTGGGGGAAGCTCAGAGAGTCACAGATCGCCTTACACTGAAGAAAAATAAAAAAGCATTCCAGTTCCAGGGGTATAAACCAGCCACAGACTCAGGGGGCAAATTTTACACTGTCTTCTGGAGAAAGGAAAAGTACTAATAACAAATAAGTCTGATGAGATTTCAGATGGATTCCAGTCTCAATATTTTGTGATAGCAGAGAGTGAAGTTTTGACACATTCCATCTGGAGACCTTTCTAAACATGGAGACCCTTAGCTATCCAGGTGCACCCGAGAGCTCTCTGGTCAATCCAGTTACTAAACAGGACCAGAGAAAGTCCCAATAGTTAATGGCAAAAGTTTCTGTGAATTGCCTTGTGACTGAGGAATCAGGAGGATGTTTTTATTCAGGAAGGTATGTGTGACCAATGAAACAAAATGAAGTTGGCGTCACTTTGTTTGGCTCTTGAATCCTAGGAAATATTTACCTTCACTGGCTCTGAGGAAGTAGTATCCCTTCCCCTTTTTGGTTTTGGATATTCTCTTTCATTCTGCCTTTTCTGGGAATTTGCTTTATCTGATTCTTCTTCAGTTTACAGACAAGCCCAAGTCTAAATAAAAATCAGACATAGCCTGATCTTGTAAGCCTCTCTTATTGTGGTCCTAAACTCTTCATCCACTGCCCACCTTTTTGAAATAAAAACCTATGCTGGTCACATTCACTGCCTCACGGCTGGCTTACTCCTGCATCTTTGGCAATTGATTGTAAATTTCTCACCCTGTCCTTAAATTGCTCTATCAAATGTGACCAACAACTTTCTGGTTACCAAACCTAACCACCAATTTCTAACTATTTTGTGAACCCTCATCATTTTTGACATTTTTTTTTTTTTACAGCATCTGATACTATTGACTATATTTCCATTTTGGAAATGTTTTTTTCTTCTTTGGCATTCTCTCTTAGGGTTATGATGATTTAAGGCCCTTGTGCAGACCACTTCCATGGTGTAGAGGACACTTGCTGTGTGTTCACATGGCTGCATGCTTTTCTTAGATTTTTCAAGATGAACCATTTGATTGCAGTTTTATACCCTGTCTTGTCTCTCTCACACGTTCCCTCCTGTCAGGTGGTATTGGAACAGTTGTCGGCATTTTAAGCATTCTGTTAAGCAGAGGTTGAGCTGGGGATACTTATGTGGTTCTCAGTCACTTCCATGCTTAGTTATTGCCTAGGGTTTCAATGCAGAAATGCTTCCCTCCCTTGCTTGCATCACACTATGGATATGTTGTGTGGTGGCCAGCACCAGACATTTGTCATTGTGGAGGAGAAAGACACGGAGCCAGAAGCTGGACGTGGAGACTTTCTTAAACTCTCAATTTAAAAAAATCTTTACCTTACTAGAGAAAGGACTGAATTATATTTCTATTTTCTCTATAAAAACTGATGTTATGAAATTATTGTCACGTGAAGAGAAAATAAAAAAGTATACTGATAAATATGTAGGAAAATCAAAAGCACACAAAGGAAAAAATAGATAAACTGGACCACATCAAAAATGAAAGCTTTTTTGCATCAAGAAGGTGCAAAGAATGGGAGAAAATTTTTGGAAATCATATGTCTAATAAGGAATCTGTATCCAGAATATACAAAAAACATCTGCAACTCAATAATAGAAAGGCAACTCAATTAAAAATTGAGTAAAAGATTTGAACAGCCATTTAGCCAAAGAAGGTATATAAAATGACCAATAAATACATGAAAAGATATTCAACACCATTAGTTATTAGGGAAATGCAAACCAAAACTTCAATGAGACTTCACTCATATATACTAGCATGGCTAGAATAGAAAATACAGACAATATATAGTGTTGGTGTTGGTGAGGACGTGGAGAAATTGAATCCTTACACACTGCTGGTGAGAATGTAAAATGATACAGCCAGTGTGGAAAACAGCTTGGCACTTTTTATTTTTTTTATTTTTATTTTTTTTTGAGTTGGAGTCTCACTCTGTCACCCAGACTGGAGTGCAGTGGCCGCTCCCGGCCACCACAGCCTCGACCTGCTGGGCTCCGGCGATCCTTCCACCTCAGCCTTCCAAGTAGCCAGAATTACAGGCATGCGCTACCACGCCCAGCTGATTTTTTTTTTGATTTATTGTAGAGATGAGGTCTCGCTGCCCAGGCGGGTCTCGAACCCGCGGGCTCAGGCATTCCACTCACCTCAGCCTCCCAAAGGCGCGGGATTACAGGCTGAGCCACCGAGCCCGGCTGGCACTTTTTAAAAAAGAAAGTTAAGCATAGTGTCGTCATATGATGCAATAGTTCTACACCTTGGTACTTACCCAAGGGAAGTGGGAAAAAAAAAAGTCTACACAAAAACCTGTACATGAATGTTTACAGCAACATTATTCATAATAGTCCTAAAGTGGAAACAACCCAAATGTCTATCAACTGATCAATGGATAAGCACAATGTGATGATGGAATATTATTTGGCAATAAAAAGGAATGAGGTGTGGTTCATTTATTAAATATTATGGTAAGTGAAAGAAGCCGGACACAAAAGACCATACATTGTATGATTCCATTTATAGAAAATGTCTAGCATAGGCAAACCTGTAAATAGATTAGAGGTTGCCAGGGGCTGAAGTAGGAAGTAACAGTTAATGGATATGGAGTTTCTTCTAAGGGAGGCTGCAAATTTCCTAAAATTGATGATGGTTGTTCAACCCTGTATATATACCAAAAAGCATAGAATTGTTCACTTAAAATGGGTGAACTGTATCTCATCAGTGTTTAAAGATGTAGCAAACCATTATAAATGTGCATCTGTGCTCTAAAATTATCCATTGCCTTCTAAGTAAAGTCTAAACTCCATGGCTTGGGTTTCAAGGCCTTTTATGTATAGGGAACTTCCTCATTTTGCACATTTGTAAATGGTACACATTATTCAGATGCCATAATTCATTAAACTGGTTATGTCTTCTCCCTCCAGACAGACATTCCTTCATTCCTATAGCTCTTCACATACTCTGCCATGTGTTGTACTTATTTCTGTATTTGTCAGATTATCTACATCTGATTAAGAGCTCTTTAAGGCCAGGGAGTATGCTTGTTCGCAGTAGCATCCCTCTGAGCACCTGACCCCCTGTCTTATCTGACTGGTACATAGTAAGTTTTTATCACTTGATACAATGTACAAATGGGAAATTATTAGAAGTCATCTCGGATGTGACACTGTCTTTACCTACCTCTTTCACGAGTCTTTCAAGAACAATGCAAGATCAAACTTCTAAAGATATTTTTGAGACTCTTAAAACTCTGCACAGAGTATTATTATTATCTGTAACCCTGGTAACTATTCAAATTAGTGTCAATTAACTTTTGGCGGCACTCATAAGATTCCTTATCATCTACATTAGTTTGTCAGATGAGGTAATGCACTTTTTCTCTGGGTACAGTTGTCTTTGAAGAGATTGGCAGCGTTTCATGGTTGTAAACAAAACTGTCTCATATGCGGGACCATGACAGAGAGGGAATAGGATGCCAGAAGCTCTGTGAAAACACTTAAAACCACTTCAGCAAGGAGGAATTGTGATCTGGTAAATAAATTAGTGTTCTGTTCGTTCCTCAGCTCCTCTGCTAATGAATGGGCCCCAGAGATTCCTTGTCCTGAGTGATAAGCCTCTAATACCCATTCAAGCTCAGTGTAAAGCTCATTTTCTTTAGAAATCTTTGTGTAAAAACAGAATTCTTTAAGTAAATATATTTATCAAATTTAAAGTAATTCAGATATACAGAAACACAGAGGAAAGGATATAACAAACAAACCCCACTCCCTGTGTGTAACAGATGCTAGCTTTTTGCCATATCTGCTTTGGATTTTTTTTTTTTTTTTTTTTAGTAAAAAACATTTTGAAGGAAGTTGAATCATTTTTTTTCTCTCCCAAATTCCATTGCCTTCCCCCTTCCTCAGGACTCAGGAGTAACTATTATCTTCTAGGAATCTTCAACTGGTTAATCTTTCAGTCCAACTGTGATGTCAATTGTTAACTCTTGAGACCATTTTTCTACTTCAAAACTGTCCACCTGACTCTGAGTCTACTTTCAAGCCCATTCAATGGGAATTTTTCCCTGAGTCAGTTTGTATCAGCCACTGGGTAAGGGGAGGAGCATAGACTCTGAGGAGGACTTTAACAGAAAAACATTCATCACTACATTTCTGGGATTTTGGGAAAGGTTGGGAAGGGGGTTAAGGCTATGTGGTCTTGTCTTTGAAATACAGAAGTTTGGTGACACCTGGAACACTTTGACATGAAAGTATGATAAAGTTTAACAGACTTTCAAAATGCAGATCAAGCCAATTTAATATCAGTTTTTGAGAAATTGTCACAGTGCTAGGGAGTGGAGAGGAAGATTAAATAACAACGTGAGTTTATGTGCATGTGAACACACACTTATATGTCTTATATGTAGACAGATGTCGGCAACGTTGCCTCATTCAAAATTAAACTTCATGCCACATATGGTGGTACATGCCTATAATCCCAGCACTTTGGGAAGCTGAAGTGGAAAGATTGCTTGAGGCCAGGAGTTTGAGACCAGCCTGGGTAAAATAGGGAGAATCTGTCTCTACAACAATTAAAAAAAAATTAGCCAGGCTCAGTGGTACATGCCTGTAGTTCCAGCTACTCAGAAGGCTGAAACGGGAGAATTGTACCATTGCACTCCAGCCTGGGTGACAGAGTGAGACCATGTCTCAGATGATTGATAGACAGATAGATAGATAGATAGATAGTAGATAGATAAAACTTGATGTATCTTTTTTAAATGCATGTATGGAACAAGATATAATGACAAGGCGAGGAAATGAATTTTAAGGAAAGATGAGGATTAGAATAATAGGTGTAACTCCGAGATAAGGTCAGAATGTAGAATACATACCATTAGGCCTGAAACTCTGGCTAGACGTGGCCTGCAGATTGGGTTGTGAGTATCTCAGTAGATAGTGAAAGACGGTAAAGGTGTCAGTGATAGAATTTAAGGCCCCAAAGAAAAAAGCAAACCAAGGAGAATTGGCTAGTTGTGGCACAGCTGCCTGAGAGCCATTTCCTGGCGGATGTGGTCCTCACCCTTGATGGAAAATTAGAACATTCTAGCCAGTGTGCACAGTTCTGTAGAGTGGTGTATGTGATGTGCAGGACACATAGCTGAGCGTCAAAGGGGTTAATGTGCATTGGAGTGCCTGGAATACCAAGGATTATTAGTGCCAATAATATTGTCAATGACATTGTGATGGTTAATTTCATGTCAGCTTGACCACAGGATGCCCAGATATTTGGTCAAACATTTTTCTGGATGTGTCTGTGAAAACTGTCCCTCTGTTGTAGGTGGGCCTCATTCAACTGGTCGAAGGCCTAAATAGAACTGACCTTCTCATGAGTAAGAGGGAACTCTTCCTCCTTGACTGCTTGATCTAGGACATTCGTTTTTTTTCTTGCTTTTGGACTCAAACTGAAACATCAGCTCTTCCTGGGGTCTCAAGACTATCAGCCTTCAGACTAGAATTATACCATTGGCTCTCCTGGTTCTCAGACCCTTTGGCTTTGGACTAGAACTATGGTGATAGTGTCTCCTCGGTCTTGCCATCTGAGATCTTGGGATTTGTCATCCTCTATAATCACATCAACCAATTCCTTATAACAAGTCTCCTTCTCTCTCTCATATATACATATATATGCAACCTATTAGTCCTGTTTCTCCAGAGAATGCTGACCAATACAGACATTCTATACACAAAGAGAAAGAGCATGGATCTTAGGTACTAGTTGTAAAACTTCTGTATTTGAAGAGGTAAATCTTTGGGTTCGTAGGCTCTCTAACTGATACCATTGAATGGTGGGAAGCTTTTCTACTCCCTTATCCATTAACCTTAAGGATTCATATAATAACATATAATACTAATAATAACATTTATGGTGTACTTCTAAGCACATTATATATATATATATATATATTAGCTCACTTAAGCCTCATAACAGTATTCTAAGGGAATTAAGGCAGTCAGAGGTTAGGGAACTTGTTCAAGGTCATGTAGGTAGGAAATGACATCGTCAGGGTTCTAATCCGAATAAAGCTCATCTCCCATTTATTTTATTGGTGAAAATGGGGTTGAGATCTGCACTGGAAGATAATTCAGTTGTTGTCTTCTTTAAGCTCTGAGGCTTTTTAAAGTAGGGAAGCAAGAGGCGTGTACAATGAAGCTGCTATTGTGGCGGGTACAGGTAGCAGAAACCACCCAGGATGATGCCAGGATGATGGGGAGAGAGCTTATGAGAAGGGAGACATCTGCAGGAGCGACTGTGATGCGCAGAACCCGCGGGGCTGGCTCTGTGGAGGTGACCTGCAGAGCAGCTGCAAATGAACTACTAATTTTCCCATCTCCGCTTGCAATTTACAAAGCACTTTCCTGGTGCTACGTGTAGCTTGCAAATAAGGGCTCGAAACTTAAGTTGTTTGATGTTAAACTCTGATTTCCTCACTACAACTCACTCTCACCAATTCCAACAGTAACTTAGGAACTTTCTCTTGAGAGGCTGTCTAAATATCAGCATGAAACTGAAGAAGGAGAGAAGTGGGGCAACAGCACACAGATGCTCTTGAAAAGCAAACGCAAGCCGGGCTCTGTGGCTCAGCCTGTAATCCTGCGCCTTTGGGAGGCCGAGGTGAGTGGATTGCCTGAGCCCGCGGGTTCGAGACCCGCCTGGGCAACTTGGCAAGACCTCATCTCTACAATAAATAAATAAAAAAAAAATCAGCCGGACATGGTAGTGCGCGCCTGTAGTTCCAGCTACTTGGAAGGCTGAGGCGGAAGGATTGCCAGAGCCCAGCAAGCGAGGCTGTGGTGGCCGTGAGCGGCCACTGCACTCCGCACTCCGGTCTGGGTGACAGAGTGAGACTCCAACTCAAAAAAAAAAAAGAAAAAAGAAAAGCAAACGCAGAAGAGTAGCTAGACTCATTTCTCCCTAGTTAGTAGTTGTTCTTACCCCTGATTTTTCTTTTTAAATGACCCACTTTTTGACGTGAGCTCAGCATGAGTGCCCATGACCCGTGGAGCAATGGCCAATATCTCCACATCGTGGGATGGTGGTCTTTACTGGGTCTGGAGGGTGGTTCTCACAGTGATAACTGTGTAGGTCTGTGCTTGATCACTCTTCTTTTACTGTCTCCTATTAAACAGTTTCAGGCTGCTTTGGGGAAGGTTAGACTTACTTGCTTTATCTGGAAATCACCCCCTAGTTGGGCAGGGTGGCATGCATCTAAGTCTCAGCTACTTGGGAGGCTGGGACCGAAGGATTGCTTGAGCCCGGGAGTTTGAGGTTACAACAAGCTATGATTGCACCACTGCACTCCAGCCTGGGCAACAGAGAGAGACCCTTTTTCTTAAAAAAAAAAAAAAATCTCCCCCTAACTCAGATCCAAGCTAGATTGGGGTGAGGTTGTATGCATATCAGATTGAGGGCCTCCTGGAGTGGTGGTGGGCTGATACCTTAGTCACCCTATAAAGAGCCCAGCCTCTGACTACACTGCTGGGTCTACCTACAGTGTGGAGATGGCTATCTGGGAATAATGGGCACAGGAATCAGAGGATCCTGACGAACCACTTCCTGGCCTATTTCTTCTGTCACCTCCCTTCCCGCCAGGTAAATATTGCTTAGACACCCAGCGTCTGATTAAAGCTACATGATGGAACTTGTACTAAGGATGCAACTGATGGCCCGTGTCAGCTTGTTGGAGTTAAAAAATATATTTTAATTTGTTTAGTTCTCTGGGGAAATTATCTGAGCCTGCATGTGATAATCAACTTTCACATGAGCTTTCAAAAAACCTGAAATGATTCAGGCAACAAAATGAGATTTTTAATCTACATAAATACAGAGTCGTTTGCCTATTTTTTTTTTTTTTTTGTGAGAGAAAGGGAGATTAAAAAAATTCTAATTCATTCCTTCCCTTTCCCGCAGGATGCTATCATTAGCTATTGTAGGAAAGTGATCATAGGAGTGGTAACTTGCCTACCATTTTCATACACATTTTCCCTTTTTATTTTAAACTTTATACCAACTTTGAAATTTGAGAGGAGGGGTGGCAAGTGTTGCTACCTTTTTTTTTATAGAAGAAAATGGGTCTCAGAGGGGCTACGCGATTTGCCCAAGTTCAGGTGGCTGGTGGGTTGTGATCAGTTCTAGAACCCAGTTCTTTTGGCAACTGGCTCAGTGCTCTTTCCTCCCCATCAGCTGCCTCATAGCAACAATAGTAATAATTCTGCAAACAGTACAATAATCAAATTTACAAGAGAACATAATTCGGGGTAGGGTGGATTTATACTGCATTCCACCTGCATCAGCCAAGATAGGCTGTTATGTTGTAGCCACGCAAGGGTATCTGCAGCTTCACTTGTTTATGAAAAGTCCCCTGTGGGAAGTTGCCCTTTGTGACTGTAAGCTGTGCTGAGCCTCCATCTCAGCAGGAGACTTTAGGGTGCACTAAGAAGGATAAGGAGGGGGGGCTGAAGAGTTGTGTGTTGGCTTTTAAGTTCATTAGCCCCAAAGTAACAAAATTCACAGCCAGCCACAGCCTGTGGTCATGTCTAGTTGTGTTCAACCCTGCCCAACTGCACAGGCGTTTGTGAAACCACATCTTCTGTGTGTCCAGAGAGGGGAGGAAACCAGAAACACTGGTGACCGCTAGCTATGAATGCCACACCATTCACAGGCCAAAAGGTGTACTGTGGTGCAGGCTCTCCTTTGGATAAATACCCATGTCATAGATCCCAAGAAAAGCATTCCCACTACCTGGAATTACTTTGGAAGAACCACACATTGTTTAACAGATACTAACAGACACAAACTGTGCAGTCTTTCCTAAGTTTCTGCACATGATGATCCAAAGATGTGATTCCTGTTTTATGGTTAACATCTTCCCAGTTGAACCCGCAGTGATTCCCCTTGTCTGAGGAACAGTTAAAACTCCTTACAGGACTAAGATTTATCCTGATTTGGCTGCTGACACCTTCCCGTCTCTTCTTTCGCCACCACTCCTATTGTCATCCAGGTTTGTGGAGCTCCTTCAGTTCTCTCAAAGGAGCATACACACACACACACACACACACACACACACACACACACACACACACACACACACCACTCCTGCTGTTCCCGCTGCTTTGAGGTATTTTCCTCCCCACCCACTTCCTCTTTATCTCAGTTTTAAATAGCATTTTTCCTGTCTGGAAATCCACTTCCTGTGTGCTCTGTCAGCTCCTCTGTTTCCCTTCATAAGCTATTGGGTCTCTGCGGTAGAATGGCCTGATCACTTATCTAAGAGTCGCCAGCTACATGGCAAACTCCTTGGGGGAGGGTGAGGGACCAGTGGCAGCACTTGCCCTTAAGCTTACACTCAGAACACGGTTTAGTTAGTATGTGAAGCAACTGAATATAATTTGTTAAATAAATAAATGGAGATATGAGTGGGTAAACGAGGTTCTTCAAGTTGAAGGCATGTCAGGACAAGGTGACAAGGGTCTCGCACTCGTCTCTGTTCGCTGTGCTGCAAACTGTAGTCAAGATGGTCATTTTCAAGCTTTGACCACTATTTCTGCTGCTTTTGGAGTCAACGCCCACCTGTGCGGTGCCTTTGATTTGTCAGTTGCTTTACATCCCACCATGCTGCCTCGAAAGTGGAAGAAACATCTTGTATTTTTATATTAAATAGCTTTTATTTCTCTAGCAAGGTTTAAATTCACATGCTAGTCCAAAATTGATGGTAAAATGCTATTAGGTACCTGAATTATTTGACTCTAATTCCCATTAGAGTTACTATTTAATGGGCACAGGATTTCCACTTGTATTGATAAAAATGTTCTAGAGACGGATGGTGGTGATGGTTGCACAACAATTTGAATATACTTAACACCACTGATATGTACACTTAAAAATGGCAGACTTTATGTATATTTTACCACAACAAAAATAGATTTCCATTATAATGGACACTATTAAGTCCACAAGTGTACGTAAGATGCCGGTAGAAATAAGTACTCAGAACACACACTGTAGTGTGACCTAACTAGACCACAGTCTGTTTCCTGTCATCAGGCTATTGTATGATTGCACTGTGAGGAAAATTGCTGAGACCAGGTTACATATTTGTTTTCAGGTTTTTTCTTAGGTAGGAAAATTATTCCCCAAATGAGACTAATTTTGACTCTCACTTTTTATTCCGAGATGAAAATCCAGCTCAGTGATTTCCAAATCTCTTTTGAACCATCATCAGCCTTTTTTATTATTCTTTCTCTGATAGAATGTGCTTTAAAACTAGTTTTAAACTATTTCTTATCCCTGCATTTATAAAGTATCAATTCATTTGTTCTCCTCCCCCTCACACACACACAATATCTAGGCACAGCTAACCACCTAGCAGTGACCTTGACTGGCTTGGATGGCCAGTTTCTCTACATCGACTTGATGCATGTGCGCATTTGATGTAATACTTAAGTATGATTAAAAGTGTGATTTCTATGGGGCTTTTGACAAACCAAAACCATCTCTAGGACCCCCATAATCACCTTCAAGGCAACCAGGTGGTCTGCATTTCACTTGTTTCCTGGTGCGTTTCCTTTAAGAGTTCAGACTTCTGGGTTGTCCAGCCCCAGTAGAGGGGCTCCCTGAGGCCTGGTGATGGATGCTCCAGTCAGGAGTGCATATTGGATCTGTTACACGGCGGTGATATACGATTTCAACATTTCAGGGTTGATTTGGATTTTCTGTACTCCCTGACTGGAATTTTGCTGCCATGTTGTTTTGTGCTTTAGTGCTCAACAAGAAGAAAATAAATCTAGAAACCTGCTTAAAAACAGACATTCTGTATTTAATTCTGTATTATTAAAAGATCTTAAAAGCTAGGCCTTAATTCTCTTAAAGGTGGAAGGAAGAAGTTGTGCTGAGGTCCCTTCTTAGAAATTGGCTCTAGAAATTCTAAAATTCTCACTAACAAGTAGCAATATTAACGGCCGAATATCCCTTACATTTTTCTTGTCTGACAGGCCCAGAGGGCTCATTGTCTGTGGGTTTTCACAGGGTTGTTGCTATCCCCCAGGGTTGATTGATCTGTTTATTCTAAGCTTGAGGCCAGAGCTGGAAGGGAGGCCGTTTGTTTTGGGCACTGCTGAGCAAAACAGACTAATCACCTAAATACCACCTTGGGGAATGAAGTGACTCTAAAAGAAACTGAATGGAGCTTGGCTTTCATTTGGAATGAGGAGGAAAACCTGGAAAGCTGTAGCCATGGCCGAGTGTTGATGGAAAACACAACGCTCCTGGGTGTCTCTGGCTTGGCCGCCAAAGGGATTTGGTTTCTTTAACTGTCCAAGGATGAGACCCCACCCCCATTCCAGAAGCCAACTCCTCTCTGCAGGTTTCTGGTCACTCTTCTCGAGTTTCCCCAGACCCTAGTGCTGTACCTAGGGGCCAGCTCAGGGGCAGGTATGCTGGGCCAGGGAGCACGTCTCAGATGCCACGGATGTTAATTTTCTTGCCCAGCAGTTTGAAGATTTTCAGATGAGTAGAATTAAGGCCTAAAACAAGAAAACTTTCCTAAAGCAGAGTGGCTCCCGGGTTTTATCTTTCTGTCTTCAATGGCCCTGAAAAATATGAGGTGCACATGGGGATTTAACAGGTTTTAGCAAGTCTCTAAGATTACAGGCCACACTCCACCTGATTTCCAGGTTAGAACAGTGCCAGACCTCTCTCCAGAGCCACGCTGCTTAGTTCAGATTGCTTCTGTCTCAAGGACTAAGAACTCTGAGAAGATCTAGGAGATTTCTAAGTATGTTAGGATTTAACTCTAGGTCAAATTGGCAAATATTTATTAAGAACACACAAAAGACAGGGCACTATAAGACAAAACAAATAATCAACATCAACGCTTGTCACTGGCTGGGGATAAGGGCAATACAATGAATGGCTGACAAATACAGGTGTGAATTCCATTAGCCTCAGCAAGATGAGGACGAGGACAATTCTGGAAAGGGAGAAATCCGCCAGCAATAACCTGCATGTCCGTCTGGGGCATGGCCAGTGTCTTCATTGCTTCTCTGACAGGCTTCCTCGCCATGAGAATTGTACAACCTGATAGAACTCCTGTCTTCTTGTCCACCAGTATCTGCTTGGCTCCTGATCTGCAGGTAATAGACCCGTGCTGGAATTATCCCAGAGCTGAGTGTTGTGATTTCTAGATAATGACCTTTCGCAGCAGGGATGTTGCTGTGACTCCCTAAGGTTATAGGGCTAAGTCGGAAAGCAGCAAGAGTGAGTTTGGGAGACTCTGGCATATGCATTAGAGTTCCAGGGTGAAAGATGGCTCTGAAAACTTTGTAAACTAGACATAACTTAAGTCCCCTGCCTGCCTTGTGTCTGTCATCCCTGAGATTTCACGGGGCCAGATCAGGTCAACATGGGCTAATGAGACAAGATATAACAACACAAAAAGAGAAGACATTCTCAATAACAAGGGAAACTTTTACCGTTTGAGATCAGCCTGAACCAAGGTTGACAAGGGAAAAAAAATCTATTGCATTTTACTCCTAGAAAGAAAGAAGCTTTTGTGAACAGAAAGAATACAGGAATATTTTGATCATGGTTCTTTTGGGGATTTATATCAACTGTTGTGTATCTTTCTCCCCTGGTTAAGAAGCAACTTCAGCTTAGAGGAGAAATCTAAGATTCACAAAGGATCATGCAGGGGAAGAAAGAGCTTAGGGATTTTGGCAAAATAGGGAGAGACACAGTACAAAATTGAGTCTGTAGTAATTCTTTTATAGGAAACATGCATCCCGAGGCACCAGGAGACTCAAGGAGAGGATAAAACTTTGATTTTGAGTGGTATGGACTTAGAGCGGCTGGTAGCGCCACACTCTTGTTTGTGAGAGAGACCTCTGTAATGGTCTTGAGCCAGGCCATTGAGAGACGTGGAGGAAGGAGGGGAGGAAACCAGCAGGGGCTCACGGTGCAGGCTGGCTATGTAGACAGCAACCCTTAGCTAGAATGGGGCAAACTGGCGGTATTCTGGGGTGCCTAGGGGTTTTGAATTTGATGTCCTCACTCTGCCACCAGAGAAGTAGACCCAAGGAGATGAAACTCAGTAGAGCTATGGGTATTCTTTTCCTTCAATTTGCAACTCCCAGGATGTAACAAAAAGCAAAACACAAGGTGAACAAATGTTGTACAGACTAAGTATGTGTGTATAATGTGTCTAGATCCAATCCACTTATTTGCTCAGACTTCTAGGAGCTCCATCCTTGTGGATTCATCTGCGGACTTTCTGACTTTGAGACTTTTCACAGCTGTCATCATTTAGCATAAATAACAGGCGTGGAAGAGTGGGTGACAGTGTGGCATTTTGCTGGGCTACTTCTTGCTCAGCATTCCTCATGAAGTCTCCTGCCTCTGGCCATGTGCCAGGCCTGACAAACAGCCGTGAAAATGACTTGTCATAAATCGATTTAAAAATTTTTTTCTTTGAGGTTACTTCATTATTACATTTTTCGTGCTTGGCAAAATAATTACTACGCTAAGTGGTTTTAAAAAAAAATCAAAATAAAACGTTGATTAAATGTTTTTCTATATCCTAGGTTATAGAACATTTGTGAGCTCTGAGTTTTGTCTTCTTTTGTGTGCCTCTCATACAATTTCTGTCCTTCCTGGAAAGATGTCTCCAAAAATTACTGGGGATGAACCCAGATGAGAACTGCAGGTCATTTTCCAGGGATGTTTTCTGTGAGTAACTTTAATACTGTGACTCACCGCTTCTGGAGTCTCTAATCTGTTTCTGAAGTCAGGCTGAAGAAGGAAAGTTGTTCAGGAAAATGTAGCCCCGTGGCTTTGAGACTATATATATATATATATATATTTTTTTTGAGTTGGAGTCTCACTCTGTCGCCCAGACTGGAGTACAGTGGCCACTCCCGGCCACCGCAGCCTCGACCTGCTGGGCTCCGGCGATCTTTCCGCCTCAGCCTTCCAAGTAGCCGGAATTACAGGCATGCGCTACCACGCCCGGCTGATTTTTTGATTTATTGTAGAGATGAGGTCTCGCTGCCCAGGTGGGTCTCGAACCCGCGGGCTGAAGCAATCCACTCACCTCAGCCTCCCAAAGGCGCGGGATTACAGGCTGAGCCACTTGAGTCTGGCTGAGACTATGTTAATGAAACTTTCTGAGGATACGATTTATAAGTCCATGATATCCTTCTGTTGTGGCTTAGGTGTGGATCTCTCAAGGAATGATTTGGGAGCATGAAAACAGGCTCAGTGGCATCATTTTTTCACTATTAACATTTTCTTAGAAATATTTGTTTCTACCAATCTATAAGAACATTTCATAGCCGGGCTCGGTGGCTCAGCCTGTAATCCCGCGCCTTTGGGAGGCTGAGGTGAGTGGATTGCCTGAGCCCACGGGTTCGAGACCCGCCTGGGCAGTGAGACCTCATCTCTACAATAAATCAAAAAATCAGCCGGGCGTGGTAGTGCATGCCTATAATTCCAGCTACTTGGAAGGCTGAGGCGGAAGGATCGCCGGAGCCCAGCAGGTCGAGGCTGCAGTGGCCGGGAGCGGCCACTGCACTCCAGTCTGGGCGACAGAGTGAGACTCCAACTCAAAAAAAAAAAAAGAACATTTCACAACAATGAAAGGACATTGTGTTTTTAGAAACAATCATAAATTAAATTTATTTGGGATGTTACTGTTCACAAAGTATTTTATGCATATTATTTTATTTGGCTGTTGTGATGGTCAGTCCCGTGAGATCAGCCAGCTATTGTTATTCTTATTTTTTCCAGATTATAGACTGGAGACTACGGCAGTGATGTGTGATATGCGCACTACCACACAGTCAGTGCCCAGGGCAGAGCCAGGCAGGCTGGTGTCCAGGACTTCTGAGTCCCGGTCCAGGGTTACTTCCTCAAAATCTCTTGACCATTTTTTTTTTTAACTAATAGACTTTTTTTGAAAAATACTTTTAGACTTATAGAAAAAAGGTGAGTGAAAAGCACAGAGAGCTCCCGGGTACCTCCTCTATTTCTCCCTAATTTCTCTCATTATTAACATTTTGCATTCGTGTGGTGCATTTATAACTGGAGAGCCAATATTAATTCATTATTATTAATGGAACGTCTATAGCTTACATTTGGGTTCACTCTTTGTCTTGTAAGTTGTATTGATTTTGACAAATGAATAATGATGTGTGTTCACCATTGCAGTATTATACAGAATAGTTTCACTGCCCTAAAAATCCCCTGTTCTCTGTTTCTTCATCCCTCCCTCTGTCCATCCTAACCCCTGACAACCACTGATCTTTTTACTGTCTCCATAGCTTTATTTTTCTAGAACAAAATATGTTGTAATCATATAGTATGCTTTACCATCATTTTAAACCCTGATATTTTTCCTTCATTGGTTATGCCAACAACAGCAATTCGCGTTTCTTTCTATTTGAGTAAAAAATTTTCCACGAAGATATGTGTATAAAGAAGCCTCTCTGTTTTTACCACTATCTTCGGTGTCCTTGTCATTGGTTAGAAGGTGGTCAATAGATTTACCTCATGGCAAGATGTCCTTGCTTAATGTAACAAACCTGACTGTTGGCATCTACCCAAAGTTTTGTTTCCCTGAGAAAAACTAGCAAAACTCTTTTTGAATTCTAGTGCAGCCTAACTAGGATATACTCCCTTGTAAACAATGACTGTCAGTTGAGAATCGTAGCTACTGTGATTGAGAAAACTGAGTCTTTGAAAAAGGAAACAGCTTGCCCAAGTAAAGATCATTAGGAGAACAGAAAATAAGAACCAAGGCACCTTTTTTTTCCATTTGAGATGCTGCTGTCTTTAGCCATGATTGGCCAGTGCTCTGAAAGAGATGTAAGCTGTCTTGCCAGTTGGCTTAGCCATTCAGCACAGAAGCCCTGACTTTTGCGGCCAGGGCCATGGATTTGATCCCCATACAAAGGAGCCTTACCTTGGAGCTCACCTTTAACTCCTGGAAGCTGTCAGGACCCATGTGGGTACCACTGGATAGTTAAGGAGAACTAAGAAAGGAAGTTTAAACTTTTTTTTTTTGAGTTGGGGTCTCACTCTGTCGCCCAGACTGGATTGCAGTAGCACACTCCCAGCCACCGCAGCCTCGACCTGCTGGGCTTAGACGATCCTTCTGCCTCAGCCTTCCAGGTAACTGGAACTACAGGCATGTGCTACCACGCCTGGCTAATTTTGTTTTATTGTAGAAACGAGGTCTCACCAAGTTGCCCAGGTGGGTTTTGAATGCACAGGCTCAGGCAATCCACTAGCCTTGGCCTCCCAAAGTGCTGGGATTACAGGCTGAGCCACCAAGCCCAGCCAGAAAGTAAGTTTAGACATCATCTTCCTGTCACCCCAAATCCAGAAATAGAGCAACTCAAACACATATCCTGCCACAAAAAGATCACCACATAATTTTGTGTATGTGTTTGAAGGAATTGAATATTAGCATTGGTTGATAGAAGAGACTGCATTCTGAAATTACCATTATACTGGACAGAGGAACAAAGAATGCATTTAGTAACTGATGTTTAGCAATTGATTACACGTTTGAATGGCATATTTAATTATTGTGTTTTTCTGTAGTGGTTGTTTATAATTATTAGAGATGTCCAGAGCTGCAAAAAGGTGAAGAATTATAAACGTTTTAAAACACTTCTTGCTTTTTAACAAGGGTGGAGTACCTTGTTAAAAAGATAACCGGCCAGGCTCGGTGGCTCAGCCTGTAATCCGGCGCTTTGGGAGGCCGAGGTGAGTGCATTGCCTGAGCCTGCGGGTTCGAGACCCACCTGGGCAACTTGGCGAGACCTCATCTCTACAAAAAATTAGCAGGTGTGGTAGCGCATGCCTGTAGTTCCAGCTACTTGGAAGGCTGAGGCGGAAGGATCGCCAGAGCCCAGCAGGTCGAGGCTGCGGTGGCCAGGAGCGTGCCACTATACTCCAGCCTGGGCAACAGAGTGAGACTCTAACTCAAAAAAAAAAAAAAAAGATAACCAAAGATCAGATAGCCAAGTGTTCATTGATGGCTAATGCTCACTCTTCTAGTGCTGATGTAATCAAATATGGGTGGTTTTAACCTTGTCAGTTAGGTGGCAGCATAGACTAGTAGAAAATAGTTCTAGCTTATGCGTCAAATTTTCTCCAATTTGCTTCTAAGTCTTTTATTGATATTATATGTGGGAGACCCTGGACAAGTCACTTGATGGCTTTTGATCTCCCTTGCCATGTTCATGGGCTCTGCTATGGGTGGTTGTAGGTGGAAGTGGTATGGGCTCTGCCGTTGTTGGTGGGAGTTGGGGGTGGTTTGGACTCTGCACAGTCTGGCTGATCAGGAAATAAATTTTCAGACCTAGATAGACTCCTGTTTGAGGACAGAGTTGTTGGAAAAAAGCAAAAGCAATCATAATAATATGTGACTTTGACTCAGGGCGGATGAGGTAATACATGCTGACAGTTTTGTGCTGTCAAGTATACAACTTCAAGTATGCTTTAGACTAAAGGTATTATACCATCAATATTTATTTTACATACCTTATATATTAATATCTTGTTCTCTATGTATCTTATTAGTGTTCATTACACCCTACTGTCTGTGACACATGTATGGATGTGTATATGTGTATGGTTATGTGTACATATATGTGGATATGTGTGTATGTATATATTTTGTCATTTGGAATTTTATAGAGCTCTTTTACAGACATTACCTCATTTGATCCTCCCAATAATCTCTCTGAAGGGGGATGTTCTTGCATTCATTTTCTAAATATGGTTGAGAGAGGTTATGGTTCCTGAAACTCGATATAATTACCAAGTTTCTGAAATATGGGAAAAAGAACTTCATTGTAGACAAAAGTCACAATTTCAAGTGCCTTTGTAACCAAATTGTAAACAAGTTTGAAAGGTTGCAAGAAATTCATTGAACAAAATCGAGAAGATCAGCCTTTTGAGAAAGGTCTCTCTTGATGGAAAGACCAAGCAATATCTTTTACTGAACCACAAGTTTGCATGTTGGGTTGGAGTTCTGGGGAAGGTTCTGCTCAGGCCAGTGACTTTCAATCAACTTGCAAATGCCACTTCAGTTTTTAAGAAAGACTCTAAAAAGCCCAACTCTCAAAGGTACCAATGTAGTAAACATGTACTCAATACATCAAATTAATGCATTAAATTAATTATTCCATCTATCTGTTAATTCACTCAGACACTCAAAAGCCTTTACTAAGCTCCTATTGTGTGCCTTCAAGGAGTATCCAGCTGTAGGGGAATATAAGGGAAGCAGATCGTGGAGGTGGACGTGGACATTTACATGGCTGGAGGTTGAGGTGGTATGAGATCTGCTGTGGGTGGTTAGCGAGGAGTTGGTGTGGGTTCTGCTGTGGGTGACTGGAGGGTAGTGGTGTGGGCTCCACTGTGGGTGGTTGGCGGTAGATGTGGAATGGGCTCTGCCATTGTTGGTTGGAGTTCGAGGTGGTTTGGACTTTGCACAGCTAGACTGATCAGGAAATAAATTTTCAGGCCTGGACAGGCCCCCCATTGGTGGGCAGAGTTGTTGGTTGTTGGAAAAAAGCAAATTTTGAACTTATTTTTTAGGGCATGTGATCTTCAAGGCATAGACTCCGAACTGAGCTTTGAAGTGTGCTAGCTGGGGCTGGGGGAAGGAGGGTTGGAGAATTCTTTTAGTAGAAGCAATACACAGTGGTGGTGTTTCATACAGAGTTCGCTAGGCTGTAGAGGATGCTTCCGCCAGGAGTTGGGGAGTCTCTGCAGAGAGAGTTCTCTGTACTGCAAGATCACAGGGGCTGTGGAGGATGGAATGAAGCGGAGTGCTTTTGTCTTCTCCTTTATTGTCTCCCCTTAGTTTAGTGCTCAAGTTAACTCGTGTGTCTTCCTTCTCTTAGAACATCTCCTACTTTGGTGCACTGCACTGCCTCTAGGGTGTCCCTAGCTCCTGAGACACCTACCACAGGGTCAGGCAGGAAACACAGCTGCCCCTCATGCACATGGCTGCTGTGATCTTGCACCTTATTAATGCAGCAGGACCATCCGAGAAACCGTGAACTGAAGACAGTTGATACCAGTTGCTCTCCTCCTCACAAACACACCCAAAGTGGAATGAGTCCTTTCCTTATCTGTATACCCATACTACTTCTTACATGTACGAAGTTGAACCATATGAAATTGCCAGTATTCACCATTTGGTTCTAAAAAATGAGTTTCATATAGTTCTGTGACATTTGGACTATATCTGTGTCTGTATACAGTGAAATGGGACCTTTTTTGATGCATTCATATCACTTAATGTATAGTACCTGATACATTATAGATGTTTAATAGAAAAGATTTTAAAAGCAGAAAATAGGTGCAAGTTTCTCCTGTATCTTCTGTTGACTACATGACAAAAAGTTTGCTTGGGCCAATTATCCAGCTAAGGAAAATGACATTAAAAAAAAAACAGAATCACATGAGTTAATCACCTTCATCTGCAAATGTATACTCCTCTGAGCTTTGAGATCCACCCATGACATATAGTTTCTGAAGCTTTAACATACTTGGTTAGAGGTCCTTTCTTATGGCAAAATCATAAGTTTTATCCTAAGGCATTGCAGTTTGGAGATAAGAACCTAAAGTCTAGAAGAGGTTAGTTAACATTCTAATGATGAGCAGGCTCGTTTGTTGATGTGAGCTTAAAACCAAACCCATTCCACCAAACATCACTGTGCCCTCAGTGAATCCGTAAAGACAGGCTTAAGAATCCCCTTATCCAGTCTTCTGAATATAGTAATATGAACTCCAATTCAATCTGATGAATATTTGGATAGCTTTCTACATGTTAGGTAGAGTGTTAGGTATGAGATATAGGTTGTGATGGAGATTTTCCAACCAGAATTGCTGCTGCGGTCTTGACTGTCACCTCCTATTTTCCTGAGGGCTGCTTGGACTCATTGTATCTGTTGCTGCCGCCTCACCTATTGTTAATAGAGAGAAAAACAAGGGAGAAGACTGTGAACATACGGGGCAGGAACACAGACCAACTCGCCCCCAACTCAGAGGCATAGTCCTGTTACAATGAAGATGAGAAATTCCCCACAAGAGCTGAGCAAGTGTGATTGCCCTAAAAGTAAGGTATGTTCCTTTCAGTGCGCATGTAGCACATGCAGTCAGTCTAACTAATGTTTTTCAAATGTAAACGCAAAGCTATCGTTTACAGAGCCACAGTGTATCTCCTGAGTTCGTTTTTTTATTGTCCCAAAGGTGTTCTGTTTAGAAAGAAAACAAGTTGCTCGAATAGTCCAACAGAAATATCGTTAGCATAATTTAGTAGGTAGGTTACTTAGCGTGACTCAGCAAAGACAAAAAACAAAAAACGAACAAACCCAGCATTTCTGGACAGTAGTAGATTTGTTCAGTCTCTTACAAGTGCAGTGAAGTGGCTTTTATTTCTTCCCACTCAGGTAGTTTCCCTGTCCTCAGCCTGGAGACTCAAATGCCAACAGCTGTTGGATTTATTCCAGGGCAGCCAAGCACAGGTTCTGGGCTATTTTCTTTTTCAGTTTCTCTGTCCTCACAATGCTCAGAAACGTTGACTTTTATGAAGAGGCCAGGAAAAGTCTGAACGTGCGCCAAGGCTTTGGCTGTGAGCTGGGCAAAGAAGCAGTAGCTGCGCCCAGCCAGCTTCCATGGCGCATCTCACAGGAACAGATTCAGGAGAATGATCTTTTGGTTCCCATAGACTTAACAGGTGTGACTCTGTTCCTAAGAATTATGCCCATGATTTGGAAAACTCATGTATTTATTCATAACTTGGAAGTATCATCGAACTGGAAGGCAATGTCAAAATCACCTGGCCAGTCCAGTTCCTCCTTTTGCAGATTGAGGATCAGACCCCAAGAGGCCAAGGGGCTGGTCTCACTTTTGTCTCTCAGTCTTTATTCTTTCTTATCTTTTATGGTTTTTCTTCACTTCCCTCTTTTCTTTTCCCAAGTGAAAAAATTGTTATGGGCACAGCCATGTTGGAATCAAGTTTTGTGAGAACCCCAGCCTTAGACAATCTGGGGGAACTTCTTTAAGAAATAGAACACAGATGACCATGTACACATGTTGCTAGGGCCCCTCCCTGGTGTACAGAAAGCATTCAATACATAGGAATCGTTATCATTATGAAAATGAGACTCTCTCTCAGCATTCAGAATCAGGAGAGTCAGGACTCATGGTCCCAGATCAAGCACCCCTTCTATATCCTCCAGCAGATGCTGCCTTCTAGAGAGATCTCATAGCTAAAGGTTGGGAGGAGGGGGGAGACCAAAATGCTAGAGAGGAAAACAACCCATGCAATAACCAAATGAAATAATTAAGACTTTGCAACTCTTCTGCATGTGCCAATCATCTAAAATGATCTCATTGCATAAGGGAAGGCTATTTGATTCAAACTCTCAAATCTGTTTAATTTCACATGGGGTATAAGTGGGGAGGGTGAGGGGTGAAGGAAGAAATCGTAATGGTCCTAACCAAAGACTGAATCACCATAAAGGAAGCTCAAGCTTCAGGGCCCCTCACCTGCCTGGGTCCCTTCCACGGCCCTGGGTTGGACTGTTTACACATATACACACACTGCATACTTTTTTGATATATATGTGATAAGATGTCTGCATGGTCTTAGAGGACTCTGTGACCCTGGAAGAGTCAAGGGCCACTATTTCATAGCATTGACTGTGAAGGAGTCTAACCTCTGACCTGTTTGCTTCTAAGGTGACTGTAAAACATTCACGTTTTCAGCTATTTTATTCTTTTTAAAATTTTTATTTTATTTTTTAGAGACCAGGTATCACTATGTTGCTCAGACTAGCCTCAAACTCCTGGGCTCAAGTGACCCTACTCAGTATCCCTAATAGCTGGGACTACTGGCATGTACCACCGTGCCCGACTGTATTTTTTTCTATTAAATGTATTTTCCAATGCCTTAAGACATTAGATCAATGGGGGCAGGGTGTGTGGCAAGAGAGCATTTATGTTTTTATGAAGGTAGTCTTTTTAGCAGTAACATGAGGTATATCAGACCTCAGGAACTTATGACTTCCAGAAAATAATAATTGTCTAACCTGTGATAGAAGAAATGTCTTTGTCTTTGACATGCCAATCAACACGTAGCCAAGCTGAAGAGAAGCATGGCAGAGAGGGGGCTATCTGGGTCCTTTCGGGGCTGTCAGGAGAGTGACAGGTAACTGTAGGTAGGTAGGGAGTCATCAAGTGAGCGCCTCTACTGATGGTCTGTGTTTAGTTGAGGTGGGGACATGGGAGAGGCCCAGGCTGGGGGAGCAGGAAACCTGTACCTTTTGAAGCACATCATATGGGGGAGTCATTTATTTTTGATTGGGGAGGTCCTCAGGCCTGACATTTGTAAAAATAGGAATTATACTAGACTAAGGGTCCTTTATACCCCTCAATCTGTTTGTTTCTATTTATTCTTATTCATAAACATATGTCTTTGACATAGGCCAAAATAATGAGTTAGTAGTTGTAAGTTTGTTTTGTAAGACTTTCTCTCTTGGGTACTTTATATTAGTTTCATTTGTTAGTTACCCGGCCAGACATGCCAAGCATAGAGCTAGACTGAATGCCTTTGAATAAGCTGTGAGCACTGCCTGCCTTAGTTCATGCTATGTCTGGGGTGTGGTTTGCATAGTTTCTGGAGTGGCCAGCTATACCATGACCATGACGGAACACAGGCTTCTGCTAGCAAAGACCAGGGAATATGGTGATAGCCTTAACTGGTTTATAAAGTCTTAGCACCCATGAACGTGAAAGGGTGTGTAACTATTCTTCTGGTCACAATGGCTGGACTCCACACTGCCAGAGCCTTTCTCATGATAAGGATGGGCACCAGGGTTTTAGACAACTCCAGTTCTTTCTCTCTGGGAACTTGTGAAGACAGCCAGGAGAGTGATGCCAAGGATTAGCCAGGATAGTTCATTCATCATTTTTGTTTTGTTTTGTTTTGTTTTGTTTTGTTTTTGAGTTGGAGTCTTACTGTCGCCCAGACTGGAGTGCAGTGGCCGCTCCCGGCCACTGCAGCCTCGACCTGCTAGGCTCCTGTGATCCTTCCGTCTCAGCCTTCCAAGTAGCCGGAATTACAGGCATGCGCTACCACGCCCGGCTGATTTTTTTTTTGATTTATTGTAGAGATGAGGTCTCACTAAGTTGCCCAGGCGGGTCTCGAACCCGCAGGCTCAGGCAATCCACTCACCTCAGCCTCCCAAAGGTGCGGGATTACAGGCTGAGCCACCAAGCCCGGCTTCATTCATCCTTGTGATGAGACCCCTGTCTCTGTTGCAGCTCTTATGTCCATGCACATTCTGTGATGCATTGTGTGTTCTTATTAGTATATGATAATCTGTTAGAGGGTAATTTTCTCTAATTTTCTGTCATTTTGTAGTTCTGTGCAGAAGGCACAAAATTGTGGATTAAAATGAAGGCATCTGGTTATTACTGGAAAACACCAGCTGAATTCACAGACTCCCAAGCAGCAGTATGTTGGAAAGTCTTTAACTACTTATGCAATTTTCCCTTTCCCGGAAGTGGGGGCAGGATAGGAAGTGACCCCTTGTCCCTAGAGAATATATCCAAGAATGTATTCTTCAGTGGATTGATTTGTTTCCATTGACTTGGTCTCAGGGTCCAGCTTTATTCAAACTCTGGTACTGCCAGACCTCAGGGAAGCGTCTGCTTTTTAGGGCTGTCAGCCCACCACCTGTCACCAGCACAAGTCAGAGGGACCAGTGCTGTGAGTGGGAAGGGCAGAGTCGATTTACATAAACAAGTTGTCACTCCTGCCTGTGAAGTTTTGCTGTGAAGCTTTGCTCATCTCCACCTTCTCTTGGGTGACAGAGGAAGCACGGGAGTGAGCAGGGCCTGAGGAGATTTGGAAGTGCAGCCCAGCTCTCCAGGTGAGGGAGGACACGGCCAGGCCACTCCCTTCTCCTTCTCCAGTGGCTGAATGGCTGGAGGCCAAGATGAGGCCCCTTGCAGGCTTCCACCCACTCACCATGTACCTCCCTTCTCCTGCCAGTGCCCCTTCCCAGGCTCTCAACTCTCTCTGTCATGTGTACCTTGGAGGTTCGTTAGATGATACCATACTAGACACTCACTAAAACCGGCTGTCAAACAATGGAGTGATATATATACAATCAATAAGACCAAAAAAAAAAAAAAAGGATTCTAATGTTAGGAACCTGAGTTTTCTGCGCAAACATAGTTCACTCTGTGGTCCTAAGGCTCCATGTAGGATTGTCTCCTCTTAGCACACTGGCTCACCTGGGCTGGCCTGAGGGAGGACGTCTGGAGTAGAGTAGGTTGTCATCTTCTTGTAGCAGAGAGGAACTGCCGAGCATGCGACCTCAGGTAGGGTGGGTGACGCGCAGTCGCATGGCTTCATGTGGAATTCTCCACAAAGAGTCCCGGGCAGACGGCCATGGACAGGCAGGCTGGCGTGAGGCCCACGGCAGGCGGCCGCGCAGCACTTGTGAAGATGAGCAGCAGGGACAACTGGCATGGGGGAGGGAGAGGGGGTGTCAGAGGAGGTTTGATGTAGTCACTCATTCTCTTAATGATTTCAAATGAAGTGATGAAAAAAGACGCGCTCATCAATGAGGTAGGGGGACCCCAGCAAAGACAGAGAGCACCCGTGTAAGGAGCAGGAGAGAACGCAGGCTGCAAAATGCACAGGGGGATGACTTAAAGCCATTATGCTAAAATGCTGATCTCCAGGAGGGAGAGGCCTTCAAGAAGGAGTGCAGGAATAATTCGAGGGTGGTGGGAGTTCACAGTATAAAGGACCTGGTCAGTCAGGGGTGACAGAGCAGAGGCTGCTGCACCGAAACACAAGCTTCTCATTCTGATACGAGTGACAAAGAGCCTGGAATCCCGCTCTTGCTGGAGAAGAACGCACATTAGCACCAAAGGTTTCTGAGAACTGTTGTGCCAGGTTGTAGGGGTCCCAGAAGAGGAGTTCTGAAAGAACCTTGCAAGCCAATTTTGAGGAGCAGTGGGGCACAAGCTGAGAAAAATGATATCCCTTGATACTCTTTGTGTTCAAATGAAAAGACCCAACAGCTCAAGATGCTCTTCAGAAAAGCCCTCTGTCACTCAGGACTTTAACTGAAAATACTGAAATTTTAACTGAATTTAACTGAAGTTTGGTGAAGGAAATGCGGGGTAACCACAGTTGCCAAAACATGGCACCCATCCTGAAATAAGGAACTGTCCATGGCCGACACCTTTGTGGCACTCTCTCCATGAGATTTCCAGGGAGCCTGAGGCTTTCCCTCCATGGGTGACTGTAGAGAAAGGACTTTATTTTCCATGGAGCTCTGATTGGTCATGAGATTTTAGATCAACAAATGAGTATAAATGACGGAAGGATAGATGATATCCATTCTATAGCATTCACTGCGTACTGTTATTATTATAATGGATAGTGATAGAACAATGCAAAAAATCTGATGGTGTATACTTTTTACATATTCAGAAAATGCAGGGCTTTCTAAAGTGACACTGTGTTTGGGCTAACGTCTGCATCAGGAAATGCAGTGAGTTGAATGAGTTTTGAGTTGAATTAAGCTGCTGCAGAATCTTCTTCTAAGGCCACGTGCATATTGGTGGTTGGAAGAGTATGTACGCAAACCTTTCTTTGAACTGTTGTAAATTCATTCAGGCATATGACTAAAAATGACACAACCTCCATCTGTCTCCCAAGGGTCAGGTGAGAGGTGGGTGTAACATTTCAGGCTGGAACAGGGGTTCTCACTATTCATGAGTATTCACTGGATTTGCAGTTTGAAATGTGTTCTTTCTTTAGCATCTGAATGTCAGAAGTAAGTACTTCCTTTCCATTTTTCATTTTCTCTAGCAAATTCTTTAGTGAAGGAGCTTTTGTTTTGTCTATCCTCTGTTTGTTTCTGCCTCCTCCACCTTTCTCCTACCTTTCCCCCTCTCCGTACTTACCCCCCCCAACAACTCCCACTGCTAACATTACATTTGTCATCTCCTGAAAGCCACAGCCCAGCTAGGTTTCACACAAAGTGATGGGGGGGAACCCTTGTGAGTGTCATGCTTTGCACAAGACAACGAGGAACCCTTGCTAACTCCCGGCACCATAACTTGGGTTCTGTTCATGGTTCCTCATCTTCTTGTTCTTTGGGAGGGTTTCTGTGACTTTTGTTTCATCGTGCTGCTGCTTCTTTGCACAGGTGCAGGCTTTGCTGTCAATGGCAGAGATGAGAGGCAAGTGGAGAAAGGGGGCGTGAAGTGCTCTGGAACATCTCCTGGAGAGACTATGTGTTTTCAGTGTTGATCTCTCCAAATCTAATCCAGCAGAAAGAGGGCAAAATCCAGGCTACAGGTGCCAATATGCAGCCATCATGGTGATATGAAGGATTTATTGAGCAGCCAAATCGGGGGACTGGTGGAAGATAAGAAAGCAGAGTCAGCATGCAAGAGAAAAGCAGGACAGAGACAACATGGCTGAGTTAATATAATAGAACTCCCAGCGGTTATTTGTCCACCCATTTTGATACACCCATGTTCATAGCAGCATTATTCATGATACCCAAAAGATGGAAACAACACAAATGTTCATCACCACGTGAATGGATAAACAAAATGTGGTCTATACAAAATGTGTTCTATACATAAAATGGAATATTTTTCAACCTTAAAAAGGAATGAAATTCTGACGCACACTACAATATAGATGAGTATTGAAGACATTATGTTAAATAAAATAAATCAGTCACAAAAGTACAAATACTGTATGATTCTACTTATGTGAGGTACCTAGAGTAGTTGAATTCATAAAGACAAAGTAGATGGTTTCCAGGAGCTGGGGAAAGGAGAATGGGAAGTTAGTACTTCGTGGGTGCAGGGTTTCAGACTGGGAAAATGAAAAATGTTCTGGAGATGAAGGGTGGTGATGGTTACACAACAGTGTGAATGAACTTAATGCCACGAAACTGTATACTTACAAATGGTTAAAATGGTACATTTAATGTTACATTTTCACACACACACTCACGCACATGCACACGCGTGCGTATGTGCGCGCACACACACGCACGATTGGAATTCTTTTCTATATTTAGATCCTTAATCTTCAACCTTTCCAGATCTTTAACTCAAATATCTCCTCTATGAATAGGGATAGAGTGGGGTGGGGAGTTTATTTGGGGCTTAGAAGAAAGCAGAAAAGAAAAGTTCAATCATCTCCTGTTCCTACATAACAAGGTACAGGAAACAGTGTGTGTGGAGTCGTGATAGCCTCTCTCTTTTTATTTTGCAGAGGAAGTGGTGGTAACTCCTATTAGCATCTTGCATTCTACAAGGCAGCTTTAAAATTCACACTGACATGTTTCAAGCACTCTCATAGTTGCCTACTAACTTAATTTGTGTTTTGCTCATTCCTAGTGCCCAGGAATGTTATTTAAATGTTTTTTTTCCTGGTCTTAACTAATGCTGTTCATTCCTTGTAGTCCAGTTGATTAATGGCAGGGTAATTGCCCTTTATTTCTTCTCCTTCAAAACAGTGCCACCTGGGCCTTTACTGCCCTCAAAGCAGATGTCTTCTGCAAAGAGTGAAATTCCTTAGCCCCTCCTCATAAAACTTAGCCCCTCCTCATAAAACATGTAGGTGAGAAGCCACTAGGGTGCACAGGAAGGGTGCAAAGCAAGCTTCCCTGCAGGAGCCTTCAGAGAGTAACCTCTGTCTGGGGTCAGGCCAGAGCTCTCTGGAGGATCAACAGAAGGATTATCTTCTAGAAAGGAATATGGATGCCAGGCAGGCACAGGAACAGAAACAACCAAGAATGAGGAATAAGTTTGCAATACAGCTTATTGTGTTTGTTAGTCTGTTCTCTACTAATAGTAGCATTTTTTGAGCGTTTGCTGTGTCTGCCTCTGCCAAGTACTTTCCATAATTACTCAAATGCCAACTAACCCTATATAGTTGGTATTACTGCCGTCCCATTTTTGTGAATGAGGAAACCAAAGTACAAAGGGTAGGCAACTGGGCCAAGTCCATATATGTATTAGGTGTCAGAGCTGGGATTTGAACTCAGATCTCATGTGCCTAAATCAGGTAACAATTGGATCTAATCTGGACTTTGTAGCATGTTCCACTAGGCCTTAAGAAAGCAGGGGGCGGCTAAAAGTGTTTAGACCCAACACTAGTGGAGCTTCTCTGCTTTGCTTTTGCCCTTCTTGCTTCCAGGAACTTCAGACCACCCGTCTGATCTCTGGATTCTGGTGTCCAACTGGCCCTTCTAAATGTGAAGGCTTTATTGAGGAATTGCAGACCACAGATGGACTTTGCTTCCCAGGGCAAAGCCTGGTTGACCACCTTGGTGCTCCTCTCAATCTAACCCCAATTTTGGATTGCCACTTCCCCTTTACAGTTTTGCCTTGTCCTTTCAGGCCTGGCATCCCAACTCCTGTATCTGGTTTACCTGAAGTAGTATCTCCGGACTGGATATGGTAGAAGAATCTAGAGGAGTCTGGACGTGAGGAGGCTTTGGAACTGAGTCAGGATGGAATACCCTGCCCACCAATGCCTGAAGGGAGAGAAGAATCCTCTATGGTGATTGCTGTCCCACTCTGTGTAGCTATTGGGTTTTATGTGGTGCAGATGTTCTCCAGGAGAGGTGCTATCTGCTGTTCCCTAAAAGAAGAGAGAGGAAGGAGATAAGAGTAGGTAGGCCATCGGGAGAAGGACTGTTCAGGGGGCCAAAGATATCAGTGTGTAGCATTTAGGGGTACAGTGCAAGACAGCAAGTCACCACTGTTTGTGTGCACCCCCGTCCTGGCTGCTGAGTGGTTGATCTGGCTGCTTGGTGGTAATTGAAGTGACCTTGATCTGCGCTGGGAAGGGATGTGATTTTGCCTGTCTTCACAATTGTGGAATCGTGACCAGACAGACTGGCACGGAAATGTTCTCTCTCTGTGTAATAATGATTTGCTTTTCTGTAGGTGTGTGTGGTGGCAACTCTAAGCACTAGTTCTTGGGAGAGCTCCTGAAGAATCCTTGGGGTTTAGTCATTTCCTATTTTTCCTATTCACCTTCTGTATCAACATGCTTTTGATTTTCCTCATCTGAATGCTGCTGATGCCCTATGAGTTCTTATCTTTTATTTTCCCAAAGAGCTCAGAGACTGCAAACCCGACATCATTAAACTAGAAAGACTGCCATTTTGCTAATTAGTCCATTTTCAAGGAAACTGAAACCCAGGCTAGGATTTTTGGTTCACCTCCCAGATCACGGGAATTTATTGCCTCATTAACAGTTGAATAAGCAGTTTTAAATGATCCAAGAACAAGCTGACCACTTGGAATCCTAGGTAGTCTGCTAGGCCTCCTACCTTCTAGCTGGTTTATGACTTTTGTTTCCATGGGGGCTCATGGGGACAAAGGAAGCCGGAAATGAGATGCAAAGAGAAAATTGGAGAGTGGTCATTCTTAACAAGTAGAAGTAATTCTGTGGCGGGAGGAGTAAAGGGTGATATTTTAGAAGTTTTATAAGTAAAGATTGTTGATCATTTAACCTGATAACCTAGAAATAATTTGTGTGTGTGTGTGTGTGTGTGTGTGTTTTGTTAAGAGCCATCTAAATTACTAGGTGCTTAGTGATTTAGATCCATTTCTACTTTAGGACAAAGTTGATTTGTAGATTTGTTTAATGGCCTATCTTCTACTTTTGTCAAAGTGGCCGCTTTTGTTTGTGCATGTGTTTTGTTTTCTCACCTTTTGTTCACTCATGTATTGCAAGTACTTAGAACAGTGACCGACACATAGGAATTCGATAACTGTTTATTGAATGAATAAACAAATGGCTATGGATATGTGTGTTTGTGTGTAGGTGCATCTTGTCCATTTATCAAACAACTTAAAATATGTAAAATAAATGAAGAATGAGAACATAGTCCAAAAAGTCACGGAGTGACCAAATAAAGGTGATAAAGTTCATGCTCATGTTTCTTTACGACAAACTTAACGTCCTTCACAGCCAGGTCTACTTTAGATACTGTTCTTGACCTGGAGCAGATCAGAAATGGCAAAGATAGAGACAGTCACAAAGACAAAACCAACAATGCAACAGCTAACAGCTTGACAGCGAGAGAGAGGACAAAAAGCAGATACAAATACTCTAAGTACAGCCGTCTGGAACCACTTGGTTTAGGGCAAACAGCTTTTTGCATTTTATTTTACTATGCCTTTGGATATTTTGTCATGTGGCATGGTATGAAATTAATTAGCATTCATAGTAAGCACAATTGTCAAAAGCGTAAATTATATCTCACAACTTTATAAGAAGATAAGATTGTCTTTAATTCTTGCAAGATTCCTTCAGAATGGTTTAAAGAATTGTTTCTTAAACAGTGCATACTTCCATAAATACACCAGGAGGCAGAAAAGTATGGCCTGCAGGCCAAATCCAGCCTGCTGCTTGTTTTTATAAATAAAGTTTTATTGGAAACAACTATGCTCATTCATTTACATGTTGCCTATGGCAACTTCCTCTCAGTAGAGTTAAGTTGTTGCAACAGAAATCATATGACCTGCAAAGCCAAAAATATTTAATGGTTCTTTACAGCAAAATTTGCCAATCCTTGATATAGATGTTAGGTTCTTCTTGGATGTTGGTATCTGCTATTTGTACATTTGATTCATTTGCATGCATTACCAAGGGAGCCATGTACATGAATATGCATACTTATCCATTTCTGGGTGGTGGTAAGCACAACTACATGTTGAACACCACATTCTCAAACATAACTCTAGAATAGAGTTTGGATGATATTAGCTATTATTCTTCCTGTTTCACTCAACTGATGGCAGTGAGTAGTATGTTGTGACCTCTTACCCAAAGAACAAAGACAGTCTGGGGGAACTACAGCCTCTTTAGAATCCTCATTACCCATTCACCATCCTTGAAATAGCTCCTTGGGTAGGAGCATATTGATCAGACTCAAAGTGTATATTAGATATATGTCCTTGAAGTATAAAGAATTCAGTGATTACATATCCCAGGCTACATAGGTTCTTGTGGGATATTTAAAAATGGTACTGGAAGTTGTCTGCAATGGCAAGAAGTATAATAATCTTCATCAGGTATAATTTTGCTTTCAGGTTATTCTTGTGTCCTGAAATTTTTTGTCACTGGAATGGAGAAAGTTTCTCTAGCAAAGGCAGCCATGTTGGTTTGTTATTCTATATTGGTGGGCTTATAGCACATTAGTGTTAGCTTTTACAAGTTCTCACTTCAATATACTCCTTGCTCAGTCTAGCCTAGTGTATTTCACTTTACTCTATTAATTTTCAAGTCCCAAGGGTCCAAACTCATCATGTAAGATAAGCTTCTGAGATAATAATTATGGGTAAAATATGTACATTATTTAAAATAAGCACCACAACCTGATTTGGATTTGGGGTGGGGAAGGGAGTACTATTTTATTATTAACATACTTCATATACCACAAAACTGACGCTTTAAAGTATACAGTTCAATAGTTTTTAGCATATGCATCAAAGTCATGCAATCACCTTTTTTTTAAATATGAGAAGATTGGTACCCTTGAGGAATTCTAGGTAACCCATACCAAAGTGATTGTTAGAATTGTACTGATAGTATTTAATTCTGGTAGTCCTAGGTCCCCTGAGTTTATTTTCTATTCCTATGGAATTGTTCCTCCCAGTTGTACCAAGTCAGAAGACAGCATGGCCCATTGTCTCAGGCCTCCAGCCTAACCCCTGCCTCCAGGGTTTTGACCAACCTTCCTACCTGCTGGAATTCCTTTTCCCTCCAATACTAGCTGTAGAATATGAGGAATCTTTTCCTCTTTCTTGCTGTCTTTGTCACCACTTCCCTTGGTACCTGCAGGGTTTCAGTTCCAGGACCCCTACAGATGCCAAAATCCATGGATGCTCAAGTTCTCGATATAAAATGGCATAGTATTTGCTTATAACCTACGTACATTCTCCCATATACTTTAAATCATCTCTGGATTACATATAATTCCTAATACAATATAAATGCTATCTAAATAGTTGTTATACCATATTGTTTAGGGAATAATGACAAGAAAAAAGTCTGTACATGTTGAGTACAGATACTGCCATCCTTTTTTTCCCTGAATATTTTTGATCCATGGTTGATTGAATCCCCAATTGTGAAATCCATGGATACAGAGTGTCGGCTGTATATTAAAATGTAAATACGACTAGTCTTGCCTTTGTCTAATCCCCATCCCTAACTCCTTATCCTAAATGGCCCTGTGCAAAATGACCATTCATTTGTTCACTCATTCATTCATAACCATTTATTGAGAGTCTGCTACTTATAGGGCACCACATGCTAGGCCCTGAGAACAGAGGTAAGAGAGACAGGGTCCTGCTGTCATAGGGTTTATAGTCCAACGAAGATAAGATACATTAAACAACTAATAATAGAAGGGATTGTGTGTTCCTATATAAGGAATTATGGAGCCACACTTGTGATATGTGTACCAAAAGAAATGTCCAGGGTTTTTTTGGGCAGAAAGGTACAACATGGTGCCAGACTTAGTCTGGAGGTGGGGGAGGGGTGCTTCTCTGAGCCAAGATCTGAAGGATAAATAGAGAGGGAAATGGCATGTGAGAATGCTGAAGTATATATACAGTGAGGGGGAAATGGCACAGGAGCAGGCAAGAGAGCAGGCTGGAGTCACATCCCGGAGGGCCTAGGAAGAATTTTGGACTAAGCAGGAGACATTCATAAAAACCACTCTAACTGCTGTGTTTTGAATGGCTGGAGGGGAGCTGGTGTGGAACAGGAAAACTTATTGCAGCCATCCAGATGAGAGGTTTTGGTGGCCTCAATGCCCAAAGTGAGAACAACATTGGGTATAGAAAGGAGATTTGAGAACGATTTAGGAGATGGAATTGACCACCGTGATCTTATTTATTTTATTCCTACAGTTACAGCCCATCCTCCTTTCCAAATCCTAGCATCTCAGATGTTCTCATTTTTCTATTTGGCATAGTATTCATTGAATACATTAAAAACCATTCAGTGCCCCCAGAATCAAGTGAGGGTTATCTTAGGGGGACTTCAGAGCTGTGTCTATGTTAGAGACTCCTGATTTATGAAGGGAAGCCTTCTCCAGATCATTGCCTGAGATTGTTCCTGGAAACTTTCCCTGGAAAGCTGAGGCTTATCAAAGATGCAGTCTTCAGAGTTGGCCAACTCTCTGGGCACCTAGAGAAATGCACAGGGACACAAAGTCTTGTTGATAAACTTGCTTCAACACAGGAGACCATGTTCTCCACATTGAAAAGTTCTTCCATCTTTTTTGAAAGCATCCAAATGATACATGTCTCACTTCCTAAGGAGGCCATCAAGCAGGGAGGGCCTCTAGTTGGGGTGGAGCTCAGAGGATGGCTCAGAGGGAGTGGGAAGGAGGCGCACAGCTGTTCCTTCCTTCACTTGGCAACATCCGCCCTGACAACACACTCCCTTCAGGGTTAACATGACATTTTACCACTGGGATGTTGATTTTCTTTTCCCTTTGTTCTGGATTTCCAGATTCTCAGACTATAAACTGAGTTGAAAGTAATCCTTTGTTTCTTCTTGAATGATGATTAAGAAACTGTGCTTTGGGAGACCACACCAGGCGACCAATTAGAAAACATCCCCAAATGTTGTTGCTCTTTAGCTGTAGGCATTTAATTCTGGACCCCTGATGAATGGTGATACTAACTACAGTTTGTGTGTGTTTGTAGTAGAATACACCCATGACTGATTTCTCACACATTTAACCAAGTAGGTGACTTCCTGCCTTCAGTGGGTTTTTATTTCAAGACCAGTAACTGTTGGACCAAGATGAAGAAATGAAAGAGTTAAAGACGTTTGATACACCAAGATAAAGAAATGAAAGAGGTGGAGGCATAAGAGTCAGTCAGGTGATTTTCTATATCCAGGGGCCCAGAAAAAAAAAGTGCAGAGACAATCTTTGATGCTTTTATGTAAAATTGTTTTTGCAAAAAATATGTTGTTGTATAATTTGTTTGTTTGTTTTGTTTGTTTTTGAGTTGGAGTCTCACTCTGTCACCCAAGCTAGAGGGCAGTGGCACGCTCGCGGCCACCGCAGCCTCAACCTGTTGGGCTCCGGCGATCCTTCCGCCTCAGCCTTCCAAGTAGCTGGAACTACAGGCGCGCACTACCACACCCGGCTAATTTTTTGATTTATTGTAGAGATGAGGTCTCGCCAAGTTGCCCGGGCAGGTCTCGAACTTGCGGGCTCAGGCAATCCACTCACCTCAGCCTCCCAAAGTGCGGGATTACAGGCTGAGCCGCCGAGCCCGGCCGTTGTTGTATAATTAAAAGTACTGATGATATTGGCTTAAGGAGGAGAGGGCAGTATGGATAGGGAAAGAATAGCACTCTTACCCAAAGATGGCTCCTCCATCTATGGTCTTTCATCATTTTGCTTCCTACCATTCTTCTGAAGTCCATGCTGGTTTTTGTTTCATTTCATGTTTTTCCTGAAGACGAGGGGCGAGAGGGCTATAAGGGACCGTTCCACAACTTCTCAGCAAGCCAGGCCCATTAGCCAGGATTAGAAGTCAGTACTGCAGAGTCAGGAGTCAGTGATTTGGAGAAGGACGCCTTTGTAAGAAGGGGGAGGAGGGAGAAGAGTCATTAACTTAAAGTAAGATTTGGAGAAAAAGAGTCGGAGATTAAGAATTTAGATTAATGTTTATTTTGAAAAGAGGCAACCATAAATATATATTTCAAGTGTCTGTCTTCACTGTAAGTTTGTCCATGGCTGATTCTGAAAAATAACTTCCTTTGGTATGTTAAGTAGATTAGTTACATGGATGTGATGTGTCGGAAGAAGACAGTTAATACATTTCATGTGAGGAACATTTGAGATTTAAGATTGGAACTGGCTAATGCATAAAAACAGTTTAAAACATTAAAAGTTTCCATACAATCTGTTTTTTCCTACCATGATGTATGTACTTATGAGAAATAATCTCCATTTGGGCCCTGCTCTGCCAGGATAATTATTATACACATTAAGGTCTGTGTCCAAATTGGTTTAATGAAGAATGGTATAAAAATGTATATATAATTTTCATAGGGTTCATGCCAAATTCTTAAACTTTAGCTTTTATATTTTTTGCAGTGGGTTATAGGTAGAAGTTATCTTTGTAATTGACATTTAAACACAGATTCTTTTCTCATAATTGATAACGACCTCATTCATGCCAACTGCGAAACTCAGTTTATTATTCTTGTCAGTGCTTGACATTTTTGACAGCCAGAAAATCTCAAGTAAAATAGATGTATTTGGGCATGAGATGTTGGCTTATAATTCATGAGACTGCAACCTTCCACCTGTAAAGGAGAAGAATTGGCAGAGGTATCGTTTTGATTTATCTGGTGAAAGCTAGAAAACAAACAAGAAAACCTTTGTTCTGCTGTCACAGCTGATGAAGGTATCGTTGTTGAATAAATTTGATATATTTCATACACATTCAGTCCTCTGTAGCAGCAATATGGAGGAGGCCAAAGGATTCCTTGGCAGAATCTCCAGGCTTTCTTGGAGTGCAGGCAGGACTCTGGCCCTGCTCTGCTATAACCAGAAATACTACGAGAACTCGCTACCTCTCTCCTTCCCTTTTCCCCTCCCTTCTTTATTATCCTTTCTTTCATTTTTTCCTGCTGTTTTCTCACTATCCTTCTGTTTCTGTGTCTCTCTCCCTTTCTCCCTCCCTTCTTCCTTCCCACTTCCCTCCTTCCTCCCCCACTCTTTATCTTTTTTTCTCTCTCTCTCCTCCCTTCCTTCCACTGGACTTCTGTGTAAGATTTTGTTTGAAAAAAAGAGTCCTATGCCCCTTTAAAAACAGGTTTTTTTTTTTGAGTTGGAGTCTCACTCTGTCGCCCAGACTGGAGTGCAGTGGCAAGCTCCCGGCCGCCGCAGCCTCGACCTGCTGGGCTCCGGCGATCCTTCCGCCTGAGCCTTCCAAGTAGCTGGAACTACAGGTGCGCGCTACCACACCCGGCTAATTTTTTGATTTGTTGTAGAGATAAGGTCTCACCAAGTTGCCCAGGCGGGTCTTGAACTCACGGGCTCAGGCAATCCACTCACCTAAAAAAGTTTATAAAAATGTATCCTTTATAAGGACTGTTGATCATGAGGTGTCTTGTGCAGGAACAGGGCAATCACTCTGGCTACTTGGGTAACCCTGGAGTCCTTTTCCATATCAACAATTTGCCATACTCCTGGGCTCCACCATTTCTTCCTTATTTCCTGTTTGTTTGTTTTTTTTTTCCTGATTGATGACAGCATTAGATTCCACTTAGATGCACCCATCATCTTTACTTGTATGTGAGACACTTTAGAATACAGGCAGACTGCTACCATGGCCATGCTGTTCTTCTGTGAGTGTCATCATGCTGGACATATCCTTTGACCACTTGAATTTGTAGCTCACAGTAATGTTCCAATCTATCTATGTTGACTCATGTAAAAAGCAGATACTGCTGCTCTTTTCATTTTACTGCTCAGGTTGAGTTGATTCTCTGTCTTTGTCCACCCCTGTCCCCACTTCAAAGCCCCCACACATACAATTTAGCTAATTCTAGAGGAGATCGATAGCTCTGTTGTATCTTAATACATGGAGATGTACATTTTAAGTTAATCCTTAGTAGCAAGGGTAAGTTTGTGCTCTCTTGCCTAGTCATTCTTGCAACTGTTGACATACATCTCGATGTCATCTGTGGCCAGAGACTCAAATGAGAAGAGGTTCAAGTTAATTCCCTTGGTTTTATTCTTTTTATAATAAAGAGGGGGTCTAAGGGCCCATGAGCCCTCACCCTGCCTCCACCCTACATCAACTGGAGGGAAGGTGGCATCCCCAAGGTCACTCCTGGTGGGACTCTATTTCTCCCTCCCAACACAACTTCGTCACATCACCCACAGTTGTCTGGGAGAATTCAGCACTAAGCATAGCAAGCTATAGATCCCTGTTTATGCCCCTCCTCTCCTTACAGAAAGCCAGGGTCTTGGGAAATCCTCATCTCCCTCCACACCTCTCCCCTACTCACAGCACTTTTTCACAGAAGCGTGTAGTGTGTCATCAGCACAATTCCTGACACCCTCAGCGTCTTTTCTGAAGGGTTCCACTCCCCTCTCTTCCTAATTCCTCCCTAACACACTCTCAAGTAACGTCTGCTTTATCTCCCATACCCCAAACCGTTGAATTTGGAGCTCGCTCTTCATTGCTGTTTCCACACCATCTTCTGTAACTCTTCTCGAAAACACCCACCTTCACATGCCATCCCATCAGGTCATCGTTGCAGTCATCTACCCATCTCTTGTTTGTGCTGCCTTGTTCGTTGTGAGTTTAAGCCTAGCCCTGCACTAACCCTACTTGTCAGTGGTAATGCTTGTGATTTCCATGTTCCTGTACGCAATGCTCCCGATACTCTGGCCTCTCAGGTTGTTGATCTGCCCTTCTCCAGTACCTTGTTCTTCATTCAACCTCAGCCACCCATTTCCATGACTATACCCTAGATCTTATTACTGATAGTAATGACTGATGGTGCAGTCATTATCTGTCATTGCACTAGCTCCTTTGAAGCATTCCATTCTTTGACCACCATGTCTTTCTTGCTTTCTCCTTCTAAAACCTTGACTGGAAAAGTTCTTCCACCCCACTGAAGCATAAGATTCAACCATCCTACCCTCTTCTCCCTTTCTCACCTATCTCATGTCTTCGCTTCTCTCTTCATCCAGTTTAGAGTCTGTGATCATCTATTATAACCATATTTACCACCTTATAACGTCGACTCATTTACCATCTCTCTCTTCATCCCACTCTACTTGAAAAACAACAACTTTGGTAAAATTCATTTGCATCTGTTTATGCCTGGCTGAACCTTGGTGAACTAAAATGCAGAGCCATCGTGACTATGTTCAGTTTATGATCATCTACCTCCAGTGGGCTCTTAGCCCTGGCTGGCGATCATATTATTCATTCTCTGCTCTCCTGGTCAGCTATGTTAATCTTCATCTGTCTTCCAAACCTCTGATATCTCCTTCTCCAGCTTCACTCTCGGCTGAATTTTCACAGGTCCCTACTATCTCCCCGACTATCCACATCTGTCTGCATACTCTACCTTCTTGCCTGATATTGTGGGCAAACGGCTCACGGCTCTTAAAGCCAGCCTTCCATGGGTGTACTAGATACCATCCCTTTTTACTTGTTCAAGAACACCCTCAGGCAGTCCCCCCTCTTTCTGTATCATCATTTCTTCTCTCTCTATTGGATTATTCCTTTTACAATACCAAAATGCTGTTATCAAACAAATAAATAAAAACTCTTACAACTCCCAATTTAAAAAACGTTAAAAACTTTCTTGACCGCATATCTCCTACTAACTGCTATCCCACTTCTTTGATAGTCTTTGCAGCAAATTTACACCAAAAAAGCCTTGTTTTTGCTGTCTCCAGTTTCTCATCTCTACCCTCTCTTGAGCCCACTGCGTGCCTCCTTTAAATGCCATCCATCGGCCAAAAGCTCTTGTGAAGATCATCAGTGATCATGTGATAAATCATACTTGGAATAGATAATAATTGTGATACGGTCATTATAATACGTTCATTCAACAAATATCTGTTGATTACCTCGTATATGCCAGGCACATTTCTAAGTGTTTTATATATGTACTCACTTAAGTCTCCACGGTGGGTACCGTTATTATCCTCATTTTATGGGTGAGGAAACTGAGAAACAGGTTAAGGAATTTACCTTCTGTCTCACAAAGTAGACAGTGGTGAGTTCTTAGTCCTCATTTTACTTGACCTCTCTGTAGTATTTACAAGTAGGTCATCCTCTCCTTTGCCCTGGTCCCTGAACATCACTCTCTTTGGTTTCTCTCTTACCTCATCACCCGCTTCTTCTCAGTGTCTTTTGCTGTTTTTTTCTTTTCTTTTCTTTTTTTTGAGTTGGAGTCTCACTCTGTCGCCCAGTCTGGAGTGCAGTGGCCACTTCCGGCCGCCGCAGCCCCGACCTGCGGGGCTCCGGCGATCCTTCCGCCTCAGCCTTCCGAGTAGCCGGAATTACAGGCACGCGCTACCACGCCCGGCTGATTTTTTGATTTATTGTAGAGATGAGGTCTCGCTGCCCAGGCGGGTCTCGAACCCGTGGGCTCAGGCAATCCACTCACCTCAGCCTCCCAAAGGCGCGGGATTACAGGCTGAGCCACTGAGCCCGGCTTGCTGTTTTTTTCTTACCAGCTCTAGGTAAATCCTGAGGAGCTCATTCATCAAACCTTTCCTCTGCCTACACTGACTCCCTATGTGATCTCCTCCAGTGTCATAACTTTAAATGCTGTCATTATATTATTCCTTCCAAAATTGTATCTCTAGCCTGAACCTTGTCCCTGAACTCTGTCTTAGTTTCTGTGTTACAATAAAATATCACAGTCTGGGTAACTTAGAAACCACAGAAATTTATTTCTCATAGTTCAGGAGAATTGGGAAGTTCAAGATCAAGGTGCTGGTAGTCTTGGTGTGTGGTGTGGGGCTTCTTCCTGGTTCATAGGCGGCACCTTCTCACGGTATCCTCACATGACAGAAGGGATGAGGGAACTCCCTGGCCCCTCTTTTTTAAGGGCACCGGTTTCATTTATTTATTTATTTATTTACTTTTGAGTTGGAGTCTCACTCGGTCGCCCAGACTGGAGTGCAGTGGCCGCTCCCGGCCACCGCAGCCTCGACCTGCTGGACTCCAGCGATCCTTTCGCCTCAGCCTTCTGAGTAGCCAGTATTACAGGCATGCGCTACCACACCCGGCTGATTTTTTGATTTATTGTAGAGATGAGGTCTTCCTGCCCAGGCGGATCTTGAACCCGCGGGTTCAGGCCATCCACTCACCTCAGCCTCCCAAAGGCGCGGGATTACAGGCTGAACCACCGAGCCCGGCTTCCGATTTCATTTATAATGACTCTGCCCTCATAACCTAATCACCTTCCAGAGGCTTTAGCTCCAACTATCACATGAGGGATTAGGTTTCAACATATGAATTTGGGGAAGTAGGAGGAGCACAGCATTCAGTCTGCAGTGGTCTCCCTGACCTCATTTTCAACCATCTCCCCTCCTCACACATCCCACTCCAGTCATGCTGGTTCCGTGCTACTCCTGGTTATGCTAACTTGCTCCTACCCCGAGGACTTGGTATTTACCTGCTCACCTGCCCAGGAGGCTTCCTCGTGATGCCTGCTGCAGTTTGTGTCCTCGTTTCCTTCAGGTCTCTTCTCGGGTGCCCTGAATAGAGAGGCCAGCTCTGACCCTCCCATAGAAAAGCCCCTCACTCCAACACTCAAGTCTCTTTTCCCCTACCCTGCTTTATTGTTCTCCATATGTCACACGGGGCATGTCCTATATTTGCCTGTTTGCTTATTTTGCTCCAGAAGAGAGCTCCATGACAGCAGGGACTTTGTTTTGCTCATGGCTCTATGACCAGTACTGGGTATATAATAGGTAAATATTTGCTGAATGAATGAATGAAATCACGGCAGGGAATGCATAGACATATGTCTTTCAAAATCCATGTGTTTAGTTTTTAAAGTACATTTCTTTGATTGTAGTGAATAAAATGATAAATGTATGAGATTTTTTTCCCCATTAAGTTTTAAGACATTTATAAATGTGCTAAAATTGTAATAAAAGATTCCAGAAGGTTTTACAGCCTGTTTTCAGCTGATGGTAGTAGATGGAAATAGTTTTAATAACAACATTAACAGGTTACGCTTTTGCTAAAGGACCACAGTATTTTTAAAAGGGAAACTTCAATAATTCCATTTTACTGCATCCCTAAACCTTTGAAACACAGTACTCATTAATGTCAAATTATTCCATAGAAATAAACTTTTTAAAAAGTAACTTACACTGATATTAACTGCCTTTAGTTTAAAGGTATTGTAATAATACCTCAGTAATCTAAGCTTAATGACTTAAGTTCTAAGGAAAATAGCCAGGCTTAGTTAACAATAAATCAGGTTATACTATTTGCAGAAAAAGCAACTAAAACTATACTTGCAAATAATAATGTGGAAATATCTGGTATTAATCAAACCATTGTTCATAGCTGGGCTATATTTTCAGCTCCCAAGCACAGTAGAGTTAATACTGAGCATATCTATATTTGATGTGTAAAGAATGCAGTCACGTACTCCTTTGAGAATAAGCTTTTGTGAAAAATCAATAGGGAATTGTACCTGAAACCCATTTACAAATCGTATTCCCAAATGCTTATTTAAGAACAGTTTTTTTTTTTCTTTCCTCTCTGAGTTGGAGTCTCACTCTGTTGTCCAGACTGGAGTACAGTGGCATGCTCACGGCCACCCCAGTATCAACCTGCTGGGCTCCAGCGATCCTTCTGCCTCAGCCTTCCAAGTAGCTGAAACTACAGTCATGCGCTACCACACCTGGCTAATTTTTTGATTTATTGTAGAGATGAGGTCTCACCAAGTTGCCAAGGCTGGTCTCGAACCCATGGACTCAGGCAATCCTCTCATCTCAGCCTCTCAAAGTGCTGGGATTATAGGCTTGAGCCACTGCGTAAGAACAGTTTTAAAACATCTTGTGGGTAACCTCTTGACCATGTTACTGGGAGCATAGAAATGTGCTGAGAGTGTTTTTACATAAATAATTGCCCCTCACATTTCCCTGAAGGATTTAATCAGATCTAAAGAATGGCATGAAGACAGCTGGCCTGGAGCTGTCCAGTTTGGTGGACCCACCCTGGCTCTGGTTTGGAGTCAGCTCAGCCTGACTAGAGGTGTGCACAGTTTGCCTAGAATATTCTGGACATAGAAAAAAGTCAGTCATTCAGGCTCGGTTGGGTGGCTCAGCCTGTAATCTCAGCACTCTGGGTGGCTGAAGCAAATGGATTGCCTGAGCCTGTGGGTTCGAGACCAGCCTGGGCAACTTGGCGAGACCTCGTCTCTACAATAAATTAAAAAAAAATTATCCGGGTGTGGTAGCACACACCTGTAATTCTGGCTACTTGGAAGGCTGAGGTGGAAGGATTGCCTGAGCCCGGCAGGTAGAGGCTGCAGTGGCCAGGAACATGCCACTGCACTCCAGCCTGGGCAACAGAGTGAGACACCAACTCAAAAAAAAAAGAAAGAAAGAAAAGAAAAAGAAAAAAGTCATTCATCTGGGCAGTGGCCAAATGAAGATAGAGATCTTGCCTTTTCTCCCTGTGTCAGCTTAGCCACTTCTGGATAGCTAAGGACTCACTAAGACTAGGTCCTTATATGTGGCTTCACAGACTACATTGAAACTCTTTGACCTTCTCTGAAGCCTTCTGTGTGCTTCAGGCCACAGAAACTTTTGCCAGTCCCTCAGAACATGGTTGGCTAAAATCTCATCCCAATCCAAAGTATCCTTTCAGTCCTTGGGCTAGAAGGAGTGCCTCCCTCATTAACTGTGAGTAGATTCCGGTATGTGACCTGGGACCTTCAAAGTCCAGGCAGGGCTGCATCCAGGTCATTCTTCTAGCCATGTGTGTCCTGGGGGTGTGCTTTCTATTCCACTGACTGTGGAGCCCTCAGGCCCTGCTCCAAGATCCCAGGTCTGGTCTCCGAGGACAGCTAACCACTGGTTGTGCAGAAGGGCCCACCAGGCCTACCTGACAGGGACATCCCTTATCTCTGGGTCACTGCTTTGAGGCATTTCCAGAATCCCAAGAAATATGTGTGTGAGGTCTTTATGGGTGCAGAGGCCCTGGGTAGGTACCTACCTCCAAAGCATTTAATTTATTCTCTTTGCTTGGCTTATCAGTGGGCTTATAACAGAAGTTCACATGGTGCGGGACTCTGTTGGTTTGTCCTTCTGGAATGTTCCATTCCTTTGCATGATCACCACAGCATTGAGGGGAAGAGACCAGGGAAGTGACTTCTCACAAATGTTCTAATGAGTGTGAGACACAACATTCATGATGTAGATCTTACTATAGACCAGAGAAGAAACCAAGCCATTTCTGGCTTTATCTTTTTGGCCCTATCAGTTGTGATAAACTTAGCTGAGAGAATTTCCCTATCTGTATGGAGGGTCTGGAAAAAGAGTCAGGTATTGAGCTGGGCTTGGCACTTTGATCTTGACCTTTCTCTGGAGCCAAACAAAGGCTTACCTGGGTGAACCTTTTCAATCATGTTATTCTTTTATTCCTTTTGGTACTTGGGCATCAAGCTTTCTAGCTGCAGACCGGTAAGTGCATTGAATAGGACATGGCTTGTGCTCTGACTATGCTTTGTCACGAATTAAGCATAGGAAAAACTCAGTGTTTGTAATAATAACATGCTACGTTTATAGAGCTCTTCACAGAGTGCTTTGATGTCTATGACTCTATTTTATCTTTACATCAACACAAAGGGATAAGTATTATCCCTGTATTACTGTTGAGGAAACTAAGACTCAAGAAGGTTGAGTGATTTGGCCAAGGCTGCGAGACTAGAAAATGGCTAAACTCAGACTAAAAACCAGGTCTCCAGAATTCGGGTCCAGAGCTCTGTCCGGTCTGTTAATGCCTTTATCGGCTCCCCAGATGAAGAAGAAGGACTAATTTTTGTTTTGAATCTTTGGTTATAGCATGTTTTGTAATATTTCATAATTGGGTCCATGATTGTTTTCTAGGACCTACCAAAGGACCTGGCACAATTAGATACTTAATGAATGTTTTATAAATGAATGAAATTAGTGAATGAAGAGGTGAATGAATGGATATATTGAATGAATAGGTTAACTGGGCAACAATCTACCTGTCTGAATTAGTATTGGAAAGTGCTACATGTAAAATGGTATTTTAAAGAGTCTTAAAGTGTGGTCATGTGTGGGAGGAATCTGCCCTAATTCTTTCATTTCTTCTGATTGCCTGTCAATAGGGAATTCCAAATCTGGTCTATAACATGTTTCCCAAATTGCATTGAAATCTGTAACCAAAATCAAAATGTAAATCTACATTTAAATGTCTTCTCTGCTCTTAGTCTCTCATTCCTACCTCCACTTTCAAGTCACCTAGGAAGTACTTCTGGCACAGTTTTGGCATTGTAATCCCTCATTGGACCACACAAATCGCTTTATGAATATTTCCATAATTAACTTTTTCTGAATCAATTGTGAGGAAAACTGGTAGAGGCTGCCAAGAGGAGCTGGATGAGTTTTCTTCCCACCCTTGGGAGTCTCAGTTCCTGAGCCTGTCTTACAGCACGGCTTTCCCCAGAACCCCACCCCCAGAGCCATCTTACTGGTTTCCTCCCAAAGAGATGTATGCATGCATGCGTGCACGTGTTGTGTGTGTGTGTGTATGTGTGTGTGTGTGTGTAAGGTCAGGAAGATGTAAGTTGTGGCCCCCTTGCTACTCTGAATGCAATCATAGACTTTTTACTTTTACACTCTTTCTCATTGGGTCCGTTCATACTCTTTATAAGATTAACACATCAGAAGGTTTGGTGTTATAGTTGTTGTATTAAGTTTCTTATACAGTTTATTTGCATAGATGGACAATGTACATGAATTGACTGATTCAAATCTGTCCTTTGTAAGGTCAGTTGAAGATAGTCAGAAAGCTGTCTTTTTTCTTTTCTTTTCTTTTCTTTTCTTTTGAGTTGGAATCTCACTCTGTTGCCCAGATTGTAGTGCAGTGGCATGCTCGTGGCTACCACAGCCTCAACCTGCTAGGCTCAGGTGATCTTTCCGGCTCAGACTTCCAAGGGGCTGGAACTATAGGTGTGTGCTACCATGCCTGGCTAATTTATGTATGTATGTATGTATGTATGTATGTATGTATGTATGTATGTATGTATGTATGTGTGTATGTATGTGTTGTAGAGATGAGGTCTCACCAAGTTGCCCAGGCTGGTCTCAAACCCCTGGGCTCAGGAAATCCTCTCACTTTGGCCTTCCAAAGTGCTGGGATTATAGGCTGGAGCCACCACGCCCAGCCAGAAAGCTTTCTTTTCAAAGGCGAGGATAGATTGAGTATGGTGGCTCATACCTGTAATCCTAGCACTTTGGGAGGCTGGGATGAGAGGATCACTTGAGTGCAGAAGTTTGAAACCAGTCTGAGCAACATAGCAAGACTTCGCCTCTACAATAAAATAAAAATTAGCTGGGTGTAGAGGCATGGACCTGTAGTCCCAGCTACTCAGGAGGCTGAGGTAGAAGAATCACCTGAACCCAGAAGGTCAAGGCTGTTGTGAGCTATGATCATGCCAGTGCACTTCAGCCTGGGCAACAGGGTGACATTCTGACTCAATCAATTAGTTATCAATAAAAATGTGAGGATAATCAATAACAGTATAGTAGATATTCATCATAGATTCCCATGTGTTGGAATGACTAGAGGCAGCAGGGAGGGGGTTCTGGTTTGCTTACCCTCCCTCTCTTTCACAGACTGACTTGGGCTTGAACTTGTTGTGATTGAGGCTGTGTAGAAACATCTAAAGGGATCGTTCAAAACAGACAGCTTCAGCCTTTGCTCAGACCCTCAAGATGTTCTTCCAGCTCACCAGGCTGTGAGGGTTTTCTGAAAGGCTGGTGAAGATTATAGCTCGTAAGGAGATTGGCTTCAGTTGGTGGAGGGTTGGTAGAGGTGGCATGTACTAAGGAAGATGCCAAACCTTGGCACATGCCCGTGGTCAGATCCAGAAACCCTCACCTGCTCTGCTGTCACCCTGGATCAGGATGAACGAGGGGGGAGTCTGAGTTGAGGATGGTTGGCCGATTCTTTGATTTTGTGGGTGTGTAATCGTTGGTGGCAACTGGCTTTTCAGGAATGATTGTTATTGGCTGGAGCTGACAGAGAGGTATGATCGGGTCCCTGGAGAAAGGCTTCTCCTCCTCCTGCCTCCCTTCCTCCCTTTCTTACCCTCCTGTCGTATTTAAAGCTGTTTCAGTGATGCTTGCTTCATCTCGGTGAATTTTCAGTTCAGATCTTTTCACTAAAGAGCATTCTGGAAGAAAGAAGAGTAAAAAGTATGGCTGAGTAGCCCATGATGAATCCATCCATCCCCAAATAAGCAAACAAGATGCCTGAGGATAGATGGCCTCATAGGTAAGTCTTGGGATTGTTAGTTGTGAGTCTAGACGTCCTCTGTCAGATGTTGCCAATAGGTTATGGCCTCTGCTCACAAGGTGTGTTAAGTCATTTCTGATGTATTCTGAGTGAAAAAAAATGAAAAGGTCAGGTCCTCATCCCCCAAGGGCCACTAGACCCTTATGGCTTGGGACCCTTTTAACCTGATCCCTTGTGACTTCCCTCACCTAACTGATCTCAGGAGAAAGCCTGGCAATTAGTCTAGCTACATATATGTATTTTTCGCAGGAACAAAAAGATCTTTGGTCTTCTCTATAATTGCACCAAATTACATCTTCAAGATGACTTTGTCTTTTGGTGGCACTGGTTTTCCTTCTCTGAGAAGGAAACTCCAAAGTTACCAAAAACTTGAAGTGATTTCATAGTAAAAGCAGCCTCAGCTCTTGCCCTCAAGCCCAGGCCAAGAGGCAGAGACCTAAATGACAGGGTCTGTAAGCAGCCTCGTGAACTGTGTACCAGATCCACAGTTTCACGTGGCCAGGACCTCAGGGCGTGCTTCAGTCTTTCCCACCACACTCCTGTAAACAACTGGTGACACTGTCAGCAGCGCCTCTGTCACCAGGAAGGGCAGTGGCCTGTGTGGCCAGATTGAGGAGAGGTTGGATGCTGTGGAAGGCAGTCAGAAGCTGAACTTCACCAGATTGGGGTTTTCTTTGTTGTTGTCTTTTGGTTTTTTTGAGTTGGAGTCTCACTCTGTTGCCCAGACTGAAGAGCAGTGGCCGCTCCCGGCCACCGCAGCCTCGACTGTTGGGGCTCTGACGATCCTTCCACCTCAGCCTTCCAAGTAGCTGGAACTACACGTGCACGCTACCACACCCGGCTAATTTTTTGGTTTATTGTAGAGATGAGGTCTCACCAAGTTGCCCAGGTGGGCCTCGAACCCGCAGGCTCAGGCAATCCACTCACCTCAGCCTCCCAAGGCGCAAGATTACAGGCTGAGCCACCGAGCCCAGCTTGGATTGGAGTTTTAATAGTCAGGGAAACCGTGGCCATGAACATCACGCTCATACACACCCATCACGCTCAATCCTACTGTCAGCTGCAATATGAAGAAAGTGTGCTTTTTAGAGTTTAGTATTTCCACACTTAAGGGAAACTGAGAGAGGGGAGAGTCAGAATTCGCTTCTGGTTTTAGAACATCCACCTCATGGTCCTGCACAGAGATTCCTCTAATGAGAGGAGGTGAAAAGGAATCAGATGAAAGAGTTTAGGCCAGGGTTTCAACCTTGGCATCATTGATCTTTGGGGCTGGATAATTCTTTGGTAAGGTAGGCAGGGGGTGGGTATTCTGCCCACTGTAAGGTATTTAGCAGCATCCTTGGCCTCGCTAGACGTCAGTTGTGACAACCAAAAATGTCTCCAGATATTTCCTAATGCCTCCTGGGGGTCCAAATCACCGGCTGTTGAGAGCCATTGGAGTGAGGAAAACAAACTGCCCTATTAAAAAGTGGGCAAAAGATATGAATAGACACTTCTTGAAAGAAGACATACAAGCAGCCAACAGATAAATGAAAAAATGCTCAGCCTTGCTAATCATCAAAGAAATGCAAATCAAAACCACACTGAGATACCACCTAACTCTAATCAGGATGGCTGTCATTAGTAACTAAAAAAACAATAGATGCTGGAGAGGATGTAGAGAAAAGGGAACGCTTCTGCACTGTTGGTGGGAGTGTAAACTAGTACAGCCTGTGGAAAACAGTGTGGCAATTCCTAAAAGATCTAAAAATCTACCTTCCATATGACCCAACACTCCTCCTTCTGGGAATATACCCAGAGGAACTCAAATCATTTACAAAAAAGATAATTGCGCATGCATGTTTATTACAGCACTATTCACAATGGCAAAAATATGGAACCAACCGTGCTACCCACTGAAAGTGAACTGCTGAAAAAAAATTATATGTATATATACCATGGAATGTTATGCAGTCACAAAGAGGGACAAAATTATGGACTTTGCAGCAACTTGGATGGATTTAGAGTCCATCATACTCAGTGATCTATCACAGAAACAAAGAACTGAGTATCATATGTTATCACTCATAAGTGGGCCCTGAACACTTATTATATTACATAAAAGAGTAGCGAATCACTGCCGGGGGGGTGGGGAGTGTGACACATAATATTAATAAGGGTACCTGTTCCCAAACCAGGTGAAGTGAGGACCAATGGGGGGCCCAAACTTCACCTGTACGATGACCACTTATTTACCTAACCCTGAAATATACCCCACATCTTTAAAATAATAATCATAATAAGTGAAACTACAAAAAAAGTTTGCGACATGACTTTGGTTCTGGGCGATGTCTCCAGAGCCATGTATAATTGTCTTGAATTACTGCCTGTAAAAAGAAGCAATCCCCAGCCCTGGGGTTTTCAGAGGTATTACAGTCCGTCATGTGGGTGGAGAGCTCCTCTCTGAAGTCCATGGCTAGGCTTCAGTGCTTGAAAGGGAGGGGCAGATGTCCCTTTCAACTTCCTTCTTCCCTCTTTGTCATCTGCTCCCTTTGCATCCCTTTCTTGGTGACAGTCCAGTACAAAATCACCTGATGCTCGTTGACAATGCAGATCCCAGAGTCCTCCTGCTTTTCGGAGGTCCTGATGTGGGAACCCCTTTCACTGAAAATTTACTCATTGATTCATTCAACAAATTCTTTCCGAGTGCCTATGATACTTCAAGCATTGTTCTGGGCATTAAGGATTCGGCAGTGAACAAAATAGGCAAAAGTCTCTGCTTTCATCCAGTTTATATTTTGCAGGGGAGACGGATTATGAACATAATCTAGTATGTTCGAAGGTGACTGTGCTGTAGAGAGAAATAAGGCAGAGTAGGGGGTTAGGGAAGGCCTTTTTTTTTTTTTTGGACTCAGAGTCTCACTCTGTCACACAGGCTGGAGTGCAGTGGCATGCTCACGGCCACCCTAGCGTTGACCTGCTGGACTTCAGTGATCCTTCTGCCTCAGCCTTCCAAGTAGCTAGAACTATAGGCATGTGCTACCACGCCCAGCTAGTTTTTTGTTATTATTTTTTATTGTAGAGATGCAGTCTCATCAAGTTGCCCAGGCTGGTCTCGAACCCGTGAGCTCAGGCAATCCACTCACCTCGGCCTCCCAAGTGCTGGGATTATAGGCTAAGCCACCGAGTCTGGCCAGAGAGGCTTTATTTAAGAGGTGCGTATTTGAGACCTTGAAGGTGTGAGAGGCAGGCAGATAACCATAGGCAAAAGTTTTCTGTGCAGGAGGAACAGCAAATATAAGTCATGGAGCTGGGAGTGAACATTTCTGGTTTGTTGGAGGGACAGCAAGAAGACTTTTGTGGCTGTCACAGAGTGACTCAGGAGGTGAGTAGTAGAAGCTGAGTTCAGAGACGGACCAGGAGAGCAAATTCTGTGGATCCCAGTGCAAGGACATTGGCTTTGACTCTGAGGGAAGTGGGATGAGGGCCAAGGGAGGATTATAAACCAAGGAATGCCAGGATTAGATTTAAGATTTAAAAGCATCACCTGGGTTGCTGTCTTGAGAGTAAACTCCAGGGGGTAAGGGTAGACGTTATCGTTACTATTAAAATTGTGGCACGGTTTCTGCCTCTTAGGAATTCACCATGATTTGAAAGATAGAACACGTACAACTCTAATAAGGAAGTATTTGCTAAGTGCTATGAATCAGACTAGAGAAGTGCCAGGGAAGTCCACTGAAGGGAGACATCCCTTCTGGGAGTCAGACTTTGTGGATGGTCTGGCCTTACAATGAACGAACAAGGTGGTTTTTTTTTTAAGCTTGATGGATCAATGTCACTGTCAATTGAAATTGGCAGTAAATGGCACACATTTAAAGTGGATGCTTTGAATCATTTGAACATGTGCCTATACCTGTGAAACCATCCCCACAGTTACAATAGTGAACATATCTATTACCCCTAAAGTTTTCTCACGGTTTATGAGGGAAGGTGGGAATTATCGTTCAGGACAGGAACCTAAGCAAAGGTGGCAGAGGTAGGGGAATACAGGGGATTCTGTGGGACAGAGGGAAACCCATGCCGACTCTGCTGAAGGGTCACATGAGAAATGTGACAGACAGCTTGAAGAAAATGTGTGGGGCCCGAATAACTGGGCCAGAAGGGTCAGGTCACAGGAGAACCATGAAAGTATTTAAGTTTGTTGTAGGACATGGTCAAAACGGGGTTTATCTGTTAAAATTTCATCTTTTCAAAACAGTAGCAACAAGACCAAATTTTAGGTACTTCATGTTTTTGTGGCAAGTCCAAGGAAACACAGCCAAGTATATTTATGCAGTATTTCATGCATATAAAATCAATTAAAGGAAAAAGAAATATTAGGCAATTTTATAATTAGATAATTAACAGAATCCTTAGTAACCTTGTACTAATACAAGTAATTGTAAATTGAAAATAATTCCATTTTCCACCTGTTGGTACATTAAATCCTACACATAAGTCTAGTCTAGGTAGTCTCTAATAATTTAAGGTAATGTTTAATGTGTCCTGCTGAAACCTTGATTGGTGTTTATTATTTGTTAAGCCTAGCACTTTATTTTTGTGCCATGTTGAATGTGAATGTTAAAATTAAAGAAAATATTTTAAATCTGAGGATGGAGTCTATTCTCCCATCTTAAGTTCTTATTGTATTTGTGGATGGATTATATTTCTCCAGGGCCAAGGGACAGACTGGAGAACAAGATTTTGAGGTTTGAAGGTATGCTAGTGTGCAATCATGTTTCTCTTTCTACGTCTTCTGGGTAGAGGTTGGCAGCTCCTGAGAGACACTGACCAGTTGGTGGCTCTGTGATTCTAATTGAACATCTGTAAAGTGCCTTTAGAACATTACCCACTTTTGCAGGAGAGCTAAGGAATACTTTTCAGTTGGCCTGTTAGAGTGAAATGCATCATATTCTCAGTTTCATGGAAACTAATGACCCTTGAATTATTTCATCTCTTAAAATAGAGAAGAAGGCTGGGAACCATCCAGTCCATCCTCAGGGATATCAGCTCAGGGACCCATTCTTCTTTTGATTTCTTTTAAGAAGACTTTGACTTGCCCAGATGTAGGAGATGGTTGGCTGAAGATCCTATGTACTCTTTTTTACTCTTCTCTTCCCTCTTAATTCCAAAAATGCGAAATCCTCCTGAACCCAAGTAAACCCTAAGTTCATCACCACCATCGTCACCATCATCCTCCACCACCACTGTCATATGATGTTCCAAATTTGGACAAGGTACTATTTTAGATACTGAGAACAGTAACATTGATATTAATGACCACCATTTGTTGAACATTGATAATAATTACTACCATTTATTTTGCAATTACCAAGGACCAGGACTGTGCTAAACATGTTACAATTGTTAGCACATTTAATTCTTACTTAATAAAATAGGTACTGTGACCAATTTCTATTTTTACATTTCAGGAGACTGAAGCTTGGATAGGTTTATAAAAAATAACCTCTGGTCACCTAGCTACTAAGTGAAAGAGGCACGACTTGAACCTCCCAGACTCTTAATCGAAAGTTTTCAAAAGAATCAACAGACAGTGTCCATACCACCTAGTTGGAAAAGATGAAACCTAGACATAAGGAAAAAGTTCTGTGGTTGTGATGAGAAATACCATACTCTTTCTTTTGAGTAATTCATAAACTGCTCTTAAATATATTAAGTTCTCATTTAAAATCTCCCTTTTCTTTTGAAGTATAAAAGTCTTATCATCTGCAACACTTTTTCACATATTGCAGCAAGTGGATTTATTCATTGCGTTCCCACTTGCATTTGGCCCTCCCAACTGCCTCACTTGTGGGATATAATCATTCAAATGAAGCTACACATACCATCTTTAATAGGACCACATCTCTCTACAGTAATCCGGAGCAGAATCACTTAGGCTGGGCACAGTCACTACATCCCAGGTTAATTTGGTTTCTTATGTAGAACAACTTCGGTCTGACATTTAACATTTCTTCTTCTTTTTTTTTTTTTTTTTTTTGGTGGGGATGCTCTCTGTGAGCTTATTACCCTGTATGCCTTCAGGCCTTTACATTCATTTTTTTCTTTTCCACATGTGTGTTCATGCACACACGCCAACATGTGACCATCATTGCTAGAAGAAGTGCTGTTGGTTTACAAAGCAGACTAGTAACAATGCTGACAGACCTTGGGTTCAGATGCTGCCTGGTGGGCCAGAAGCAAGTCTCTCCTGAAGATTTATGCTGATGAAGCAGGAGTGTTGGCCACCCACCTGTGATATCAGGGCCTGACCTAGTTGCTGTCACTGCGGGGGTGGTTGTTCTTCTGACTGTCTCAGACCTCACCTAGAGCAAACCGTAATTATAACACACCCTGTGTTCTTTCAGAAATCACAGCTGCCTAACTTTAGCTGTGCTTGTGCCCCTTTCACCAATCAGAGTGAACTGCTTGGGGACTGTCTTCCTTACACATGTTGTGTTAGTGAGAATGGCAGAAACCTTGAGGGAGGTAACTCTCTTTACTCCCCAACAAAAAGCAATGGTATATCATTACTTTGTCAGAGACAGTCTGATTTGTTCCCTGTGAGATAGTCACATGCCTTGCTTGAGGGTCTGGGAACTCCGTGAACAACAGAAATGAAGGATATTGATATTTTAGCCACCAGTGGATTCCTGCTGGCTAAATGCCACATGATAACTGGGTGTGGAGAGTCTCATGTGAGAAAGACTGAGTGATAATGACCCTCTGTGTCTTCTTGATCCTCCACACGCCATTAAGCACATGTGGAAAAGGAGATGGAGAGGTCAGGAAGCTAATAAGCATTGTGGAACAAAATCTTCCCGAGCAAGAAGTAACATCCACTGGCGGACATTTGGGGAGTATCTTTTAACTTCAGATGTTTAAACTGTCCCTTCTGGCAATGATTAATTAAGATTTGGCGAAATTGTCTTGATCATCTTCTAAAATTACTGAGGGGGGGAAATGCCACTTCTTTGAGAAACATTTGAGTCCAGATAGTTGAATGTTTAACTACAAATGAGAGGATTGGTATTCTTGGTCCAGATCCACCTAAGGTTTGCTTTCTTTTGTTTTGCAAACTTTCAGTTTTTTGCAGTTTACAGTTTAAAAAAAATAGTCATTAATTTTTGACACCTGCCTTTGGGGCTAGAGCTGCCACGAAGAACACTGAGTTCTTGAGAAAGAAAATAATCATGGGAGACGTGGCAGGGGCTAGCAGGGGGTGGGAACGCAATCCCTAGCTGTGGAAGAATGATAAGGAATGTGGGGTAAATTCCGTTGATCCTCCAGGAAGCCACCAACTGTGGTGAAACATTTCATTCTCAGGGCACCATCCTCTCTTCTCTGGGGCAGTATGTATAGAAGAAGAAAGTTTAGGAACAAAGTGAAAAGAAACTGCCTTTGAAGAACAGCTTAAACCCTACTGAGCTTGTCACTAGAGGCCTCTAGAATAATAAACCAGAAGCAAACATGAGCAGGAATTTATACAGCATAAGCTGGACACTGGTTCCAGCTGCTGCCTTCATTACAGACCCAGAGGTGTTAGAGAAACACATTCAAAGTACTCTTTTGACTAAAACAACATGGAAAATCACCCTGTGCTCAAAAGTGGCATTAGCATTTATTGCTGAACAATGTGTCCCTCCCAGGATGAAATGAAACCAAAAGCAATGAGGAACATTAGTTAATGGCTTTGTTTGCCTGGGCAGTAGTTCTTGTTTTCTTGCTTGAATTTGTAGACTCCACGGCCTCATTACCTGTTCCCCCTCATGCACTGAAAGCTAACTGCTGGCTCTTGGAAAATAAGCATGCTACCTGTTTGTCAGGGCCTGACTTTGCAGGGCCAAGACTGTAGTGCTGGTCTGGTCCTTTAGATAGCTTTCTCCTCTTTCTGATGAGCCGGTCTCATGGTTAAAAGTTTTTTTTTGAGTAAAAAAATCCTTTCTATGTGAATATATTTTTTGGGGGAATGTAAGAAAAAGATGAATAGATTTTGTGCTGAGCCCAGAAAAATCCAGTAGTTTAATGAAGGATTAGTAAAAGGAGGATCGCTAGACCATGGTTTGGCTCACATGAGGTTCTTTAGTCAGGCAGAACAGATATGGCTAGAGAACGATATCAACCTTAGTTTTGAAAGAATTTCTTTCGTGACAATTGTACTCTAGGTGACTAACTCATTTAGGCAAAATAAATGAATAATAGACCTAAGTCAGCCTCATTACTTGACTGCTTTAGCCTTGGTTGAATTCCTTTTATTCACTCATTTCACAAATATTTGTTGAGTGCTTACCATGTAGTAGGTACTATGCTAGACACTTGGGAATCAAAGATGAAAATAAAAAACATTTTCCCATAAGGAGCTGAGGGTCTAATGGATGGTTCTGCACATAAAAAACTATGGACAATAAGATAACACTTAGGATGCAGGTCTAGGAAAGCAGAGTAATGGCATGATCAGATTTGCATTTTAGTAAAATCATTGTGTGTGGGGGGGTGAGGTCAAGGGTAGAGTCAGGGAGATTGTGGTTATGTGAGAGACACTAAAATATTAGGGCAGTGGACATGGAGAGGAGGCACTGTTTAAGAGCTTTGGAGAGGTACCACCAGCCGAATTTGGTGATCAGATGTGAGGGAAAAGAACACAAGGAAGTTTCTAGATTTCTAACCTAGGCCCCTGGTGGATAATGATACTACTTACTTAGCTGATTAGAGTAAACTACTGCCTGAGCAACATTGACCAAAGTGTCCACTTGTATTGCTGCACATGCTATTTCAATTTCTTCCCAAAGTACCTCCAGTATAGCTGGCTTTCTACAGTACACCACATCCTTTAAGGTCCCCCATAGGTAGAAGTCAAGGGGTATTAAGTCAGGAGAGCATGGGGGAAACTCAGTCACACTGTTACATTCCATTTAAAATGTGCTTCATCAGACCAAACCATTTTCCCCACAAACTCCTCATCTTCTCGTACCATGTTTTAGAACCACTCACAATACTTCACCCTTCGATCAAGGTCATCCTTCCTTATTCAGTGCATACAATAATCTTGGGATGAAAACTTTCCATTTTGCTGTTTTAAGAATACGTCGCATGCTTATTCTGTTAACTCCCGTCTCATGTGCACATCGTGTGGTAGACTTTTGTGGGTAAGCGTGTAAACTGTTCAACGCCATAGTAGAAGAAGCAGGCTGTGTGAGGTCTCCTGGATCTTCCCTTGTACACATCACACACAGTACCATGCATCTCAAACTTATCACAAATGCATGCAATTATTAGGCATGTTGAAGGTTCTGTTGCATATTCACATCTCCATTTTCATTGTACTTCCACAACGTTCCTGAATTTCAAATACCACTTCAAAAATGGTCTTGTGCTCCTTGAACGACAACCGTGTTGCCACCATTTTCTTTGACTGTCCTGCCTGTCGCATGGTGACACTAGCATTCATTTGATTAATGCCGTCTTTTGGGCGAACATCACATTGCACATTGCTACCACGATCCAATTCAACTTTGAAACGTAATACATAGATAACATCTCTTAAAATGTACACACATTTTTTTTGGCACTCCCCGGTAGATGACTATTGAAGCTGTGGGCTTGGATACAATTGCCCAGAGAGTGAATGTCAGTGAGAAGGAAGAAAGATATAATTTCTTAGATAAGTCTGCCAGGAGATACGTGAGTCAACCCAAGAGAGTCACTAGACCACAAGAGACACTTAGTAAGGGAGGTGGCAAAGGCCCTATTTTCCCGAAACACTCCTGGAAGAGGTAGAAGAACAACAAAGGGACTGAAACCCCGTTTTATGGAGTTTTCTTTGTTCTTTTGTAGCAATCACTAATTGGGCAGATTTGGGTGTCTGAACATTAGGTTCACTTACTCCTCACCTTCCTTCCTAGGAACTTTACCAGGTTGCTAAGTGTCTTCTTGAATTCCTCTTCATGGCAGAGGTGGGACGAAAGTGATTGTATATTTTCCTAAAAGATGAGAGTGTTTTGAGTCCCTAAACTTAAAAATTTAGGATGAAAATGTTGCTCAAGTGCCAACAATCCATTTTTATTTGTACTGAAATATACATCAGGGCTTTTAGAATAGAGGTTCAGCTGGTGGGTGGGTACCTTGCGGTTCCCTTGAGTCTATTTCCTGTGGTCACAGGATGGATCAGAACAAGACAATACAAATGTCACTGAAACCCATGAGCTAGGTAGCATGCTGGACTGAATACTTTTTTTTTTTTTTTTTTTTGAGTTGGAGTCTCACTCTGTCGCCCAGACTGGAGTGCAGCGGCCGCTCCTGGCCACCGCAGCCTCGACCTGCTGGGCTCTGGCGATCCTTCCGCCTCAGCCTTCCAAGTAGCCGGAATTACAGGCATGCGCTACCACGCCCGGCTGATTTTTTGATTTATTGTAGAGATGAGGTCTTGCTGCCCAGGCGGGTCTCGAACCCACGGGCTCAGTCAATCCACTCACCTCAGCCTCTCAAAGGCGCAGGATTACAGGCTGAGCCACCGAGCCTGGCTTGGATTGAATACTTAATTCATTTCTTCTCTGGGTCCAGGTCTCTTTGGGTGCCAGCTGATCCAGAGGGAGCTTCCATAGTTCACCTCCTGAGGACGTCCATGGCTCTGAAGACACCTTTTTTCTTTTCCTGTTTATTATGACTCTCCCTTGAGGCAGTAGCCTCTTTATTTGAGCATTTAAACAGAAAGCTCTGCCCCTTCCTCTTTGAAATTTTGAGTTGCTCTAAAATATTTATAATGTGTGGACAAGCACTTGAAAGGAATTTTAGTTTTCAAAAGATGCATCTCTTGATTGACTGAGGCCTTTTGATGATAAGAACTAACATAGAGCTTTAGATCAAGGGTTGCTTAGTTTCAGGAACATCTCTGACATCAGTCAGCAATTGCATACCCATTAAAGACTCAATCTCAGCTTTCCTCTGAATGAAACCTTGATGGCTTGTTGGTTCTTGCTTTACTGTGGCGGCCTTGTTGGTGGTGGGCTCTGCTGTGCACTAGCGAATGGTTCTGTTGGCTATCATGGGATGTGCTTGGGTTGGCCCAGGTGTGAGTGGAAGAGAGTGGTGGGGAACTGGAGTTCATGCTGACATCTCAGGACCACAAGGTGGAGGGGTTGACGGTGCTGAGCTCCCTGTGTCTGAGTCTGTGTGGATTGGTCCTGCACATCACCACAGACTGGACTAGAGGTGGCAGCAGAGGGACGTGGCATTTGGTAGCCTAGGGAACAGAAGGCTCCCTGGACTGTGAACTCACAGAGAACAGGAATTATTCCCAGATCCCCAGCCTGGTGCTATGTGTGGCATACCAGAAGCCAACATACCTATCAGTCAAGTGTTGGAAGCCAAACAACAAATGGCAATAGGCTTAATAAAGAAGGTACTGGTTCAAGGGAAGAGTAGTGAAACGTAGGGAAGGAAAGAGTCAAGGAGTCCTTGGATCCAGAAAGACTCCTGCAGTTTCTGTAGAGTGGATGCGTTTCTATGTCAGAGTCAAATCTAGAGTCGAAGGCTGGCATTGAAAATAAACGGTATGTGCAGTTGCAGCGTCTCTTGTAGCTGCCTTCTTACGGTGGCTCTTCTTCCATATGATTGGGTCAACAAGAATACTCTAATTAAGCAATTTTTTGAAGATTCTTGAAGCCACGTAGTTTGGTGACCTGAAAGCATAAGTCCTTGGTTGCAGATTGTGTTTGACTGCTGGTCTCCTGATTTCCCACATCTTCTTCAATTATGCAAAAGAACGTGGGAATAAAGAAATGAATTATGGAACAGCTGAAGGATAAAATACCATGTGGTCACTTAAAAACATCCTTTTTTTTTTTTTGAGTTGGACTCTCACTCGGTCGCCCAGACTGGAGTGCAGTGGCACGCTCCCGGCCACCGCAGCCTCAACCTGCTGGACTTCAGTGATCCTTCCGCCTCAGCCTTCCAAGTAGCTGGAACTACAGGCGCGCGCTACCATGCCCGGCTAATTTTTGATTTATTGTAGAGATGAGGTCTCGCCAAGTTGCCCAGGCGGGTCTCGAACCCGCGGGCTCAGGCAATTCACTCACTTCGGCCTCCCAAGGTGCGGGATTATAGGCTGAGCCACCAAGCCCGGCCAAAAAACACACTTTCAAATGACATTTATTGGTAAAGGAAAATGCTCTTTATGTAATGTTATGTGAAAAACTAAGACATTGTATCTTGGCACCTGTATATAGAGGCCCAAATAAATTCCTTTTGAATAAATGAACATTTCCTAGATGAGTTGGGTGAAAACCTTATATGTCTTTGCAAAAAATATGAGTCTATTGACCGATGTGACTCTTTGCCTCTTGCAATGAAAAATCATTGACTAGTGGTCAAGACATCTGAGCATAGTCCAAGTTTCTAACCTTTTTGGAGCTGTTTCTTTATCTGTAAATGGAGATGATACTCTCTTCTGGAATAGTCCCTAAGGGACCCTTTTGGGTCCCACATGCTTTGAGTTGTCATTAGAGATTTTGTGGACAAAGCAGCTGTCATTGATAAGGGCACCACAAGGCTGGGCCTCATATGGTTCACATCACTTTGTCAACTGAGACTTGATCAACCTTGACCTCCTATTGTTTCCCATCATTTTATCTGTCTTGAGTTTCTCCCTCCTGAGCCACTCCTTGCCACTGCTGTGTAAAGAGGCCTCGTGATTTATTAATCAATTAATCAGTGCATGCTGAGGAGCTGTTCAGGGTAGTTAAACAGGGAAAACAAAATGCTGGAGCCCATAATCAAGATGGATCGTAATTAAGAACCACCCTCCCACTGCTGATCTTCCTGCCCACCCTGGCTGCCCCACAACATGCCCCCTGCCCTCAACGCTCGGACCCCATTCAGCTCTCATGGGGTTTCTGCCCCATCAATGTTCACAGCGAATTTCAGAAGAGCAGATTTTCTCCCTCATGTCTTAAAGGTAAATAGGTCTTGAGATTAGCTTCATCAATTATTTGTGGTAGCTACTGTACCTCAAAAGTTCAACTCAGCCCCCTGTATGTGACTTTGTTCATATATGCAGTTACTGTATTCTCCTATCCCAATTTCCTCACAAACAGAACCATGGGGTCAGGATAGGCCATGTCCTCGTGTGACACATGATAGGCTCATTGAGATTCAGTAAGTTGTCCAAGGTCACACAGAACTCCAAGGTCACAGATAGTAGAGCTGGAAAATATTTTGATACTCCATTAGCATTCCTAGTGCTTGTTTCTCTGTGTAATCTTGCTTTTCTTTAAAAAGTAAAGCAAAGTAAAAAATTAGAGATTGCATCCTCATTAAATTCTTTTTTTGATTTATTTTAGATGTGGATCTCTGAGCTAAAGATTATTATTTTTATGTTTATTATTATTATTTTTTAGAGCCAGGGTCTCACTCTGTTGCTCAGGCTAGTCTCAAACTACCTGGTCTCAAGTGAACCTCCCATCTCAAGCCTCTTAAGTAGCTGGGATTACAGGCATTGAGCCACTGCACCTGGAAAGACTTTTTAATGGTAGTTTTAGATGAAGTTTTTGGGGAAAAGTATCTTGGATTGTTCATCAGGGAAGTATTTTTGTTTTACTGGGTCAGGATATCAGATGCACAGTTAGACTCAGCCAGCTTGCTGTGGGGCAAATGGTAAGCATGAGTAAACCTGCAGAGATTTCTTGGGCCACTGGCGCAGGCTAGATCTTTGGTCCAGAGTCTGTTTGGTTTGATTTTCTTCCAATGGCACTTAGCACACAACGCTGATGAGGCCAAGACTTTCTTAGAATAAAATCTCTGTTCCAGGTCACAAGTAGCACCAACCTCTGTTACCAGCTTTCTTTTTTGAGTTGGAGTCTCACTCTGTCACCCAGACTGGAGTGCAGTGGCCGCTCCCGGCCACCACAGCCTCGACCTGCTGGGCTCTGGCAATCCTTCCGCCTCAGCCTTCCAAGTAGCCGGAATTACAGGTGCGCACTACCACGCCTGTCTAATTTTTTGATTTATTGTAGAGATGAGGTCTCGCCTACCCAGGCGGGTCTTGAACCCGCGGGCTCAGGCAATCCACTCACCTCAGCCTCTCAAAGGCGCGGGATTACACGCTGAGCCACCGTTACCAGCTTTCTATGGGTAACAGGGGGCAGGAGGCCACAGTACATTGGTTCAGAATGATTGTACCCATCCCCCATCCTACCTGAACACACATTTACATCTTCTGATTGAACACTTTGGCTGGGTCCGGGCATGGCTATAATTCTTCAGTGGACACCAAAATAGGAATGTTCTTATTTGACTGGCGTGGTAAGGAAGATACTTAGAAATCTTTTTTAAAAACTTCTTTAACGTTTTCACTATAAAATTCTTATATTTGTCAAATGTGTTTGTTAGCCTTAGAGGCTTTGCTGCCAGTGTGGCTTCCCGTTTCTGTTGGATGCCAATCAAACAGTCAAACTCTTTAAATATGTCTAGGGTTTAACTCGTAAACCAGACATCAGAACTGTACTTATTATCCTTGAATTACAGGCTTTCTTTCTTTCTTTTTTTTTCCTGCTTCCTTGTTCTCCAGGACCCTGCTTTCTCAGCTGTGATTCACGACAAACTCCAGGTCCCCAACACCATCCGGAAGGCATGGAATGACCGGGACAACCGCTGTGACATTTGTGCCACACACCTGAACCAGCTGAAGCAGGAGGCCATTCAGATGGTGGTGACCTTGGAGCAGGCAGCAGGCAGTGAGCACTATGATGCTTCGCCTGGCTCACCCCCACCGCTCTCCACCATCCCTGCCCTGGTGGGGTCCCGGCATGTGGGTGGGCTCCAGCAGCCCAGAGACTGGGCCTTTGTGCCTGCCCCCTATGCCACCTCCAACTACACAGGCTTCGTCAACAAACATAGCAGCAAACCCAACAGCCTTGGGGTCAGCAATGGAGCCGAAAAGAAGAGTGGGTCCCCAACCCATCAGGCCAAGGTCAGCCTCCAGATGGCCACCAGTCCCAGCAATGGGAACATCCTCAATTCAGTGGCCATCCAGGCTCACCAATACGTGGATGGTAGCTGGTCCCTGTCAAGAACCAATGGGGTCACCCTGTACCCGTACCAGGTAAGTAGCCTCTGTGAACAAAGAAGAGCAGGGTTGGCTAGAGTCAAAGCAGACAAGGGTTAGCACTGCCTTTCTCCACTTTCTGTAGCTGGGAACTCCCCAACTCAGAGCCTAATGTGGCCCTCACAGGGTTCTCATCAAGGTGGGCTTTAGCCGGGCCCACCTGCTTTGAGAGTGTGCCTACTGTTTCCTCCAAACCTTCCACTGCTGCCCTTTCCCTGCTCATTCAGTGTCCTCTTCCCGAGAGTTTCTCCTGGTCCAGGCGATGCCAAAGGCTTCCCAGCCAGCAGGTTCCCTGCATGGTGTGATGATTAAGAATGCAGGCCCTGGAGATGACAGGACTGGAATTCAAGCACTGACTTGTCTACTTACTAGCAGTGTGACCTTGCATAAGGTGTTTGCCCTATCTCAGGCTCAAATGGATATAAGTGGTGAGAATTAGATAAGGTAATATGTGTAAAACACAGAGCACAATATCTGACATATAGTAAGGGATTATTGTTGTGCTTTTTAAGAAAATTAATTTCTCAAATTTGAAATTAAGACAGCTAGGCAAGAGATTTTAAACCAAAGAATGTTGTGGGTCCCTAAAATCATGGTTTTAAAGTAATCTATGGGTAGTGCTACACATTATTAAGAATAAAATATACAAGGGACAAGTGATACAAGAGTCTATAGGATATGAGAGTACAATTGGTACTCTCCTTCTATTGTCTACACCTTCTAAAAGAGGTATAGACTCCCTTTCTAACCCCTCCTCCCTTGACAGACCTTAACCCTTTTCTATTTGCAACTCATCTCAAATACTTGTTGCGGTTGGGTTGCCAAAGATATTTTTTCTTTTCCATTATTTAAATTAGCACATATTCCCAAGTTTCCCTATAGATATAAGAGAGCAGGTCTCAAATCTTCCAGGGAATCTTTAGAAATTGTCTTAATTTTTCCTGGATGGGTTTTTAATGTATGTGCTCTCTACGTCCCTGGCATCAGTGGTGTGTGAATCAGCTGACTGTCACTAGAGTGGAAAGATGGCCATGGTCATGGGGTATATTAGTCAGGGAAGACAATTGATGTAACAAATGATCCTACAGATCTCAGGCTATTTCTCACCTGTGGCCCTGTCATAGTGGGTGTTTGGTGGGTGACCTGCTGCTGTGTGATGTGGGGACTCAGGCTTCTTCCATCAAATGTGTCACCATCTTCCAGGAGCCTCAGGGGTCCTCCATCAGCTCTTCTATAGCCAGCCAGGAAATAGAGGAAGAGAAGGGGTAGAGAAGATCTTGCAGGGGAATTTTGGGGCCCAGCCTGACCTGGGAGGGAGGGATGTACATCGTTTCCATACATATTCTAGTAGCAAGAATCCTGTCTTCTGGGCCCACCTTTCTGCAAGAGAAGCTGGGGAAGCCAATCTGCACATGACTCAGGAGAAAAAGAACTAAGTTGAATTAACACACACCATAGTTTTGTTTCATGGGGCAAAGGTGGAAGGAAACATAAAGCAAGTTAAATGTGCCTGAGAGAAATTCCTGGTGACTCCTCTAGGGTGTCTGAGAGGGAATATAGATTCTGTCTCCTGATGTCTTGAAAGAAAGTGGGAAATATTGGTCATTATCCTAAGAAGTTAGTGTTCTTGGATTGTCCAACTTTTCATTTACTGGGTGCTTTTTAAATTTACAAAATACAGTGCACACATCATTTTGTTTAACACCACAATAGGCCTATGAGGTAGGAAGAGCAGATATCAGGTCTTCCTTTGACAGATGGGCAGTATGATGCTTAGAGAAATGGAATGACGTGGCCACACAGCCAAAGACAGGACCAGCACTAGCTCTCCCTCGCCCAAGGGAACGGCTTTGCCTACCACGGCTGCTTCCAACTTTCCTGACTTGTCCCTCAGCAATCTCTTGTCAACATCTTTTCCAGATATGGTTCCTTTTCAGATATGTCCCAACAAAGAAAAGGACTCCTATTTTGAACTGCAGGGAATTCACTGCCACCTGACTTTTGGATGGGATTTTCTAGGTTGTGTGTTTGAATAAAAAGACGCAGTGGCATCTTGGGGGAGGTTTTATAGTCTAATCTTGAAAATAACTGTCTGGAGCACACAGAACAAAACTTCTTTTCACTATGGAATGATATGCTTTTTTGTTTGCAATTTAAAAATATACTATGTTGAAAATGATTTTTAAAAAAGTAGTACGTGTTTGTTGTAAAATAGAATTTAAAATACACGAAAAGGTGTACTTAAGACTTTAGAAATCTACATCACCCAGAAATAAATTATGTAACATCTGGGTATATTTTCTCCTAGTATTTTATACACTGTTATAATTTGTCAAACTGTGACTAGGTTCAATTCTGTGACCTGCTTTTCACTTAATACATTGGGTGCTTTTTCCCATGTCATTATATGCTTTTTCTGAAATATGATCTTTAATGGTAGTAAAATATTCCATTATATGAATATTATCCACTCTATGAGTATGTTCTAATTTATATAACCAAGCATCAATTATTAGAGTTTAGGTTTTTGCCACTATAAATAAAATGCTCAACCCAGGCATGGTGGTTCACAACTATAATCCCAGCACTTTGGGAGGCTGAGGCAAAAGGATTGCCTAAGAGTTTGAGACCAGCTTGAGCAATATAGCAAGACTTCATTTCTAAAAAAAAATTTTTTTAATTGCCGGGCATGGTGGCACATGTCCGTAGTCCCAGTTACTTGGGAGACTGAGGTGGAAGGATCGCCCGAGCCCAGGAGTTTGAGGTTGCAGTGAGCTGTGATTGTGCCACTACTCTCCAGCCTGGGCAACAGAGTGAGCCCCCACTCAGAATAATAATGGCATAACAACAACAACAATGATAACAGCAATAATTACTATTAATAAAATGCTCAGGTAAACATCCTTCTTCCCAGGTCATATTTTCAATACATCCCCTGGTTGTGCAAGCTGTGTACTCATGTTACAAAAATGACTCATTTCCCCTTCCACGACCCCAGAGTACCTATAATCCATATCATAATAAGACTCAGCTGCTGCACCAGCGCTGATGAACAAGAGTAGAGGAACAGAGACTGGTGCTTTCATATAAAATCTTCAAAGTGTGGTCAGAGTCTGTGTGAAAGGGGGAAATGCAGAGATGCTGCTTAAAAGGAAGATTGGAGATCACTGATATATTACTTTTTTGGTTTTTTTGAGTTGGAATTTCACTCCATCACCCAGGCTAGAGTGCGGTGGCACACTCATAGCCACCCCAGCGTCGACTAGCTGGGCTCAGGCGATCCTTCTGCCTCAGTCTTCCAAGTAGCCAGAAATACAGGCACTTGCTACCACAGCTGGCTAATTTTAAAAAAATTTATTGTAGAGATGAGGTCTCGCCAAGTTGCCCAGACTGTTCTTGAAATTTTTTATTTGTACGATTCTATTCCTTCTCTCCCTCCTCAACCTCAGATAAAAGAGAATTTCCTGTACAAGAACAAGTATTTATTTATTTAGGCATTGGAGTCTTACTCTGTCATTCAGACTGGAGTGCAGTGGCACACTTATGGCTCACTGCAGCCTTGACCTCCTGGGCTCAGGCGATCCTTCTACCTCAGCCTCCTTAGTAACTGGGACTACAGGCGTGTGCCACCTCACCCAGCTAATTTTTCTGTTTTTGGTAGAGACAAGTTCTCACTATGTTGCCTAGACTGGTCTCGAACTCCTGGACTCAAGTGATCCTCCTACTTCGGCTTCTTAAAGTTCTGGGATTATAGGCATGAGCCACCACGCCTGGCCTAAGTATTGATTAAGCTCTAGCCAAGTACTATGCTAAGTGTTAGGTAAGCTACTGACTTGAGCTGGAAACCCAGGCTCCTGTCCTAGGAGCCTCATCATGGGAGAAGAGGTGGTAAACTGCCCATTATGAGGCAGGCAGGGGAGGGCAGAGTAGAGAGATGTCCAGCTGCTCTGAGAACACGCAGAAGATTCGTATCCCAGCCTAGGGGGAAAAGGTGGGTGGATGGGGCTAAACCCTAGATACAAAGATGATTCACACAAGTCACCCACTTGCGATTGTCCTGAGTACTCTACATTGCTCCTTTCCAGCTTCAGAACAGATGGATTCATGCATTTCCCCTGAAACACAGTCAAAGGGACCAGAGGAAATCTCTCTGGGATAAAGTGATTTGGTGCTTGGCTCCAAATCAGTGTCCCCTGTGTTGTGACTATGTCATCTTGATGGCCTGGCGTGGGGGCTCTGGGTCTAGCCAGACTGAGTGTCTCCTGCTGTGGACATCTCCCTGTAGTAAATATTCTGCAGTTCACAGTCTAGCCAGCTTGTCAGAGATGGTTGGCTGCTCCGAAAGCTGACCTCATTTTTCCTGTTCACCCATACTCCCACTTCCCTCCCCGTAGAGCAGATGGCCTCTGGATTAGTGCCAAAGCTGTTGCCTGGGCAGAGAAGCATCTAGACGTTGTCACCATCAAGGGTGCTGTTCCACACCCACAGAACTAAGCCTATGAGGGAGAAGAGGACACCTGCCGCTCTGCAGTTTAGATTCCATGAGATGGAAAAGATGAGGACAGGTTCTCTCTCTTTTTTTTTTTAAGAAAGAAAAGTTTATTTAAAAGTAAATTAGAGAAAGACAAGGAAGAAAGAAGATTCACCTCCCCAAGTTGGGGGAGGGGGAACAAAGCCAGAAAGCATGGCGACAGCCATGGCTCAGTGAGCACATGGCCACACCAGACTCTAGCAAGGACAGGTTTTCTTACAGTGAGCCTGGTGAAACCTTTGTCATATGGGTGACAAAAAGATCCCTCACATCCCTCAATTTCTGCTGCCCTCACCACTGTATCATAATCTTTGAAGGTTACTGTAGGAAGATTTTTTTATTTTCTTTTGCTATATCCTTCATGTTTCTAAAGTAGCTCCAGAAAGAGCAGGAACATATAAGCGTCACAGACAAATATGAGTCTATCCAGAGAAGTAAGAAAAAGAGTAATTAGGAGGCAGTGAAATTACATCAGAAATATTGAACAAACCACAAAGATATGTTCTCATTAAATATCTTAGCAAATTGATTGTGTAGGCAATGATAAGGTGGGCCCTTTCAAAGAAAGATTTTTATCTGTTAACCTGCAGATATTTAGCACAGTCTATACATACACACAGAAAGCAGAAAATGCTCTAGAACCTTCTCTTGACCACGTGACATTTTGACTTTGAAATTACATGTCTAGATTAGTTCTTTGCAGTCATTTATAAATTAATTACCTCCTTCTGAATGGTAAGTGCCTTTGTTGTTTTACATTCATTATGGTAAATAACCACAGGAAAGACTGTATACATAATGCAAGATCATAGACTGTTGGTGTTGGAATCCACTTCTGTAGGATGGTAGATAACTGGCTTTTGCATCATGGAGGGAGATTTGGAGACAGAGTCCCACCTGATTTCAAGTCTGTGGCTCCAGCAACTGTTGAACCACAGTTTAGTAGCTTAACATCTTAGTTTGTTTCCTTACCTGTGAAATTCCTACTTCACAAGGTGACTGTAGGGAACAATTAAGAAAAAAGGTGTGAAAATATTTTATAAGGTTACAAAGCAGGAACATCAGTATTAATTATCTATTTCAACTCCCTCATTTACCAGAGGAGAAACCTGAGACTGAGAGGTTTGAAGTTTCTCTTGTTCACAATTTTCTAAATCCTAGTTTGATCCCTTTTGCTAGATCACAAACGCATTGAGAACAGGAATCCGTTTTATTCTCATGCCTCACAGCAGCTAATATGTGCAAATGTGGCTGTCATTAGAGAAAGCTCCAATCTCAGGAGAACACTAAAGTTATTTCTTATGACTGGCCCTTGTGTATGAAACAAGATTTTTGGTAGAAATCACCAGTTATATGACCCCGAACTAATCTAACCTGAAATGTTTTAAAGATCATAAATCCTTGGATGCAATGAAAATTATCAAGGTGGCATTTTGATGTCACCCTCAATACAGGGACATTTGAAAGGGTAGAAGAACTTCATTTCACAGGATTGCGATAAATTGAACTTGTCAAGAAAAGTCAAGAAGTGTTAGATTAACATATAAGTAATAAATCCATAATGGATCATTAATGCAATGAAGTTATTCAATGTGCATTCCATGAGTTGAAGGAAAATGTCTTCAATAAAAATTATCCTGCTTTCTCATAAAACATCTGTTGGAATCAATGTCAGAGATAATGCTAGATTGAGCTCTGACTGAAGTCATTGTGGGATTATCTCTATTACATCTTTAGAAATAATTATGCCTATTAAGCAGTCATTAATGGACTTTACATTTTAAGATACAGCACAAAAGGAAAAGCAGCACCAACCTTGAAACATATCAAAGTTTGCTAAACTGCAGGACCTCTGTGGTGCCTAAAATTTGCTCCCCAGAGATTGGAAGCCTTGGTGGTGGGAGGACTTGGTGCTGGCTTTTTTTTTTTTTTTTTTAAGAGACAGGGTCTAGCTATGTTGCCCAGGCTGGTCTCAAACTCCTTGGCTCAAGCGGTCCTCCCACTGTAGCCTCCTGAGTAGCTGGGATTACAGGCATGTGCCACTGAGCCTGGTGGTGCTGGCACCTTTTATGGAGGACTACCAGATGCCCCTCCAGGAGGAAGGTGAAACTCTGTAAAGCCCATTGAGTGCTGTTGTGCTCAGAGGCTTTGTTTATGGTGGATTCATGGAAACCAGAAGTCCACGTTCTACCATAGCTGATGTCGGGGATAGTGGACACATGCTCCTCCTGGATGAACTTTTCAGGAAGATACAGGGGTAGATGTTTGCAGCAGGTCAGCTCTCCAAAGCCCAGACACTTTTTCTCTGAAACATGCAATATTTGCTTGTGCCCAGTCAGAGCAACAGCATAAGATGTCACTATTAGGCAAATGATGACATTGAAAAGATTCTTTCCTTTTTTTTTTTTTTTTTGAGTTGGAGTCTCACTCAGTCACCCAGACTGGAGTGCAGTGGCCGCTCCCGGCCACCGCAGCCTCGCCTGCTGGGCTCCGGCGATCCTTCCGCCTCAGCCTTCCGAGTAGCCCATGGGTTTTGCTTTCTCCTGTTTATAGGTGGTCAAAGGGGTATTAGATTATCTTTATACTTTTTCACAAATTATCAACACAGGAAAAGGAATCAGTTTGTATTTTCAGTCATAGACAGAACAGTTCTCAAGGATATAGTGTTCAGGGTAAAATTTCAAGAGGTCGCATCTCATGAAGAGAGGTAGGGCCATGGTCCCAAACTTCATCAGGTAATTTTCTTGGTGTGGTAAGCTGAATAAGGGTCTCCCAAAGATGTCCACATCCTAATCCCCATAGTCTGTGGATGCGTTTACCTTATATAGTAAAGGAGACTTTACAGATATGATTAAGTTAAGGATCTTGAGGTGAAGATTTACCTTTTATTGTCTGGGTGGGCCCTGTGCACTCATAAGGATCCTTCAAAGAGGGAGACAGGGCCAGGTACGGTGGCTTATGCCTGTAATCCCAACATTTTGGAAGGCCAAGGTAAAAGGATTGCTTGAACCCAGGAATTTGAGACCAGCCTAGGCAGCATAGTGAGACCTTATCTCTACAAAAAATTGGCCAGGGATGGTGGTGTGTGGTTGTAGCTCCAGCTACTTAGGAGGCTGAGGTGGAAGGATCGCCTGAGCCCAGGAGGTCAAGGCTGTGGTGAGCTGTGATTGGGCCTCCAGCCTGGGTGACAGAGTTAGACCCTGACTTTAAAAAAAAAAAAAGAGGCAGAAAGATCAGAGCCAAAGAAAGGAGATGGAAGGACAGAAGTTGAGTTGTGAGAGAAGAGAAGATGTAACACTGCAGGCCTTGTTGATTGAGGAAGGAGCCACAAGCCAAGAAGTAAAGGCAGTCTCCAGAAGCTGGCAAAGGCAAGGAATTATTCTCTTCTAGAGCCTCCAGAAGGAGCCATCCCTGCAGACCCATTTTAGACTTCTGACCTCCAGAACTTGAAGAGAATAAATCTATGTTGTTTTAAGCTGCTAAATATATAGTAGTTTGAATCAGCAGCCATAGGAAACTAATATCCCTGGTAAGCATTTGGTCATTGAACAGCTTGGTAAGGAGAAGCAAGGTGGGGTATACAGACCAAGAAAACTTGCAGGATGGCCAACAACATGGGCTTTTTATCCCACACAACAGACTCCATTACCCTGTGGATCGGTCAGATTGTTTCATTTGGGTGCCTCCACAGAATGAGAGGTTACTCATACTGCACCGCTGGTTTTCAATTGTCTCAGATTTCCCTATTGTTATAGAATCATAATAACAAGCACACCACAGCCACTCTCCATTGGTAGCTAGTAATTACCATTATGTAAGTCTCGTACTGTTGAAACTGCAGAAATCATTCCACACTGGGGGTGGAAGGGATGGGAGGGGTATGGAGAGACTTGACTGAAACGGTGTAGAAGGAAGTTCATCTTCTCTATGGGGTTTAACCTGATTGAAGGGGGTTTCGTAGAACTACCCCACTAATAATTCTTACCTCATCTAGTAAAAATCTTGAGAGTCAAATGCATTTGAAAGCACATTAGAAATTGTTGGACAAAATGTTGGTCTCACTTTTTGGTAGGAAGAAGACAGCCAGTGGAGATTTGGGAGCAGGAGAGTGAGAAAATGTCCTTGCTTGAAAGCAGGAGTTCTCCATACTGGCTGCACATTAGAATCACTTGGGAGATTTTTCGAAAATCCTAATGCCTAAGCTGCATTCCAGATCAATTAAATGAGAGTATCTGTGGATGGATATCATGTTCTTTGGTTGGCCCTTGGTTTGAACTGGCAGGGCCAAGAGCCACTGCTTTAAGAAATAGTTCATCTGGCACTGGGGCAGTAACAGGAAGATGAGAGGTAGGTAAGTAGGTAGACAGACAGGCAGACTTAATTTCCTAGGGCTACCATAACAATTACTACAAACTAGGTAGCTTAAAACAACCAAAAATTATTCTCATAGCTCTGGAGACTAGAAGTTCAAAATCAGGGTATTGGCAGGGCTTTGCTCCCTTTGAAGGTTCTGGGGAAGAATTCCTCCCCACCTCATCCAGCTTCCAATGACTCTAGGCATTCCTTGGTTTTTGATGCATCACTCCAATTTCTGCCTCTCTCTTCATGTGGTCACCTGTCTCTCTGTGTCGTCTCCCCCTCTTGCAAGGATATAAGTAATGGCTCCCTAATCCAGTATGATCTCATCTCAATTCTTAACTAATTGTGTCTATAAAGACTATTTCTAAATAAGAGCACATTCTGAAGTTCTAAATGGACATGAATTTGGGGGGGGGGTTCGCTATTCAACCCACAATAGATAGATTAGATTGATGGATAGATAGATAGATAGATGATAGACAAACCAGAGTTGAGAAGTAAGGGTTATGTAGGCTCCTTTCTTGGTGAAGAAGGAACAGTTGCAGGTGTCCACAGCTGGTCTGCAGTGGAAGCCTCCCATTCATCTTCTTTGGCTGGAGAGGAATAAAGAGAACAACTAGAAAAGATAAAAACAAAGTGAAGAGAGGGTGCGAAGTGTCATCTTCATATACACCCTTATACAGCTGGAGGGGAACACCTCAAGAGCCAGACAAAACGAAAAAATATTTAGAGATAAGGTCAAATGATCAACTGATACACATGAGGTTTTTGAGGGGAGGGAGGGATGGAATAACAGCCTCCTCTTTTGGACTTATAAAATACATTTGAAGTTATTTGTGCTTTCACAGCTGTAGGTAGACGTGTACCAGCACTTCTTGGAACGCTAGCTGGGAGTAGATCACTTCATTTCAGGGCCTTGTCTGGCCAGGGTTAGAGGAGCCTCATCCTTTTCTACTGGCAAAGCTGATAGTCTGAGCTAAGTTGGTCGAATGGTCTATATTTTTGTTGTCCTCCTTTAGAAATATTTCTAGGCTCTAGAAAGACGTAGGCAAGATGCTGTGTGCCTTAAGACAGATTTTCTTAGTTTGCATCCCCTCTTCCTTTTTGTATGGGTGAATGGAGCAGGTGGGAAGAGGTATAAGGAATGTGGTTGTTGTCACCCAAGCGCAGGAGGAATTACTTCCCCTCTCGACCTCTGGCTGTCCCAGGAGAGGCTTGGGTGGAGGCTGGAGGTGAAATCCCTCAGAGAGAAGATTGCCTAGATGTAGATGCTTTTTCAGTTATCTTTTGCTTTAGACAGCTTCACATCCTTTCTATTTCAGCCATCTTCCCCTGTCCTCGCTTCCTCAGGCAAAATTTTCACTTTCTTATAGAGTTGAGGAAAAGAGCTAAGGAGAATCTACACTCCACAGTGAGTTGGCTGGAAACAATAGCTACTGCTTTTTTCATTTTAATGACAAGGCAAACAGATTGTCTTAGAAAGTCTGAGGCTGATGTGTATCAGTGATTTTATCCAAGTCTCACACAATGAGGGACTAGAGTCTAGGGTCACGCTGGATTTGCTGCTCATGCACCAGAAATAAAATCCAGCTTCCTTGCTTATTGTGTGACCTCCAGTAGACTTCTTAACTGTTATGTGTCTTCATTTTCTCCTCTGCAAAGTGGAAAGTAGCAGAACTGTTATGGGGATCATATGCGATCATGTGTGTTGAATACCTAGCATTGTTTCTGATACCTGGCAACCTCTCAGTTAAGTTCACTGAACCCTCAAATGCTATCTTCTTTTAGTCGATTCAAGTTCACATGACTCAGGATGGATGGAACCAGGGCTCTCTTTTCCAGTGTAAGAACCAGTGGTAAACTGGGCCTGGTAGCACACACCTGTAGTCCCAGCTACTCAGGAGGCTGGGGCAGGAGGATCGTTTGAGCCCATGAGGTCGAGGCTGCAGTGAGCTGTGATTGTGTCACTGTACTCCAGCCCAGGGGACAGAACGAGACTCTTTCTCTAAAGAAAAACTGAAACAGGAAAAGGAACCAGAGGTAGATGAAGAAATAACACCAGAACCACAAAATGAATATCAAGTACATAAAATGTTATCCCTCAACTCAGAAAACACCAGCCCCCTCCTCTACATATGACTGGAAATCAGCTTTCTTTTTATATGTCATATCTTACGTAGGAATGTCATATTTTAAAGTAGAAATTATCTCATTCCACCCATAGTGAATTAATTGATAAAATACTGCAAAACTCATTGACCAACTTTTCCTTCTATTTGAAGACCTTTCTAAGGGAGAAGAAGCAGCAGCATATGGACTTGAATCATTTAAATTTCTACATAGTAGTGGAATGGTCACATTAAAATGATTCCAAAGAGTAAAACCTGATTATTTTGGAATTAATTTGAATTATCAAGTAATTCAGGCCTAACTTATGATTGTCTTGGAATGAATGCTTTGAAATAGATGATTCAGACCTTCGATTCTTACTTTGTTTATATGCTTACGGCACCAAATCATTTTAATATATTTGCTTTCTTATTCCTTTACATCTTCTAAAATATAAATTTAAAAATTATTATAAAATTTGAAGTTTTTAAGTTATTGAAAAATTGGAGTCTTCTCCTTACTTATCCCACCCCAGATATCCACTTAATTAATTTCAAATTGAGATTTTACTCTGGTAAGTTTTTAGCGTGACAAATTAGCATGCCTTTATCTTATAGAGGTATTTGTGAGGATTAGTTAATGAGTCATATATTTCGTATGCCTAAGTCACTCCCAGGGAGTAATTGAGTTGTTTAGGAAGCATATTAGTCACCATCTTTAGGACTCTGGAGACTGTTTAGTACATTTCTGCTGCACGACTGGCCTTGAGAGTTAACATATCTTTCAATGGCTTATCTGAGAGCCTGGGCATGACTGAGACACTGGGGAGAAAAAATGTACCGTATAAAAAGCAAACAGAGTAGCAGCCACATCTGTATTCAAGACTGTGGCCAGGAGTTTTCTAATTAGATGACTAAGCTGAGCCAACCTGACAGTTTCCATCACCTTAGCAAGGCTGGTTTCCGTAGTCCAGTAGGCTGTGAGGAGCAATCTCATTGGGAAGACTGAACCCATTAGCTTGTTCATGACAAGGGTTTCCTTTTGGTGAAAGCAAACAGATCTCAGACATAAGAAGCAAGACTGGAAAGTCACCTGTATGAGTGACAGATGGCAAAACTGAAGCCCAGGCATGTCAAGTGACCTGCCCAAGGTCACACAGCTAGGAAATGACAGAGGAGAGTCAAACACAGGTCTCCTGTGCACTTGTCCCTGCCCCCACTGCCCTCCTGAGGGAAGGAGGCCAGTTCCTCAGATTGGTCAAATATTCAGCCTTCCTGGGAGTGCCACCCCACGGCACATAGTCCTAACATGATTTCTTGGGGTTGATTCGGGGCAACTAGGATTTCCAAGCCAGGTTGCACGCTTTATTGTTTTGTACAGTCATGTCGGAATAAATGCCCTGTGTTACATCTCTTCATGGGGATGTGGGGAGGATGGGGATAAAGTCTGAGACAAAATGGTCCAAAAAAACCCCAAATGAATAAAAGGCTATGTAAGCAATGCTGCCATCTAGTGAAGTATTCTTTAGCTTACCTAAGAGATAGGCTCAAATAGGCCTATCCCACCATAAAGGAATCCCACCATAAAGTATTTCCGTTTCCTAAGACTAATAAAAGGAGACGAGTCCATTTCCTTGTCAATAACGTGGTCCTTATTTAACAGAGGAGCATATGTTTAAATTCAGTGTCCCAACACACACTCTTTGGAAAGAACCTTGTTGCCTTAAAGATCTTCCATGAAAATGGAACTCGTTTTGGCAGAGTTGGAAAGGCCATTCAGATCTGCAGTGAATTCTGGCTCACCTGTTTGTTAGCTGAGTAATATTTCTTGCTGTTGTTGGTTTTAAATTGTGGTAAATACACATAAAATTTATCATTTTAATTGTTTTTAAGTGTATAGTTCTGTGGCATTAGGTATATTCACATTGTTGTGTAACCATCACCACCGTCCATCTTCAGAACTCTTTAGACTCTGCTTCAATTATTTTGGATATATATACCCAGAAGAGGAATTGTGGATCATATTGTAATTCTGTTTTTATTTGCTGAGGAACTGCCATACTGTTTTCCACAGCAGCTGTGCCATGTTGCATTCCCACCGTTTTACATTCCCTTTCCTCTCGTGCATAAGGGCTCCAGTTTCTCCACATCCACTCCAACACTTTTGGTTTTCCGTTTTTTTCCTTTTGATGGTAGCCATCCTAATGGGTGCAAGGTGATATCTCACTGTGGTTTTGATTTGCCTAATTATTAGTGTTGCTTAACATCTTTTCATGCCTCTTGGCCATTTTTAAGTGGAGTGATATATGGTAAATGACTTGGCCACTCAAAGCCTCAATTTCCTCTTCTGTAGTTTGAGGATTGAGGATACTATCTATCCCCTAGTACAGTATCTGTCTCTTAAGATTCTTGTTCATCACTGTAAAAAAAATGAACTTTTTTAGTTTTGTTCACTGTTCGAATCTGTTTTGAGATTATATATATATTTATATAAATTATTTTGTATATAAATTTTATATATTTATAAATTTAAATATAAATAAATGTATTTATTTATATGGTTATGTAAATATATACTTAAATTTATAAATATATAAAATCTTATATATTTATAAATTTAAATATAAATAAATGTATTTATTTATATGGTTGTATAAGTATATACTTAAATTTATAAATATATAAAATTTATGTACAAAATAATTTATATAAATTATAAAACGTACATATTTATATCCTTATATAAATATATATGTGTATACACACACACACACACACACACACACACACACACACACACACACGCACACACACAGAAATGCAAGATTCTACACCGATTAGTTCTATAAAGTCAACCTGCACAGAGTGTGGCTGTCTGCCTTATTACAACCTAACAACACATTTAGGAGTGAGGTAAACACACCTGAAATAATTAGCATGCCTCTGAAAAATAATGGTGAAACTGATGAATTTTAAAAATGGAGGCACCATTCTCTCATATCTGAACATGATATGGCTCTGTTTTAGCAGTCATCTCATGATTAATATCTTGAACATAGTCTTTCTGCACACCCACTCTATAGCTTAGAGATTCATTCATAGCCCACTTCAAAGGCAGCTGAGCCTGTGTATTGGAGTTTCTGTTGAAGACAACAGTTTTTTGTTTTCTTCTAAAGACAGATTGTACTTTCTCATCTAAATAGCCTTTTTGATAGAATGCAGGTGCTTCAAGGGATTAACTGCTGCTATTAGGCTAGGTGGCCCGCTCTCTCCACACACTGTTCAAACGGCCAGTGCTTTATCATAGTTTATGAAACTGGCAATTTAGAAGCAGCAACCACTTTGTTGAGTCCATTAGGAGCGAAGACAAGGATCGGTAGCAGAGAAATGAAAATTCTTGTGCACAAATAATGAGCTGAAAAGATGAGTGGAGGTTGCCAATGCTTTCTGAAGAAAATGAGGGCAGGAGGTGCTGTCCCCCAGTGAGCGTAGTTTAGAAGCTTTACTCTTCCAGAAAAAGCGCTGCCAACCCACTCTCTACTGAGGAGGTGATTCACTGACTGTCCCTGAATGTGTGCCTGGGTTGCTGAAGCTTGCAGGGAGTGTTTCAGCCCTTGAAAGGGCCTTTCCTTTGGGAGAACTGTGGAGACAATAAAGAGAGTGCAAACACTAAAATCTTAATTCCATTCCCACTTCTACCACTTTCACTGGGACCTTGGGCAGTTTTTCCAGCTGCAGAGAGAATACCTGCAGCCCCTTGCTGCTCTTGGTGTTGTCAGCCTGTGGGCAGACACCTAACACTTCACATCTCCCGTCGGTGTACTCCTACTCACCTAGGTTTTGTTTCTTTTCAAAGTTACCAAGTCCCTGTCTTTCGACTTTGGGAGCCATCTGTGAATATCATTAACTCAGTATTATGATAATAATCATAGCTAACATTTGAGTACTCACTGTGTGTCAGATAGTGTGCTGAGTGCTTTGTCTGTATGAAGGAAGTTAAGCTTCATATCACTCCCTGAAGTATAATGGATGATTATTCTCATTTTCAAGATGAGGAAACCAAAGTACAAATTAATAGAAATAGACCTCACCACCTGCACAGAAGAATTACATAATTCTGGACTCCTAAATATTTAGTCAACAAATGTTTTACTGAGCATTTACTTAGTTATTGGTTGGAATTAAGAAGATCGGTAGACATTATTTCTACAAATTAATAAGCATTTAAGTTTTAAGTTAATAGTAAACTTGGTTAGGAGATCTGGTTGTATCTGATTTGAAATATTAAGGAAGTTCTATCCTCAGAATTATTCATCTTTAGGTACACAGTCCTCAGTCTTTATTCTTACCTTCCCTCTACACATCTTTTTTTAAAAATGTTAAATTACACAGTCATCTCTTGCTGGTTCTGAGACCTAATTATCTAGCTTATAAATTATTCACATTTTCCTCCTTACCCACCCCTCTCTTTTGAATTCTATCACAGTTTATTTGCATTCCTAGGAATGGGTAGGCAAAAGAAATGAAAGAACTCAGTGAAAATCAGTTAATTCTGTCATGCATTAGCAACTTACACAAAAGATTTGGCAGAAAAGGAAATGGGAACTAAGAGTATTTATTTATTTATTTTATTAAAAAAATTTTTTTTTTTTGAGTTGGAGTCTCACTCTGTCGCCCAGACTGGAGTGCAGTGGCCGCTCCCGGCCACCGAGCCTTGACCTGCTGGGCTCCGGCGATCTTTCCACCTCAGCCTTCCAAGTAGCTGAAACTACAGGCGCGTGCTACCACGCCTGGCTAATTTTTTTATTTATTGTAGAAATGAGGTCTCAGTCGGCCGGGCATGGTAGCACGTGCCTGTGATTCCGGCTACTCGGAAGGCTGAGGCGGAAGGATCGCCGGAGCCCAGCAGGTAGAGGCTGCGGTGGCCGGGGGCGGCCACTTCACTCCAGTCTGGGCGACAGAGTGAGACTCCAACTCAAAAAAAAAAAAAAAAAAAGAAAAGAAATGAGGTCTTGCCAAGTTGCCCAGGTGGGTCTCGAACCCGCGGGCTCAGGCAATCCACTCACCTCAGCCTCCCAAGGCGTGGGATTACAGGCTGAGCCATAGACCCCGGCTAGATAGAGTATTTAAAAAGAAAGTCACTTATTTAAACATTCAAACCTTTCTACCCCTTCTGAGTAGCTGCTAACATCCAACTGATAGATTAGGTGAAAAATGGACCAATGCAGGGTTTGGGGTTAATTGGTATAAATGGATGAATTACGTTAATTAGTCATTAAGTGTTATGCAAGGTGTATATGTTACTAGCACAGTATCTGTCGACGCATCACCTACAAATACACATATACTGTAAGCATGCTTAGAAGCATGCATACAGACTCCAGAGTACTTTTACCCTGTGGCACCCTGAATCTACACACCTGTTTGTTATCGTTGGGAAGGCTGATTTGGGAAAAGGATCACAAGAAGATGGAAAGAAGAGTGATCTGTAAAGCTTGGAGCTGTTGCAAGAACCATGTGTTGAGGAGCTGGGAGAGAGGCAGAGGACGAAGGGACAACACAGTTGGGAATCATCCCTTAGCACTGCGTACAAGGCCCTTGGAAGTTAGGCGATGCGGAGCTTCTGTGCTCAGGTGGGGAGTGGCAGTCTGCCACTCTGACATAGAGGGAGGTGGGAAATCACTGGTTTGGAAGGAAGACAGCAGCAGAGGGCTTAAGTGAGGGAGGATGGGCTTCACAGATACTTAGAATGAAGCCCCAAGACCTTGAAGACTTATTGTATGTGGGACAAAGAAGAGGACGGTTGAAGATGATGCTGTGTTCTGTGCTGGGTGTTGCATGGGCACATAAGCTATTAAAGAGTGCAGTGAAGTCGGAAGGAGTAAGGCTAAGCAGATGAGGGAAGAGTTCAGTTTTGCACATGTGGGCTCTGGTATATCTCTGTGGGGCTCTCCAGCCCAGAAATAGATGTGAATGAAATCTGGCTACAGGCGAGGCTTTGTTGCATGCCAGAGGTAGGTACAGATATGCTTTGGTGGGTAAGAGGTTTCAAAGCTAGTTCTTCTAGAACCCAGGACTTTTGGGTCGTAGTTGCCTTCTCCACTATACTACTGTCTTGTCAATACTAGGCATAAAAATCTAAATTTCTGTGTTTTAGCTACACTGTAAGGTCACTCATTCATTCAGCAAACACTTGCTGAGCCAGGCACTGGGCTGGTTCCTGGGGATACAAAGGACAGTGTTTGGATGCTTGAGACTGGGCTTTGCCTGTTATCAGAGGAGGACATCAGCAAGGGTCAATGAGGCCATTGTAATGGACTTTTCTTGACCCGCTCTAATGTATGTGTGTTGGGTGGGGGGCAGCCAGTGGTGTTCTTTAAAAAAAAAAAATCAATTAAGTATTCTATATTGACATGTTATAGTTGTATATATTTATGGGTACAAAGTTATATTATGATCTTGAATACTATGTAGAAGGATTAAACTGATTAACATCAATTATCTCATATATTAACATTTTGGTAGTGAGGACATTAGAAATTTACTAACTTAGTGATATTGAAATGTATTATACTTATAATTAGCTGTAGTGAGCATGCTGTGCAATTGATATAAAAAAAGAAAAATGACCAGACTCATTTCTCCTAACGAAGGCCTTGTGTCCTTTGGCTCTTATCTCCCAGTGGTGTTTGTTAAAGAATGGCCCAGTGACTCCCACACCCTTGGTGGTAGACAGGATCTGTGACCCAGACTCCCCTGGGCAGTGGGGAAGCATGCTACTTCCCCAGCTTAGGGCTTGGGGTTTTTGCTACCCTGTTGGGTTGCCAGTATGGAGGAGAACTAGATGTGGACCACCCACAGGGCAGAATGTGTTTGCCGCCCCCTTCCCCACCCAGGTTGTGCTGTGGGTAAACACAGCCAGGATTAGAGGAATCCCTCTGACCTGGCTTCAAGATCCCCACTGGTATTGTTTCCTCCTTTAAACAATCTCCTATTTAAAGCTATCTGTTGATAAGATAAGGAATGAACAACTTCATCTCTTCAACTATGGCAACATGTCACCACTGATTTTGTCACTCTTTGATCCTGGGAAGAGAAAAACAGTTGAGTGTAAAACAGAATATCCAATTCAGCATTCTAGTTCATTCAGCGTTTTGGAACATCAACAATATGCCAGGTGTTTGGGGCTGGGGTAGAAAAGATGAGCCAGGCTTAGTCCCTCTCTTCAGGGATCTTGCCATGCTCGGTACTCTGTGGTGCAGGTCAGACTGGGGTCAGTGCCATGGCAGGGGCACAGATGTCACACTGCAGGAGGATAGACGGAGGCCAGATACAAATTCCACCCAAGTATCTGAAAAATTCCTCTTAATATTGGTTATTTGCAAAGCTGTGAACTAGCTGAATTGTTTATATGAGCAGTAATCCAGAAGTCAATAGAAATAAATAATACAGAAATAAATATTATATGTTTGCATGAAGTTGACTAGCTCTTGCTTTCACCTTTAAAACTATTCTTCTGGGCCAGGCTCGGTGGCTCAGCCTGTAATTCCAGCACTTTGGGAGGCCTAGGCAAGTGGATTGTCTGAGCCTGCAGGTTCAAGACCTGCCCGGGCAACTTGGCGAGACCTCATCTCTACAATAAATTAAAAATTAGCCTGGCGTGGTAGCGCATACCTGTACTTCTGGCTACTTGGAAGGCTAAGGTGGAAGGATTGCCAGAGTACAGCAGGTCGATGCTGGGGTGGCCGTGAGTGTGTCACTGCACTCCAGCATGGGCGACAGAGTGAGACTCCAACTCAAAAAAAACAACTATTCTTCTACTTCCTATCTTCACATGATATTAGCAGCAGACAGGGCTGCCCTGACACCTCCCCAAAGAGCAAATGGACATCTCTGTGGACTCACAGAGTTTGTCAGGATGAGAAGGCATCAAGACTAAGTATAAATCCCATTTTCCCCTCTCATCTACTTTACCCAACCTCTGGTGATTCACCCAGAAAATGTTAAGGGTCCTGTGCTGCAGTTACCAAATTTGGTCCAATATGTGCTTGCATTTTTGAAGCCACAATAGGCCATTTTGAAACCTTGAGTTCAAAGTACTTCTGGTTCCATGCTTTCTCTTTAAGACACTGAACAACAGAGTTGTTACCTCTCTTCCTGGTGGTTCTTTGGTGCTCATGCGACGAGAGGTGTTTTCAGTAGTGACATGGAAACTATTGTGACAGAGATGTGTTGGCACAAACTTCTCATTCAGTATCTGGTGAGGATTAATCTCACTGGAGAAAGGGTCATGCTATGAACATTTGAATGTTCCTGCTGTAGTATTTTTTAAGAGCTTTTTAAGGAGGAGGTTTACATGATCACTTTCTGGATGGATACTTCTCGAAGGAGTAGGAACATATATAAAGTGGCTCATGTGAGAAATATTTTACTTTGATGAAAAATGAGGCGAAAGTAACCATTCCAACTATGTACTTTTAATTACTGAAGAAAAAGCCGGCGACTTTAAATGCTTAGTCACATTGACATCACAATCCTGGTTTGCCCAGTTTTGCTCTTTTTTTCTCATCTTGCACATATGATGCTGTTAGCATTTATCACTGTGTTTGAAAACTGCCAAGATAATGACTGCGTTAATTAATCTGGCCCAGTATATTTTCACCATAAAACAGGAGCGTGACTGAGTAGGTCCCTCGTTCCTTCCACATCTGTCTCCAGCCTTCCCTCGAGAGCAGTGAATCTAAGTCATCGTGGGAAGATGGCGTCTGAACTCTACCTCACGGGGGAGGGGGATCCCAGCCCTCCTTTCACTCCCTCTTCTGACCTTGATACATCTGACCTTCACATTTAATTTGTCTAGAAGTGTATTTCTACTGACTGCTGCTCCAAGTCTAGATACAGTGTAGGAGGGAAGATCTGCAATCAATAGGTTGTTTCTGAACCTTGGACCTACCTAAGGAATATTTCAGGAAAAGTCAGTGTGGGATTTTAAGTGTGTTCATCTTCATCTATATGCCTGTCTCCCATAATGGACTCTGGAAAAGCGAGGAAGAGAGGCGTAACCATGGAGTTGGAAGGATCACTTCTCAAGTCAGACTTGCAGTGAAAGCTTATTCCAAGGGATGTCATTCTCTCTCTCTGGGGTGAGGCAGGAAAGTTCTGTTTCATTAGATCTAGTAGTACTAGATTAAGTCGTACTTAATAATTTGAGGATTCACACTGTGTCTACTCTCAAAAAAAACCCATCTTCACTCCTACACACAGACATGTGCACACAAATAGACAACCTCATGGCAAAACTGGGATAAGTTAAAATTTGTCTACTTTTATTACTAGGATTGGCTAACAGAGAGCTATACTTTATATTCCATCAACATTAAAAATGAAATTATACTTTGGAAGGCCGAGGTGAGAGGATTGCCTGAGCCCGCGGATTTGAGACCAGCCTGGGCAACATGATGAGACCTCGTCTCTACAATAAATAAAAAAATTAGCCAGGTGTGGTAGTACATACCTGTAGTTCTGGCCACTTGGAAGGCTGAGGTGGAAGGATTGCTGAAGCCCAGAGGGTCAATGCTGGGGTGGCCATGAATGTGCCACTGCACTCCAGCCTGGGTGACAGAGTGAGACTCCAACTCGAAAAAAAAAAAAAAAAGAAATTATATTTCAAGTTTATTGTATATAATCATGTGCACCCTTTGAAAAGGTATTCTAATCCCTTGAATATGTGAGGCAGTAAATTATATTTTGAGAGAATTCTTAAGTTACTTATGAAGTTTCATTTTTAAGTTATTTTAAAATTAGTTTTAAAAATTAAAGTTATACAAACACACAACTTAAAGAGTTAAGTCATTTAAAACAACAACAACAACATCCATAAAATGAATGATACCAGTCAACACTGTGAATATGGTGGGCATTTCCTGCTTTCCAAGGCCCATTGATATTTATCCCCACATTGTAACATCCTCAGGTTGGCACTTCTTGAGTTATTTAGTTTAGGTTTCCTATTACAGCATATGCTCAACGGACCATTTGAGTCCCCAAGACACTTTCATTGGGTTTATGAGATCAAAACTATTTTCATGTAATATTCAGACACTATTCACCTTTTTTTAAAAGACCATGTTGATTTTTGCTCTGGTGTTCAAAAGGCAATGGTGGGCAAAAATGCTGGTGTCTTAGTACCTATCAAGGTGGTGACACCAAGCTCTGCTACTCATGCTACTCTTCATCAACATATAGTCGAGTTTTTTTTTTTAAGTACAATTCCATTTAAGAGTCTTCTTGATGAGGCAGGAAAAATTATTAATTTTATTGAAGCAAGAGATGTGTGTTGACATGTGGCGTTCTTGGGTGGCATGAGATGGTCAATGGCCTGAGTTGCAAGCTCTACTGGTCTTTCTCTACCTCATACCCCAATGGAATACATTTTTACTCGAAAGAATAACAAATAGACAAATCATGGTTATTCAGACCTGGGTATTTTGAAGACATTTTCTCACAAGAAATGAAAGCTTGCCTCTTAAAGGAAAACAGCTAACACAGTTGGCTTTTCAATTATAAACGTTTGGCTGGGCACAGTGGCACATGCCTGGAATCTCAGCTATTTTGGAGACTGAGGCAGGAGGATTGCTTGAGTCTGTGGGAGTTCCAGACCAACCTGGGCAACATAGAGAGACCCTATCTCAAAAAAGAATCACAAAATTTTGAGCTTTCAATTAAAAAATAGTGTTTTTAAAAACTTGATTCCACCACCATGAGCCTGAAAACTTTTTGATACTATAAGACTTTTCTGATAAGTCTCCTGGTGATATTAACAAATGTGATTTTTTTTTATGCCATATGATGAAATATGTCAACATCTGGAAGATACATATAACTCAGTAAATTAGTATTTTCCAAATGACCTATATACATTATGTTACAAAATCTTGCAACATAAGAACCTTTTGAAGTACAAGGTAGCCTAATGGATTTTAATAAAATAGAGTACTAAAAGCTTATTAATATAGTTTCAGATTGTTCATTTCACTTCAAGAAACTATCACTTGTCAATTTTTAGTGTAGTAAGAACAATGTCCACAATTATCTGAAAAGTCTATTAAAATACTCCCCCACTTTCCAACAGTGTATCTGTATGAGACTGGATTTTCATCATATATTTCCACTGAAACAACATATCCAAACATATGCCACATAACCAAAACAATATAAGCAAGGCATTAAAGAGATCTGTGAAAATATAAAATGGTACCACTCTTCTTACTAATTTTTTGGAGGGGTTGGGAAAATAAATCCATTTCACAAAATATATATGCCAATGTATAATAAGTCTATTATTTTTAAATAAATGCACATGATTTTAAAGTTTAGTTTAGTTTCTAGAATGATGAATATCAATAGGGATAAGACAGAGCAACCAAAGCCATTACCAAAAATAACAGATTAGCTGGGTGTGATGGTACGTGCCTGTAATCCCAGCTATTCAGGAGGCTGAGGCAGGAGGATTGCTTGAGCCCAGAAGTTGGAGGCTGCAGTGAGCTATAATAGTGCCACTGCACTTCAACCTGGGTGACAGAGCAAGACCCTGTCTCAAAGAAAAATATATAAATAAAGTTTTTTGAAAAAGGCAAAGCAACCAGTCCAGACTGGAGTAGATCAAGAGGACCCAAGAAAGAATTTTTCAGAAAGATGTAATGATACAACTCATATGTTTGGACATTTTGAGAGCAGAGTTACAGAACAAGGAGGAGAATTTGAAAAAGAGAATGAAAATATTGAACAATAAAGGAAAGGCTTTTTAGGGCCCTCAATAATTTTTAAGATTATAAAGAATTCCTGAACTAAAGTGTTTGAGAATCACTGACCTTTGGCGGAACCATTGTGAAACACAAGGATTTGGCTCTTTCTCCACTAACCCACCCAGTCCTCTGCCACACGTATGCTCCCTTCTTGTCTTCCCATTGCCCTAATAGCGTGTCACAATTTTGGTTTGATCAATATTTGATGTTATGAATATGTAGAGGCGATTTAAAGTGTTATTGTGACTAGAGAGAGCCAGGTAACTGTGGCTACTTTTCCTTTGAATGGATCTGAACTCTGTCTCTATTCTACCTTAACCCTCGATTAGTGATTTTTGGCTTGGTATTAGAGTTCTAGGCATTTTACCTCAAAATTTTGAAGGCATTTCCTTATGGTCTTAGAACTTCCAGTGTTGCTGTTCAAAAGTCTGAATCTTGATCATTTATCTCCCTCTGCCTTCCTCTTCCCCTCTCCCTTCCACTCTGGAAGCCCTTTCTCCTTAGTGACGTGAAATTTCACCAGGACATCTTTTGGTGTGGTAAATTGAAAGGCACTTGGCAGCCCTTTCAATCTACAAATTTATGTTAGCCTGCTCTGGAAAACTTTCTTTAACTATTTAACAGTTTTCTTCCCTCCATTTTCTTTGTTTACTCAAAAAAAATTTTTTGTCTTTTCTTTCCTCCCTGTCAAACTTTTCAAAAACTTCATCTTTTAACTATTTTATTTAGATTGTCATTTTTTCTATAACAATTTTAATTTCCAAGAGCTTTTCTTTGTTGTTCATGAGTCTTCCTTTTTTAATGGTATTTTGTTCTCGCTTCATGGATGCAATATTTTCATCAATCTCTTTGAGAATATTTGATAGTGGGTTTTGTTTTCATTTTATTTTTCCTATATAGTTTGTTCTTGTCCTCTTTTGTAATAGATATTTTCCTCAAATATTTGATGATTGCTGACTGACTGATCATATTTATGAGTGAGGCACAAAATAGTTGAATGTAGGAGTGTGGACGGGATTATTGAGTGTGGTCTTACCTGTATGGTGACCTGAAGAAGTCATTTTCTTCCATGTCTTTAGTTCTTTTCATTTGGGTTGCTGAGATCCCCCAGAAAAGACCCTTCTAATTTCTAACCTGGTGGGTGTAAATTTTGGCTACCAGTTTTCAGGAGCTAAGAGGAAGAAGACAAGGGAGATTTCAAATTCAGTGTGTATACTAACTCATTCCCCTGTTTTCAGTTTCCTGCTTCTCACTGTACCTAGCGTGTTATAGCCTAGATACCCTGTGTTTATCCCTTCAGCAAACAAACCCTTAAACTCTACCAGGTGGAGTGATGCAGTCATCCAACTACCTAGAGCACAGAAAGGGATCTGGGGTTGTGCTTTCTTTTCCCCCCTTAATTTTAAAGATAGGATCTTGTTCTTTCACCCAGGTTGGAGGGCAGTAATGCCATCATAGCTTACTGCAGTCTTGAACTCCTGGGATCATGTAACCCTTCTGCCTCGGCCTTCTGAGTAGCTGGAACTACAGGCATTCACCATCATGCCTGGCTAACTTTTTTTTTTTTTTTAATATTTTATAGAGACAGGGTCTTACTATGGTACCCAAGCTGGTCTTGAACTCCTGGGGTCAAGTGATCCTTCCGTTTCAGCCTCCCAAAGTGCTGGGATTGTAGACATGAGCCTGGCCCTTTTGACACAGAGTTTCAGTCAGTCCCCTTGGCCTTAGTTCCACCATCATGACTACTGCCTGCAGTATCTGAGGCCATCAATTCTTGAGCCTTTTAGGAGTTTTGAAGCCTAGACTAGGTTGTTTGTAGCCTTACCCACTGCTAACTTGAGACTCATCTTTCTTGAATCTGCTAAGTCAGTTACTACTCACCTATCTTGGTTCCAGCTTTCAAATATTTGTTGTAGTTGCTTCCTCTCCTGTTTTCTTTGTCCTTGTGAGTTTATGCCTTCTAAAAAAAAGTCCTTTATTGTCATTTTATTAGGATGTCAAAAGAGAGCATTGCTCAGGGCGTGTATTTAATCCACCTTCTTTAACCAGAAGTGTTTTTTAATAGGTAAAAAGCATTAAAAATATTCCAAGATATTAGGAGGTAAAATTGCTAATAGTAAGAAGCATTTATTCAGTCCCTACTACTTCTTGAACAAGATCATTGTTGTTTCTTAGTTTACATATAAACCTAGTTCAAAAGTAAGCAATTTAATTTAGGCTCCAATATTGAGCAATCATAATAATGAATGTTAGGTTCAATCTTTAGAAGATCTGGTCACGTGTCTATGTTGAAAATAAAGTCACTATTGGAATGTTTTAAGGATGCTCTGGTTTTCCAGGGTGGATATTACTCAGGGGAGGTGGACTCTGGGTTCTTTCCTGAGATCTTAATTTACTTGGCTCGTATATAATCCCTTTTCTTCTTTCCCTTTCCTTTTCCAGAAACCGCTCAAATTATGAAACAGATTTAAAAGACAAGTTTGATGGTGACAGAGGAGGTGCCATGTAAGGAAAACAGGAAACTTTGCTGTTCACTAAGGAGAAAACCAGGTGTCGAGCAGACTTTCTTAGATACTGATGGAACAAGTTCCCTAGGTCCAGTGGTGGTGGGAGCCCAGGCATATGCCATGATGGGAGGAGTTACACCTCAGAAATTGGAAAATGCTGTACAATCAGAGCTTGTTTTCCTCCCCCAGAAGCTGAGTTTTACATCTTTACCAGTATGCCACTGCCGAGACCTGATTTACTCTTGGGGCAGCCTGGTGAACCCCTAAAGCATCATCATCGCATCAGCCTCCCAACATGACATTGTATTTATTCATCACATGGTGAGCCCGAGGGAGCCCAGGTAATACAGTGGGCAAAGGGCGAAACTGCCAGACAACCTGACATTTAGATCCTTCCTTGACTACTTCTAGCTCTGTGACCTTTGGCAAACCTCTCAAGCCTCAGCCTCAGTTTCTTAATCTACAGAACAAGGGAAACAATTTCTACCTAGCAGTGGTGTTGTAAAAATTAACAACTGTGACAGCCTGCCTTCCCAACACTATGTCCTGCAGAAAATTCTGGCTTTATGAGTAGGTGTCTCTACGGCCTGTTTCTGTTTGGCGGCAGGATTATGACATCTTTGTTTAGGGTCCTTATTTTTGTAACAAAATACTAACTTTACATTTTGTTTATCTGGTTTCCTTATAAAGGTATGAAGCCATTTAGCAAGAATATGATGTCAGTATACTTCAGACTCTCACAAGAAAGTATAATCTTAGATGTTCTTCTCTCTAGGGCTGAAAATTCCAGGAGAGGAGCAGTTTTATTAAGGGACAATAATTTAAAGGGTGACTTTCTAACAAATTATCTATTCTAAGTTACATCTTTGTGTAAAGTTAAAACTCTGAAGAAAGTATTTGCACATTTGGACTAAGTCAACTTCAACTTAATCCTTTTTATAATCACTCTGAATTGTGTCTCAATCTTATGCCTACAAGCATTCATTGTAAATTATTATAATAAACAACTGTTTGACTTTTGCTTCGGCGTTCCCTATGAACTGTGGGTATAAACACTGACTGCCCATTCTGTGACTCAATTTTCCTGTGTATAGTGCCTTACACAAGGCATCTGTCATTGACACAGCGACTGACCTTGTCTCTGCTAGGTAACTGGTCTGTTTTATCCTCTTAATAAGGAATTATGAAACTCATAATGATGCCCTGTTCACCTTTGTGCCAGAGACATGAGAGTCAAGTTTTGTAATGGATCACAAGAACTGTGTAAGTTTCTTATCTGCCATGTTAGATTTCTTCTGTTTTCCACATGTTCATTTCTATTTTATTCATTTCACTGTATTTGTACCTCCCCCTTTAACAACAAATTCTTTTTTTTTTTTGAGTTGGAGTCTCACTCTGTTGCCCAGACTGGAGTGCAGTGACCGCTCCCAGCCACTACAGCCTCAACCTGCTGGGCTCCGGTGGTCCTTCCGCCTCAGCCTTCCAAGTAGCCAGAATTACAGGTGCACGCTACCACGCCCAGCTAATTTTTTGATTTATTGTAGAGAGGAGGTCTCGCCAAGTTGCCCAGGCAGGTCTCGAACCCACGGGCTCAGGCAATCCACTCACTTCAGCCTCCCAAAGCATGGGATTACAGGCTGAACCCCCGAGCCCGGTTTAACTACAAATTCTTTTAGGAAATAAATAAATAAATAAATAAATGGATGGTTGTAAATGATGAAGGAAGGTTAATGACAGCAACTGACCGTGTTTTAAAATGGTTTCATATGAGGCGTATATAGGGGATTTGGGGAATTTTAGACTGAGACAGAGATAACAGAAGGAAAAATGAAAGTCTTCAGATGTTTGAGATGCTGTAGTTTGTGGAAGACAGTGGACATGATTTCTACTACTCCTGAGAATAGAATAAGAATCAGGGAATAGACTACCTGTTAACTGATTGACTCGTTCCCAAGTTACTTCTTGTGTTCCTGCTCCCTCAGAGCATGTGGAAAAAGCCCATGTGGAGACAAGCTTCCTGCCCCCAAATTTCTCCCGTTTTTTGGGGAAGTAGTTTTTGGCTGACTCACAAAGTACCTTCTAACAATCAGAATTATATTATCATGGATGTATTGCCTTGTGAAGTAGGGAGCTTCCCGTCTCTGGAGGATCCCCAAAAGGGGCCAAATAACTGAGTCTCCTGAAAAAAATGTCTCCATCAGGGGAGAGGGTGAATTTATTGGCCTCTAAGCTTTGGAGGTTTCTGTGTTAAACTGAGGATTAGGTTGTTTCCAAGTAAATGGGAGTTCTGGCTGAGGGCTGGGGGAAGGCAATAAAAATGCCTTCACAAACCAGTTCCTTTACTCTGTGACCCAGGCTGTTCCCACAGGTGCCTTGACCCTTGATAAAATAATCCTGGCTGCCTGCTGTGGAGGTGTAGACAACCAGGGTTCACGGAGCCTGCAGTTATCTCCTTGGGAGAGTCTTATCAGCTTGCAGAGCCACTGTAAGGATTGCTTTAACCCTTGGTAGAGACTCTTCCCTTATCTCTTTCCACGGAAATGAGAGCAGAAGGCAGACACCTGGCCTGATACTGAGACCCAATAACCAAAGCCTGCGCTTCTTTCTATGGAGAAGTCAGACAGACCCAAGCTCAGCTAGTGGAGGTGTGGGTTGGTGAGTGGCAAGCCCTTTGCCAGATGTGAACCGCATCGTCACAACTTCTATGTCAAAACCCAGGGACTTGCTGTGGAAATTAGGCAGATAGTACAAGGAATGGCATCTTGTAAACTCCTAAAAGAAAAATTTGACTCAGAAGATTTTTTCCTACCATTTTTATTCACTCTTAAGAGAATTAGAGTATGCTTTTTCTGGAAATAACTTTTAGCTTACAGAAAAGTTGTAAGAATGAAAATAATACAAAGGACACCCTTATTCCTTGTACTCAGTTAACTCTTAACTGTCTTTTTCTGAGTCATTTGAGAGTACGTTTCATACATCATGACTCTTTATCCTTATGTACTTCAACACTTATTTCCTGGGAAATGGAATATTCTCTTGTGCAGCCAGAGTACAGTTATCAACTTCAGTGAAATTAATGTTGATGAATACCTTTATATAATCTATCATTCATATGCCAATGTTTTTTCAATGGACCCAATATTGTCCTTTATAGCATTATTTTCCTTTCAGTACAGGATCCAGTCTAGGATCATATTGCATTTAGTTGTGATGTCTTGGTTTTGATCCTTTAACTGTACAATCTTTATAGTTATGGGTTGTCTTACTGGCTTATTTGAAATTGAAGTATTTTTTATCTTAAGCCTTACTTCATTTACAACCATCCTTTCGTTCACTTCAAAACCAAGGCCAGATTCTCTGGAGTCCAAACCCACTCCCATTGTGTGGAAAGTGTTTTCACATGTGCGGTGGAAGGGATGGGATGAGGGGTTTTGGGTGTGCATTTTATACATGGTTGGCTTTTCTTTTTTAATTTAAAAGACAAAAAAGCAGATTAGATCCTTTGAGATCATTGTCACATTCCCCTCTTGTCAATCTGACTTATTGCCAAGAAGGCCTTTCCTTCGTCCTTGAGGAGAAAAATGTATCATTTTGACAATCTTTACTGTATATTGAGACAACACACTCTTATGAATCTAGAAACAGGAATACTTTTACATTTCCCCAGAGCCCTCATCTCAGTGCTTTCATGCATGTTATGAGTCACCAGCAGCAGCACATGCGATAATTAAGCATTTCTATGCATGCAGTGCTTTGGTTAGCACAGCAAAGGGTATACTCAGCAATCCTGGTCCCTGCCCTCCAGAACAACTTGCTCAACATGCATCAATATGCATTATTAAATATAATAACACATCAAGTAAAAAATATGGCTAACCCTTGAAAGACATAATACAGACTTAGAATTATTGAGATGGTTTTCAGATGGCACATTTCATCACAGAGAGGCTAAATCATTTGCCAAAGGCTACTTTAAAAAAATTAGAGCTACAGTATGAAACTTCAGTGCCTTACTCTCCCGCTACAATCCTCCACTTTCAAAATGTCCTTTATGAACATCTTTGAGATCTATGCTAAGACACACAGAGAGTGGAAAAGCGTTAGATGCTGTTTTTAGAAAGGTTTCAGAAATTTGATATGCAGCTCGTTTGAAAAAAATAAGTTCGGGCTCGGTGGCTCAGCCTGTAATCCCAGCACTTTGGGAGGTCGAAGCAAGTGGATTGCCTGAGAATGTGGGTTCAAGACCAGTCCAAGCAACGTGGTGAAACCTCGTCTCTACAGTAAATCAAAAATTAGGCGGGCATGGTAGTACGTGCCTATAGTTCTGGCTATTTGGAAGGCTGAGATGGATGGGTCACCGGAGCTCAGCAGGTCGACGCTGGGGTTGCTGTGAGCATGCCACTGCACTCCAGCCTGGGCGACGGAGTGAAACTCCAACTCAAAAAGAAAAAAATACGTTAAATGGAAGAAAAACTGGCTTCTTATGTTCTGAAAGTGCAGTTTTATATAGTGGAGACTTCACTGTGGTCTGTATTTAAGAAGCTGCAGGGGCCCTAAAGACTGGTAGAGGGTCAGATTGGTAACACTTCCTAATGTGCCTCTGATAGCTGTTGACATAGGCTTTCCGCTTGGCTGCTCCAAGTATTTCTCCTATTCACCTGGTTTACTTTACCTTTACCTATTTTACTATGGGTTATAGACCCCCTCAAAAAATATGACTTTTAAAATGATACACAATTTTAATATTTTCTGAGATTATAATTTTCTAAATTCATGATTATAAGCTGAGGGTGGTATGCTCACAGGGTATAAGATAATCAAATAAGTAGTGAATTTTTTTTTAAATTATCTTTTTCTTGGCTAGTTGAAGATTCTCTAGACCTGTGCCATCTGATACAGGAGCCATCGTTGGTCATATGTAGTTACTGAACATTTGAGATGTGGCTAGATTGAAATGAATAGCAAGCGTGAAATAAATATTAGATTTCAAAGACTTAGTACATGAAAAAGAATGTAAAATATGCCATTAGTAAGCTTTTTAAAATATTGATTACGTGTTGAAATAATAATATTTTGAATATGTTGTGTTAAATAAAATGTTATTCAAATTAATTTTAGGCCAAGGTGGGAGGATCACTTGGAGCCAGATATTTGAGACTAGCCTGGACAATGTAGTAAGACCCCCATCTCCACAAAAATTAAAAAATTAGCAGAGTGTGGTGGTGCATGCTGGTAATCCCACCTACTAGGGAGACTGAGGCAGGAGATTTGCTTGAACCCAGAAAATTTGAGGCTGCAGTGAGCCATGATCAAGTCACTGCTCTCTAGTGGCAGAGGGAGACTCGGCTTTTAAAAACATTAAATTAATTTCATCTGTTTCTTTCTTTTTGTTCTTAATGTGGCTTATATTTGTAACTTTCCTTATATTTCTCTCTCTCTCTCTCTCTCACCATATATATATATATATATATATATATATATATATATATATATATATATATATATATATATATATATTCTTATATTTCTATTAGGAAGCTCAGCTCCAGAAGGAAAGAAAGTATAGAGCAAAAAACTCCAACTCATTCAGTGTATGAAGAGTAAATTACTGAAGGGAAAGCAGACTAGCCAATGATGCTGGGTTTTTTGTTTGTTTGTTTTTTTGTTTTGGTTAGATTTGGATTTCATTAAAGTTTCTTTAATTAATCTGTTGTAAATCTGCCCCAAGGTCCCAGCTGGGAAGAAAATTGAATCTTTTTGTTTGCTTTAAACAATTTTAAGAAACTCCTGAACCTATTTCAAAAGCAACTTATTTTTTTTAAAGCTTTGTAAAAAGCTTTCCAATTATGTGGATTGGAGGTTTGATTAATACAGAGTTCTGAAGGAGCTAAAGAACTGTGAAAATGATCCAGAAACTTCTAAAAGGACCTTTCTGGTCTCACCAAGAGGCACCTAGAGGGACTTTAAGGGTCCTTACAAGTCACAGATCAGCCATTTGCTTCTGTGTTCACACCTTTCTTCCAATAAGCGAAAACATTGGGAAAGATAAAATATTTATTCCTAAGTGTCTATAACAGAATTTATGGATATAACTTGCTGGATATTATTGCCTGTGTAAACCCATGTAACTGCGCACGTAAAGCATGGTTTTATTAGTTCCTACATAAAATTTTTATGATAATGGCAAACAAAGGACCAATTTAGTTGAGCTGAGTTTGTTCTTATTACTCCAGCTTCCAAGAGATAAGCAACAGTGCAAACCGCAGCAGTCAACAGGGAAGAGTGCCGGGTCTCACAGGGCTGGGCTCTTGGCCTGTGGGCTAGGAAGGTTTGAACTTCCCCGGAAGGCCTGACAGGAACACGGCAGGATGAGGCCGGAGTGGGCTGCCATCAGCTTGCAAGACTGTGGTGGAACTGCTATATCCTCCCAGTTGGTAGCTGTGGAGTATTCAGATGTGGTTTCTGAAAGGCCTGCATAGCTACTATTGAAAGAACTCCCACATACTGTATTTCAACTGGAGAATTACAGAGAAAAAAGGTTCAAGTGGCTTATTGTGGGTCATCTCCCACTCTGGGATTTAAACAAAGCACAGTCAGAACAAAGTTCCTTTAAACGGGGTGGCTTCATCTGAGTCCCTCCTGTCTGTGGGGTTTGGCAGGCTTGCTGGATAGGGAACCCACGCCTCTCATTCCCACTACTGCCTTTTTATGTTTGACCCTTGAATGTGGCAAAGGATCCTCATGGTGACCTGGATTGGAGGAATGTTTTTCTAGAATTTGAAGACAAAGCATCTTTCATAAGTCCCTCCCAATGGCTAGTTAAAAATCGATAGTCTGTAATCTAGAGCGAGCATATTCCAACATTCAGGAGGCAGGATTTGACACATAAAAATGTACGCAGGGGGACAAAATCAAGAAATAGTTTAAATTGAATGAGCCTGAAAAATGAAAGATTATGATTGTCATAGATATGTAACACTATTGGCTGTCTTAGACAGAAATCAACTGAGAAAACTATGTAACTGGGCAAGCGTGGTACATGCTAGATTCACTCTGAGTTAATGTCAGTCTGGGACATTAATGAAATTACAACTGAATGGTTTTAGATTCTAAATTTTAGAAGTATTAGAGGGCTGAATGGGCTTAGATTCTAAGTTTTAGAAGTATTTGACATCAAAAACTCATGGTTCGGAAGTTTCCCTTCAAGCATCTGGCCCACCAACTCCTTTCAATACGTCTGTACTAGAGTCCTTCTAGGCAGCTGGCAAGTTGCAGTTGGTTTTTAAAATTTTTCTTAAGAGACTGAGTCTCACTATGTTGCCCAGGCTGGACTCAAACTCCTGGGCTCAAGCGATCCTCCTGCCTCAGCCTCCCAAGTAGCTAAGACTAAAGATGTACTCCACCATGTCTGGCTTGGGTAGTTGTGTTGTTCTTAAAGGTCTACAGAAGAAAGGAGCTTCCAACCCCATTTTTTGAGTATGTCCCTTTAAGGACTAATCCAATCTGAAGTTCTTTATTTTGTGCATTTCCTCAGTGGGCATGTTTACTGATTCTCAAATGTGTCTTCGTATATTTCATAGGCTATCTCTTAGTATTCTTTCCCCTGGAGGAATAGTGTTCATGCTTTCTCAAAGATACTGCTTTTATTGGAATAACAATTCCGGTGTGTGCGCCTGCACACGTGTGTTTATGTTTCTTTACTTTGGCCTTATCTCAGGCTCTGGGAAAATCAAAACAAAAACAAAAACAAAAAAAACTCCACTATATCTTTAGTTAACTATAAAATGCGTGTGTGTTGTTTCACTCTTGCCTGCGTTTTGTGATTTTGCTGGTAGTGAGCCCTGTAGAAATGCAAATAGCATAGTTTTCAATACTTACTCCAAGAGGGCTATTCAGAGAAGTAAAGGTTACCCTTAAGGTAAGATTTATTTCCTGTCCTCATGAAACAGACCTTCCAAAATAGGTCTGTTGCTGTCCATGCTAACAAGGGGTTACTACAAGTGCTATGTTTTTTCAGTCTGTATTGAAAATTGTAGTTTTTGGCCACCAGCTTCTTTCAGAGATGGCCTGGTTAATTCCAGACCCTGGATCTGAGAATTTGGATGGGTTTGTATGATTGCTCCACATACATGGAAATGCTGCAGACTTCAAAGTTACTTTGTGTTAAGGGTAGAATCATGGCTTTGGGAAAGTGATGAGGAAAGAGGACAGACTTAGCTGAAATGTTGTTGCTTTCTCTCAAAAGGTTGTTAAGAGAATAATTCAATTTTGAGGAATTGCAACAAGACCGATTTTTAAATGCAGTTTAGAGTCTTTTAAGTCAGGATTAGATGAATAGCTTTTCAAGTGTGTATGAAAGACAAGAATCCCCAAAGATCAGCTCTATTTTAAATGGCAGACTCCAGGGACTCAAGGTTTGTAACAAAAGGGCAGATATAGAAGAGATGAACTCCCAGGTCCTACTCTGTTTGAGAATAAAGCACGCTGGCTGGGATCCCTGAGGTGTCGGGGAATGCCAATCTTGCTGGCTCTGGTTTATTAGCTCGGGGAATCTAGTTAGATATGCTCACAATAAGCTAGTTGGTATTGACTTGCTAGGCCTGACCCATATTATAAAGTTCTAACAAGCGGAAAGTATAGCCGAGCTTTGGGAAAAGCCATAGCATGCAGAATAGAAGAGAAAACCAACATCTTAAATGAACAGAGGAGAAATTTGAGCAGAACCACCAAGTGAAGAAATTAGGACACTGGATGGAATGTTACCACCACAACAGAAAAAAGGCAGAATATTTGTTTAGTGAAGACATAATGAGATTATACAATTCTCTGGTGTCAATTTACACCGAAGATCTTTGTCTCTTTGCTAATGATATAAAAAGCAGAGGTGCTAAGAAAACTGTATAGACTTAAAGAAATCTGACAACAGCAAAAAATTAATTTTGGAATTTAGTTTTGTGACTCATGAGGTCCAGGAGTTTTAAATATCCCTATATTTGAGGATTCGGGGTTAAGGAAGGATTTGGGGAATACCCAAACATTATTAAACTTCTTAATGTTGTTTTTTTGCTGGTGAAATACAAAGTGAAAACACACACCCATGCAAATAAGTATATTTTATTAATAATACAAATCTGGGTGAACTGATTTAGAAAACCATCAGATGCAAAATCTGTTGTGGGTCTGGTGACAAGATTATGATCGGTCCAAATTAGGATTAATGAAGCAGAGTTTCCCAGTAAGCAGCCCTGACAAGCTGGTCTCTGAATTCTGGACATGTAGGAATGGTGTGAAAGTTTGGATTACCAACTCTATAAAGTAAGAGATCTTAAACTCGAAAGGGAGTAGACAGAAGAACAATTTCAAACATCTTCGCAAGATTATTTTAGGTCAGCCTACAAATGTTTGCCTACTCATGTGCAGGTTTGCAATTAGAGGCTTTAGTGCATTGATTTTGATTCTTAAGCCATTTTTATTTGAGGAGAAGGACGCTTGAGAGTGTCTTTAGTTAATATTCTTTATGGCAGATCTCTGATTTTGAAAGGTATGGTATAGAGAGGTTAATTGACTTTATTAAGGTTCCCCAGCTGGTCACTTGGGTAGACCTGAGCTCCTGGCTTATTGCTAACCTACAGAGACTCGTTTTCTCCCTCTCTGTACTTCTGGAATTTTCAGTCATTTTACAGTTCTGCTGTCTCATTGTTGGTTTTTGTGAAATGCATGAGTGAGTGCTGCAATTGACTGGCTGTGGCATGAACTAGATATGTGAATACGAATAACTCACCAATTTGGGCCTCAGTGTCTTCATGTTTACACATGAAAGCTGGCCTAGAATATATCTAAGGACTTTATGAGTTCCATTTTAGAAAATTGCTTTCTGAATTGTATAAAATTTGGCATTTCTGCATTTGGTAAAATAACAGACTTGAGGTCAAGTCAAAACTAGAGCCATGTAAACACTACTCTGGGATAATCAATTGACTAGAGAAAATCAATGTCTTGTCCACCATTGATACCTTGGGATAATGATGCGGAAAATTTTTGTCATCATCGATGTGTTTATATGTTTTGGCACACAGGTCACTCAAATGTTAGATTAGAAACATAATTTAAAGCTATAAGAGGAATATTTTAAAACATTTCTGCTTTATATTTGATTATGACTTTTGGAACCACAGGGCGCATTCAGCAGCATGATCTCATTTCACCCCATTCGCAGCCTCACGAGTTCCTCTTGCTGGAAAACTGGGGCTAAGAGAGAAAAAATCATTTGCTCAAAGCCTCCCATGTCATTCCCACCAAACCAGGCCCAGAATTAGTTCTTATCATTCCATGCAACATTCACCAGGGGCCCAATGCCAGACACACCCCTTGCTATTAATAGATACTAGGATTATACTGACAAATCTGTTTGGTTCAACCTGTCTCCAATTTGGGCAAACCTCCTTCATGCCTGTGATGTGGGGTTGACCACAGTGTAGCAGAGTAAATCTTGCAGTCCAGAGCCAGCTCCAATGCTGCCAGTTTCCCGCAGACCTGTGCTCTCATGGCTCCCGGTGTCAGGGCTCCAGCAATTTGTGGACTCATTCACCCTGTGCTTTTATGGGCTCTCCTTTCTCCTGTCTCCAGTGTACTGAGGGATGTGTGCAGATTTCTGATTTTGCAAGGTATAGTATAGAGAGGTTAACTGACTTTATTAAGGTTCCATAGCCAGTCACTTGGGTAGAACTGAGCCCCTGGCTTATTGCTAACCTACAGAGACTCGTTTTCTCCCTTTCTGTATTTCTGGGATTTTCAGTCAATTTAGAGCTCTGCTGTCTCATTGTTGGTTTTTGTGGGCTCGTGGGACATGCATGCACACCATTGTTAGTTAGGTTTCCAACACTGTCTTTTCCACTTTGCCCAGAATGCAGGGTTGCTTTTACATTTGGTTCACTGACCCATTCTGCAGACCTAGGTGGGCCACTTACAGCCAAGTATTGTCTGCAGGTCCCTCATGACTTTTTCTCATAAGAACTCAAGAAAAATTGGAGGAAGTAGGATGCCTACAAGGAATGCACATTTTAAATTCCAGACTGTAATGCACTGCTAGTTTCCTTGAAAGTTTTCCAAGCATTAGTCAAGACTTAGGTAAAGAACTGTGACACAGACCCTAGGAAGGAACTGCTTCGTAGAGATGCATGATGATGACCTCTAAAGACAAGAAAAACACAGCAGAGTAAACATGGATGGAAAAGGCCATGATCTGTATTAGAATTAAATGCTGCATCAGTTCCAGCTAATCTAATGTTCAGTCTCTTAATCTCATTGTGTTTACCCTTGGCAGCATAACTAATAAACAATGCCATTCTGCAGAAGTTACATAAAGCAAGCATTCAGCTAGTCAAAAATGCCAAGCTTTGTTTTTCAAAGGTTAGGACTATTTTTTAAATGGAAAAAGAAAGAAGATGGCTCAGTTTTGTGAAATGGGTCTTTAAATCGGTCAGTTTGTACATTTAATCTTGTAGCACCTCCAGCCCTGAGTATAGCTGAAACTCATGTCTGGCATGGGGAGAACTGGGGCAGGGTGGTGAGACATCAACCTCTGGGCTTGCTTTCTCCTCTCCCGGAAACCATATACTTGTGATTATTTGCTCCATATTCCAGAGAATTCCAGTTCTACAGCTATGGTTGTCACATGCTCATTCAAACTGACTGAGAGGAACAATTGCTGATGTCCTCTACCCTTTAAAAAAAGTATTTCTATGTAAACATATTTTTTTCTCCTTTTCCTCCTTTCTCTTGTCTCTCGTTTTCCTTTGTCTTTCTGTTTTGTCTGCCCTTTCTTTCCCCTACTCCAGCAACTTGTCTTACTACCACTATATTGAATTAAGTATATGCTGAAATGCCTTATTTTTTTAAATTGAATAAAGTTTTCTGTACCCTTTTTATAATTTTAAACATCAGATGAAAATAAAATATTATCCCTTAAAAAGAACAAAACTCCAGCAACCCCAACCTAGGTAAATTAAGTTCATTTTTACTTGTATGTATTTGTTAATTTAATATATTAACTACTGTATTTATGAGAATATATTCCATATCCAGACACTGTCCTGTGCTGGTAATACTGAGGAGAACAGATGCAGTCCCTCTTCTCACAGGGCTGATCCTCTAGTTGGGGAGAGTGATTGGTAATAGGTAGTTACAAAACAAGACTTGTTCTAATGTCATAAGGAAAGGCTTAGGGAAAATGTGGAGGAGTTTGCCCTGGTCATTCAGTGTGGGGAACTGTGGTCAGGGCACGCTTTCTAGGGCATTGGCTCTCAGTTGACTATTTCAGGGCGGTCCCCAATAGAAGAGTGGTCCTGGGTGATTCAGTACATGAAGAAACATGGGAGCTGACCTAGGCATAGCCTCTGGCCCGACCCTGACACCAGGGTTGCGTTGATTTGGGCTGCAAATTCATCTTCTCTGCTCAGTCTGAGTTTGCTTAGTTGCAGATTGGAAGGAAAATCAATTACATCAAGATTCAGACCATTTGATTTTATTTTCATTCGATCATAAAAATCACAAAGCACTGGATAGAGAGAGCCTCTTGTGCATATTGAGACGTTATTTCAATGACCCTTTTTTTCTTCATCACATCTTTTGCTGTTAGCACATTGTCTAAAGGGGAGCAGCCACAGCCAAGGAGCTGAACATACTCTGGATGACAGTGGGCATGAGCTGCAGAATATAAACTCAAGGATGGAAGGAAACCAAGCCCAGCGGCATTACCCGCTCCACAGTTTTTCCATGTGGTAGACAGAGTTTAAGCTCTTATTTGATAATGGTTGCGTCTACTTCGTAGGGTTGTTGTCAGGATTAAATATGGCCACACATAGAAAGCTTTTAGAACAGAACCTGACTCGTGGCAGGTGCTAAAAAATGGTAGTGATTATGATGATGATCTATGAAGATGCCTGATTTACTTCCTCCAAGTTCCTCATGCTGAAGCTGCTTCTCATGCTACTGGACTCCTTGTGTCATTATATGCCATTAAATATGTCACTGGAAACACCTTCCAAAATGCAGCTGAGCATTAGGTATTCAAAGTATTATAACTCAACATACCTAACAAGATAAATTAAAATGCATATGTAGAAATACGACAGGCTTGATAGTAAGATTTATCATATTTGACGAGATTTTAAAAATTGACATCTATCTTAAGTTGCACATGTGGGACCTGAGAAATCTAAGGGAAGAGTCCGAAAGAGAAATGCGACTGGCCCTGTGCTTTATCCGGCATCTGGGTCTTTCCTAAACAGGTGGTCCTGTCCCTTTACCTTCCAGCAACGCAAAGAGTAAAAGTAAACAGTTATCAGGTATGGAGGGGCCAGATTTAAGCCCTGATAACGGGTACCCTGAAACAAGAGCAGCCTCATGTATTTGCTGAGTCTCATCACCCAGGGCAGAGCACTGGATGAAGGTAAGGCTATAAATTGAGGGTGAAGAAAAGGCAGCTCTCCTAGGCCCTATGGATTGCCAGTTGTGGAATTCTCTTTTGCAAGAGGTCACAGAGTCAAATGCTGTGGATGGATAATTTTATGGCCACTAATAAAATTTATAGCCAAAGCAAGCTAAGATAATAAGGGTAATCAAACGTCCAGCCCTAGGATATAAGAATCCCATCTTAGCCTGTTGGTGCTGGCTGAGGGGGAGGGAGAGTGCTGGACGGCACAGAGAAGACTTTATCTGTCTGACTCAAGGCCAGCCTCAGAGTCTCAGAGGTGATCTGTGTTCATGTGAGCTGAGCTGCAAGGACTGGAACAAGCTTCAACTCAGGCAGTACCTGCCCGTGTCCCGCAGACAGCGTGACAACAGCAGCAGGAAAAAGAAATGTCATATTTGAATGCCTAAAAGTAAACTGTGCACCTAAGGAAGGATCTGAACCAACCCAGTTCTGGATGACTACATTATGAAAAGAATGTTAACCGACTATTCAGGTGTGACTTGGCAGGCATGAGGGAAGATAAGAAAGGGTGGTATTTTACTTATGCAAGTGCAAAAACGTCAGTGATGTTTAATCAAAGAGCTGAGTTTGTGTGTGGGCTTTCCTCAGCCTGTCCCCCACCTCCCCAGCTGTTCTCCGCATTTGCTTCCTTGCCCCATTCTGCCTGTCTGCCTGCCTCCGCAATAGACTGGTGGGGTCTTATCACTGAGATCACCCCACAAAGCACACCTTATGACATGTGCAGAGATGCCTCAGTCACTGGGGGCAGAAATCCCTGGTTCTTTGTCCCCTTCTCTGACCTGGGCCTCACCACTGATAGTTCTTATGACCACATGGTCTAAAATGGCAAAGCAGGTATGTGGCTACCATGGACAAGTTAAGAGGGATTAACTCTTTGGTGTTGTGGGTTTTTTCTCATATTTTTATTGTAGTAAAAAAAAATAATATATATATATAATATATATATTATATATCTCTCTCTCCTAAAATTTACCATCTTGACCATTTTTTTAAGTGTACAATTAATGGCATTAAATACATTCACACTTGTGTAACCATCACCACCATTTGTCTCCAGAACCTTTTCATCTTCCCAAACTGAAACTCTGCCCATTGATCCATAGCTCCCCATTCCCCTCCCCCAGCTCCTAGCCACCACCATTCTATTTTCTGTCTTTATGAATTTGACTATTCCAAATAGTTGGAATCATATCATATTGGCTCTTCTGTATTGTTTTTCTCTAAATTAAAAACTCTTTCGATGAGGTAGGGGAAAATCCATTGTATTGCCCTAGTTTTCAGTACATTTTATTCAAGTAAGAAGAACTCAGCAATAGCTAACTTGCTGCAATGTCTGCTGAGACTTCTAAACAAAAACTTGTCTTGCCAACGTCAGCTTTGGCCCCCATCACAAAGAGTTAGGAAGAGTTCATAGCACTGCCACGGAATGCCTGACCCTGCCTTTGAAACCCGTTACTGCAGTTCTGGGTAGCTCTGGTGTCGAAGTACAGAAGAGACAAGCTGGGTGAGATTAAAGTCTAAATGGGATCAACAAGTTTGCTGACACCTCGGGGTCAGGAAGCACAGGAAGAAAAGAGCCGCGTGCAGTAACTTAGTGAGGACTGAGACCAGCCGCATCCAGAGGAGACACTAACGAACACGCACACTAGAGAGGGGAAATTGTCCCAGGTAAGGGGGCATCCTAGTGCTTCCCTCCAACTGGATCATTTCTTTTGTTTCTCTGCCTGTAAGGATGAAATAAACATAAAATGAAGCATCTCGGTCCCCAGCGGGGTGGTACTAAAGCAAGAGATACACACCCATGGTTGTTAGAGCATGCATCCTCCAAAGCTGCTTGTCCTTGGCCCAGAAGGAGGAGTCTGGTGGGCGACAAAGAGACTGTCTCTCCCAAGGGGGAGCCTGTTCTCCGAGCTCCCTCTGCCAGATACACTTATAGTCAGCTCCAGAAGTGATTCGATGTGGGGATTGAGACATATTCCTGCAGTCAAAGCAAAGACTCATTTGTAGAAAGGGACATAAATTAATCTCTCTCTCTCTCCCCCCTCTCCCCCTCTCCTCCTGTCCCCCTCTCCCTTTCCCTCCCTCCCTCTCTCCCTCTCTCTCTCCCTCTCTCTCTCCCTCTCTCTCTGATGTGAGTAAAAACTAAATACGGTGTATATGGTCCTTTATCACTGCCTATCATCATCAGCTTTCTATTATCTGTATGACTGCAATGAATCATCTGCATGATCAGCTATAAGTTGTTTATTTTTGGTTTGGGGATTTATTGTTTGATCTTTTCCTTTGCAAATTGGCTTTCATAATTTATATTTTATAGAATATACAGAAGGGTATTCTGGCATCCTAATTCCCTGAGAGCACGACAACTGATAGAATGTAAGCATGCTAATATGATATTAGGGGTTAAAAATTAGTTGCAGCTGATCTTTTTCAAGATAATTGTGAGTTGATTTGTGCTAAAATGGATCAAAAATATTTACCAAGCACCCACTGTTTACAAAACCACACAAAAGCACTTAAGTAATAGTGTAAGTTACAGATAATAATAAAAGATGTCTCAAGACAGTGAGATATTAATTGTGTAAGAGAAAATGTTATTAAATGTTAGTTTCTGATATTGGGGGGGACATAATGTCATTAAATGTAGTTAATTAAAGACTGAGTAGGAAGCAACTGCTGTCCATAGATGGCTTTACACAGGAAACGGATACTGTTTGGTGTTCCCTGCTGTCTTGGCAGAGTCAGAGGAAGGTGGCTTTCTGGGTCAATAATGCTATTTAAGATGAACCTCCATGCTGACACACTCTGGTAGCTCTCAATCCTTCCTTCACTGGAGAAGTTAAAGGTCAATGGCTTACAGATTGCAATTTGCGATGTGGAAGCAGCATTAGGAAGAGCTAAATGACCTTTGTCTTTATTCTATGGTCAAGATCCTAGCCAAATTTAAAATCCACTTTGGGGACAGGTACCAAGCTGCTTATACTGAGGTATCAGTGCAAAAATTTAAATGTAGTTGAAAAACATGAATCTTACCTCAGGTTAAAAGCACTCAAGAAGCTTTATTTCTATGTGGTCGGTGAAAAACAACTTTCACTGTGCATGCAATGGTACATGGGATTCTCGTGGACAACAATGACCCTACGTATATGCACACGTGTTGGCACCTGTGCAGACACACATGTGCACCCTCTCCCTGAAGCCTAGTCCTTTTGTCTGCCACCTGTATTCATTTTACTACTTGCCCCCCACCAAGGAATATGATGTGGTGTATGGAAAGTAGCAGATACTGTTAGGTAGCAAAATGGTCCCGTGTAACCGAGAAGGAGAACTACAGGCAGATTTTCATCAGAACTAAACCATACAAAATTCTGTGGTGCAAATCTAGTCCTCCCAAAGCTTGTGATTAGGGCCACTCAGTGTGTTTTCAGTCTCTACTTGTCGACTATGACAATGGCACATACACATAACCAAGATGGCGAGTCTTTTCCACCAGGATTTTAGATGTTTCAAATGTGTTACACAGATATTTTGAACCTGAGTTTTCTGAGGAAGAATCATGTATCTTTCTCAATATTGCAAGAGAAAAAAAAAATTTCTAATGGTCTGAAAAGCAGAGGTAAACCATAGTCCTCTACAGATCAGGCTCTTGATTCAGAGTTAGGCAGTGAAGCTAAAGTTTCGGGAGAACTCCTGCTGTCTTGGGGATGTTCACTAACAGAGGATGGCAGGGAGAGGGTCGTGAAAACAGCCTGGAGTTAAGAGGTCCTGAAGGGAGGGAAGAGTTCAAAGGAGGGAAATTGAACTGAGGGGTGGAATGCACAATGAAAACCCCCAGAGAGTTAAACAGATTAGAGTTCCAATCTTGGCCCTTCTACTTACTACAGGTAGCTGTTTTCCCTTGGGGAGGTAACTCAGTTTCTCTGGTCCTCAGTTCTCTTCTTCTTGGCGAAATGATTGAATTGTTTGTCTTGGAGTCCTGTTTCTGCCGATGGCCACCTCAGGACTACAGGTGGCAAGAGTCTACGGGATAGGCATTTGGGGGATCCCCCCTCCCCTTTGTGGAACAAGCAGAACAAAATTCAGATAATGCTCAAAAGAAACCACAGAGTGAGCTGTCAAGCTCTTAGGAGGGAGGGGAAAACACACTGTGAAAAATAAGGACACGAACTCCCCCACCTCTAATTGCTTCCCACAAATTCCCTATATTGGCTGTGTCTGGAAAGTGGCGCAGGAAAGGCAACATGACTAGGGACATGGACAGTTTCAGTTTTATATACTGTTTCTCTTGGAAAATATTTTCTAAGATAAATAAAATGTTCCCATTTGTTAATGATGGTAAAGGATACCCCTGTCCATTTTATGATTTGATTTTTTTTTTCTATATGTTAAAAATGTTTTAGAATTAGACTGGGAAGATGTTTTGTTTTGTCTTGCTTTTTTTAAATTAGGAGAGGTAAGGGGCAGTTAGAGGAAGTGAGGAGGGTAGGCCTAGCCCAAGAGTCAGGGTCCTGTTTCTAGCTACAAGTGGACTTGGGCAAATCACTTCTCTGGTCTTCAGACATCTTACTTAAGGAAAAGAAATTTGAAGATGAAATCCCATCTACCTCTAAATTATTCTGTGATTCTAGCTTCTAAAAACAATTGACTACTGAATAATAATTCTTACAGACTTGGGAATTCAGTGTTCCTTGCCCACGAATCCCTAATTCTTTAAAAGTAAGAGAACCACACTTGATGAGCACAAGGTAGCCAATAGCTCTCTATCAAGGAAGTCTGTGCATTGACATTCATTTTCTAAGTGGCAGCTTCAAAACCGATGAGCCCACAGGATGTTCATATACATCCTGGGCCAGACTCAGGAATCTGGAATGATCCAGAAACCTGTGCTTCTGTGTTAGGTTTCTTGCCATTTATCACATATATCCTAGTGGCTTCTCTCTGGATTTTCAGAGCATCTGCAAGGAAAATTTATACATATTGAGGCAGAAGAGTTCTATTTTCTTCCCTCTAAACTTTGGATTAAAAATACAGCAACAAAAAAGAAACACCAACAGAAGACCAGGTAAGAGCCACCTTAGTAAACCCAATCAGAGCATGTAAGGTGTAACGAATTACACAACACCTTCATTTACTGCCTTACTGGCTTTTTTCAAATGTCATTGTGTGTCAAAATCAGATGCGTGTCTTAGATTGTGTCAAAATCAGATGCGTGACTTAGATTGCAGCTACTTACTGAAAAAAAAGATGTCATGGATTTTGGGTTTTATTTTAGGACATTGTCCTAAATCATCATGTGCCGTGTGGCATCATTTGCTACCTGAGCTTCATGAATACTATCTAGTGGGGGACAATGGTGTGCATGGTCACATCCTGGGCTCTCCAGTTGTTTCAGCTGCCTCCTGCCTCAGGGACAGTAGCAGCCGCTGGAGGGGAGCCCACACCCCACGCTGCAGAAGAAGCCCAAGGAGAGGTGATATGGGGCTCTCTGCTGACTCAGCAGGGAATGTCTTCATCAGCTGCTTTGCTGCCCCCTCTCCAGCTTTTTTTACTTGGGTCAATTTTCCTTACAATGTGTTGCTGAATGAGAAAAAGAAAGCATATGTTGGCAGAATTTCAACTGAATAATGCCAAGTCTTTCCAAGTAAGAGCATGAATTTAAGCAGAGCAAAGTTTCCAGTCAATGGGACTCAGAGTAATGGCTATTCTGTTAATAATGAAAAGTACAAATGTTTTTATGTTCAAAGGTTAACAAAGGGATTTTCTTGCTGGCTTGCTGGCCTGCTCCGTTACAAAGTGGAAACTGTCCCAGATCTTCGCTTTATTGCACTTGTGTTTTCTAGGTGACCAGAAATATTTTCCACTTAGCATTTCAGGTTTTAAGCAGGCTGGTGACTTATTTTGAACTAGTTTCCTTTTTTTTTTTTTTTTTTTGAGTCATTCTCAGTCTGTTGCCCAGGCTAGAGTGCAGTGGCATACTCAACCTACTGGGCTCAGGCAATTCTTCCACCTCACTCTTCCAAGTAACTGAAACCACAGGCGCGCACCATCACACCTGGCTAATTTTTTTGATTTATTATAGAGACAGGGTCTCGCCAAGTTGCCCAGGCTGGTCTTGAACCCCTGGACTCAGACAATCCTCTCACCTCTGCCTCTCAAAGTGCTGGGATTACAGGTGTGAACCGCTGTGCCTGGCCCTTATTTTTTTTTTAACTAACTTTTTCCCCTTTGCAAGTAGACTGAAGCTTTAAAGTACTGTTAACAGGTTTTCCAAACAGCACACTTAGACTTTGCTTGCTTAATTATTACATTTGTCATGGGATTAGCACTTTCCAAAAGTATATTTCTACACAAACTTCTCATTTTGTCCAGAAGTATGGTTCTTTCCAGCTTCCAATGCAGATTAAGGCCAAAGGGACCTAGCCCCATCCACTAGAGCTGTCACTATAAAGGCAATCATTTCGAATAAAGTGGAAGTCATTTATCCTAATGAACCAAGAGGAAAATGAAGTCTGTTGAAATGTTCTAAACCCTTCAACAAAAACCACTGGTAATTCATGGCTGTATTTACCTCTATTAGTTTCTCTAAGTTGTGGGTTTTGCTGACTTTCCACATCAAAACCATCACCACCAAATATTCTAGTATTTGTTTAATTCCTGTATTCTTTTTCTTTAATTTTTTTATTTTAAAATTGTGGGGTACAATTCAGGGTTAGGTATACAGATATTCATTGTGCAGATACCCTTGTTAATAAGGTATGCCCCCCTCCAGGCAGTTTCCCACTACTGCCAATCCCACCTCCCCAATTCCTGTATTCTTCATTAGCAGGCTTACTTCTCCCTTAGTGTATCAATACCCTTGCACCACTCCTCCATTTGAGACCGTTTGGGGCCATTCCTAGTAAGAAACCAGCATTCGTGATGTCACTGTTCTTCTGGTCTTGTACTGCAGAGAGTGTGTGGATAATGGTTCATGCTTTCCCCTCCAAATGGAAGTGAGACACAGACATAATTGAAACTTACAATGTCAGGAGGTAATTTCATTCCATTATTTCTAATGAAAACCTAGCTAAAACGCTAGAAAATAGCCCTCCAGAAGCCCTGAGCACCTACATAGAACTGGACACAGGTGGGATGTAAACCTATTTCCTGTTGCCTCCCTCCCCAAATAGAGAGATGCTGTCAGTGGTCAGGAAATGCAGTGAACCACAGGTAATGAGCTCAGTATCCATTTTCCTTGTCAGATCTCCCAGCTGATGACAGAGAGTGGCCGGGAGGGACTGACAGAAGCAGCGCTGAACCGCTACAATGCAGACAAGCCTTCGGCCTGCAGCGTCCCGGCCTCGCAGGGCTCCTGCGTGGCCAGCGAGACTTCCACAGGCACCTCGGTGGCTGCCTCCTTCTTCGCACGGTAAGAGAGGTGTTCAGATCCTTGGTTCTTTCTGATGAGCCCTTCTGGTTGGCCTCTCACATCGACCAGTTTAGATAAAACACTAGCAAGCATTTTGGGCCATTCTTTGTTTTCACTCTTTAAGACAGGGTTTCTCAACCTTGGCACTATTGACATCGTAAACCAGATCACTCTTTGTTGTGGGGACGGCCCTGTGCTTGTAGGATGTATAGCAGCAGCCTTAGCCTGTTCCCACTAGATGCCTGTAGTACCTTCCCTGACTTGTGACTGCCAAAAATGTCTAGTGGGGCTAGTTGGGTTAAGAACCGCTGCTTGGAGAACATGTGACTCTAAAGATGACCCCCTTGGGATGAGGACTTTTGTAGGGGCAGCCCTATTGCTGGTGTGTCCAAATCTATCTTCTCATTACAGAAAATGAATTGCTTAAGATCTGTTAGATGGGTGGTGTTTTTTTTTCTTCTTGACAGGCTAGTTGGAGAGTATTTGATAACTATCCAGCTAATCTTGGAAACTTTAAAAACATGAGAAACAAAAAAGAATGGCATTTCAACAATGTTTTCTGCCTAATTTTAGCAACATGGCAGCAACAGGGCAGGAGACAGAGGACAGCTGAGCAGGAAAGGATCATCTAATTCGATCTCCTTATTTTATGAATGAGGAAACTGAGGAAAGTTTGACTATGAGTTAGTTTATAGAAATGCCAGAAATAGAAACCAGATTCCTCTACTTTTTTCTCTATGACTCATTTTTAATTTGATACCTGGAACTTAACCTTCAAAAACTTTCTCTACTTTAGATTTACAAGCTCTCGAGTAAACAGAAGATGGAATCAATACAGTAGTCCCAGGTCTAAGATCAGAAGACCCCTTGGGTTTAAGTTCTAGCTCTGTCTCAGTTTCCACATCTATAAAATAAGGATAACACCCACTCTGCTGAGCTGCTCTTGAGATTAAAATAAGATGCTTGAAAATTATAAAGTACTGTACAAATGTTAATTCAATATGGAATTAACTAGTATGTCAGGAAGAAGGAATATTGTATGGCATTTCTTGTTTTGCTTGTAAATGATGGCATCCAAAACATGGACATGAGGAAGGGGCTCTGATTAAGAATAGAGCAAGTTGGAGGAAGAACAGAGAGCCAGCATCCTGGATTAAGGCACCATAAAGGCAGTCACATGGGGCTAGTTGGAAGACTGGCTTTGAGGGCCTGAATGTCCTCTGGTGCATGTTTGTTGTCCTCTGAACACCTGAGCCAACTTGAAATTATGGGAAGGAGTAGGCAATATGTATATACTGGCCACCCACCAGTGGGGACCTTTGTGTCTGCTGTCTGTACTTGAATCTCTGTGTTGTCCAGGACCATTGAGCAGGGTTCCCAAGCTCACTGGGAGGTCATGTCCATGCCCATCTAGGAGGCGGGGGAGGGAAATAGAGAAGTGGAACAGGTTATGAGGAAATGCTGGAGCACGAAGGTCCTAGGAGGTTTTTAGAGCATGTCTAGGAGAGGGTGTCTAAGAAGTCGTATTATGGCAGGTTCAATCTGGAAAAGAGAGGGATCCACCCCCAGCTATCTCTTGGGCTCTTGTGTAAAGAGATTTGGTTAGTTTTGTAGAGCAACCCACTGTGTAGTCAAAGACTGAATAAGACCTACTGATGCAAGAGAGATATCTTCCAACTCAGAATGAAGAACTTGCTCACAATTTAAACTGCCCCAGGAGAGAGTGAGGTCTCCATCCCTAAGGGAGATCAAGGTTACCTTGAGAGATTACCTGGCTAGAGTGAACCTTCAGTGCTCAGATGGGAGTTTATCTCCAGTGTGCCTTCCAAACCTGAAATTCTCTAAATGTGAAAAGTCTTCAGTTCGGAGTCTATCCACAGAATTTTTTTTTTTTTGAGTTGGAGTCTCACTCTGTCGCCCAGACTGGAGCGCAGCGGCCACTCCCAGCCACTGCAGCCTCGACCTGCTGGGCTCCGGTGATCCTTCTGCCTCAGCCTTCCCAGTAGCTGGAACTACAGGCACATGCTACCACACCCGGCTAATTTTTTTGATTTATTGTAGAGATGAGGTCTCAACAAGTTGCCCAGGCGGGTCTCGAACCCGTGGGCTCAGGCAATCCACTCACCTCAGCCTCCCAAAGGCATGGGATTACAGGCTGAGCCACCGAGCCCAGCTTTATCCATAGAATTTTACAGAAGATCAGCTGACTCAACAACAACAACAGAACCAAAACAAAAAAAGAAGGATTTGAAGCAGTAAGAAATAAGAGGTGGGGCCTCCCCATGAACAGTGTTAAGGGAGAACAGGCATTTCCCAGTATAAGGAAACCAATAGTGTCTACAGAGCTGGGGAGAAAACGTGGGCATGAGGTGGGCCTGGGAACACCTGAGTGTTAGACAAATGGTATGCCTGATGCCAGAGTTCCTGTTCATCAGAGGAGGGCTTGCAAATAAGCAGACACATATCAGGAAAAGGAATGGCACATCACTGGCAAAGCCGAAGGGTGGAATGGAAACACTGAGGCGAACCCAAAATCCTCAGGCTGGGGAGGTCCCGCAGGTGATGCTAGCAGTCAACAAAAGACTCTGAAACTCATGACTTGAGAACTACAAGGGCTTGCAGTGTGAGCTTTCAAAGACCTGGAAAAGATCCATAGGCCTGCCAGAAACCTTATTATTACTTTCTTTGTGGTGAACGCTGATAGCACTTGGAGCTTAATGGTATAAGCTATGAAAGTATTTGGTTTGTGTTCAAAGGGTTTCCAGTGTACAATGGGGAAAAAGAAGACTATATATAAAATATATATAAATATACATACATGTAAAAATATATAAAAAAGACTGTATAAAGGGACTGCATAAAAACAATTCACACACACACACACATACACATACATACACACACACACACACATCTATTTCCCCCTGCTTCTTATTCATTACCCTGCTTTGCCCTGCTCTCATCAAGAATAGTTGGGCTTTCCCATTCCCAACAAGAGAGGCAGCATGTTAACGACCTTTCTGTCACCGATGGGTACCTAAAGCAGAAGATTGAATGATTCACTCAAGGCCCACTGTGTCAAGAGACAGAACCGGACGTATCTTGCCTCTTTAGACCCCCAGAGTTCATGTGATATGTCAAAACCAGCCCAGCTTATGTTGTCAGACAGTAAACAGAATTCAGTGTCCTAGAGCCATTTGGTTTCAGCCAAAGCAAAGCTGTGTAAGATGATGACACGGGCAGCCCTTTGTAGGGGGAAATCTGGATCTGTTGCTGCTGCCAAAATAGGAAACGCTTTAGTGGTTCTGTTCGTATTAAAGCAAAGGAGAGTCTGTCCTCACAGAGATTTGGGGGCAGAGTCAGCTCCTACAACTCAGATCTGTGCTCACCACTTTCAACTTTCCCTGCCTGTGTGATGGAGACACCGTCTCTGAGTCTTGCAGGGGTCTGGAATTCTCCTGCAGCTCCAAGGCAGGACACAAGAGCAGCCTGCTCTCAGGAAGCTGTGCTGGGGTCATTTAATTTCATTTGGGAGGGACACCATTCACCAAATGTGTGGCCGTTTATTGAGCACTCAGTATGCATCACTTGCTGTTAACTAAACTTTCAATATGCAAGATCCTCCTTTATTCTCGGAGTAACCCTGTGAGGCAGATCCCTGTTTTATGGATAAAGAGTGCCTGAAGTTAAGTTACTGACCCAAAGCCACACAGCCAGGAAGTGGCAGAGTGGGGAGACCATCCTCATCTTCTGTCACTTAAGAGCCCATGTTCCTATTCTCTGTGCTAAACGGGCACAGTAAGATATTTTATTATAGGTTTTTATCACCACCATCACAAACTGATAATCATCACTTATAAAACAGTTTGAAATTAATTGGCCCTGCAGTTTGAGAAGATGAGTAGAACAACAGAAAAACCCAATTTGTTGAAGGCTGCAGATGTTTATGATATGAGCCTTTACTTAAAGGCTTTTTTTGTTTTTTATTTTCTTGATTGACTAATAAAAATGGTGTATATTTACGCTTTGAAATGTGTATATTTTGTGAAATTAGCCTTTTAAAAATGATGCTTACTTTTCAGAGCCATGGGTGGAGGTCTGGGTGGATCTTGTTGCATCTCAGATTCATCGCCTATAAAATAAGAATTCCAATTCTGAATAAGCAGTGCCTAGCCTATGGACCAGTGCTGGTCCACACATGGTTACTGGTCTGTGATAAGTATAGAAGTTGAGAGGAAGCACTTAGAAACATCTGTTGATGGAGTAATTGCATGTTTATTGGAGCTAAGAATTAAACATTGGGGCTTGTATTTTGTGCATTATTCAAAATAAAAGAAAAAATAGTCCTTCCCCCGGACAGTTTGAGATGCACTGCTTTAGAGAATGGTGGAACTCAAAGCAGCTGTTCTGGCCTTCTGTGCCTCTCTTGCCAGAATTTCTTTTTTCTTTTTTTTTCTTTGAGTTGGAGTTTCACTGTGTCGCCCAGGCTGGAGTGCAGTGGCATGCTCATGGCCACTCCAGCACCGACCTGCTGGGTTCAGGTGATCCTTTCGCCTCGCCTTCCAAGTAGCTGGAACTACAGGCATGCACTACCATGCCTGGCTAATTTTTTGCTTTGTCATAGAGATGAGGTCTCACCAAGTTGCCTAGGCTGTTCTCGAACCCGTGGGCTCAGGCAATTCACTCACCTCGGCCTCCCAAAGTGCTGGAATTACAGGCTGAGTCACTGAGCCCGGCCCAGAATTTCTTAAATAATCAGCATCTTAGTAGAGTCTTTTCTTCAGAATTCAATACCCTGTTTGGGGGGGGAAAACAAAACCAAACCACTTTTTTTTTTTTGGAAAAAAATAAAAAATAGTAACAGTGGACCGAAGAAGAGATTGGAACTATTGATACCTAAGTTGGTTAACCATCATGTGCTTGCTTTGAACATAAAGAGCATTTCAAAGGGGTACTTTTCTTGGCATGATTTTCATATTAATAGGAAATGGTGATGTGGGGAATGATTAGATTTTCTCATTTGTTGACTGTTCACTTTGGATGAAGATTTGCTTAATTATGTACTTTGCTTTATAACATATGAATTGTGTGAAACCCAATAAAAACTCTTGGGGGAACCCTAGCTTTGTAGGTTTAGGCAGTGCAATCTTTATTTGAAGAGCAATGAACAGAGTTTAGGTTATGCACAGCATTGCACTGAATCCTAAAAAATAAAATGAATCTTTTAGATATTCTCATATCTTTGCATTGATTTTCATTCTCACATATCCATTAAAAATTGTGGGACTTTTTATTCCTGGGGAAAATGAGCTTCTGGGAGATTTTCATCCACATTCAGAGCAACTGTTTGAAAAATGGTGACAAATGCTGATGATCACATGAGCTATTCAAAGACAGTATCAAATTTTGGCAGAACTGGTATGGCTGGCTCCATGGAGGTGGTGAGCACGTGGACTTTCAGTTCTGTCTACAGACTTCTAATTGTAATTTTTTTGTTTATAGCTTTTAGGTTTACCTGACAATCTTTTTACCAAATTCAAATGAAATTTTCAAGTAAACGCACGTCAAGGGCATTTTTGATTATTGATGATTTTTATTTAAATGTTCCTTATTTTCTTGGTGTGGATAAATGGCTTTCCATGCTGCTTCCATGGGTTCTAATGACTCCAGATTACTCTCTACCTTCAAATCCTTTCTTCTGTCCTTTTGCTTATTATTGGGTCTGTCACATGAGTTAGAGCTTTCCTCTCTCTCATCCTATTTTTCCCAGTAGCAGAGTTATTTTGCAACTATTAACCTTCTCTTGAGGATTCTGACCTTTACACAGTGTTTTGCTATTGATTAAAAATGTGTCTGTCCTGGATTTGGAATTTTCTGGATAAATTTTGCTTCATTGAGCACTGCCCTCAGATTCATCTTGTGGGGTCCATGTGCTCTGCTTTCTCTTTTGTTCACTTGCCAAACTGTCCCTTACTTCTTCTCACTGACTCTCCCACCTCCTTACCGGTGACCCAAACGCACTCATTTTTCAGGATTGTGATCATGTTTCTGTTCTTCTCAATCTCTTATGCAGTTTCTTTACTCTTTATTTTTAAACACTCCTTGTATTACCCAATGGCATTCTCCAAGGCTCTTGAGCATGTCACTGACTGTTTTATGACTAATTTGGCCAGTTTCCCCTTGAGTGCAGAGGCTGCCATGGCATCAAGACCATGCTCCGCTTGGGTCCTGGGGTCAAGGACTAAGCTTAACAGAGAGGGCCAACCTCTGGCTCCAAGGCCCTGTCTTCAGGGCCATGTGGCTCCTCCTTGTCAACCCCCATGCTCTTAGTGCTGTGTGTACACATGTGACTGTGTGGACAGCTATTACTGGTGTGATTACTATTATTTCCACATCCTTGCTGACAGCCAACTCAAGTAGTACCTTGTTGCACTGGGTTTGGCAAATGCTTTTCATATATAATCTTGTACAGCAGAGACTTTCTTAGTCCCTGGGCACTTAACACACAACAGTAGTACTTGGTAATGTGCTAGGAGTTTATTAACTCACAGAAGAATGGGAAGGAGTGTGGAAGCACTCATAGTTCTTTTGTTCTTCTGTCAGGTACCGTTCCCTTTAGGGATGCTGGCGTCTTCCCCTGATAAAGACATCAACATCATTACTAGAGAAAAACTGTCCTAAACACACCACGATTGGTCTCCAGTGACTCCGGAGGAGGAAAATAGAACTGGGGGTGTAAGCTCAGACTCTTAGGCATCAATTTACTGTGGAGGGACAGAGCATAGTTTCTGCCTTCAGTTTTACAGTTTGGGACAGTTCATTTCCAGCACTATATTCATTATGATAGAGTGATACTTCTACAAACAAACAAAAAGCCTGAGAGCTTTAAGGAGCTCATATTATAGAACTTCTCTGAATTGTTATGTTTTCTGTGTCTTGTTTTTGTTTCCACTGAAGCATATTGTACCTACCCTTGCCTCCCTACTCATGCCAGGATCTCCTTCTGACTTGGTGTCTCTTCTTGTCCCTTTTCCTCCATTACCCCCCCTCCCCATTTCAGCTCTCTGTCTACCTATTCCGTGGCTTCCTGTGGAAGCAGGGTTACCACTGAGCTTCCCGTGGAACACTTGCAGTCAGGGCCGACACGCCATTTGCTCACGGAACAAGGGCACCGGGTTGTAAGGGCAAGTGGTCCTGAATCTGGCCAACACTGCCAGCTCAACCTAGGTGCCTCCTATGGACACTCTTTGTAGCACACAGGTGAAGTCTGGGCTTATCCTGCTTTGGCTGTTCCTGCCTCCTTCCCTGTCCAAGTGGTCTCAGGGCAGAGATCGTTGAGGCCTGAATTGGAAGCCAAACCCCTATACCCTCTGGGTTTCTTGTTTATTTATTCCTGGCAGGTCACGGCTTCACTTCCTAGAAAAGACTCCATGGACTTCTCAGAAAAGAAGGGACTCTTTCTCATGTATATTGATGAAGTGAATTTTTAGGAGTCATAGTTATATGAATATAGTTTCACTAACTCACCTCAGTTACAGTATGAAAAGAAAACATTAAGAAGGCGCCAAGCATATATTTAGTGCCATCAGATCTCAAGGGCTCCAGGAAATAGTTCCAGGTGTTTACTGCATGAAGAAGTACTCCCTTAATTGCTTATGAGAGACAGTGAAAGCACTGAAGAAAAAGTGGTCATAATTCAACATCTACACTATTACACCTTATGTTAAAAAAAAAAAAATCCTAAAACGCTTCAGATAGCTAACCCTAACATCCAATATGCAACCCCAGCAACCCCTAAGACTTCTATTTTAGGGTGTACCGACTGTAACAGAAATGGTATTCATGGCTTGACACACTCCATCCTGGATTGGCGAGCTCTACTAAAGAAAACCACTGGTGTTTCCCGCCCCTTCCCATCTCCCCCTGCAAGGAATGTGTCAAATGGGGCACTTTCTGATTAAACAAGTCCTTTGTCTGACTGATGGCCAGTTGGGGTGCTGGCAATCAGCTTGTAACATCTGGGAATCATTTGCACAGCTTTGCCTGGGTTGAAAACCCAATTCATGTCTTGGTGTGGTTGTTTGAAGGCCAGGCAATTTCAACGAGCCCGAAGGATCCCAGTGATTCTTGTCAAATACTCTCCAGGTCAGGCTTTCCAGTTCTTTTGTACATTTTGAATTTCTTTCTTTTTTTTTTTGCTGATGTTGAGGGGTGGGAGGGGATACTGGATAAAGCAAACAGAAAGATGAAACAGCCCAAGGTTGAATCCTCAGCCTGACACTGACATTCTGACTTTAGGCAAGTAAAGTAACCTCTCTAAGCTTCTGTTTCTTCTGTTAAATGGGGATCATGTATCTACTTTATAGGATTATGGTGAGGATTAAATGAAGATGTGATAGTACTTTGAAAACGTAATCTAAATCCTAGAGATGATATTAAGATGGCTCTTGCTGTAAAGAGGATGGAGTTCTGCCTTCAGCAGGAAATCCAACAAATTCTCAACATTGTCTTTGAGTAGATGAGTTCTTTATTTGTGTTTAATCTTCAAAGGCTCCCATGAGTTGGCCCTGATGTTTTCCTGTTGTTTAGATGTGGAAGCTGAAGCACAGAGAGGTGAAGTAACTTGACCAAGTTCATACAGCTAATAGGCAGTGAGTAGGGAACTGAGCCAGGCTATTTGATTCCAAAGCCCATGAACTAGAGTGTAAGCTCCAGAGGGTGGGGATATTTGTCTCTTCGTTCTTGGCTTAAGCCCTGGTACCTAACAGAGCACTTGAGAAATGTTTGTCAAATGATTCAATGAATGCTCTTAGCCACTATGTTCTCCTGCCTCCAAACTCAAGATGTGTTGTGAAGGGTGAAATAAATAGTCTCAACGCGAGTATCTCAATGTGAGACCAAAGTAGCAAATGGACACAAAGCGCACTAGAAACTGGAGGGGAAAACATTTTGACCAACTATTTTTTATTCTTCTACTTTTGTTAGGTACTAAAATAATGCTTTCTAGCTCATGCAGTAAAAGCTAAAGGTTTTCCAGTGACTTATGAGAGTCTGTTTCCTCCCCTCTTCCTCTGCCACTGCCCTTCTTGCTTTATTTGTGCTAGGTACATTGAGTTCCCTGCTTTTCCACAAAAAATGCCCAGACTCTTCCCTCCTCCTAGACTTTGCTCTTTCTGTTCCCTCTGACCTTTCCCCAAGTGTATGCTTCGCTCAACCTGCCCTTCCTTCAGATCTTTGCTCAAATGCCACTTTCTTAATGAGGCCTTCCCTGAGTTCCCTATTTAAAATTGCAGGCCAGGCACAGCGGCTCATGTCTGTAATCCCAGCACTTTGGGAGGCCAAGGTGAGAGGATTGTTCAAGCTCAGGAGTTCATGACCAGCCTGGGCAACATACAGAAACTTTGACTCTACAAAAAATTAGCCAGGCATGGTGGCACACACCTGTAGTCCCAGGTACTCAGGATGCTTAGATGGAAGAATGGCCTGAGCTAGGACGTCAGATTGCAGGTCAGAGGTGGAGGTTTCCATGAGCTGTCATCATTGTGATCATGCCATTGCACTCTAGCCTGGGTGACAGAGTGAGACCCTGACTCAAAAAATAACAAATAAAATAAAATAGCAACTATTCTACCTCGTGAGATCTACTGTATTATGAATAGTTGTAGAATGAATGAATGAATGAATCTCAGACAAATGGGATACGGTTGGCTATATCTCCAGATTGTCTGCCACTGAAGTTCTTTGAGAAGTGTACATATTTTCCAACTCAGTTCAAACTGCATGCTCAGGAATTAAATTATTTTTTATCTTTTTGCATTAGTATATTTTTGGGAGATAACATTGGAAAGATAGCATGGGGACAAAAGCATCTCACTGGGAAATTGAGATTCTTATTGAAGTCTGAGTACCTGGTTATTGTTTCAAGATGAACATTTGTAAGGGATGGAATAAGTGATGTTGCCTGGGACAATAAACCAAAGAAAGAGTTAAAACAGAGAAAAGAGTTACTACTTAAAGAACTAGCACAAAGTAGGACTCTCCATCTTTTTCCTGTCTCGATGCAAACACGCCTTTTTCTCCCTTGAATAAACTTCTCGTTTTCTGTCCCCCTGCTTTGATTTATTATTTTAATTCTATAGCTGTCTGGGTGAAGTATGTAAAGCATTTGGGAATAAAATCATGTGGAAGACATTACAGAAACTAAGGATGTATTATATTCTGTGGTATTGGGTAGAGGTTGTGTGTTGATGAATCACATTGCTGATGAAAACACAAGTCTGTCCATGACCTTGTCTATGGACTGAATAAGAAATTGGCTCCTCATTGAGGGTACAGGAGAGGAATTTAAGGGATACTGCTATAATAATTTGGTTAGAATTAGGTAGAACTGATGCACAGAGAGATCTAATTGACATTTCTGCTATTTATGCTAAGAGATGTCCCTGAAGGTGGGATTTTTATTTTCTTGACTCTAAATAATGGATGTTTCTGTTTCTTCTATCTGATTCTTTTCTGATGAATGTTTCTATTTATTTTTATCTGATTTCATGAGAACAGGAGCTAAGTGTAATTCTCTGCCCACAGCACTTAGCATCTTGCCTAGTACATAGTAGGAGGTCAAGAAATGAATTTTGAAAGAATGAATCAACCAGGCTTCAAAACTTAGGTCTGTGTGACTTTTCAAAAGAGTCAAATACTTAAAAGAAACTATAGGATTGTGCTTGAAAATAGGACAATGTACTGTGCAGCCTCAGAGTTCTCATCATTCCAAGTACCAGTACTAGTGATAAAAATAATTCTGATGGATAAATGAAGTATTTTTCATTATTGATTTCCACGTGGTTAGACTTAGAAGTATACTATTTCTAATAATCATCTATCATTTTATTTAGCATATGCAAAAAATGACCCTAGTATCACATTGTAATTAGATCTCTTTTTCTGGCACCTGGTGTGCTTGTTCATGAAGTGCACTGAAATTTGGGAAATATAATTTCAAGAGCCTAGAAATAATAGCCCATGTCATTTTCTTGGCATTCTTCAAAACCAAAGCCTTAGGAGTCCATGGTTTGTCCTTTGAAACCTCAGCAAAAAAAAAAAAAAAAAGGTACGGGGGAGGGTGCCTTGGCAATGACAAAGAAAGAGAAATTCTCCTGAGGCCTGCGGTGACAAAGGATGGTGATCAGCACCAGACAAGCCACTTTGAATTTTTTAAAAATGAGCAAATATAAACCGTCACTCAAAATTTATTTTCGGTCTTTTAGATGCTTCAAAATACAAATGTGGTTCATTTTTGTCAGATAAGTTTCCATCTATTATCATAGCTGTCGCTTTGGTGCTCAGTCTAAAGTGGTAAGGTGGCATTTGTGGGGAAAACAGTATTTTTTAACCTAGCTATCCTGAATTTTACAGGCACTTTCTAGAATGAAAAAAATACTGGATGATCTAAAGTTTTTATGCATACTCTCGGCACCTAAAAGTGACCATTAAAACAAGATCTTGTGTCCACCTTTGAGGAACTCCAAGCATCAGGGTAGAAACTGGGGAGAAGTAGTGAGAGAGAGCCAGGGATTACCAGTGTTTCATCAAGTCTGACCTAGCAAGGGTCCAACCCGGCTGCAAGAGCCTCCTTTCTCTCCCTGCCTCTATATCCCCAGTACACAACACTCTCTCCACATCCCTTAGGAATTCACAAGCAGAGTCTAATGGCCATCACAGATACTATTGGTTCCCCCTCTTTCCCCATCCCCTTCGTGCTCATCATTCTCCTGCATAAAACCTTATAGCTCCCGAGGCCCAGCACCTGTGACCCTACCTGAGGATTTTCTCTGGCTGCAGGAGTCCCTTGTACCCCTGCATAGGGCAGGCCAGAAGTGCCAGGACATTAGCGCTTCTTGGGAGCAGGTCCCAGGTAAGACTGAATCCAACTCCCTTATCCCTTGGTTGGGATAACCCTGAGGCATGGTCAACTTTGTCTCCCAGATTTCTTGAGTAGGACTGAGTCCCGGTTATCCACATCCATAGCCTGGTTGATAATACAGCCTCTGGTGTCTTTCTTTCCTCCCTTCTCATTTCCTCACGCTCCTGTGTCTGCTACCTGGAGTAACCTTCTAGTTAAACCTACTGACACCTTCATCTTTGTTCAAGGTGCTTCTGAGGGAACTTAATATAAGATATTGGCAGTGTGTTCTCTTCCATTTGTTGTCCATCTGTCCGTCTATCCATCCATCCAACGAGTATTTGGTAAACCTGTGCTATATGCCAAGTGTTATATTAGACACTGAGGATAGCAAGAGGACAGTCACTGCCATTAGGGAACTCTTAGTCCAGCAGGGTAGCCAGTCCCATTACAGGACAGTTAGAAACAACATGGAAGTTCAGGACGGAGAAATTCCCCAAAACATCCAGTATTATTCTTCCTGAGTCTTCAGATTGCTTAGAAAATAAAGGTGGCTTCTCAGCACCTATTATCCTCAGAAGTTGTCTTATTTGCTCATTTGCTTACTGGTTTATTGCCTGTCTCCCCTCCCATAGTGTGAGATACAGGGAAAGAGGCAGTTATCTAGCTTGTTCCCTCACTGCACCCTCAACTCCTAGAGCAGGGCCCTGCATGGCTCTAGGAGTTGCATGGCTGGTGCACGATCAATATTAAGTGAGTGTGTCTTGGAATCATTATGCAGTCTGACATGGAGAGTTTTTCAGCCTCCTCCCATCCTCCTAGGGGAAGTCCATCTGTGTTAGACTGTAACTAAGTTCCAATTTGGAAGCAGTGTTTCCAGTGCAGTGTGGACGCCTCTGCTTGGGACAGGAGAGAAATTAATTATGCTCCCTGTTCTGAGGCCAGAAGGCTTCCTTCTGGTCACTGCTACTGGGGAGCAAAGTACTTTTGCTCAACTGTGTCTCTAAGGTGAGCTTTTTCCTTTAACATGAAGTATTCAGTTAAAAGAAATTTCTTCTAAGTAGTCTGCTATGTTCCCTTATTTTTTTTGTGCATTGAATACTGAACTCTCAGATGGGAGATTCTGCTGATGAAACACACTTTTTTTTTTTTTTTTTTGCAATCTCCTACCTCTCCATCTGAGCCTGCCTGTTGCCAAGTGATGAACCACCGAAATAGCTCCACAACCCCCTTTATTGCCAGCAGTGGCAGTGGAAAGGGCAGTTTGAATTGGGAATGTACACATTTTGTCAACAGGCTCAGAGAAGTAATTGTCTACCATTCTCCTCTCTGTGGTGTGCAGAGCTGACTCATGGTTGTGGAGGTTGGCAAATCCAAAATTGGCAGGACTGGCAATTCCAGCAAGAGTGGGTGTTGCAGCTTGAGTTCAAAGGCAGTCTGGAGGCAGAATTCCTTCCTCTTGGGGACACTTGCACCTTTTCTCATAAGGCTTTCAACTGATTGGATGAGGCCCACCCACTTTATGGAGGGCAAACTGCTTCTCTCAGAGTCTGCTGACTTTAAATGTTGATCTCATCTAGGAAATACCTTCACAACAACATCTAGATTGGTTTTTGACCAAAAAACTAGGCTCCATAGCCAAGCCAAGTTGACACATAAAATGAACCACCACATCTAGAATCTGTACTACTAAGTTTAACATGAAAATACTTTGCTACAGAGTGAGACTCCAACTCAAATGATAAATAAATAGAAAATGCTTTCAGCAGAATTAATCAAGTGCATATTGAGACGGACTGAGGTTGCTTCTGGCACTTGTTTCTGAACTTTCAGGCTGCTGAGGCGATGCACTTGCTGACTCTCAGGTGGAGTTCATCCAATCCCTCCCTCTGCTCACCTCTAGCTGTCCATTCTTTGTTTCTCAGCGTCCCCACCTGTTAGCATGTTTAATGTAATCCTTGTGTCTTTTGGATGTCAGAGAATCCCATATCATTTATTATTTAAGATACTGAGCATTTGGTTTGAGCTTTCACACAAAAGATAGAGAAAATACAAATAGAAACCATTAATCTTTATGCTTCTCCTGTGGTCCTGATTGCCAACCACAGCCTCAAAGATCTGTGTTGGATTTACTACTTTGCAGATTCTTTATTTCCTTTAAACCCAGGCATGTGAGGAACATTGATTTATGGAGCCTAGATCCTGCTTTGTTGGGGGTGGGAGGAAGGAAACTGCAGTAAATCTAAACATTACTAGTATTTCTTCACATTCGGGGGTGGGGGTGGGGACCCTGACTTAAGTCTATTGCTACAGGAGCTCATAAATTAAAAATAACAAGACGATTTCCTATACACCTGGAGCTTCAAAATCACAACCCGTTAATTCTGTGATTTCCCCCTTCACAAAAGAGACATTGAGGATGACTACCCAAACAAGATCTCTACCACAGCTCCAAAATCCAAGTGGTGCGTCACCTCATGTCTTTTGACCTTTGCTTAAAAAATATTTCAGGATAAGGGAAGTTACTTACCTGAAGCATAGCGTATAAGCATTTCGTTCCGTTATTGTTTTTCCCCTAATCTCTCTCAATACTCTTCTCTCTCTCTTTTTCTCTCTCTCTCTGCCTCTTTCTCTTTCTCTCTCTCTCTTTGGTTTTGTATTTTACATAAGCTTTAAAACAGTCCAACAGCATCAGAAAATAAAACACAGGAAAGTCTTCTTTACTTTTCACTATGTTCTGAGCCATAAATTCCTCCATGTACTCAAATAATACACCCTAGGTGGGCTGGTGGGATGAATTTGATTAGTCTCTTAAATGTTTTAGCACTTATACATCACAGAGCTTCCAAGAGTGGAGAGATTATGTTTTCTCCTATCCCTCCAGGATTGCTTGTCACCTGAGCCATATAACTGCTTTATGCCACTTTATAGAGGTTAAGATTGAGTAGTCCTGGTAGATGAAGAAAGTTCTAAAGAAGTACAGGCACAATTTCAAGGCCTCATATGTTTTTACTTCTTCATCTTGTTCTTTGAGAACCATGTTTACTTTATTTGAGGAAATGTATAAATAAAGGAGAAAGAGAGGATATACTTTATTTAGGTTTTCATGTGTAATATAATCCTTCTAAGCCTTTTAAAAAGCTAGAGAGTTGAGTTTTTACTACAATCCCAACTCAGTCCTTATACCACTAGGTATTTACCAAAGAGAAATGAAGACATGTGTTCACACAAAGACTTATACACGAATGTTCATAGCAGTATGATTAATAAAAGTACTGAACTGGAAACTACCCAAATATCCACAAATGATCAATGGATAGATAAAACATGAATATGGAATACTCTTCAGAATACCCACATCATTGTTATGTACTGCAACATGGATGAATCTCAAGATAATTTTGGGAAATGAAAGAAACCATAACCCTCCTCAAAAACAGAAAACTACATATAATTCATCCATCTAAAAGGACAACGTGAACTAATACAGTGACAGGAAGCATATCAGTAATTGACAGGAAAAGGAGGGAGGAACTGATGACAAAGGGGCATGAGGAAACTTGTGAGGATAACGGGTATGTGCATGATCTTGATTGTGGTGGTTTCATAGGTGGATATAGATGACAAATCAGGTTTGCAGTTGATATCAATTACACTTCACTAAAACCGATCCATGAGTTTTGTTGGAATTGGAGAAAGTATTTTGGGATGGTGAGAAGATTGTTTTAGACAGTAAAATAGAGTTAGGATAAATAGTCATTTTCTCTGGGAGGAAAAGTGTTAATAATAGGAACCCCTATAAAATCATATTGTATTGCCCTTACTTAACATTTTTTCCCAAGGGGTCAAGATAAGGAAGTACCCTGGGAAATTTCCACATATGTACACGAAACTAAATTTTTTCAGGTAATAAAAAATTATCAAGATAGAATAAGCAGGAAAGAAATGAGCAGAAGAGATTTAATGAAGGCAAGGGAAAGCATTTTGGGCAAAGTAATTCATACTTTTCTCATGAGATAATAGACTCTGAGAAACTGTTTATAATTGAGGAAGGCAACTTAAGGAAGATTGCCTGAAGATTCTCTCTTAAGATTGTGACTAGGGAAACAATAACAAAAGTTGGATATTATTAGGAAGAATATTGAAAAAACGTTAAAGGTATTTACCCTTGAGTAAAATAAAAATTTGCTTGAACCTAGAAGTTTTTATTTATTTATTTATTTATTTATTTATTTATTTAAGTTGGACTCTCTCACTCTGTTGCCCAGGTTGGAGTACAGTGGCATGCTCATGGTCACTGCAGCCTCTACCTGCTGGGCTCAGGTGATCCTTCTGCCTCAGCCTTCCAAATAACTGGAACTACAGTCATGTGTCACCATGCCTGGCTAATTTTTCTTGATTTATTGTGGAGATGAGGTCTCACCAAGTTGCCCAGGCTGATCTCAAACCCACAGGCTCAGGTAATCCTCTCATCTCGGCCTCCCAAAGTGCTGGGATTATAGGCATGAGCCAGCGTGCCTGGGCAAACCTAGAAGTTTCTATGAATTCTTTTTTTTTGCTTGTTTGTTTGAGTCAGAGTCTCACTCTGCCACCCTCCCAGGCTGGAGTGCAATGACATGATCACAGCTCCCCACAGCCTCGAACTCCTGGGCTCAAGTAATCCTCACACCTCAACCTCCCAAGTAGCCACCACACCCAGCTTGAAATTTTGATAACTACACTTAAAATATGAAAGGGAAGCAAAAACTCTCAGGGGAATAAAGGGATTTCCATTTGAGAATAGGCATTTGGAAGAACTCCTCAGTCTGGATGATGAGATCTAGGAGGGAATTAATAAAAGTACTGAACTGGAAACTACCCAAATATCCACAAATGATCAATGGATAGATAAAACATGAATATGGAATACTCTTCAGAATACCCACATCATTGTTATGTACTGCAACATGGATGAATCTCAAGATAATTTTGGGAAATGAAAGAAACCATAACCCTCCTCAAAAACAGAAAACTACATATAATTCATCCATCTAAAAGGACAACGTAAACTAATACAGTGACAGGAAAAACTCTCAGGGGAATAAAGGGATTTCCATTTGAGAATAGGCATTTGGAAGAACTCCTCAGTCTGGATGATGAGATCTGGGAGGGAATCTGAGTGGCTCATTTGACATGTGGATAGATTCTTCATTAAGTCTTGGAATTATCTTAAGACTTGGAAGAAGCAGCCCTAGGGAAAAACAAAATAAGCTGTGTTCCACATCCTAAGACACAGTACCAACTGAGAATATAAATCTGTAGGTCCAAATCAATTCACAGATGGCAGGTTGATTGGGAACTGTTGGACAACTCTACGAGTGTTTGGGAGCAAAGCCCCAGCTTCTGACCCCATAGAGGGTCACAATCTGCTGTTCCTGCACAGGAAGAGATGGAATTCTCAGCTAAATGCCTCAGGATTCCAGGCCAATATAATGGCCGTCCTAGTCTGTTCCTGAAATAATCTTTTCTCCATCACTTTAAAAAGAGACTACATTATTATGGGCATTTTTATCAAGTTATAAATCAGCTGCCATCAGTGCTTGGTGTTGGCTGACAGCGAGCATGTTAAGCTCCCTCGGCAAGTCCAGTTTGGACACGGGTGGGTTCTCGGGTGGGCTGGTGTAGAATAACCTCTGGTGTCCTGTGTTTTGGATACAAATGTCAGCATAGCAGATGCTAGGCATTGCCCCCCCAGCACTTGGATTTTTTTTCATGCAGAAGGCAAGACAGGGAGGTATAAAAATCCAAATCAGTGCAGTCACTCAGAAAAAGGACAGGCGATGACCTGGCTTCCCGTGGAATTCTGAAGTGCCATTTTGGGATTGTGAATTCCAGTCACCTGCATTCCTGGAACCTGGAGAGTAATCTAGCTGGTATCTACCACTATAATGAAGAGGGATGTGGAGCAAGTAGACATTACTGTCTGGTGTTAATCACCAGTAAGGAGCTGAGTGTGAGATTCACTTTTGAAAGTGGAGATGCAGGAAGCTTCATGGCGCCCAAAGGACATGGCCTCCAGGCTTCCTTTGTGAAGAAATAGGAGGGTACAGTTTAGAAAAAATACTGACTTTTTTCAAAGATGTTCTATACCTCAATCACAACTAAATAAGAGTCTCTTTCTCCATTGCTGGTGTCTAGTTTGCGGTGATCATATACTTTTTTTTTTTTGAGTTGGAGTCTCACTCAGTCGCCCAGACTGGAATGCAGTGGTCGCTCCCGGCCACCGCAGCCTTGACCTGCTGGCCTCCAGCGATCCTTGTGCCTCAGCCTTCCAAGTAGCTGGAACTACAGGCGCACAGTACCACGCCCGGCTAATTTTTGATTTATTGTAGTGATGAGGTCTCGCCAAGTTGCCCAGGCAGGTCTCGAACCCGCGGGCTCAGGCAATCCACTCACCTCGGCCTCCCAAGGCGCGGGATTACAGGCTGAGCCACTGAGCTCGGCTGATCATATACTTTTTTGATGCTCTGGGTCATCAGTACTTCCTTGTCCTCCCCCCTGTTTCATCCATTGGCTCCTGGGAGAGGAGGTTCCAGTCTGCTCGGCTAATGAGTATGTGATTCTGTCAGTAACGAGCAACACAGAGAGACCCCGGGAGAGGAACAAGAATAGGACATGCCTATATTTTTATGTGGAGATTGATAATCAAGGCTAACAATCCCAGCAGAAGGTGAACAACACATTAAACAGAGGGGAAAAGATCATAAAATATCGCCTGCTGCTTAACAATCATTGGGTGGAAACATTCCCTGGAACTAGACAGCTGTTGCACTTGATGGCTCGTAAAGCCTCAGTAAAGTCCGTCAAGGGCCTTTTTTCTTGGTGAAGGGCCATTTTTTTTTCATGCAGCTATGATAGCATCTGGTTCCTGTTATGGAAGTGCAAAGAATCCACAGGCGCAAGCAGGGGAACATCCCCATTGCGGAGGCACCTGACTCCTTGATGGGCTTTGGAAAACTTCTGACCTAAAGGGCATCAATATAAAAGGGCAGATAAAGATTTAGTGGGCAGTCATTGAGCACACCTGTGCCAGGCATTGGATTAGGTTATCTCATTAATCCTGACAACTGTGAGGTTAGTGTTATCATTATTTAAAAAATAATACCATGGACAACAGAGCCCTGGATCAGTTAAGGAACACAGCCAGGTCATACCCAGGTCACAAAACCTGGTGGTCTTTTCCCTGTTGCTGCAAAGATGGCAGGAGAGGTGAGCGTTGCTTCCTGACTATGCTCTGGATGTGTGCAAAATACTTCTGTGTCTGCTTGTTACCTGTGTGCGCATGCGTGTGTGTGTTGAGAACGGAAGCTACTTTCCAGAATCCTCAAAATACATAATAGGAGTCCTGGGTGACCTACTGTTTTAGATTGGGTTCCCCAGAAGAAGACCCTGGAGTGAGGATTCCTGTGCAAGTGATTTACTAAGAATGCCGTCTTCAGGGAAACTGGTAAAGAAGACAGGAGAGGGAGAGAGACAAGAAAGGAAAAGAAAAGAGGCTGAAGACAAGGCCATTCTCAGGCAAAGTCTGGCAGAGGGTGGCTTTTAGTTTTAGCCTGATCATTCTGGGGAGCTCTGGGGTGTGTGTCCCTCCCCAGGGTTGTTCTGACCTGAGGCAGCAGAGGTGGGCTGTCATCTCCCTGTTAACCTGTTATGGGGCCGTAGGGATGAGGAGGGTAGTAAATCCTGGCACTTTCAGCCCCTCTCTGGGCTTACAGGTGAAGCAGGCTCCAGGGGCCTAGGGCAGGTCTTTGAAAATGAGGTGCAGGTGCTGAATGTTAGAGGCAAAGGGACGCAAAGGGGGACTGAACACCAGCATTGTCACCTACGCCTTCTCTGCTCAGTACCTAGCTGGCAGGAGGGGGAGCTGACAGGTAGGAAAACAGTCGTGCAATTAGCCAGAGACCACTGGTGTTTTCAAGCAACGCCTTCCACCGCATTTCTACAGAAAGAGTGTTGATTTCCCTGAATTCTGGGATGGTGTTTTCATCACTGAGTTCAGATGTGTTTGACTGATGAGCCACCTTCAAACCAAGTCAGTGTGAAACAATGTTGGGTTATTTCACGCTGGACAATATAATAGGACAAGGCAGACTAATATCTTTTGAGAATGAAGGCAAGCTATTCCTAAGTAAACTTCCATGTTCTCTTACAAGGTGGGAAAATGAAAAGTGGGGGATTGCCCATCTGAAGCCATGCTGTGACTTAAAGTGCTACAGATTCCAAAATTCATGTGTGTCTTTCTTCAAAACCAATGGCTGTGTGTAAAATACAGTATGTGAACCCATGGTAACAATATTTTAAGTGAAGACAGATTTCTTCCATCTTAAAGAAATGTCAACTCTTTGTTATGGAGTATGGGGGTCTTCACATGTGTCTCAGTGGAACATGAGCACCAAATTCCTATGTAATTTATAACAGAATCTGGTTCTGTCCTCTGCTCGCTTTGTATCTGTCATACTATCAACATTGAAGACTCTGGAAGCCAAGTATATGTTCTGATTTTAATGTGACTGAGTGGAGACAAGAATGAATTTTTCTTCTGGGGCTGTTTGAGGGAGCATAGAATGAGATCCAAGGCGTGGTTTTCACGAATTGAAGTGCAGCCATGCTTGTCTTATGAAAGCCTGGTCTTTTCAGGCAACCTCGGCCTGGGAGTCCCATCAAAGGGCCATGGGTAACAATTTTAAAAGGTAATCAATTAAAATGTTTGTGTGATGATAATGGAATTAAAGGTTTGTAACTGTCCTTATCCTTTAGAGATGTATACTGAAATATTTACAGAAGAAATGCTATGATCATGGAATTTTCTTCACAATAATAATATAAAAAGAAATATGGGAGTGTGCACGTGTAATAAGATTGGTCACAGACTGATCATTGCTGATGTTGGGTGACAGCTACGTAGACTATTCTATTTTTGTATGTTTGAAATTTTCTGTAATAATAAGTAAAACAGTTCATAAACCTAGTTTATACTCAAAGATCCCGCTAGAAGAATTTCTGGAAACCCAGCCAGGCTGGTCCCCAAGTATCCCTCACGTTCTCCCTGGTGCCCATAGGCCCCAACTGTAGGGCTGGTGGGGAAGCCTGGCCCACAGTCTGTGGCCACCATCGCGACCATCACTCTGCTCTCCTCCCAGAACCCCATTCCTCTAGTCACAGGGCCCCCAACACTACAATTCCATTGGCACCCTTCCCTCATTTATTGCAAAATTACTTTTGACATGGGTTCCAGGGATGGAGTTCATTTGAGCAGCGTGATCTATTACTATTTCATGTTACCCCATCACATACCCTTTTTTCAGATAAAGATATAATTGTGCATCACTTACCAATGGAGATGTGTTCTGCGAAATGCATCATTAGGTGATGTTCATTGTGTAACATCATAGAATGTGCTTACACAAACCTAAATAGTATAGCCTACTACACACCTAGTCTATATGGTATAGCCTATTGCTTCTAGGCTACAAACTTGTGCAGCGTATTATCGTACTGAATGCTGTAGACAATTGTAACACAGTACTAAGTATTTGTGTATCTAATCATATCTACACGTAGAAAAGGTATAGTAAAAATGTGGTATTATAATCTTGTGGGATCACAATTGTACATTGTTGTTGATCAAAACATCGTTCTTTAACACATGACTGTATTGAGGTACTACACTATATAAGGAGCCTGGCCACATTTTATAGTGCTAGTTCAAAAAAGAACAAAAAAAGTAAGCAATGTATAAGAAGCTGTGAATTGAGACCTTGGAAACAGTTGCCTTGTAGGTAACTAGCTCTGGAGCAGGCTCAAGAAAGCACTGTCTTGGGTTCAAGTCTACTGACTCCCAAGTGAATTTTTAGCCGTAAGGATATCTCCTTTTGGCAATTATGGAGGTTCTAGAGCTTAATTAAGAGGCCCCTAAAGTGCAGCCTCTAGGTTTAAGTGTAATTTAAAGAATAACCCCCAAACCTGTTATAGAACAGTTAACTCTTATGTGAACTGTTTATCTCATGATAGACAAAAAAGTCTCACTGAAGGAGGTATCTGATAATACAGCAAATTCTGCTCTCTCCCAGTTCACAAACCTCATAGTAGAACTGAGTCTCTTTCGTTTTATACAAAGGCAAATCATTACTGCTATCACTAAGGAGTTCCCCCAGACATTGCCATGGGTCCTGGAAGAAAAAAGGAGGTTATATTATTTGGAAAGTAAATTTCATTTTCTTTCATATTTGGAGATATGGTTTCCAATTATGGCCAATGATCTCTTCCATAAAGATATGTGTACCAGGAACATATCCCTCTCAGGATAGAATATGACTCATTGATTAAATAGTAATCTGCCTTATAGGCATAATTATTGGGTCTGTTTTAGCTTTGCCTGTTCCCCTCACAGCTCCCTGGGGTGCATCAATCAAGCTCTTCCTGAGCTGGTACATTGCTGGTGTACTTGATGCTGCTGCCATGCTCACTACCCATCTGATTTAATAGTTCATGGGATGCTTTGTTATTCTTTTCCCAAGGTCACTTGAGACTTCTGGTGCTAAGGAGCTCATGGGAAATGTTCTTGTGTTAATGTTTTAATTCAATCCAACTTGTTTTTTAAGAATCTACTTAGTGAGTAAGAATATGCTTAACACTGGGAGAAGAAATCACAACTCCTAATGAGGACTACTATGGTTTGAATGTTGGTGTTCCCCCAAAATTGATATGTTGGAAACTTAGTTTTCAATGCTATAGTATTAAGAGGTGAAGCCTATAGGAGGTAATTAGGTCAGGAGGACTCTACTCTCATGAATGGGATTTGTGCTCTTATCAAAGAGGCCCAAGGGAGCTTGTCCCTCCCTTCCACCATGTGAAGACACATAGACGTTGCCATCCATGAGGAGTGGGCTCTCACTAGACACCAAATCTGATGGCACTTGATCTTGGACTTCCCAGCTTCCAGAACTGTGAGCAATAAATTTCTGTTGTTTAAGCTTCCCAGTCTAAAGTATTTGTTGTAGCAATAGGAATGGCCAAAAACAAGGACTAATTTTAGCAGGAAAGAATTAATGTAAGTCTTGTGACTTATATTTTTGATGCTCAAAAGACTGGAGGAGAGACCCTGCAGCTGTAGCATGTGTGGCATATTATAGAAATGCTACCATGACTTTTCTCAGTTTGGTCTAGAGTCTGATAGCCATCATTTAGATTCAGAATTGGCATCATGACCTATAGCTAAAAAGTTGAATCCTTTCTTGCGTACATAGAGCCACTTTGAATTTTAACAGCTATACGCTATTTATTCAAAAATATATTTGTTGAACATCTATGGAGTTCAGATATCAGGACTCTGCTAGACTTTGGCTGTCTCCTTGTGATTTTTAAAACCAGAAGCACCCAAAAGCTATTAAATCCTTAAATATCCTAATATTCCCAACCATAGCATTCTCAGAGTAGAGAACTTCCAATGCCCAAAACAAGAAGACTGTTCAATTTAGTACATCTGTACTTGAACAGTGATTCTATGTTGCTGCTTTTGGCCTGCAAGTTCTTAATAACATCATGGATTTCGAACCAAAATGAACACAGCAACAGGCAGTCTATCACAATAATAGGAAGGGACTAAAGCCTGTAGCTGCCATCGGCATCAGGGATCTTGCTTTCATTGAGCTCTACATCCCTGAGGATGATTGTCATATGGAAGTGATTCACACAAGCTGAGGGCAGTGGGGTGAAAAGAACCAGGACGTTTCTAAAAACCAGTGAGAGCGATTTATAAGCCCAAGCCAAGAAACAAGCTGGACACACCACAAAGGAAATGCATTTTCCCAGTAACTTTTTTTTGGATGAGACTTTAGATGACTTGCCTTTGAATTGCGTTTGTTTATGATGTGTCCAGTAATCACTTCCATTGTAGCTGGATCAGGAGGGGCTATGTTTTTTTCTCAGACCTAATTTCTATGATTCAGTGTGCTGTTAGAGCTCCATCTTTATCACCCTCTCCATGGCTGACATACATTTTCACTTTTTAATGTTAATCAGATAAGTTACCAGGAGCTGGAAAGTGCATTCACTAAACACCTGGCTAGCCTGAAGCTCTTTACATTTGACAAAATGGGAGACAGAAATTATAATGGCTTTTCCATTTTATGCTGGATTATGGAATTCTGTAATTAAGATTACTTTAAAACCCTGAGTTGAATAAGGGAGTAAAAATATCCTTGATACTTTCTGATGAAAGGGAATATATCCAACAGAAGATAAAAACATAAATTTTAAATGACAGTTTGTCCCAAGGACATTCATCTACCATCAAATGCTTTTTAACGTCTACTTGTTATCATATGCAATTATTGCCGATGCTTCCTGCTAATGGATTCATTGTAAGTGGGTTTACCATACTTGGAATGTACTGTCTGTACATGGTGGATATGTTATTTATTGATGAGGGGAGAAAAATGACAGAGTATTTCTCTGTCACCCAGGCTGGACTACAGTGGCACGATTATGGCTTACAGTAACCTTAAACTCCTGAGCTCAGGCAACCCTCCCTCCTCAGCCTCCAGAGTAGCTGGGACTACAGGCACATGCCACCACGCCCAGCTAACTTTTAAAAATATATATATATTTCTAGATATGAGCTGTTGCTATATCACCCAGACTAGTCTCAAACTCCTGACCTCAAATGATCCTCCTGTCTTGCCCTCCCAAAGTCCAGGGATTTACAGGCATGAGCCAGCACACCTGGCCCAATGTGGTCTTTAGATGTATGTATTTTGCTTTGGGAAGCACCAACATTTTAATATAAAATATGGTTGGTGTATGGGCAGAATGGGGTGAGTTTTCCTTGTTTTTATTCCATGAACTACTTGCAGCAATCAGCTGTTTCCAGTAGTGGGTATTTTGAAGGGCCATATTTTTCTCACTTTTCTCTATTGACTTTGAGGTTCCATCTGTAAGTAGCTTTCCTTGTCTAGCCTGAACCTACAGGGTTGAGAAACTTGCTTGCCACCCACCCACATTAGTTGACTATGGTTAGAATTTGAAAAGATTTTTCACTGTTGTTCCAGATGATTTTGTGTGTGTGTGTGTGTGTGTTGTGTGTGTGTGTGTGTGTGTGTGTGTGTGTGTTTGTTTTTGAGAAAGCAGGATTTATCAAGAGGACAGAAAAGCTCCCAGAGTGGGAGGGACCTGAGGGGATTGCCTGCCCCAGATGTTTTAAAACGTAGAATGAGTCATTTCTCCTTTTGGGCAGGTATATTTTGTAGCAGGATTCAGAATAAAAGCGTGTTAACACGAGGATATTCTCAGATTGGGATACTGTATCTCCAGGGAAATAGAACTATGTGCCAGGGGCTGCAAGAAGCTGTCCAATATGACACAACTCGGTGCATTTGTTTTTCCTTAAAGGCATGATGGTGGAAGGAAGGACAACCAGGAATCACTTAACCAATTGATTTCATTTCTATTTTCTTGTTATGCATGTACAAGAATGAAAAAGGTCTGAGTAAGTCTAAAAGATCTCTCTCAATAAGTGCATATGAAGAATGAAAAATTTTTAAAAAGCAAAAAACAAATATAGAATGGAATACAATATTAAATTAAATGTGAATAACTACTTAAGATACAGCATGTTTTTCCAAATATTTATTTATTGCTATATTTAGACTGCTTTCTTGTGGAAACGAATTCTCTGTGCCCATTGCCAATACATTTTCTATGGGAAAAGTTTGACTTTTGTTTTTTAAAAGAATCAGCATTTTGATTTATTTTTATTAGTTATACTGTTTTTCTGTTGACTACTTCATTGATTTCTGCTTTTATTGTTTCCTTCCTTCTGCTTTCTTTTGGTTTATGTTGTTCTTTTTTGTAACTTTTGGAATTTAGAATTTAGTACACTTATTTTTATTGATAAAACTATTTAGGTTATGAATTTCCCAATGTTCACTGCTTTAATTGTATTTTACATACTGAAATGTAGTGATTTTATTAATATTTTATTTTAGAAATTCTGCAATTTGGGTTTGTATTTCTCCCTTTAGAAGAATGATTTAATACAGAATTTCTAGGGGTTAAAAAGTAAAATTCCAGGGGTAAGAATCTTTTTACTTTATTACCTTTTACTTATTCCTGGTTTTATTCCATCATGACAAGTAATATCATTTTTATTATTTTTAATTTATAAACTTATTGAGGTTTTCTTTGTGAGTTAATGTATGGTCAATTTTTTAATGAATTGCACTTGAGAAAAGTGTATTCCCTATTATCTGGGTTCAAAGTATGACATATCCAGAAGATCTATCTCTTTCTTTTTTTTGAGTTGGAGTCTCACTCTGTCGCCCAGACTGGAGTGCAGTGGCCGCTTCCGGCCACCGCAGCCTCAACCTGCTGGGCTCCAGCGATCCCTCCACCTCAACCTTCCAAGTAGCTGGAACTACAGGCGTGCGCTACCACACCCGGCTGATTTTTTGATTTATTGTAGAGATGAGGTTTCGCCAAGTTTATCTCTTTTTAAAAAAATTATGTTTTGTGGCAAAATACATTTAACATAAAATTTGTGATTCAAACCATTTTTAAGAGTACAATTCAGTGGCATTAATTGCATTCAGTGTTGTACAGCTATCACCACATCTGTTTCTAAAACTTTTTCATCACCCTAAAGAGAGACTCTGTAACCATTAAGCAATAACTCCTCCTCATCCCCTTCCTAACCCCTGGTATCCTCCAATCTAAGTTTTGTTTTTATAGCTTTGCCTATTCTTAACATTTCACATAAGTCGAATCAGGCAGTATTTGTCCTTTTGTGTCTAACTTCTTTCACTAGCATAATATAGCATAACGTTTCTACTGTGTATCCATGTTGTGGTGTAGAATTTTCTTCTATTTATGACTGAATAATAGTACACCAATGTATGCAAAAACCACATTTTGCTTATCCACTCATCTGTTCATGGACATTTTGGTTGTTTCCACCTTTGGCTGATGTGAATAATTCTGCTATAAACAAGTATCTCTTTGAGTCTCTGTGTTCAGTTCTTTCGGGGATATATCTATGAGTAGAATTGCTGAGTCATATGATAATTCTGTTTTACTTTTTGAGGAGCTGCACAATTGTTTTCCACAGCAGCTGCACCATTTTACACTTCCATCAGCAATGCATGAGGTTTCCAATTTCTTCACATTCTTGCCAACATTTATTTTCCTTTTTTGAAAAAAATTATAGCCTTCCTAGTGGATGTGAGGCGGTATTTTATGATTTTGATTGGCATTTCCCTAATGACTAATTATGTTGATCATCTCTTCATGTGGTTATTGGCTATTTTAATATCTTCTTTGGAGAAATGTTTATTCAAATCCTTATTCATTTTTTAAATTGTCCTTTTGTTGTTGAATTGTAGGAGTTCTTTACTTTTTCTGGATATTAAACCTTTATTAGATATATGATTTGCAAATATTTTCTCCCATTCTGTAGGTCACCATTTTACTTTCTTGATAATTTCCTTTGTTGCACAAAAACTTTTAATTTTGGTCAAGTCCGATTTATTTTGTCTTCTGTTGTTCATGCTTTAGTGTAATATTTAATAATCTGTTGCCAAATTTTTTGTCATGAGGACTTCTCAGTATGTTTTCTTCTAAGAGTTTTATAGTTCTAGCTTTTATGTTTAGGTTGTTTATTTATTTTGAGTTAATTTTTGTTTATGAGGTAGAGGTTCAGTTTTATTCCTTTGCATGTAGTAACTCAGGTGTCCCTGCATACCAGATCTGTTTTATTGACCTCATTTTTTAAGGTCTCCTACAGCCTTACTTTTTTGTTCTTGCATTACCTTGGCCTAAGAGTGGCAGATTAAAGCAGTGTCATGCTGAACTTTACAAGAAGCTGAGGCAAAAGAAAAATCAGCGATACTGATCCTGATCTTGTCTTTATATAAAATTTTCACATTTTATTTATCACAGGTTTTTTGCATTAACTTTTATTTTTTAAAATATTGCATTGAAATACATATATATTACATATATATATATTTTTGGTTCCTGAGTTTTTGCCATTCCCTTAAGTTAAGGAGAGTACCAGTAGTCCCAGGTCTGGGTTAAAAGCTCTTATTATGAGTGTATGTCCGTCTGTTTCTTCTTGCAGCTCATGCGGTTTCTGCATTTTTGAATGCAGTTGCCATGTATTAGATATAAAAACACTCACATGCTATATTTCTGCTATGAATTGTGGCTTTTAGTATTACCATGGAATTTGTCTTGTTTAATCATTTTTGGCATGGATTCCACCTTGCCTGATATCGCATCACAAGCTATAATGGAAAAGTTGAGATTCTAACAAGTTCCCAGTTAACCAATAATGAAACTGAGGCCTAAGGACCTTGACAGCAGTTGAAATAACTATGATCATGAAGTGAAAGATACTGATTACTCCTAAGTTCTGATGCTACAGTAATGGCTTCATTATACTTCAATGTGGAAATAGTATCATTCTGAAATTGTGTAAATAAGAATTACAGTGACTATCTTCAGCATATTCAAGCAGGGGCGTGGACCTCAAGGGATTGGGACGGGCAGGTTAACCTTTGGGTAACCTTTGGGCTGAATGCAACTCATATAAATATGAAAGATATGAGCTGAAGGAAGGCCTATCAGTTGAAATAGGAAGATACAGTTTATACCAATAGTTTGACATTTCGGTTTTTACAAGATCCTGAGGCTGCATTTTAGAGGTACTAGAAGTTTTGCAAGAGAAGAAGGGAGTTGCTTTACTACACTCTGCAGAAAAGAGTCTCCTTATCTTTCCATCTTGTGCTTTTTGCCATAACCTTATAGTTTCTAAATAAATCACCTTGGCTTCATTTAAGCAATACAGCAGCACTTAAGACTGCCTTCTTACTTCTAAGTAGCTCTTGTTTCTATGTCTTTGAGCATCTAGGGAGGTAAATCTGAAGAAGGGTGGAAATAAAATATGGCTCAGTTTTGACCTTAGCATCCCCTTCCAAATGCATTCATGCTTCTCTCTGCACATCTTGTTACGTGACTAGAAAAGAAAAAAAGCACATTTTGGTCCAGCAGGTTTTCTACCCTTTATCTCCCTCCTAGGTGCTCAAAGGCATCAATAACAGAGCAGGAAAACCCTGGCTGAATAAAACTTTAGTATTTTCCTTTGATACCTTCCACTGGGAGCCTTCACACAATGCATTTGAAAGCACTTTGTCAGCGAACTCCTGCTTCGGGCAAACATTGAGAAAACTATTGAGGAGGCCTCAATGGAAAGGATCTGATCTGCCCTAGAAACTGCCCTAGTTCTCTATCAGGAAAGCCACCAGCAGTAGAAGAGAAATCTTCCCCCCACCCCTCACCTCCACCCTCTTTTTCTCTCTCTCCTTTTTTACTCTCCTTTCTATTGTAAGAATTGTGGGAACTCCCTTTAATTGAAAATAACTCTCAAGCTGAGCTTTGTTTTCTAACATGGATGAATGCCTAGATATCACATATCCCCTCTGTAAAACTAGTCTCAACTTCAGGTTATAACAAACTTATTTGGGACAAATGTTTGAATTCAAGGAGAAATACATAGTAGGTGTTGTGTGTGTTTTTTTTTAAGGCACCTACAAATTGAATACTCATTCATCAACCTTCTGCTTTGCCACTGCACGCTGGTCTGTGGTTTGCATGCTGCTCCAGGCTGGCTTTGTGTATGTTTGCATTGGTATCTAATCTCTCGCCACCACCTTTTGCTTGATTTTAATTAAATTTAATTATTTTGGAACCCTTAACATCTTTTTAAAAACCATACTACATTCGTTTCTACTTACAGTTGCAGTATAAGCAAATGCTTAAGTTGGCAATGCCAAGAGAAAATCTCTATTTACTGCCTTCTTCTACCAGCCGTTGAGATGAGCCCTATTGGAAACAGGTAGATGAAAAAGCAGAAAGACTGAGTGCCTAAACAAGGGAGAGAGCATGAGAATCGCCTAGAGCAGTGACAAACTCTCGGAGTCTGGCAGTTCTGCTCTTTCTGGACCCCGGGGACCCACAGAGGCCATGCTTGGTCTTCTCTGGGTCTCCTTCAGGACATGGCTGCCTAGGTTGGAAGGTCATAGTGGTATGACCTTCACTTCACCTTTTTCATCTTAAAAATGAAGGGATCTGGCCAGGTGCGGTGGCTCAAGCCTGTAATCCCAGCACTTTGGGAGGCCGAGGTGAGAAGACTGCCTGAGCCCAGGGATTCAAGGCCAGCCTGGGCAACTTGGTGAGACCTCGTCTCTACAATAAATTAAAAACAAAATTAGCTGGGCATGGTGGTGCACGCCTATAGTTCCAGCTACTTGGAAGGCTGAGGCGAAAGGATCACCTGAGCCCAGCAGGTTGAGGCTGCGGTGGCTGTGAGCATGCCACTACACTCCAGCCTGGGCGACAGATTAAGACTCCAACTCAAAAAAAAAAAAAAAAAAAAATGAAGTGGTCTATACTAGATCTAAATTTCTCAAATTGACTGATAATTTGTGTTTTATCCTAATTTAAAATCTAGCCCACTGAAAAAAGTTCGAAAACTCTATCAGGTATAAAAAAAGAAGACACCCATGATTCCAGGAGTCAGATTACCATTAGTGACTTCTTAGTATGTTTCCTTTCAGTCTTTTATCACGCATATAGAATTAGATTCCTTTGTATAAGCAGTATTTCTCCTCTAATGTTATCTCTTAATATTTGTCCATGTCATTTAATATAAGCTGAAATATAAATATATATGAAGACTGCAGATTATTACATTACGTGGATTGTATTTTAATTAATGAATAACCTGCTGTCGTATATTTAAGTGTTTTGCTATGATAAATGATGCTGTGGTGAATATCCTTGCACATAAATCTATGTGCACATCTCCATTTAGTTCCTTAATATATAATCCTAGAAGGAGAATCATTGCGTCAAAGCGTTTTGATATTTTTAAGGTGCTTAATATAAAAGAGCAAATTATACCAGTATCATGTGAATGCCCAATTTCCTGAAACCATGCCAATGCTAAATATGATCTCTGCCTCTTTGATATTTTAATTTTATATCGTATTTTACATTTTTTCCTTTTATTGCTCATTTGGTTTAATGTTTTTATGTGTTCATCAGACTTTTCAATTACTCTGCTAAAATTTTTTCATGTCTTTTATTTGTCCTTTTATTAGGGTATCTGGGTTTTTCTTAGTGCTGTTTTTAAGAACTCTAAAAGTCTATTATTTTCAAGTAGGAACTGAGTTACCAAAATATTTTAAATTTTAATGAAGCTACCATTGCTGATCTCCTTTTATAATGTAGCTCTGTTATTGTTTCCCAACTATTGTGCCTGGCACAGAGCTATGCATACTCAAGGGGCTACGTAAATGCTTTTAAATGAGAGAATGACCCATTATCTAAACATGTCATTGATGTATGATGTTGGTTCGTAAAGCTAAAATGAGAATGTTTAGTCCATTAGGAGTTATAATAAGAAAAGCTTTTAGAATGAATTGTCCCAGAAAGGGAAACTAGAAGAAAATACAATAAACAATATTCCACATATGTGACCTGACATTAGCAGAACATCACAGAGGACAAATGTTACAAATCAAAACTACAGCTCAGAATTTTTTTTTTTTTCAAATCAAGCAATATCCTAGGCATACAAAATGTAGACAGAATAAAAGACTTTATCAAATCTTATTGTTTTGTCATGTTCTTCTGATGACTAAAAGAAATAAAACTTGCCACAATAGTTGAAGCTACCTACATATCCTTCTTTTGTCTCATCTTCCCTTCCTCTTCAGAGGTAACTATTATTTTGAATATGGTGCCTAGTATTTGAGTGCATGTTTTTATACTTTAATGACATAGGTGTGTATCTGTAGGTAAAATGGAATATTGTTTTACATTTTAAAATATTTTACAAACGTTATCATACTTTGTTTTCGATTACATTTCCTTCCTCATTCAATATTCTGTATTTAAGATTGATCCATTTTAATGGCATTCTATTGTATGGAAATTTTACAACTTGTTTATTCACTGTACCATGCATGAGAGAGTGAACATTGAGTGTTCAAATGTTGCTGCAATGAACATTGTTGATCCTGTCCCCTTGTGCACATAGGTGAGTTTCTCTAGGGTGGGAATGGAATTGCTAAATCATAGGTATGCATCTCTTTTATTCTCAAAAGTGCCAAATTACTTTTCATGTTTTTAAGGTTTTTATATATACCTGACTTTTCCTCAAGTAAATTTTACATAAATTATACCAGTTAATTTTTTGAGTGCTTACCATGGACGGTTCTAAGGGTTTTACATGGCTCAACACATTTAATCCTCACCTATCCATTTTGCAGTTGAGGAAACTGAGATACAAATAATTTAAGGTCTTTACCCTATGTCACATACCAAGTGCCAGAACCCACTCAAACCAGGCAGTGTAATTCTCAAGTCCTATCTCTTAACCTTAGGCTGTGCTCTAAGTGCTAGAAAGATAGTACCCATGTCACTCTATAGTGGTGCAAGCTGGGTTGTATTCTGTGTGTGTGTGTGTGTGTGTGTGTGTGTGTGTGTGTGTGTATTTTTAAAGGCATATAGCTACATCTTTATGCACTTTTAATTTCTTTTAGTCTAGAACAGACAGCTCACAATAGAAAGGTCAAATAAATTTTTTAGGAGTAGTAATGGATATAATCTTCTACATGTAAATTTTAATTGCACCACTTCAATCCCCATTCTAAGTGCCAAACTTTCAGGATTAATTTGTTGCATCTGTAGGTAACACAGTACACAGTCTTCTGACCAGATTCTTTACCCAAGGGCCCTCATTTACTAATGAGTAATCACTGCAATTTTCAGAGAAAATGCTACTGGTACATCATGTTTGAACATTCATCAACTATGACGCAAGCCCAGTTAGGAGAGATGTTAGTGTCCTTAGCCTACAAATAAGGGCATAGAATTAAATCTCCCACACTATAGTTTTCCTGGGGTTATTACTTCCATCAGTGTTTGGAACAGTGGGTGGTGAAACTTCTCATGGCCTGACAGCTCAGCTGACAGGACCGTGTCATGAAGTCACTCTTACCAAATGACTAACTGAGGCCTTACTCCCATTTGCCTTCTATTATTCAAACCCATTTTAGAAAGAGACGGCAAGGTGGAAAAGAAAGTCGCTGCAGCAGAAATGTATTTCTCTTTGTACACGTATCACAGACACACACTGACAAACTAATTATAGCTTTAGGTCGAGCATTTTCTGTTTCTGCATTTTGTTTGCAAACAGCCAATTATTTCCATCCTGTACACTGGAAAAACACAACATGAAGTTGGTTAATCAGTAGTGTTTTTGTTAAGTCCAGATGTGCCCCGTTGTCTCTCCTCTTGGTTTTATTTTTTTCAGGTTGAGTCTCTAACTCCTCTTCCATCTCTACCTAGTTATTATTATTATTATTATTATTATTATCATCATAATCATCATCATTATTGTTTATAATCTTTCTAACCTGCCTGCAGACCAATGGTTGGCGTTCCAGGTTTCTGTTGTCTTACCGATGTCCAGCCTCACCTACCCTGGAATGTGCTGAGAGGAACAGTCAACACAGCCAAATGCCTTTTGCTTTCCTTAAGTCTACACTGACGTCAATCCCATGGCCATCCATGTGCCAGGCACTGCTAGTCACTAGGAAGATGTGATGGGAAGCGTGGGTAATTATGACCCAGCCATAAAGATTTGTAGGGTTGACTAAGCCAGTGAAAGAATGAGTACTTGGGAGTCACCTGACCTGGAGGAAAAACTAAGTTCTTTTTGTTTGTTTGTTTGTTTTTGTTTTGTTTTGTTTTGTTTTGAGTTGGAGTCTCACTCCATCGCCCAGACTGGAGTGCAGTGGCCGCTCCCGGCCATCGCAGCCTTGATCGACCTGCTGGGCTCTGGCGATCCTTCTGCCTCAGCCTTCCAAGTAGCCAGAATTACAGGCGTGTGCTACTACGCCCGGCTAATTTTTGATTTATTGTAGAGATGAGGTTTCACCAAGTTGCCCGGGCAGGTCTCGAACCCGCAGGCTCAGGCAATCCACTCACTTCGGCCTCCCAAAGCACTGGGATTACAGGCTGAGCTACTGAGCCTGGCTAAAACTATGTTCTAAAGCAAAAACAGGAACTAAATTCTAGCACAGCTAAAAAACAGAAATACAAAAAGGGGATAAAAACCCAATACTGCAGACCTGGCACTAGGTCCCTGTTCCCCATGATGGTACTGAAAAAGATGAAAAACTCTTATAATACTGTAAGAAAGGAATTGGCAGTAAGGGGAAACTGTCAGAGGAGGGGGGATGGAATTGGCAGTTGAAGGAAACAGCTAGGGGAGAGAGGGGCACACCTCATCAACAAGGCTACCTGCATAATCAGCATTTGTATACCTAACCCTGAATTGTACCCCGTATCTTTATAATAAAAAAAGAAAAAAGAATAATAATAAAAAGAAAAAAAAGAAAATATCTGAAATGTGGATCTTGACTGAAGTTGCCACCTAATGTAAAATCTATGATCAAGGTCTCTCCTTCTCCCCTTGATTTTTTTTTTTTCTGCCTGTAACCCATGGTAGAATTAGGAAGTCAGGAAAGGCCTTAAATGACCTCCAGAGTTTTCTTATAGCAGAATTAGTTCATCATCTTCTCTTTAAATCACTTTTCGCTTAAATCAGAGCTTGGCAAAGTATGGCCCAAGGGTCAAATCCAGCCTGAAGTCTCCTGTTTTTGTAAGTAAAGCTTCACTGCAACACAACTACCCCTGTTTGTGTACAGGTTATCTGTGACTGCTTTTGTGATTCATCACTGGAGTTGAGTAGTTGGACATGGAGATCAGAGAGTTTATAATATTTACCACCCTAACCATTTACAAAAAGTTGCCTACCCTTTAGAGTACAGAAAAAAGAAAGCCTCCAAGGAGTTCCAGTCCATGAATGTTCTTGCAAAGTCATTTGGCAAAGCAAAAGTGTGAGAAAAAGGTATATATTTTGTAAAAAGCAATGCAGACAAGATGGACAGATGCCAATCTGCCTTTTCTTCTAGTGGCAGAGAACATCAAGCCGTGGCAAGCGTGTACATATGTGTATGAGTATGTCTGTGTGTGTGCACGTGTGCTTGTGTGTGTGCATTCACACAGTTACCCATGCTACCACCCTCTAGAGTTATCTTGGCCATCGTGGCTCAAATTGATGCGACAGACTTTTCTTGAAAACTTCTGCACACAAGCCACACTCGGAGCAAGACATATATCTAGCACTTTGGGAGGATGAGGTGGGAGGATTGTTTGAACCTAGGAGTTCAAGACCAACCTGGCAACATAGTGAGACCATGTCTCTACAAAAAAATTTAAAAATTAGCTGACTGTGGTGGCATATTCCTGTAGTCCTAGCTACTCAGGAGGGTGAGGCAGGAGGATTGCTCAAGCCCTGGATTTCCAAGGCTGCAGTGAGCTATGATGGCACCACTGCACTCCTGCCCAGGCAACAGAGTGAGACCTTGTTTCTAAAAAAAGAAGACACGAAAGTGAGAAAGGCCCCTGTTTCTATGAAGTGAGAGAGACACATATGCAAGAAGTGACCAAACAAATATTCCAGTAAGGAGTGAGGCTGATGGAAACCTAAGGAAAGTAACTCACTCTTCCTGGCAGAAGTGGGGAAGACCCAACACAACAGTTCTGGGGCATAGTTCCTTTCATTCTCGTGAGAGAAACTGAGTGGAAACCAAGAAACTGTCCATCCACTGAGGACGTGAAGCACCCAATAGCTGTCTTCCCTCTCAAAGTTGAGCAGAATTGAAGGAAAAAGTATTCTTGGGCAGCCCCTTCGGGTGCCCTCCCACTGTGGGAGCTTTTCTGTCTTCTCAATGAATCTTGCTTTAAAAAAAAAAAAAAGTAGCCGGGCTCGGTGGCTCAGCCTGTAATCCCAGCGCTTTGGGAGGCTGAGGTGAGTGGATTTCTTGAGCCTGCGGGTTCAAGACCCGCCCGGGCAACTTGGCGAGACCTCATCTCTACAATAAATCAAAAATTATCTGGGTGTGGTAGCGCGCGCCTGGAGTTCCAGCTACTTGGAAGGCTGAGGCGGAAGGATGGCCGGAGCCCAGCAGGTCGAGGCTGCGGTGGCCGGGAGCAGCCACTGCACTCCAATCTGGGCAACAGAGCAAGACGCCAACTCAAAAAAAAAAAAAAAAAATTCTTATCTCAACTCTCAGCCAACATCAGTTGCGAAGCCTGGATTACTTAGGGGTGATGTGCTAAATCTGGACTGACTCTGGTACTGCTTTCTCATGAGGTCAGCTCAGTTTTCCCAGTCTTATAACCAATCAGATAAGATATGTCCAGTACGCATGAGTGCCCAGCTGATGATGGGCAGTGATCATTTGTTGAGAGAAACTCATTAAGGAGAAAAAAACCTAACATCCATCTTTTGTTCCGGGTACCTCGAGCTGCGGAAGTCTTCACTAGGACTGATCAGAGCATCCCCAAGGATGCTACCCCGTGGGTCTCAGGGATGCCTAGAACTCAGTGCTGCTCTTTCAGTTACATCTGTGGTCTCTGAAGTGTTGGCTACAAGAATGGCTAAGTGGTGCCCTCTCTCCAGACAACAGCAATATCTTAATTGGAGATGAATTGCAGATATTTACATATTTCTACCACTTCTCAGACATTTAATTTTAGATATCTTGAAGGCAGGAGATTTTGGCAGGTAATAGTGGAAGAGTTTTGCAAAACTCCACAAGTTTACCTTGTGTCTCGGGAATACTGTTGAGAATGAAGGGAGTTCTAATCGAAATCTGAGTGCGTGGAATGGCTTCAAAACATACCAAAGCAATGCTGTTCCATGGCAAGCTTAACGCTTTTCCCTGGACTTTTGAACAGCTGATCTCTAAAATATTTTAAAGTCAAATTTTGCAGTAACCTCCTAAATCATATAGACCAGGTGTGTTTTATGTTATTGAGTATTTTAGAGCCAGAAATAGGCTACTCCTTTGAAGGAGTGGGAGGAGTTGACTGTCATAGCAGTGACGTTCTTCAGTAGTATCTCCACTGTGTATTCACTGGGTACCTGCAGTGTTAGTGATATCTCTAGCAGTTTTCAGGTGGCTTTCAATTACATCTGTGAGTCCCCTTTCTAGTGAGCTCTTGACAGATACCACCCTGTTTTGTGCTCACAGTAACCGCTGAGGAAGCTGAGGCACAGAAAGTGAAGTTAGCTGCCCAAAGTCACCAGAGCTGAGATTTGGGCTTTAGGTAGACTGACTTTAAAGGCTGTGTTCTCAGTGCTACCTATCCAAGCTGCCTCCTGTGAAAGAATCATGTGAATGAATGAATGAATGAATCATACCTTTGAAGGAAAACAGGCTCTGGGAGATACAGAAAGACAACTCCTGCCTAAAGCATATGCCCAGGTTGGGGAGATGAGACTTGATACAAGACACACCCCATAGATGCAGCAGTGTGGATAAATGGGTAGCACTCAATAGGAGATGAGTCGGATTACTACTGAATTCCTTCTGTCCTCCACCTATGCTTTCCCAGTGGTTCTTCTTCTTCAAAGAGAACCTGCTTCTTCAACAGACCTAGCAGGAAAAGTAACCACTGCGTGTGTATGCCATACAGGTAAAACAGAGTGATCCCAACTGTCAGTGACCCATCATGCTCAACCTGTTACATATGTCACATTACCTTAGCCGGTCCTTACACCAGTGCCACTAGGTAGGGATTATATTTCCTCTTTTATAGAAGAGAAAACTGGGCTCAGGTTGGTGAAGCCCCTTGCCAGATCTCATGGCTAAGAAGTGGTGGAGTCAGGATTCGTGCAGTGGCGTGGCAGTCCTGAAAAGCCTGTGAGAGTCCTGTGACATCTTGTGTCTCCCATGGATATACATTCATCCGTACCATGGTGGGTTTTCTTGTTTCTTGTCTGGAAAGGGCAGCTGGGAGCTAGAAGACTCTGGAGGGCAGCAGAACAAAGCCATGGCCGTGAAGGTATTTTGACCATCAGGACAGCTCCTTGCAAACTCCCTGGGACTCTGCAGTGGATGGTGACAAGTTTACTCAATCCCTCCTTGTCCTAATACCTGTGAGTTCAGCATGTTGTCCTCTGCTCCGTGATACGGCTGTTGTCCACCATCTCTTGGGCTACCCCGGCCTATCTAGATTGTGATTTAAGGTGTTCGAGGAATGGAAACAGGACTGACTTGTGGTCTATGTAAGTTTAGTCTAACTCAATTACAGGAAACTAGAGGTGGGTGAACGTAGGATTTCATTGCGTATAAACATCTCAGAGACAAACCCATTTTACCTGCTTTCTACTTGGGAACATTTGCTATGACATTTGTTGTCAAGGGTGTCCCCATAATGATTCCTTTTCATAATTCATTCCTCAATTAGCTATATTTTACTGCTGCTTTGCCACAGAGCTTTCAAAACCATTACTGCCTCCTCCTCTGGAAATACGTGCGCAGACTTTGCCCACATTTAATCCTGCTATCCCCTCAAATACTGCTAGTCATTCCTCAAACTTTTACCAGTCCCTGTATGTCCAACATGAGAGAAGCCCAAGTCAAATACTAGGAAATCAACATTAAGAGTTTTAAACGTGTCTTCAAAACTTATGCTGGTCCCTGATTCTGAGGTCAAGAACCATCAAAGACTCTCTTGCTCTGGGTTGTTTTAATGGCAGTGGAGAGTTAGTTGATGTCTTAAGAGATGATTGGCCAACACAATAAAATGTCCAGTCCCTCGACTCAGTAAGCACACACGCCCGTGTGTGTGTGTGTGTGTGTGTGTGTGTGTGTGTGTGTGTGTGTGTGTGTGTGTGTATCCAGCACAAGGAGTTTCTTACTGGACTAAGGTTGTGGTGCCAGTGTCCAGAAGACACACTTGAAGTTGTGTCCTGGAGAGGGCACCAAGATCAAGATCAAATACAGGTCATAGACGGAGAGGGAGCCAGTAAGCAGAGGCCAGAGCAAAAGGTCAGGGATTGAACTGTCAGGAGCCACCCACACGCTGCTGCGGGCTTCCCTGGGCACCAGGGCAACAGACGACCTGCACTACCTCATTTTCTCTAGCATCGGGTGAGGTGGAGACTGTTCCTGCAGTTTCCTGGTGAGACTGCTGGTGAGCAGCTGTTACCCCATAGTCTGAGTTCAAGACCAGCTGAGGGAAAAGGCGGTATCAATGCACAGGTGGGAGCCCCCACACCTCATGCTTGGGGTTCATTTAAAGACCTGGGTTGGAAAGGTTCTATCCACCAAAGGGTGGGAGAGAACCCTTTGGGTTTTCTGCCAAGCTACCTTGAGACTTACTTGCTAGTTTTCTCCATATTCAGTTTCCTTCTAATGTATGTAGGTTCCTTTAACTGCAAATATTCATAATTCTTTAGGATCATCCACCCCTTGAATGTCATGAGGTCCTGGAAAAAAGCAGGTGGCACACTCTGTGTCATGAACAGTTTTTATTTTTTATTTATTTATTTTTTTGAGTTGGAGTCTCACTCAGTCGCCCAGACTGGAGTACAGTGGCCGCTCCCGGCCACCACAGCCTCCACCTGCTGGGCTCCGGCGATCCTTCCGCCTCAGCCTTCCAAGTAGCTGGAACTACAGGCGCGCACTACCACGCCCAGCTGATTTTTTTGTTTTATTGTAGAGATGAGGTCTTGCTGCCCAGGCGGGTCTCGAACCCGTGGGCTCAGGCAATCCACTCACCTCAGCCTCCCAAAGGCGCGGGATTACAGGCTGAACCACCGAGCCCGGCTCATGAATAGTTTTTAAAAAGGACTGTTGACAAAGCTGTGGCAGGTGCAAGGAAGCCATGAGGGATGTTCCCCAAGCCAGGACCTGCAGTGCTTCTGCCACCTGAGGGCAGACATGTGGGACAAGGAGAGGAAGCCATCACCATAACCCAGAGAGGGAGGACCCCTGGCTAGAGTTGGGACTGTCAGCTGAGACGTGCAGCCAGCCTTCAGTGGCCTCATGGGACAGGAATGAGGGTGGGGGACAAATACCCTCTTCTCCCATCTCCTTCTGAGCCCTCCAGTAGCTGAGCCTGCCCTGAAACCAGAAGGAAGTCTGTCGAAGCAGCTTGCATCGTCTGTCTCCTGGCACAGAGCAGGGTAGAAAGAGTGAGGAATAGGCCTAGATGGGCAAATGGAGAACCCCAGCAGAAGCATCTCATGAAAACAATAGACCTGCTCATCAGAAAAGTGCCCAACCATGTCAAATGCGGTGTTATGTTTTCAGGATATTTATATATCTCTTTCAGTCAATCTCTGATCTGCAGGGTAAGAGTCCCTGATGTAGATTGATGGGAATGTTTTTTTTTTCCTAGATAAGAATCTTGGGGTTTGTGCACTCCTTTAAGTCTGTAACAGCTGAGTGAACAAATGGTCTGCACACTGGTACCCAGGTCAGATGTACCGAGAGCAGACGTTCTTTTCTTGTTTCTACTTCACAAAGAAATAAATAAGCCAAGAAGAAAGGATGGAGTGAAATAGAATATAACCCTAAGTTATTTTAAGAGAGTGTTTAAACTCATGCCTATTTAAGGGAAAATTTGTGACTGGAATTTACAAGGTAAATAAAATTAACCATACGAAAGAAAGGAGAGATTTTCAATTAAAAAAATTTTTTTCGTCTATTTGGTTTTCTGAATGAAGGGAGAATGTATGGGCAGGCAACTCTGAGGATCTTGACTTAAATACTTGATTGTCTTTTCTCATATATGTTTTAAAAAAACTCCTACAGCTCCTTCAATGATTGGCAGTCACTTCCAGAAGTGAAGTGAGTTCAATCCTCAGATTTGGTTTTGTATTTACCCAGAAAATAAAATCACTCGGGGTCATGGGCCCAACCGGGTGTCCTCCAGCTTCAGATGACAGAAATGGCTGTTTTGGCTCAAAAGATGTAAGACTGGAAGGACCTTGGACAGTTGGAGCTATCTGTGAATTCACCTGGAATATTTTTTAGCATTCCATAATAAAAACCTGTTAAAAATTAGACATGTGTACCCCCATTGGTGGTATAAAAAAAGAATGAAGGAAAAGTGGGGTTCAAGATGATGTGAGCTACTTATTCTGTGTTTCAATTTCATCATTAGTATGGTGCTTCATGAATAATTTTAGACAGTGCCTGGTATACTTCCTTTCTTTAAAAATCTGCTTGGTTGTCCTGAGACTTTGAGGTGAAAATCTGGTTCCTTGAGAAAAGAGTTTTCTTCTATTGATGAAGCCCATTAGTATTTGGTTCTTGAGAGATTACAAACAAAAAGAGCCAGATCATCTAATTCCCAGTTCTTTGTCCCTCTGCTGGCTCTAAGATGGACACCACCGAATCTGAATTTCCTAGGAGCCACCACAGGCTAATATTGTACTTCGTCTGGCTTAAAATTGGTTGGCAGTGGCTCTCACTCCAGTGGTCCCTGCCTTTAATAAATGGCTTAAATTGTGTGTTAGCCAGGCTCGGTGGCTCAGCCTGTAATCCCACGCCTTTGGGAGGCTGAGGTGAGTAGATTGCCTGAGCCCGCGGGTTTGAGACCCGCCTGGGCAGCGAGACCTCATCTCTACAATAAACCAAAAAATCAGCCGGGCGTGGTGGTGCATGCCTGTAATTCTGGCTACTTGGAAGGCTGAGGCGGAAGGATCGCCAGAGCCCAGCAGGTCGAGGCTGCGGTGGCCAGGAGCGGCTACTGCACTCCAGTCTGGGTGACAGAGTGAGACTCCAACTCAAAAAATTAAAAAATAAATAAATAAATTGTGTGTTAGATCCAGGCTCTCTGGTGAGAAGTAGGTTGAGCACCCCTGAAGCCTTTGCTCTTTGACCTTTAGCCACCTGTATCTTTGAACTTTCTTGGAAGCAGTACAGGGATGGGGGTGGGAAGCACCAACCTAGCATTTTTTAAATTCCTTTTTTAATGATTTGGAATGATCAGAAACTTCCAAGCCAACTTCATTTCTACCCTTCACCCTTCCCCATTCCGTCATGAGAGTATTTTAATCTTCTATGAGAACCCATTCTCCAATGACTCTTAATAGAAAACAGAACACTGGGGAATTAGCATAAACTACCTTTTCTTTGGTTACTGACATTGAGTCAGAGGAGGTCATTGGTTTGATGTAGGAGAGAGAGGGTAAGTCTCTCTGCCTCTTCTGTCTCCTTCCCAGATACCTCATCACCTCATTGCCTCTGAGGATTCACTTCCCTTCACTCTCACTACAAAAGAGGTAATCACCTTATTTCAGGCATCCTTTTCATAGAATAAGTGGCAGCCCATCAGGGTAGTAGTATTTCACTCTTCCTAGAATAGAACCACTGCAAAATGTCCCAGGAGCCATATGCTGTTTTTATGAGAACCTGAAGAGGTTGGAGAAAAGAATGGAAAAATAAGAAAGCTTCTGCTGAAGGAAGCTGTTGGTCAAAAGAGGGAATTTGAACTTAGAAAGTTACTGTCTGAAACATATCTTAAAGCAAAAGCAAGAATGGAAGAGAGAGAGAGAGAGAAACCTTTGTTACTGAGTTGAGTGACGTTTCCCTTTATTAAAAAGTTATAAAGTCTGGCAGTAGAACTGCCAATAAAAGCTCAGTTTAGGGTTTGTTTTTTTTTTTCCTAGCTATGCTCTTTTAGCAGTTGTATCTGGACTGTTAAATTAAGGGTTTTTGCACGGAAAATACTTCCAACTGCCTTAGCAAGTGAAACTACTTGCTACAGTAGTTATTTTAAAATATAAATATATGTGCTCACACCTTGTGTGTATGTGTTTCAAAATATATCCACACTATACATATGTATGTATAGTTATGTGTGTATTTTTGTTGTTTTGTTTTTGTCACATCAGCTGAGAGAGAAGGGAGGCTATGCTGAAAGTCCTTCCTCTCTATTAAAGAAGAGACTTTGGTTACAACTTAAGTGACTTCACTTCTTTCCCACCAGCATGGCCAGAGCACTAACGCCAGATTCTAACATAGAAATGGTAGCATCAGTCTTCCTGCTGCACTCCTGCGTTGTGGCATACAGAGAAACAGGGTCACTCAAGGGAGTATGTCAGGCGGGGATGATATGTCTTGACTTGAAACTGTCTTGCCTCTCAACTCAATTAAAATCAAGCCATTAGCTGGGTATAATGTGGAGATTTTGTGGTTCAATTTTCTTTGGTGATATCCATTTCAAAAAGGTGGGGGTGGGGATTAGCAGCAGAATTAATTGACCTTGTTTTCAGGCATTTAGTATGCCTAATAATACTATATAGTATGTGTAATTAATATTCACTACCTGTTGTGAGAACTATCATGTTTTAATCAGTGCTATTCTTTATTCCAGAATGAAACTATTCTTTTTGTGGTTACCTAGATTCCAGGTGGAATTAAGCACAGCTAAGAGTATCTAGTAGCATCTCCAAGTGACTTTCGTATTACCCAAACCTTTTTAAAAACCTCCACACAGGCTTATAAAAACTTATATTTCTGCCTATCCTTGAATGAATGGAATTGTCACCATGCATGTTTATTTTAATGAAATGGACAACTTAGAGCCCTACCACAACATATCCCAATCCCAGTTTTCTTGAATAATCTAATTTTTTTTAGCGGTTACCTACACTCTGTGAGGGAAATATAATCTAGTTCCTGCTTTTTTAGAAATTCGAGATAACATTGGATAAAATAAAATGTGCACAGTTAAACAGGTGCAAAAAGTAGTTGATGGATTCATGCAACTGAGTAGTACTGGAAGAGAATTCCAAGCTCACAGGAACTGGAGGTCATAGTAGATTAAAGTTGAGAAGAGTCTTTAGAGTAGAAGTTGGGGTTGACTTGGGCCTTGAAGGAACCAGGATTCAGATGAGCTCAAGGAATGAGAGAGTGTTCCGGGCCACATACTATGGTTATTCAAAGTTTCGGTTGTTCAACCTAGGGGTCTGTGTTGGGAAAGTGGGTCTGATGGAAGGTGACATTGACACCCAGACTTAGGTCTTCCAGAGGGCTAGTGTGCAGTGGTTTGATGTTGTTTTTTATATGCTCTTACAGACTTAGATCTTACAGACAGGAGAAGTACCCTGAAGGATTTTAAGTCCTGAGGGCCTGGTAGTGCTAATGAATTAGGCAGAAGGGCAATGACAAGGCTATTACAATGATCCAGATTGGGGTTACTGAGTATCTGAATCAGGTGGCCATGAAAAGAAAGTCATATTCAAGTTACAGAGGAAGATTTGGCAAGGGGTGGCCAAAGAGTTACTGCTTGGAAAAACCAGTTATTCTGAAGCATTATGCCACTTTGACCCTAGTCTTCTCTCTTTATCTCCCGAAGGACAAGATGGCCATCCTGCTATGTTTTATAATTTCCTGCTCATTGATGCGTAATTTGTCATCATCTCTCTGTAGCTTTTAGATGCTCATTTCCTTCTGAATTCTCCAGGTCAATTTCATATGGTCTCTCTCTCTTTTGCTCTGTCTCTCTCTCTTTCATAGATATATATGTTTGATTTGATATCTGGTTCAATAATTTTTAGATTCTGTTCCCGTTTAGCTGGAAGCATTTTCAAGAGAGCTGATGTCATTCTTGTATTGACTTCTAAACATATCATCACATATTCAAACAGGAGAGTATAAAAATGATTACTAAGGTTGAACCTATTATTTAGCTTTTGAAAGTTATTTTTTAACTCTCGATGACCAAAAGGCATCTATAAACATTTATAAGTTGAGACAAAAGTCACAAGTATGTTGACAAACACCGTTACGATGATTTTCAGTATCTAACAGAAAATTTTTATTTTAACTGCATTAAAGTATGTTCTATTAATAAAAGCATGTACTCATTAGTAACTTCTTGTCATACAAATCTCTAATTCTTAGGGCTGTGTGTAGGCATTTTGTATCTGGATATATAATATTCATATTAATTAATTCAACACAGAGCCTGTGCCTCTGTGTTGGCATGGTTCCAGTTGCTTATGTACAGTAAAGACAAGTCCCCTGCTCGCATAGACCTTACATTCTGATAGGAAGAGACAGACTATAAATAAACCAGAAAATACTTGACAGTCAAAAAGCTATGATGGAACCAGACAGGCAGAGATCTAGAGGGAGAGCATCCCAGGCACGTCTCTACTCCTGTGAGATGTCCATAAATGTGTAGGGCCTTGCCTATGGGAAGGTCTCGTGACTCATTTATTGAGTGAAAACATGAACAAATAGATGTATTCATTGGCTTGCCTGTAAAACCTTTGCCAATATAGACTGCCAGCTCTTTTTTTTTTTTTTTTTTTTACATTGTCTGTGACTACTTTTATTTTTTTTTTTTATTTATTTTTTTTTATAATCAGTATTTTTTATTATCGTTTTGTAGGGTACAGTTAAGGGTTAGGTGTACAATTACGTTTCATTCAGGCACCCTATTGATAAGAGGTGTTTTCCCAGTCCCAGATAGATATTAGCTACTGTTAATCCCATCCCCCCCCATAATTTCCCAGTACCATCAGTCATTTTCTTATAGTATTACATTGGATGTTCAAGGTCCATTATATGAGTGAAAACATGTGATATTCTGATCTTTGTTTCTGTGAGAGGTCACTCAGTATTATAGACTCTAGTTCCATCCAGGTAGCTGCGAAATCCATGATTTTGTTCTTTTTCATGGCTGCGTAGTATTCCATCGTGTATATGTACCACATTTTTTTAATCCAGTCCTCTTTTGATGGGCAGCATGGTTGTTTCCAGGTTCTTGCTATTGTGAATAACTGCCAGCTCTTAGAACTTAATCACAGGTTGAGTAATACCTGAAACATCCCTTATCCAAAATGCTTGGGACCAGAAGTGTTTTGGGTTCTGAATTTTTGGTGGAGGATTTTGAAATAATTGCACTGTACTTACGCTGACTGTCTAGTGTCCATCCTAAATGGAAAATCTGAAGTCCAAAATGCTCCAGTGAGCATTTTCTTTGAGCATCATGTTGGTGCTCAAAAAGTTTCGGAATTTCAGATTTCGGATTTTCAGATTAGGGGCACTCAACATGTATGCTAATAATAGTGATCATATGCAGTATTTCCCACCCACCCACCTACCCCCCCCCGCCAAAAGAGATTTGATAGAAAAGCAAGTGGCCGCCTCAGCTGGCTCTCTTCCTTTGGGCTTACTTCACCCTCTTGCCCTCAGATAACTCAAGTCATCTCCTCCTTACATTTCAAGCCCATGGCTCCTCCAGAGAACCTCCCTGAGCCCCTTGGATTGAGTCAGGAGGGTTCCCATGGCCTTGTGTGGACCTAAAATGTACTACTGAAATGATCATTTCTGTGTTTCTCTCTTTCTATAAACAGTAGGCTCCTCCAGCATGGGCACAGTTATGTCCCCAATGCAACCAAGAGGTTGGTTCAAGAACTGTTTCTTATTGAGATGAAAGTCACTGAGTCTGGCCATTTGTGTCCTGTATACATATAGCAGTGAATTGTTTTCTTAGACTTCTTCTCTTTGTTCTCATGCAACATACCCATTATTTAGGGAAAGCAAACAAGCTGTAAACATAAGAGAACACTGACAAACCGGTATGGTCAAGATCCATGGAGAAATGTGGAGGAGTTGAGAGCAGGAGAATCAGTTGAGTGGGCAGGCATGAGTCACCTTTGATGTGCTCAGTAAACACCATCTGACCATAGGGGACAAATATCTGGTCTTTCTCCTCCTTGGTCTTTACTGTTAGAGGCAAACCCACTTGTTCTGGAGGGCTGGTGTGCAGTGGTTTGATGTTGTCTTTTATATGATCTTAACGGTTTTCAGTTTTTTAATTGATGATTTTTATTTGCCTAAAAGCTTTAAATATTTCATGATCTTGGCATAGCACACATTTAGCATTAATGTTTACAACTATGCCTGTCATTACCATTTGATTGAGTTGGTGACATCTCTGGTGTGGTGGCAATCCAAGTGAGTGTGACCTGTCAAGGGAGGAGACTGAAAAGCTTTTCTAATGCTGTAGTATGTGAACTGTCTTCCTCTCTCACTTACTTGCTTTTTAAATGACACAATTAATCCTTTCTTAATGGAGGGTTGGGGTGGGGGAGAAAGGAGGAAGGAAACTAAAGCAAAAAAAAAAAAGTTAAACACTCATAATCTCAGCAGCTGCCTTTAATAACTTGGTATGTAGCTCTAAATACTTTAAAAAGTGCTTTCTTTCCTAAATGTTACAACAAGTAGGGTTACATTACCAATTTTGCTCACTAACAGTGAATTTCCAGCTCAATAAATGGTTTTCACACTCTGTTCCAAGCAGTGGCAAGCGCCAGTGGCCACTTTCCTCAGGGCAGTATCACTCTTTTGTATTATTGATACATAATAGATGTACATATTTTCCAGGTACATGTGATAGTTATTTATATTCATATAATTTATAAAGACCCAATCAGTGTATTTGGGATATCCATTGCCTCAAGTATTTGCCTTTTCATTATGCTAGAAACATTTCTTTATTCTCTTCTAGCTATTTAAAAATATACAATAGATTGTTGTAAACTATAGTTACTCTACTGATCTATCAAACACTAGGCCTTATTTCTTCTATCAAACTGCTTATTTGTACCTGTTAATCAACCTCTCTTCATCCCCTCTCCCTCCTACCATCCCCAGCCTCTGGTAATCACCAATCTACTCTCTATCTTCATGAGATCAATTTTTTAGCTTCCACATATAAGAAAGAACGTGCAACACTTGTCTTTCTGTGCCTGGCTTATTTAACTTCACATAATGCCTTCCAGTTCTGTTCACAGTGTACAGCACCACTGTTGTTGGAATGAATTTTGTAAAACAAACAAAATAGTTGGTGGAAGGGCCTCACTGTTCATATAAATAGCAACTTATAAATGAATGTTTAAAGTCACATTTTCATTGAATAGAGTACTACATATATGCCCATTCAGAACTTAAAACCTGACAAATACTCCAGTCCTTGAAACCTTGCTCACTTACTAGTGGTCTTTTGATTGGCACTCCAGCCATCTGCTGTGCTCAGCTAAGACTGTGGCCTTCTCTGCCTCTCAGACTGAGCTGTTCATCAAGTTGACTCAATGCTGGCTGCCTCATTCCCACTGAATGGGAACAAGATCATACTTGTGCATGCTTATATGAAGGTTTTCTGGCCCCAGATCTGTTGAGTGAAGCCTTGGTTGACTAACAAGTGAGAAGGAAACTACAAGGTGCTCTTGTTTACAATGAGGGCAGTCAGTGGCACCACTAGACATCCTGAGATGGGCCCTGGTTGGGGTCAGAAGGTTGGGTAGATGGGAACAAAAATCAGTGAGAAGTTATGATCACACTACTGCATTCTAGCCTGGACAACAGAGTGAGACCCCATCTTAAAAAAAAAAAAAATCAGTGAGAAGAATTGCAGAAATTATTTACAAATCATGAATCTGATATGGTTTAGAATCTAGAATATAAAAAAGTGCTCTTACAGTTTCACTTATAAAAGCACAAACAACTCAATTAAAAAAATGGACAGAGGATTTTAATAGTCATTTCTTCAACAATATATAAATGGCCAATAAGATCATGAAAAGATGCTTAACATCATTAGTCATTAGGAAAATGAAAACCAAAGCCACAATGAGATGCCACTTCTACCCCCCTAGGCTGGCTATAATTTAAAAAGACAGACAGTGTTTTGAGGGCATTCTGGGTATTGGCAAGAATCTGGAGAAACTGGAACCTTATACACTGCTGGTGGGAATGTGAAATGGTACAGCCACTGTGGAAAACAGTCCGGCAGTTCCTCAAAAGGTTAAACACAGAATTACCAAATGACCTAGCAATTCTACTCTCATACACCCAAGAGAAGTAAAAACATATGTCCACATAAATGCTTGTACACAAATGCTCTTAGCATCATTATTTATAATAGCAAATAAGTGGAACCAACCCAAGTATCTATCAACTAATACATGAATAAACAAAGTATGGTATTTTCATACAATGGAATGTCATCTACCATAAAAAGGAATACATTTCTGATACATACTACAACATGGATGAACCTTGGAAACCTTATGGTAGGTGAAAACCAAACACAAAAGGCCACATATTATATGATTCCATTCATGTGAAGTGTCCAGAATAGGCACATCTATAGAGACAGAAAGTCTACTGGTGGTTGCTTAGAACTGGGGGTGATGGGTGAGATGGAGAGTGACTGTTGAAAGCTGTGGGTGATGAAAGTGTCCTGTGGTCTATGCATGGTGGTTGTGCAACTCTGTGAATATATTGGAAACCACTTGGGGCCTTGAGCAGTGGCTCAAGCCTGTAATCCTAGCACTTTGGGAGGCAGGAACAAGGGGATTGCCTGAGACTACAGGTTCGAGAACAGCCTGGGCAACTTGGCAAGATCTCATCTCTACTATAAATCAAAAAATTAGCTGGGCATGGTAGCACGCATCCGTAGTTTCGGCTACTTGGAAGGCTGAGGTGGAAGAATCGCGTGAGCCCAGCAGTTCGACGCTGGGGTGGCAATGAATGTGCCACTGCATCCTAGCCTGGGCGACGGAGTGAGACTCTAACTCAAAAAAACCCAAAAAACCCACATGGTATATACTTTAAAATGGTGAACTTTGTTTGTGAGTTCTATCTCAATATTAATTAAAAACATCAGTGAAGGGTAAACTTTCATTATTTCAGCTCTTAAGAAACTGCCTTAAGAGACCCTTTTTGTTAATGGAAAAGTAAATAAACAGCCAGAGTATAAACAATATATCCATCCCCATAGTTCAAAGGGAAAATGGGCATGTGTGTTGATGTATCTGAGAAAAACAGACAAAAATGCTCTTCTCTGGAATAACTGAAAGAATGGTTGCACCTTGGGAGGAGAGATAAAAATAGTGGAAATCTCAGATGAGTAGGGAAGAAGATATTTCTAAGAGTGCCAGTATGTTTTTGACGAAGAGTTTAGCAAGCTATTAGTTTGTAAAATGTAAACTGCAAAACCGCAGCTGTTTTCCAGCATAATTCAATTGTGTGGGTTTAGTCATTTGTACTTGATGTGCTCTCTGAGCTCAGTTCCATTTCTTTTTTCTAAATAAAAAATAATTTGTTCTAAATCAGGCCTGGAAGCCATATATTTGAAGCTCAAGACACAAAATTTATTTATTTGGGTATTCAACAAATACTTTTCAAGCACTCACTGTGTGCCAGGCACTGTTCCAGAAACCTGGGACACACTGGGGAACAAAGAGAACGATTCCTCCCCTCCAGGATCTTGGATTCTGGAGAGGCTTGGGTGGGTGGTAAGGGGTGGAGATGGACCATATACCACAAACACAATGAGTAAATCAATTATGTAGTAGATGGGAAGGTGATAAGTGCTATGGAAAAAACAAACAAAAAAATAGAATAGGTGTTTGAAGTGAAATGGTACAGGTTGTGTGATTAAATAAAGTGGTCAGGGGCCACTGAAAAGATGAAATTTGAGCAATGGAATAAAGGAAGTGAGGAAATAAATCAAGCAGATATATGGATAGCTCTCAGGGAAAAGTATTTCCAGTGAGCGGACAGCAAGGTCTGTGAGAGAATAGGCTGCACATCTCCATGAAACAGCAAGGAGTCCAGGTTGGCTGGAAAAGTAACTAAGAGGAGAATGGGAGGAGAGGAATCAGAGAGGTTTTAGGAGGGTCAGATTATGTAGGGCCTAGGAGGCCATTGTAAGGATTCAGCCTTTTTCAAAAATTGAAATATAATTCATATACCATAATATTTATCCCTTTGGAGTACATAATTCACTGATTTTTAGTATATTCAGCCCCTGGCAACCACTAATCTGCATTCTGGCTATATGGATTTGCCTATTCTGGACATTTCTATTAATGGAATCACGCAATATTTGGGCTTCTGTGTCTGGAATCTTTCACTTAGCATAATGTTTTTAAGGTCCATCCATGTTGTAGCATATATCATTAGCACCTTACTCCTTTCAATGGTTGAATGATAGTCTATGGTATGGATATACCACGTTGTGTTTATCCAGTCATCAGTTGATGGGCACCTGGGTTGCTTCCACTTTTTGGCTCTAGTCAATAATGTTGCTGTGAACATTCATGTACAAGCTTTTGTGTGGGCATGTGTTTTGCTTCTTGAGTATACTTGTATGCCTAGGGGTGGAAGGATTTTGGCTTTTTTTTTTTCCTGTGTGAAACGGGGAATCATAGCAGAGTTTTCAACATGATCTGACTTGCCTTTTAAAAGGATGGCTCTGGCTGCCTGTTGAGAATAGACGATGGGTAACCAATGAGTGGAAGTAGGGAGACCAGTTAGGTGGCAACTGCAGTGATTCAGCTGACAGATGATGGTGGCTCAGACCAAAGTGGGAGCAGTGAAGGGGTTGAGGAGCAGTCCGATTCTGGAATATAGTTTGAATGGAGTCAATAGAATTTCTACTTAGTATGAGAGAAAGTAAGAATATAAAAATAACTCCAAAGATTTTGGTATGTTTTACTGGAAGGATGGAGCTTCCATTAAGTGAGATGGGAAAGGCACACAGAGAAAGATCAGGAACTCAGTTTGGGTGTCCTGAGGTTGAGATGTCCATTAGACATCCAAGAGGAGATGTCAGGCAGAGAGTTGGATAAATGAGTCTGAGGTTCAGGAAACAGTCTGGACTAGAGATATAAATTTGGGAACCATTGGCATATAGATGGTATGTAGAACCTTGAGACTAAGTAAGATCACCAAGGTTCCCATTTATTTTAAGGACAAAATAATATAAGTTATGGATGGAGAGTGGTAACCTTTTCAATTTATTGAGATCCAACAGTGAGCTCATCTTTGAACTGAAAACACACATTATAGATAAGCTTCTCCAGAAATGTATATTTCAACATGTTTGAGCTATAAGCACCCAGGGTATCGACATCGAAGTCGTTTATCAATATCTTAGGGACATATGTGTCAATATTGTGTGAAGTCTCTTTTGAAATCTGTGTTTTCTAATTATGCGTTGTTGTTGTTTTTCTATTCTCCCATACACACCTCAGTTTGTGATCAGTGTTTAGAGGAGTAGGAATGGTTGCTTGAGTGAGACATTTGCAAAAAGTGGATGGTAAGTTTACCTAACTTGATTCATTTACACTGTTTCCATGTAGAGAAAGTAGTTTGACAGTCAAGGGCATAGAACGATAGAAAACAAGCCTTTCTTAATAAAGAAATAAGAAGAAGAAATTAATAATCTCAAGAAAGAAATAACAATAAGAGGCAAATGGGATGCTGACTGGTCCAGAAACCCTCTCAGGTGGGAATAATTGCAGATCTGAGGAGGTTTAGCCTGGAGAAGACAGAGGGTAGGAAGGGTAAGTGCTATATTCAAATATTTGAAAGGACACAAGCTTGTTTTGTGTTGCTATAGCTAGAACTAGAATTTGTGGACAAGGATTGCAAATAGACAAATTTCCATTTAAAGAGGAAGGAACTTTCAAAGAATTAAAGTGGCAAAACTGTATGCAGGGTGGGTTTGGACAAAGTCCAGGAACCACCCTGTTGCCACAACATGTAGAAGCAGGTGATGCTCACTCAGGGGTGCAACCAGAAGGACTTCCACGCTGGGCTTCCGGGAGCTCTGCCGACTTATGGATTCTATGACTCTCAATTAAAATGTCTTTAAAAAGATGGGATGAAAAGAAAAAAAGGTGGGACGGATTTCCAGCAGGCGTTTGAGGATATCTACATTTCTTTGATAGTAACAGGCCCTTGTTCTTCTAATGGTATTGTCCAGCTTAGTATCATTGACCAGCACATGTAGGGTTGAAGGGTTGCACAATTGGGTTGTAATAATACATTCCAAGAGTCAGAGTGGGAGAGTGAGCGAGTGTACAGACTTGAGTTTGTGCTTTTTTTGCTTTGTTTTTTTAGAAATACACTCTGCTCTCTGTACCTGAATTGTTTTTCATTTTGTAGAGAACTTGGTATTCTTTATTTTATTTTATGTGTTCCAAGTGCTAAAGTAGTTTAATCCTAACACTTTTAAAAAATTCAAACCTTTCCTTCTTATTCCCACTACAGTGTTCTGTCCACGATTATATTTCAGATTTGGCAACAATTACCATATGAAAAGTCCTTATAATATGCCAGGCTTTGTGCTAGCCATGCATTGCACATGCATTTTCTTATTCAAAATGTCACCTAGAAGTGCTATCCTTGGAATATTTATCCTTTAGAAAGAAGCATCTGCCTCGAACCAGTGGCAGACCAAATAGCTTTTCTCTTATCTTTACTACTGTGTGGGTTTTTCCATAAGTGAGAACTGGCAAGGGCCCTCATCACAGCCCTGCGGTCCTCGCTGGGCTCAGAGGATGCCGGCAGCCACAAGCCCAGCTGGCACACAAATTGTTGCAGGTTCTGTTCCCATGTTTCAGTCAATCTGTCTAGAGAACAATGTAACTCCTGAAACATTCTAATGCTCAACTATAATGTAGAAAGGACAATATAAAATTTCAGGCTTCTGTGCTTGAACTACTCCCCTGGGGAAGCTAGCGTGGTGACTGGGAACTTGTCATTAAGCAAGGAAACTCAATGTGTATTCCTGCAGCACTTAGTGCTCTGGTCTATAGACTGTAGAGATGTAATGCTTATCCCTATTCCCAGATCTTTGATCTTTTTACATGAAGCTAATATTTGAGAATTCTTTCTTTCCCTGGAGTGTCAGACCTCCTGTCAACTCGCCATAAAGGCAAGGAAGTGATTTCTTTTTTCAACAAGTGAGGACAGATGTGGCCAAGTGTTGATTATTATTGTAAGAGATGAATACAAATGTTATCATTACCGAGCACTAAGCTTTGTTTATTTCTTCAGAATTCCCCTGGAGCCTGGAGGCTGGGAATCTTGCCCAGAGACCTTGATAAATGTCCTCTGGCACTCTGAGCAGTCCTTAGTTTGATGCGACAGCATGTGGCAGTCTTCCCTTTACCAGTGGCACAGCAGCATCTGACCAAATTGCACTCTTCTCAGAACCGTGTGTGTTTTTACCGTCCTCGCTAATGAGGCCCATAGCCGAGGAGGAGAAAGACAAAAAGCGGGGTGGTTGTATTTGATGCTAGTAGTTGCAAGCCAAGGTGGAGGTGGTCAGGTAGGCAATTCGATGGGGAAAGACATTTTTCAGTAAGAACTTCAATGAGTAATCCTTTATCATCAGCATTAGACGTAGCTGTCTCATCATTAAAACTAGATGGGTATTCAGAGGTACGTATTGTAGTATATGAAAATACGAAGGACTGAGTACAGACATTATTAACCAAGCTTTTCTGGGGACTTGGGAAGAAACTGCCCGAGGGCACCCTGCCTTGCACGCACATAATGTGTCCCATCTGCCTGAAATCTTCTTTTGGAATAAGAAGAGCCAGCAGGGCTGGGCGAGGGAGGGACTGGAAAGGGGCCTGGGGGGGACTCACCCCCTTGATGGGCTGTGGAGCCTCAATTAATACGTTCCTGGCATGCCTCCTACCTGGCATGGGCTGACGATTACTACTAGTGCTCCCCTCCAATGAAAGGTTCATCCAGAGGCACATGTGCTCCCTGACAGACTTCAGAGGAAGGCGTGTGAGTAAGTGTTCAGTTCTAAGGCACCGATGGATGTGCACAGTCTCTGTGGTTGGGGCCTCACAGCCTGGGAGTGTGGTGTGATGAATCTGGACACCCAGATTCTGGGAGTATGACACTTCATCAATTCCAGTGGGTTCAAGTCATCAGAAAAACTCCCTCGTTGGGTATGAGGACGCACAAGCAACAGATGCTAGGGCTCATGCCCCTGGGCAGAATTTCCTTTGGAAGGTGGGGAGACAGGTGCCAGCCAGAGCTCTGGGTCATCTTCTTGATGTCCCCTCCAGATCTCACGGGGTTTCATGAGTGCCTGGTGTCTGATGTTCAATGTAGAATCCAAGAGCCTGAAGAAGAGATGCTCTCTCAGAACCGATCATGATAAAAAGTAATAATTAATGGCTAACATGTATAGAGCATTTACTTTGTCTGAAGCAGTATGCTAATGGCACGATATAGGTCCTCACAGGTTCTACTAGTGTCCCCAGGCATAGATGAGAAAAACGAAGCTTAGGGAGGTCAAAAGAGTTGTCCAAGGTCACCCAGCTGGAATTGCAAACCAGGTCTGCCTGACCTAACTCCAGAGCCCCGGCTCTGAGCTGCTCTGCTTCCTGACCTAGTCTAAGTGCCTGTGAATGTCACAGTCTCACCAAGGCTGACTTTACCACAGCTACTCACATCTGGTTTGGGGGAGCAGGCAAGGTGCAGGAATAAAGTTTAAATCATTACCAAGAAGTTTCGCTAATTAATTTTGGGGGGATGTGTTGAGCAAGTCTGAGCTAGCCAGCATTGCAAAAGGGCACATGTATGTACTGAACGCATGTATGCATGAAAAGCGTGTGTGGTGAGCTTGAAACAGCAGCATGAGCAGAAGGCTTAAAAGGAAAAGGTAAATCGTAGTGCCGGGTTTTTGCTGATTTTGTCAGGTTTGCTGTGGAAACCCTAGATTCTAATTATGCAGGGTGGTGACTTGGGATTCACTCAGGAAGAATATTTCTTTTTATCTTAGTATATCAAATGTTTCTCTCTTTCTTTTCCACTCTTAGTAATATATCAGTAAAATGATTTTATAAAAATCTGTAGTTCATTTCCTCATTTCACCTTTATGCTTTTTCTTCATTGTGATTCCCTTTCTTGAATTGATAGCTCTTTGCTTTAATGATGCTTTGTTAGGTTTGGCCTTATACCAAGCCACTTTTTATTTCTCCTGGTTTGATTTTTACTTCCACCCCACAGATTTTTACATTCATATCTTTTTTTCTTTCCCTTTACCTATAACCTCTCTGTCTTGACTTCCTTATTAAGTGTTAATAATTCTGGGTTATATTTTTATTTATTCTGGACAGCATTCTAAATCTTATCTCTCCAAAGAAAGCTCTAATGAAATGTTCCACCATTATGCATCTGTGATCTCTTACGAATGCAGATAAGATCCACATAGCAGATAGGGGCCACATAGCTGCCTTTCTCATAAAGCCCATAAACAGTAAGTGAAGGAACAGAACTGTGATGAATCAGATTCACCCTTCTGGTCATCTGTCAGATGTACTTCACGACCCTGTCACTAGACACCGTGTAACTTCTGTAATACATTTCAAGGTGACCTGTCTCTCTGCTATTCCAGATAGATCCTGGGTTGGATTCCTCTTTGGAAGAGGGGGCTCACAAATTAGACTGATGGGAAAGAAATTTTGTAGCAAAAAGAAACAGATTTTGGAGCACTGTTTGGAGTTGGAAATATGGACTTTGTTGTAAGTTGCAGATTTGGAAAGTGTTCCAACAATTTGGGAATTTTTTTTTTTCAAAAGAGAAGCTCTCAGCAGAGTTGATTTATATGAAAGGATTTGGAGACTAGAGTCCTAAGAGCTGTTTTTCCCCTCTGACTTAAGTGGGATAACAAAAAGAAATCAGGCATCTTGGTATTTTAATGCTGTTTCCCAATGGAAAATGAGAAATAAACAGAACCCTTACCAAGTATTCATCAACAGATAAATGGATAAGTAAAATATGGTATATACATATGACAGACATATTCAGCCGTAAAAAAGAATGATACTTTGACACATACTATAACATGAAGATACCTGGTAAGTGAAAGAATCCAGACAAAGGGTAAATATTATATAAGTCTACTTGTATGAGGTACCTAGAATAGGCAAAATTCATACAGACAGAAACTAGAACAATGGTTACCTGGGGCTGGCAGGAGGGAGAATGGGTAGTTAATATTTAATGGGTACAGAGTTTCAGTTTGTGATGATGAAAGTTTTGGAACTTGGTAGTGGTAATGGTTGTACAACATTATGAATGCACTTAAAACCACTGAGTTGCACATTGATGATTAAATGGCAAATTTTATACCATTACCATAATAATATTTTTTTAATGGTGCATGTGAAGGTAGCTGTACGAGTAAATTCTTCAGCTCCTCGTAAATTGGTGATTCTAGGTAGCCATTTTCTGTGATCACAGGTCCCTCAGGGCAAGGCTTTAAGATGGTACATTGTGCCTTTTCACATGAGTGATGCTGACATTTTCTCCATGGTTAGGATGAAAAAATAAACCAAGGAAGGAGTTACGATTCCATACTACTTTGCATCTTGATCAATAGTCATTCTGTCTTCTGGTTAAATATGAGCATTTTTCTTTGCGGCAACTGCCTCCTCCAGCTGTTATTCTTAAATAGACTGGCATTTACTTAAGTGAGTCTACTTTTCAAACAAGACTTGACCTTTCCTAAAGGAGCTTTAAAGAAATCCATATACCCTGATTAAAAATAGAAAACGGTATGCTTTCTCAAGGGTTAATGCAGGCAAAGCAAAGAAGTGTTGGTTCTAATTTAAGTCCATACTCTTTAAGTCTTCTTTTGGAAAACATTCCCTTTTGTCCATTTGGGCTAAAACTGCTTCATTGAGCATTTTGTAAAATCAGTGAGAAACACCAGGATAAGGTTCCCACCTCTTTATAAGGGTCATATTTAGAACGAAGGAGGGAAGAAAAGCATCTGATAGTTTGGTAAATCATTTTCAGGAAAGATGTGTCAGCAAAGTTTAAGGACTGAGTAGGCAATTCAAGGAGGGGAAGCAGGAAAAGGAGAACATCACATATCGTACTATATAAATGGTTTTTACATAGAACTTTTAAATACATAAAGTAATTTTAAACATAGTATCTCATTTAGTACTCATAGCAATCTAGCAAAGCAGTTATTTATTACGGTTGAGCAAATGAAGGTGTTCAGCTTTAATAAGTGGCTTACCCAATGCCTAACAGCCTGTAGGAAGAAAAATCAAACATTCCCAAAGCCTGCATTCCTGTCCACAGCATCGCGTTGTCCTACAGTCTGAGGTCCTGAGCCTCAGGGGTGGTTTGCTGCATGGATCTGGCTCCACATAGGTAACATTCATGGCTCTGTATATATGGGGAATGAATGTCTAAAATTGAAAATGAGGATTTAGATTCCCTTGAAGTGGAAGGTGAGCTCATAGCATGTCACCTCTTTGTGTACGTGTAATATAATAGACCCATATCTTTCTGAAATGGTCTTTTGTATTTAACTAGTGTTTTTAAATTTAACTGATTTAAACAGATATGTACCTGTCTAAAAGAGAAAAGTGTCATCACCAGGACCAGTTATATAATTTGTAGGGCCCAGTGCAAAGTAAAAAATAGGGCCTCTTGTTGAAAAATGAATGGCAACAGCAGAGTAAAATCAAGCACAGGACCAGTACAACTGGACACCACTCTAGTGTAGAAAAGCCAGGGCATCTCTGCAAGTCGAGGCCTTCAGAGTGTGCCTTAGGTGTCGGCTTTGGCCCTTCCCCAAATCTTTTATGGAAAGCCTGGCTGCATACCTCACTCTTTGATGTAATCAAAGGTGAAGAGTTGAAGGAAAAGTAGTAAGTCGTCCTGAGGCCTGAACTCTCTCTCCTAACCCATATTTCTTAGCTAGATGTTTGTTTTTTCCTCATCAAAGCATGAAAACTTACCACTGGATGAGGCCTTCTCTCTTCATTGCTTCGGAGGCAACTTTTAGGCTCACTTAGCTCTAAAAAAATCCTCTAAACATAAAGAAAAAAAAGTCAGCAACAAACTATGCACCCACCTGACATTTGGCTAAAATTTTACCAACAGATCCCAACAACAGATACACTCCCTGAAAACCGTAACCAAATCAACACTCCTCACTGTGTAAGGTTGTTTCAGGGGATGTGAGGAGTGAGGAACCTAGCCGTGGCATCTGTCACTCTCATTCTGAGCAGCACCACACACCCAGGTTCTGAAGGAACAACCTCTAGGGGATGAATCACCCTCGCAGTCTGGGGTTTGGGCCCCTCCTGGTCTGTGTGCATCCCTGGGATTAGATCTGAAGCACAGATCCTATCACCCCTCTGCTGTAGCCCATCCTCCTCCATCTGGCTTTTGATGAACTAGAGACTGGGGTCCAGGCTATAATAGAGACTTAGAGTGAAACATTTTAGCTTTAAGAAGATTATTATAATTATCCCAAGGCACTGAAGTGGCACTGCATTTGCATTTCAGACACTAAAATCAGAGGGCAGATCTCTGAGAGGTTAATTTTGTGAGTGCATCTTTAATAACAGAGGGACCAAGCCTAGATTCTATATGCCTTAGGCTGGGTTTGTGGTTGGTAGATGCAAAATATGCCGATAAGATTTAAGCTCCTCTAGTGACTCTTAAGCAAGCCTGGGGCTCTTTTATTTGCAAGTGACCTCTACCCTCTATCTTAGAGGACTCTCTGGGCCCCAGTAGGCTAGAATCCCTTGCAAAGGATCCTGTGGATTTGTATGGACACGAAAGCAAATTCTTATCTCCAACAAGTCACTGCAAGACGTTGTCCAGCTCCACATCTGGCAGGTAGACCTCTTCGCTGAGGATCTAGGTAAAGGCCACTTATTGATCATTATAAATGAGTCCATCATGAAGCAGTCCTTCTGGATTTCTGGCATGTTCTTGAACAAACTTAATGTAACACATCCTTTTCAACCCTCAGGAGCAGATAAGAGGATGCAGCATTATTTGTTAAATTGCAGTTGCATGTCAGTTATGAATATACATGGACTGGACTCAGTGCAAATGTAGGAAAGATATTTGTAATTCATGGGATTAAATCTGATGGCTCATTTTCTTTTAAAATTATACAATCCATGGTCAAGTCCTGGGGTATAAATCTAAGAGGTATCAAGCCACACAGTGGGCTAAAGTGACTTTGGGATAGCCTGCAAGTATCTCAATCTGCCATTTTCCAAGATGTTCAGATTCAGTATTTGAAACACAGCACTTCCTCCCTCTTGAAATATTTTGTTTCAGTGTTTGCTAAGTTTGTGATTTTGTTTCTTGTAGTGCAAGAAAACGAATTTATTTTCCATTTTTTACTCCTCTTTGTGATGTAGAGTCCAGGGTTATCTGAGGGAAGAAGCAAAATTGCTGGATGGAAAGTGTCATGGTATAACAGGATGTGACTTCGTTTAAGAGACACTGGAATGCTCTCCCTTTAGATATGGCTAATGATGTTCATATTCTACTACTATTCCTAATAATAGCTAACAGGTATTGAGTGCCTATAATGTGCCTGGATCTTTACTAAGAACTTTATGCTAATTATCTCATTTGATTTTTAAAGAAACATATTGAGGAAAATAATGTTAATATCCCAGTTTTACAGAAGGAAGAAACAGACGCTCAGGGAGGTAAGGTAACATTACCAATCACCACTCACTAATAAATGACTGAGCTGTGTGCAAACCTAGTTCTTTCTGCATCCAAAGTCCATGCTTGTAACAAGTGCACTGCTGTATGTAGATTTGTTTGACTACTTGAACAGTAAATCAGTTTCAGCTTACTTGCCTACTATATACAAATATTTGCCTTGACCTTGAGTATTGAACTTGGCAGGAAATAGGGTTATGATTGATTTATGATATCTGCAATGGGTAGATCCTGTACAAAGGAATGATGAAACCAGACTTACCATTCTCACATTAGCTTATTCTCAAACTGGCCATGAGGGACTTCTCTGTGGAGCACATGCCATCCAGGCCTCTATAGAACACATTTTTATTACACAGTCCATGTTTGTATTTCTAGCCTGTCAGTGGGCTAGTTGTTAATAAAATGTAGCAGTTTGCTGTTAGCGTCTTATCAAAAGCAGTGCCTGTTTTTCATTACTTCCACTTTGAGTTTGTTTTCTTCCTCCATACTGAATTCTTGGAAAACGATATGTATGATGAGAAGTACTTGAGAATACCTGAGAATGATTTTCTGTTGCATTTATTGCTGTATGCAAATTTTCTATCAAGAATCCCAGGTACTCTTTGATTTCCCTATTTGTGAAATATATTACTAACTCTAATCGTGGTTGGAGAAACCAAAACAGAGCAAATAAATGACGTTTTGAAATATCTGTAATATTAACAAGTCAATCAAAACCTTGTAATTTTTCATTTTTTTAATAGAAAATTCAAACATATATCCACCTCAGGAGAAACTGAAGAAGTTTCTCCTCTTTGATTTGGTCGCTTAGATTGGAGTTTTTCCCACGAGAAATCACTGAACAGATTAAATTTTGTTTATTCTTTTTTTAAGACAGCGTACTTATTCTCTGCCGGTATTATCCAAAGAATGAAACAAATTTCATCCAGAGATATGGGAGCTAAAAAATTTAGGTCAAAGCTAACATACAAATGGCTTTGTCTTGCTGATGTCAGTATTTTCATATTTCTCTTCTGGAAGGAAAATAACTGTATATTGACATTTCAGTATTAAATGTAACTCACTTTACTGGCGATTGTTGTTTGTTGTTACCCTGATATAAAAACTTCTATTTTCTGCCATGAGATGGCTGGATAGTCACAGGTAACCAGAAAGTCCCATGCCAGATTCAGCATTATCCTGACCTAACTTGGTCTAGGTCACAAGAATAAGCAAGGAGGGATGTTACTGTAGCCTGTGCAGGAGCCTCTGGGAGCTCCTTAGGGAGAGAGAAAACAGGAAGTTGTAAACTGGACAATGGATTAAAAATCTAGGAAACTGAATTCTAGGCCAGGCCTTACCTCCTGCGTAACCTTGGCTAAGTTACCAAATTTCTCTGGACCTCAGTTTCTCTGACTATGGGCCAGAAAATCTCTAAGTTCCTGCCAGGTTTAATTAAGACTTTGAGGATTTCATGACACTCTGTGCTAGACCCTTTCTGATGTCAGCTTTCACAGCAAGTCAGGCAGCAACTGCTATTTTACTCTCTGCATTTTGGGGGCCTTTCTCCTGGGCCCCTTGAAGAAAAGGGCTGAGGTCTGTCAGCTCTTTCCCAAAAAGCAGCTTAAACCTTTCATGGTGTTCAGAAATACCACTTCGATGATCTCTCTAGGTTCTCCAGTGTTTTGTTGAAGCAAGATTCAGGTTCTCTAATGGTCTTTTTGCTTACAATGAAATCTACAAGCTTTATAAGCTTTCTTCTGATGGGGAGAGGGAAGAGTTCAGTTCTCTTAAATACAATGTTCAGCTGTCAACTGTCAGCATTAGGGAGACCCTTCCATAGTCTCAGTTCCTCTTTGTGTGCACCTAGAGTTAATAAGAAGATGTGAATAAATTGGGTCAAAATAAGCCAAGATTATAATAATTCACATGATATTTTTAAAAGCAAAACAAAGGTGGAAAGCCAGGGCAAATGATAAGGCTACCATGGCCACTGAAGTTTTGCATTCACTTATAACCAAAGGACATTCTTCAAACTGACCTAAGCCAATTTGCTATCTACAGCTATTCTTGGTAGATGTTGTTAGCCTCCCATCATTCAAGGTAAGTGGAGCTATAGAGTTGGCGTCCATGTTGTGCTGTGACGGAAATAAGTCTTAAACCAAATTTTGCCATACTTACAAACATGTGTAGCAAGCAGTCAAGAAAAGTTATACAATCTGTTTCCTAAACTTGATGAAGAGCCACATCTCTGTCTTTTAGGTATGGTTATGTGCTAATGGCACAATTCTGATAACCATCCAGTTAAAGATAAGCAGGAGAAATAAAAGTCTTCTGCAATAAACTGAACAATGGCCAATCAGTTCTAATCTATAGATAGTTGACTTGCTGGATTCTTTTCAAAGCAAGAATGTCTGCTCAATATTTCTAGCTAATCCACATTTCTTGAACACACCACTTTCACTGCAGAAATATCATTTCTAACTTCCATTATTCTAATGAGCTTCTGTTGTTGACCAGTAATAAAGACAGTCAAGCAACTGTGGTAATTGACTTTGGAGTGTAACCTTCTGATGAGAGTTCTTGAGATAATAACGAGGACTGGCGTGGGCACTAGCCAATCAGAACTGATTCTGACCTCAGCTGATTCTACATCTTCGCAGCCTCCTTTTGAGCCAGAAGTATCTCAGAGAGCCAAGGGCAACCAGAACTTGAATAGCTGAGATCTGAGAGAGAAGGGAACTAGAGAGTTGAGAAGCTGCTTTTCTCTCGCAGGTCATCTGCTGAAAATGCAGCAGATCTTTGGCAATATGAGGCTTAAGATAACAAAAATTTGAGTTTAGACCTGCCAAAATAGGCAGGACTTAGGAGATCAAGCTCCTGGAAAGAAGAAAGGCACAGAAAAGTGAGCTGGATACTCCAGTAGTTTTCTCCTTTGAAGCATTCACCAAATATTAAGCTATACAGAGCAAGGGACTAAGTAAAACCACTGGAAAATGGAGCTTTCAGTATGACAGTGCTGAGTATAAAAATTCATATTCAAAGCTTACCAAGGAGAAGAAGCACTAGTAGATACCCCACTTGGATACTTGCACAGTTATATATACCCTAGGGATAGATGAAACCTAAAGTAGACAAAATCATAAAAAACTCAGTAAACTCAGCCTTGGATTAAGTTAAGTTGATCACTCCCATTCAGGCTGCCTATCAGAGGACTGGAAAAACTATCACTGAAGGAAAATAGTATTATTAGGGGTCTCTAAATTTTGTATAAATTTTTTGCAATCAAAAATTATCAGGCATGCCAAAAAATAGACCCAAGAGAAAAAAAATAGGCACTGGAAAAAAAACCCATCAGTTATCCAATTAAATGCGTTATCAGACATAGACTTTAAAATATCTGTGATTAATGAGTTCAAGAAAATAGATGACACATGAAGAATTTCACCAGAAAACTGGAATCCGTAAAAAGGAAATGGGAAACTATGGAACTTAAAAAATGAAACAAATGGATATTAAGAACTCAATAGATGTGTTTAATGGTAAATTAGATTTAGTACAAGACAGAATTAGTGAAAAAGAAGACAGATCAGTTGAAAATATTCAGGTAGATGCATGGAGAACAAAAAGATAAAGAAACAAAAAAGAGCATAAGAGACAAATTGAACATATATAGCATATGTTCCCCCATATAACAACATGTAATTTGTTGTAATTTTCTGTCTCAGAAGACCGAAAATTAGGTAAAAACAATATTTTCCTTTTGTTTTTAATTGACACATAATAGTTGTACATATTTATAGGATAGAGGGAAATAATTTTGATAAGTACATACAATGTGTAATGATCAATCTGGATAATTAGCATATTCATCATCTCAAATATTTATCATTTCTTTGTATTGTGAACACTCAAAATAGTTTTTCTCAGTTTTTGAAAATATACAATAAATTATGGTTAACTGTATTTACCTTCAAGTGTTGCAGAACACCAGAACTCATTCCTTCTATTTTGTATTCATTAGTCAACCTCTCCCCCATCTACCTTTTCTTCACTCCCAGCCTCTAATACATTTCTATTCTCTAAGAAGCAATATTTTCTGAATTTGAGAACCATAACTGAAAACTGTTTATCCAAGCAACCACCAGAAGAAGTGAGGAGTGGGGGAAAGCGTGGTTGTCAATCTTCTCACAGATTTTGCGTGTAAGCAAGGGGATCACTTCTTTGAAGCTGTATCTGATGGCACTCAATCACATATGCTGAGCTTTCTTCTCGAAAAGATAGTTTAAATCTGTGAGGATTGTCAAGTCTTCTTCCTCTCAATAATGTGGTCATTAATATTTCACTTTCTTTTAGCCTGGAACTTTTAATAATTGAATAGCTGCCTTTACAATGCCTGTGAGAAAGGCCAGTCTCCATTCACTGCCTCATGGTTCTGTCCTTCCAGGTGCAGAATCCCAGATGCTCTGGGGAGGAGAGGAGGGAGAAAGGTTCATCTCCTTTCGCTCCTCTCTTATGCTTACCTGTGTTTCTCTTACTGGGTCACATGGTTCTCTTGCATCAGATAGTAAATGTGGTTGAAGAGCTAGTGAAAGAAATGCAGAAGGTTTGTTTGTGTATGCTAGAGGGGAAGAGGAAAATTAGCAGGTGTTCCTTGAAAAAAAGCAAACACAATAACATTCATGAAGTTGAAGGTTGCCAAACTACTATGACCACTGAAAGAAGAACTTTGATTGCATTTTTTGTACCAGTTTTTATCTATACCGAATCTCTTTTATTTCAGTGCTAGCAAGTGGTTCATGTTACCTTTGCTCAGGGAAAGGCATATGGATGCTCTAAGCTCAGGACAATTCTCAGTGTCCTTGGTGGTGACCCATGTCAAAAATGTAAGAGAGGACCAAGTGTGGTTGCTCGTGCCTATAATCCCAGAACTCTGGGAGGCCAAGACGGGTGGATTGCTTGAGCCCAGGGGTTCAAGACCAGGAGTTCAAGACAAGTCTGGGCAACATAGTGAAACCTCGTCTCTCAAAAAAGTAGTTGGACATGGTGTAGTCCCAGCTACTCAGAATGCTGAGATGGAAGGATTACCTGAGCCCAGGAGGTCTAGGTTGTCGTGGCCATGATCATCATGATTATGCTACTATACTCCAGCCTGGATAACAGAATGAGACCCAACTAAAAAAATATATATATACATATATATGCGAGAGCACTAGAATAATAACTGTGTGTGTGTATACGCTCACACGTGTGTGGTTTTCTTTCCTGGAGAGGATCACACTTTATCAATACAACCTGAATTAATCCAACATCACCAGGGTATGAAGAGGCTAAACAAATCTGTCCAGCCAGGCTTGGTGGCTCAGCCTGTAATCCCGCACCTTTGGGAGGCTGAGGTGAGTGGATTGCCTGAGCCCACGGGTTCGAGACCCGACTGGGCAGCGAGACCTCATCTCTACAATAAATCAAAAAATCAGCCGGGCGTGGTAGCGCGCGCCTGTAGTTCCAGCTACTTGGAAGGCTGAAGCGGAAGGATCGCCGGAGCCCAGCAGGTCGAGGCTGCAGTGGCCGGGAGCGGCCACTGCACTCCAGTCTGGGCGACAGAGTGAGACTCCAACTCAAAAAAAAAAAAACAAAAAAAAACAAATCTGTCCAGATAAACCAAGTGATTTAGCCAGGGTTCCATGGTGAGAAGTAAAGCCATATGGAGATAGGGTCCCAACATCATATTTAATTTGCATTGCCACATTCGATCAGAAATGAGGTAGATTATTACCTGATTTTGTTTTTCTAGGGTAGGTAAACCTGACTAAACTGCCAGGGGCACACAGCTCAGAACCTTAGCCCATAAATAAATACGTAACTATCTATGAGGCATAATCTGAATGCGCAAAAAAGTTTCCACTTACAGATTTTCCACACCTCCCCTTTAGAGTAATTTAAGGTGGCCAAGGAGGCAAAAACAGCAGCATTACTTCAGAAATTATGTGTTTTTGGAAATAGCTCATTAGCACACATGGCTTTCAGATTAACCAAAGGCTTTCCTGGGCCTGAAGGACTGTAAGACTGGACACAGGCCTTGTTTTGTTTGGTTGAGATTTTGTGGTATTCAGGCTGGTAGGTCTGATGCCTCATAAAGGGTGCTAAAGCAATAATGGGTGTGTGGAGTGTGTAGAGGAGTCATTTTCCTAAGGGGGGCATTTCTCTTTAAGATTTTGCTGAGGCTTGGCCTGAGTGGGAACATTTCTTCCCTGCCTGTTCTCTAACTTTCCAGTGCACACTTTGTTTTGGGCTGGGTAGTTGCACATCATCAGTTAGAATGTAGACAGCCCCAATGCTTGCTAAGAACACTGGGAGTTTTTAGGACTACTGTGTCTTAGATAACCATCTAATAAACCTCAGGAATTTAGAGTATTCAAGGGTATTCCTTCCAGTTCCAAATCCCTTTGGATGAAAGTTGTTGATTACCTTGGAGAATTGAAAAAGTAGGCGATTATGCCAGGGTACTGACCTTATTCCAGTGAGTTTGACTAGCTGAGCCCTGGGAGTGACATATGTTCTAATCTTCAGCTTTACAAAGTGATTTTTTGATTTGAAAAAATAGTATTGGTCATTTAGCCCACATCCTGTTTCCTAAATAAGACTCATTTGCAATAAATATATCTCACATTTGAGGACTAAGTTCTTCAACACACATTCTAAGTTTTCACAGTTAGAAAAAATATGATGCTTTGAAAAGTACAAAACTTATAACACTGTATAACCCAAACAATACATTGAAAACTGGGTTTGTCGTAAGTAACATATTAATAACACCTGGTGTAATACCTGTTAACATGCTTGATGCCTGAAGCAAATTGGCAAGTGCTTCTTCTATTTTTGCCAATAACTTGTCAAAAGCAGACTTAGAGTTCCTTCCAAACTCTCAGAAGAATATCCAAGACAAGGCAGTTTATGTAGCTTTTAAACTTCATCAGGGCAAGGGCGGGCCACTGGCCAACTTAAGAAGTCACAACTGAATTAGAAGAGGAATTCTGGAGAGCTAGGAAGGGTCCTCGTGATGGCAAGATGCTGAATGTGATGAATTAATTGATTTGTATCTTATACAAGAGTCAGAGAGAGGATAAAGGTGAAATCCATTTCCTTCAATAGGTCTTGTTCCTTTCTTAGTAAGTTAGTGAGCTGCATTGCTGGAGCTGTCTGAACTGCTGCCTCTGTCCCAAGACAACTAAAGAGGACTTTTTTTCTGTGCAACCTAGAACTTAATGGTATCACATCCCCAGAGACCAGAAAGGAAGGTGGGCAATGCAAGGTAATTTACAGATAATCCTAGAAGAAGAATAGACTACTTAGCCCCACAGAAGCAAAGTGCTGGAGAAGGATTGGGCACTGCCTCATCATTAATATGGAGACCAGTTACTAAGCATATGTGATGCATTATTTTAAACATTCTGGCAATCCTATGGGGTCAGTACCATTATCCCCATTTTACAGACAAAACAGTAGTTTAGAGAATTTCAGCATTATACATGAGCCTGACTAGTGTAAAGTTTGAAAGAGGACTCGAATCAGGCTTCCTGGATCCAAATCTTGACTTTAAGCTATTAACTTCTTTGTGTTTCAATTTCCTTCCCTGTAGAATAAGGGTAATAGTGTTATGTATGACACAGGGTTGTAATGAGGAAAGTAAATTGATAGAGAGCCCTTAGAACTGGGCTGGCATATGGTAAGTATGATTTATATATTTGTTGTGGTGGTTTTTTGTTGTTAGCTGTGTGAGAGTTTTGAACCTAGTTTAGCTTGATGCTAGGGTCAGAGTTCTTGTTCATCCGTTGTCATATGACTCTATAAAAGCAAGTGGAATACATTTCTTCTTTCTCTTACATCTAAAAAGAGATGATAATTCTGCTTTTGCAGCGGTGTCATGGATGCAGAGATATCATAGATGCAGAGATATCATGGAGATTAGTTTTTATCCACAGAGCACTTTTTAAAGGGAGGATAATTGCTGTAAGGGGCTAGTGTGGTTGTAAGAATTCACATCAAAATTAGACTTTGTGGCCTAATGTATAAACACATGCATTTTTGCTAAGACTAGCCACATATTTAGAGGCATACAGCAAGTCTGAAATAATTCTCTTCCTTTATCAACACACAGACGGAGAATTGTTGAGCCTTTTGCTAAAGTTGGCTCTGCTATACTTCTGTCTTTAGAACTAGGCAATTGCTTCATCATGCACACATTGTGCTGCCCTGATATTTTGGTAACTACTGCACTGCCGCACATTCAGAGGACGCCAGCTGTACATCTGTATCATTTTCTGACTCTCCAAAGTCATCATACAAAACCAGCTAAGGCAGTGTGCATTTCCAATGAGACAAACACCAGACTCATAGTATAGGTAGTTAGATAATCAGATTCTGCTTGTCTGATAAGAAAGGAATCTTGTCTGTTGTTTTAGAATTACTTGATACGTGAGGTCTGTGTAGCATGATCTCGTCCAACTGGAGATTTATAATTTAATGAAGAATTAAATAAGACATACATGTTTTCTTACAACTTCAGAAAAATGAGTCAGAGTGGGGGGGTGTTATATTTTAAAAGAAGCAACAATTATCCTAGAAACCATGACTAGTTTATGTGAGGCTGCAAGCTCAATGAAGATCAAAACTAAGTTGGTCTTGTTCTAGGCACTTCGTATATATTTGCTGAATGGATGAAAATAATAGTTATGATTATAGGTTCTATCTGGATCTGAAGAAAATGCCTCTGGATAAGGAAAGAGATGTAATGGCAGGAGCCATTAACAAGGGTCAGTAGGTACCAATTCTTTCTTTGTCATGAGAGGGATTGCCCTGAAAAATTATTTATATTAATTGGAACATTCTGGTGATTTATACATTTAAGTTACATATACAGTTTTTCTAATTTGTTGTTTTGAAAATTACATCTAGATTTTCATGTATCATTTTCCTCCTGAGTATACCCAATTAACATAGATTTAGTGCACATTTGCTGTCTATAGTATGAATTAAACTTCTGATATTTATACAAAGTGCCAAGTTCTTCATGCTGAACCACCCTGTATATACCTCATGTTGAATGAGTTTTGAAGATATTAGCATGTCCCAAATTCACCATTTACATTCTTGAAAGCATTTCTTTTTTCCATACAGATCTAACTAAATATTAGAGGTATTTGACCTTTTATTTTTTTTTTTAATATTTGATGTTCTGACTATTTTCAACAAAAGAGGTCTGTTCTCAAATTCACTGTATGGAGAGAATTCCTCAGTTCTTTTGAGAGGGATAAAAACTCTCTCTTAAGTCTGCCAGACTGAAGATCAAGGGCCATGTATCTGAAACATCATGTATCTGACGGATGATCATTGTCCATAAAAGAAAGCTGAATGGTGATGGGTATGTTTAAAACACTGGCTAGACCAATGGATTTTGAACTAGAGCTTAGGAGTTTTCCTCTTGGCTTTGCCGGAGGGTGACTACTTTGCCCTATAAAGGTTTAAATCTCAGTCTTCTGTAAAGATCTGGAAGCTTTTCCAAGGCCAACCCAGCAATATTGTGGGATTTGATGTCACATGACTCCAGCTATCCCAGTAGGCTATCCCAGGTGCTAGTCAGAGGCATTTTATGGGACTATCTGTAGAAAGTTGCTGTCCCCTCTCAAGTGTCCTGATGCAGCCAGTGCAAGAGATTCCCTAGGGCTCTTGGTCCTGCTTGGTCATTTTCTTATACCCGTAGGGGCTACTTAATACATACCAATTCTCAAGCTTTCCAAGCTGCCATCTCGTCTCTACCAACAGTTTGAGCTGGACAGGTGAAGGCAGGACCAGGAAGTCAGTGTTGCAACCATAGGAAGAGAGGAAGCCCTGGTCCCTGCTCTGTTGGGGAGTTTTACATACACACATTGCTCACTCCCTGTCCCCTGGGCCCAGAAGGCTCCATCCCAGGGCTTCTTCGCCAAGCCCTTCCCACCTGCCTTGCCATCCACGTTTCTCTCTCCTCCTTTGTTTCTTCTTCTTCTCAGTTAAAATTGTAACTGTGGTCAGGGTGGCCTCATCTCATAATGAGGCTCAGAAAACGGGGAACACAAAAGACTCCATCAGTCTACAAAAGAAATAGTAAAATTTAAACGAGTCCTACTGAAAGACAAATTACATGATTTAACCTTCGAAAATTAAGCAATAAAACAGTATTGTTTTTAAAAAATGAAACATGGAAGTCTATTATAGGCTTCCACAATGTCTGACTACTATAAATAAGAACAGGGGTGCATTTTTCTCATTACCAGTCTTGGGATCTGTATTTATGGACAACTAAAGTTTTGAAGAGGGAAATAATTATATGTAAGGCATCATGTACAATTGTCCTTATACACTGTAATGTGCTTATTCTGTCAAACCTTTTTTCTGAATAACATGGATTTTAGAAATAATATAAAAATAATAATATAAACACTATTTAAACACAAATATAAATGCTAATAAAATGTGAATATTTGGCAGACAGCACATTAAGGAATAAAAATTTCTTTTAACTATCTCTGCATTGTATCTCAAAATACATATGATTCAGTTTAATCCTGGTATCTTTAAATGATTAAGGATTTTCATGGTATTTCCCACAGGGAAGTTCTGCAGGTAATTTAGGTATGATTTCTTTAGCGTTTTTTCATTATTTGTAGCTATTTAGTAACCATTAAACCTTCTCCCTTGCATATGAATATATACATACATTTTTACATAAACTGTTTCACTAGTGCTTCAGCTGCTTGTATTTTCTTCTTTTTCTTTTTCTTTGTTTTCTTTACCTGTTACTTGGAATGGTAGTTTCCTGTAAAGAGGAATAAAGAAACTACTCCTCTGTCTTGGGAATATTATCAGAGGCAGTGGGCCCTAATTTCTGCTGTCCACCAAGTTAGCTTCATCACAGCTAGAACTGTGTTTGGGGACCAGGGGGAGAAGATAACCTCATACCATAACCACGGAATTTGATCCATTTAACTGAAAGGGCTTTTTTTCTACTTTACCCATCTTAAATTCTCTTGATGGCCCTCCAAACTAATAAATTGTCCAAATTCCCTCAGGAAAGTATTCTTAATTCCATCATCATTTCTAGTTTCCTATCTGTCCAATAAACCAGAATTTAGCCTGAAAGCCATCACTCTTTTAATCTGTATCATGATCTTGTCTTTATATGTGAGCTGATTTGTTTTTCCTAATTAGTGGATAGCCTTAGGTACCATGTTGTTATTCTACTTCTTTGTGTCTTCTAAGAACAGCTGGAGCATCATAGACGATTACAGATGGGAGGTATCTATGGGATCATCAGATACAGGACTTCTCAAAAATATTCTTAGCTGCAAAGCCTCTATTTCAAGTGAACTCTTACAAGATCCTCAACATATAAAAAGACAAAAAGCAGAGCTACTTAGGCTGAAGGGTGGGGACCTTTGACCTGAGGGTTCCATGGCCTCTTATTTCCTCTAGATGAGGGAACTGAGACCTCATCTGTTTGCCCAACATGTGGGCGAGGGAAGAAGAATCCATTTTTGCCTTGAAGCTTTGAGATCACCAGTGTATGTGGAGATTGCTGGTATTATAATAAGTCTCAAACAGAACGGGGGCACCATTGCTTCACTCCCATGGGGTTGCAGGTTGGATTCTCTGGAAACCAACACAGGTGAATTTGGGCATGCAGGATGCTTATTAGAGATTAACACCTGCAGAAACAAGGAGAGTGCAGACTGTACAGGGGAAAAAGTCAAACTGTTGACAGACCAACTGGCCTTGGCCAACCCCCAGAGTGGCTGTGGAGCATAAATGGCCCATCATAGTGGCCTGCATTGGAGTTGGCGGCTGAGACTTTATGTCTTCACTGCCATCAGTCACTGGGATGTGGGACCACCCTAGGAAGGCCATGTTCTTGACCTTTTGCAGCATTCTATGGCTTTCCTCAGCTGAGACAAATCTTGAAGGAGCTGGGACAACAAGTTGTCCCTTGAAGCAAGATCTAGAAGGCGCATCTCCATGTCCTCTCCACATGACCCCGGGACTGTTGGTGAACACGAGAAAATAGAGAGAAGAGTGCCCGTTGCAGCCTTCCCAGCCAGGCCACCTCAAACTTCTGGCTAGGGATTCTCGGCTCCACCGTACAAGGTGTGCCGCTTGCTAAGCAAATGTTTTGACAAGGAGATCTGTCATTAACGTGGTTTCTCCTCTGTGTTTCAAGATAGAATCCTGTTGGTATCCTTCATTTCCGTCTTTCACTAAGTTTAACGACCATTTTCATGTGTGGGTGTTAATTTGGTATAGTGGAAAATGCAACAGGTTGTATGTGGAAGATTGGGTTCTAGATCTTATTCAGGAAGTTATATTAGCCATGTGACCAAGAGCAAGTCATTTAACTTTTTTGAGCCATGATTCCTCAGTTGCACATGGGGAACTTGGTAGCAAATGAAACACTCTGAAAACTATAAACCAGTATTGAAAATGCCCCTCTGGGCCCAATAGTATCCCAAACCTTATCATCACATAATATACCTATGTAACAAACCTATACCTGTACCCCTTGGATCTAAAATAAAATCATTAAAACAAAAGGCTCTTTAAATGGTAGTGTTCTCCAGGGATGCTCCGGGCTCTCTCCCTTTATCACTCCAATCATTCATTCATTCATTCATTCAATTATTAGCGTGATTCTTAACTTTTAATCTACAATTCCTCCAAACTTTTTAAACCAAGTAAATGGGAGATTTTGTTTTCTGCTGATTATCTTGGTGATCCTTTTCCACAAGTCTTAGTATAAGTCCGCTCTCACTCTGAGCAGCTCATCTCTTTTGCCATCTCACTGCCACCATTGATCACAAATGTGACATCTTTTGTGTGAGTCCTGAACACATCAGTTTATCAAAAACTACCTCTTCGATGCTGCACATTCCACTGAGTTCATCTCACTCAGTGCTCTCTTTGCTTTTTGTCTTGCTTACCCCTTTTTTAGATTGACTGTTTGTAATTTTTTCTCTTCCTTCTCCACTAAATCATAACTCTCTAGACAAATTACAGATGTTGTGACTTATTAAAATTTTTTTCTTTATGGTAAACTGTATCATGCATGAAGAAATGTAGCTAGATGCTCGGTTTCAAGGCCAGTAATGGAGGAAACATCTATGTACCAACCCCCAGGTTAAAAAATTCTCAATATATATTTAGTTATTTAATTAATGCACATTGAGTACCTACTTTGTCTAGAATGTGGGGACCTATAACAATGATTGAGCTGTCATCTAGTCTACATAAAATAACTCATCATCATCAAATAAAAAAGAGAAAAACTGGCCAATAAATAATTGTAATGCATAAAGGTACTTGCAGTGAGAAATATAAACAAGATGTGATTGGAACCATTCCCTCTGCCTGGGAGAGTTAGAAGGATAAAAGGATGTGGTTTTGGTTTTTGTTTGCAGAGACAAGGTTTTGCTCTGTTGTCCAGGCTGTTCTTGACCTCCTGGACTCTAACCATCCTCCCGCTTCAGGCTCCCAAGCAGCTGAGACTACAGCTGTGTGTCAACCATGCCCAGCTGGATGTAACTTTTAAACTAGGTTGTAAGGGACGATTTGCCTGGGGAAGAAGAGCATTTTAGGCAGGGGGAAAGTGTGTGCAGTCTCCGAGCTGTAAGAGCTTGGCCTTTTTGGAAAGTGGCAAATCATTCCTTCTCCGTTTCTGTGATACTTCTCTCTCCTGACTCCACTCTCAGCGCTTCAACCATTCATTCTCAGTTTTGTTTTGTCCCTCCACCCTCCATGTGTGTTGGCATTCCCTCAGGTGTTCCATTAAGATCTCTTCTCACTTCATTCAATTTTTCACCTACTCATTCACTCAACACCTATGAAGAAATGAGAAGAAACTCCAGCCTGCAGGAGAACTATCTGTGGAGTTGTTAAAATGCAAATTATGGTCCCCACCAGCTCAATCAGGTAGGGTCCAAGGATCTGCAGTTTTAACACACTGTTGCCAGCTAGAGCAGATGATTAAGACCACATGGAGAAACACAGGTGAAAGGATTCCTTGTAAAGTGAGGGGAGGGTCAGAGAGACCACTCAGGAATCAGTCTTGTGCTGTCTTGTGCTGTCTCCTGCGAGGCTGCCCCTTTTAGCATGCCCTCTTGTGCCTTTCTCCCTTCCCCCTTCCTGCCTTCAGATCTTTCCTGTTATGTCTTCTTCCTTAAATGCCTCCCCATCTGCAATCACAGAGCCCATTTGTGTGTCTCCTGTCTCTGATCCATGTCACTCCCTCCGTCAGGCATCATCTGTGCCTTGGCTGGGTCTGGGGAGTGTTCTGTGGAGCGGGATACACAAAGTTGACCGTGACACTGAATGCCCCTGCCCCATCTCTTTACCTTCTTCCATTTGGGACCCTTCCTGAGGCAGGAAAAAGAATCGGGAACCTAGATCAAACTGGGAAAGGCAGATCCGAGATGGTATCAGGGTATCAGAGGCAAAGGGCTGTATGTCTGATTTGCACCCCCATCACCAAGAGCATTTGAATAGTTTGAAGACACATACACTGTGAGACTAGACATTTTCACTCAGAAGTGAAATATGTGCATGCGGTTATTCTCGTGGGGATGTATATCTGCATCTGTTTGTCTACAAGTGTTCACTTGCAAAGTCACACACCTTGGTTTTGTCTGCACATACATGACTAGATGTGTATATGGATGATAATTAAAGATTTTTATATTCTTGATTTTGACAGTCTGCTTTGCAGTTGCTGTACTGAGAATATTTCTAAGCTACTGTGGGTTAATGGGAGTTGTAGCAAGTGTTTTTCTCTCTGCTGTCTCTTTTAGTAAAGCTTCTCTCTCTCTCTCTCTCTCTCTCTCTCTCTCTCTCTCTCTCTCTCTCTCTCTCTTCTCCCTCTCTCCCTCTCTCTCTCTCTCTCTCTCTCTTTCTCTCCCCCCCTTCTCTCCCTCCTCTCCCTCTCATTCTCTCTCTCTCTGTCTCCCCCCCACCCCCACTCCCTGCCTGCCTCTGCCCCTCCCTCCCTCTCTCTGAGATAGCAGACAAGAGAGAGAAACTGGTGCAGCTTCCTCTGAGAAGCGTGCTTGCATGTGCAGATTGGCAGGATCCTGCGAGCTCTTCTCCATCCATGCAGTGTTCTTGGAGGGAAATGCAATGTTGGAGCACGGGCTGAGCTGCACTGAAAAGGTGGCTGAGAGCTCAGTGAGGCCAGGATTATGGTTTAGCCAAAGGCTGGAATCACAGGAATGTTTCACCAGGGTCTGCTCTGAGAGTTCCCAGACCCCCATGGATTTTAGAATTTTTCAGCCTTTTCTCCTTCACCTTGGCACTATCTTACTTCCTCCTGAGATGGCCCCAGATCTGCAAGAGAAATTTGAGAGAAGCTTTTTATTAGCAGATGTGAAGAAGTGGATTTGCACTTGATTATTTAGCCATGATTTATCAATGATGATGGATTGGAAAGCTGTGTAAGTAACAGTTATATATGTTCCTGTAGTTAGGTGGTCTGTTTCCTTGCTTTTTTTTTTTTAGCTTTAACTTTTTCAGTTTCCTTTTGAGAAAAGTGAAAATAAAATGTATAAAGTATTCCAAAGAAGTTAGGAGGGTCTAGATTATGTGAGCTTTCTTCTTGTTCAATTGACTTGCAGAATATATTCAGCTGGGTCAGAAGAGACACGCAAACTACTAACTCAGAATCTACAAACATCCCCTGGAGGATGAGAATAAAACAGGCAATAAACGAACCAGGTTTTTAAACTGACAGTCATTGCTATAATCAGGCTTATTCAGAGTTGCTAAAATATTTGACATTGACTCATTTTAGAATCAAAGATGGAATTGAAATGTGGTCTCTTCACAGGATCATAAAAAAAATGAAGTTAGCCTATGGCTTTCGGAATAGGCTTTTTCTGGCTGCATAAATGTGAGATTGATTTTTTTTTTTAAACAAAAGTCAGATGTTGACTATGTTTCCTGTCCACTTCAGCTTTTCTTGAGACAGGACACCTTCCCATTCTCAAGTATGATGTCTGGTCATTCTTAGGTTGCAGGAGCCTGGCGAGTTGAAAGCTAGTCATTGCTAGTTTACACCAGTCAGAGGTTTTCTATCTTTCTGTGCTAATGCTTGATTTAACCACTTCAATTCTCAAGTATTCAGTGGGGAGGCTGGGGTGTAGGGGGTGGGGGTGGTGGTGGGAGGGTGGGAAGACAACTTGAAGACCAAAATCAGTTTGTTTCACAGGAGAAGGGAACAGATATCTAAAATTTAGAAATTAAAATGAAAGAATATGATTTGCTTTTTCTTCACAATTTGAAATGAGGTTAATTTTGCATAGGAAGAGTATGTAAGATTTCTTGGTTAAACAGCAGTATTTTAAAGGAGACTTTTAAGATCACAAATCACTTAGGTAAGACATCAAAAGAGATTGCTGATTTTGTGTGTGTGTGGCCATTTGCAACTTTTCCCTTTAGAGTCTATATAGTAGCGTTACTGCAACTATTTCTGGCTTCTTAAAACTTGCATAGATTTGGAAGCGGGATTTCTAACCATAACAGACATGAGTTTTTTGGAGCTACCGTTGCCTTTCTGTCTCTATCACACCATCACACCCATACCCCAGACGAGGCTACTGCCCACCCCCCCTGTCTGCCTCCCATCCCCCTCCTTCTCTCTGATTCTTGGAACATCATGAAAGACCCTTCTAAAGATTCCCTTTTAACACACCCTGCCCAGCCTTGCACAGAGGGAGTACTGTAAAGCAACACACAGGGCTGCCAATTTTGAAACTGAATGAGCTCAATTGATTCCTGAATATTAAATCAGTTCTGTGAGCAATAGAATGAGATCATATCTTACAACCCTGACCCAAAGTGTTCCTAACTTTATTAATTGATATTTAACATCAGCAAGGGCTGTGGCACTTGAGCACCTGAGGGGATCAGCCTAAAGTCAAACTAAATCCCCAAACTCGGCTGGGATTCCTGCTGGCCAAATGTACCTAAGGCCACGCCTTTTAAAATATGTCCTTTGTTATCAAGAGAAATCTGAGACAGAAAATACATGTTGGCAGCATCACATGAGCGCCTCTCTGCACAGAAAGTGGCTGTATCACAGGGGAAATGCTTTCGATCTTGTGCCATTTTGTTTTGGTTTCTTGTTTATATGGACTCTGTCAGACTCGTGCATCTGGAAGTGGTACGGAAGGGAGTGAAAAAACTGGAGCCAAACATTCAGGGATAAGGAACATCTTTTACAAAAATAAAGTAAGACTAGAGAAGGAATAATTTTCTCACCCAAAGTCCAGGTCTTATTTGTGGTTTTGGTTCCCCATTAGAGCAGATACCAATGACAGCCTTCCTGTATCAGTGGAGCTGGAGATTCTTTCATAGTACTTTTGGATTTTGAGCAAATGAGGAAGCTTTCTCCAGAAATAGAAAAGGCAGTAAGAAACAATCTTTCAGGTTCCTGCTCATATTAACAGAGCAAGCAATTCCACCCCCTCCTGCCTCTTGCCCTCCACCCCAACTCCTGTCTCTCTGTGCCTCTGAAGTGTCCCTGGTGGACAGCTCCAAAGCCCCTAGGAATCTCATGTGTGTCCCTATTAAGGCAAAAAGATTAGCTGCTGAGGGCAGGGTTTTCATGGAGGGTGGAGAGTGCTTTTTCGTGGCGAATGGACAGAGGCCAGATATGCTGATACCTGCAAACAGTCTCTGAGAGAGGCAGCTGATTGGCATCAGGAAAACTGCTGAGCAATTGAAAAGAAAATACTGGAGTCAAGGTGAGAGAAAGAAGAGAGAGAAAGAGGAGGTGGGTTGTCTCAGGAGTTTGACACGGAGTTCTGTTAAGCACCTAGAAGGACTAAACAGATAATGCAGATGGTTAAGATAAGTCTTAAACTGATCAGTACCTTAGAGATGGAATGAAGCTTTCATTTTGGCCTGATGTACGGCCAGAAAGCTTTGTTTAAGGTACACAGTGAGTTCTCTGACTGCTCAGCAATCCCCACTGTGTGTGTTCTCTCTGTGGATAGCCATCTTCCTTAACGACTGGCACTGTTCTGAGAAGTTGGGAGCTCAAGAAATGTTCCCAAACCCAGTGTGATTGTCAGATCTTTGGCTCTGAGGAACAGCGCTTCCATGAGGGTCATCCTCACTTTTCTTAATAGACAGGTTGCTGTTTCTAGTTTTTGCCCTTTGTCTGAATGAATCAGCTCCAGTCCTATATCTGCCCATATTCTTCCATTCCTTCCTGGTTTCATCTCCATTGCAGGGAACGCTCAAGTTCCTGGTGAGTTTTGTGGCAGAGTCTATGCCATGCTGATACAGTGCACCTCTTCTTAACTTCATCTCCCTACCTGTTCCACTGGGGGGGACTGCAGGAGAGAAACAGGTCTTCATTAAATTTTGAGAGGAAATATAGCTAATAACAATGTATTATATTCTTGAAAATTGCTAAGAGTAGATTTTATGTGTTCTCACCACACAAAAAAAGTATGTGAGATAATACATGTGCTTATTAATTCAATCTAGCCATTCCACAATGGACGCCTATTTCAAAATAACATGTTGTACACAATAAATATATGCCTTTTTGTCAATCAAAAAAATAAAATAGAAATTTATGTCATTAAGTTTTTTTTTAAAAAAATACATTTGGAGAAGATGACCTGTGAAAAATGCCTCTGCTAATTTTCTTGACCAGAAGAAGGACTTGTCTTCTCCCCTGGACAAGTTTTCTCCTTATCTTCTTCCAGGGGTCAATGGAGGAACTGCTTGTAAGTAACTTATACATTCATTGACCCTATATTTATCTACATTTGACCTTTACTGACCAGAAAACTTAGTTCCTATAAGCTTCTATTCTTTGTATCAATAAAATGCATGCAAAGATTACCTCATTAGGTTTGGTGAGAATTAAGTGTGGTAATACATGGTACTTACCTTAATGCCTGGTCGTGGGCTTGTGATTAATGCTGTCCTCATGTTCTCTTGTCAGCGGTGGGCCTGTCTGTCAGATACTTTCAACAGAAGACCCAGATCCTAAATGATGGGGGACCTGGGAAGACAGTGTGGTAGACTAGAAAGAGCAGACATCAATACCTGGGTGTTTTAGTCCCAGCTCTGTTGGGAGCCACTTGTGTGACCACAGAAAATTACTACCGCTCTTCCATGTCCAGCCTTACCTGAACTGTTTCCAGTTCCCTAAGCAGGTCACCCCTTACTCCGCCAACCATCTTATCTTGACTCATGTGAGTCCCTCAGTACAATATATCCTCCTCCTGGCTAACTTCTTTCTTCTCTTTGTTCCTTGGGCCCATAAGTCTGGGTCGGGCCCTTCCTTTGCAATTCTGCGTCACCTACGGCTCTCCATCCTAGGCTTTACCACGTAGACATCATTATCTGCCTTTCTCGCTGGACTGTAATCATTCTGTAGTGACACCTCTGTCTTGAAGCTCTGCCTTTAATGTCAAGACCAGGGCACCGATCAATAAATGTTTGCTGAATGGTTGCTTAAATGAAAGCAGGAATGAATGAAGAATCCCTGCCCTGCCTCAGGCGTAGGTCTGGAGTGAAGATGAAATGAAATAATGTGTGTGAAAGGCTCTGATGAGTAGAGTGCTGGGTAGTTGCCTTCAGTTTTAAGTTAGTCTGAGGACAGTGTATTTTTAGTACCAATATTTTGTTGGTTTCTCAGATACTGAGATTCATACATTTTAGTGAAACAGAACAATATTCTCTTTTGTACTGTCCTTGCGATGCATGCTCATTCTTTGTCATAAAAGGACAGGCTTTATGTGGACCAGAACCTCTGATCTTTGAAACTCTGTGAGCAACAAAACTTTTCATTTCAAAATGTGAGATAAGACTCTGAAAGCCAGTGCCCTGGGACGAATCACTCTGTAACTTAACTTTACCTTGGGTATGAGTGAGGGTGTTCAGATCCCTGCCTGAGAGGATGGAGAAGGGAAATAGGTTTCTAAGAGCAGAGGTGGGGAGAGAGAAAGCAAAGGGATCATGTCCTGGAGCACAGAAAATGTACATTGTCCACTTCCCAGAGGCTGCATTATGAAGGCAGCATAGTTAAGGAAGAAACAAAGATTTTTCAAGTCCGACAAATCTGGGTTTGGATTCCAGCCTCTTACTTGGGTCTTTGCTGCATTTCACAAACTCTCTCACTGGATTTTGGATTCTAATTCTGCTTCTCCTGCTGGTTTATTGTCATTGTGTGACTGCCCAAGACTAAGGAGAATGACACTGGATTTTTCTTTCTCTCTGAATCCAGCCTTGCAGACAGATCTGAATTTTCCTTTTTTTTTTTCCCCAGTAGAATAGCTAGTTTTCTGTAGCAATGCTTGAACTCTGGTCCATGATGAAACAAGTTATTTCTTGGTATTAGGATCTATTTTTCTTTTTAAAAATATTCTTTGCAGAAAAAAAATGCTTAACAGAAATGGTCCATTCCAATGGCCAGTCCTCATGCAGACCCGCGAGATGATACAGAGAGGATGACATGAAATCTTGTAGGTGGGCATGCTCTGTTAACAGGCAACTCTGTAGGGATGTATGTATTAATATTACATGTATCTGTGTGAAAGTCCCACTGTAGCTGACTTTGCCAGTAGAGTGAAAGTGCTGTGGAGCTATTGTTCACCTCTTCAGGACCAGGCCAGGAGTTTGTGGATGCTCAGATTTCACTTTCCTTTGACCCTGGATGTCTCTGCAAATGAGCCTCTACTGGGTCTTGGTGTGGGGGTGGAGATGTGGGGTGTAGTAATGAGCCTAGGAGGCCTTCCTCTGCCTATTGGCTGCTCTAAAGGGAAATCGAGGAATACTGCAAAGCCACAAATCTGAGATGTCAGCTCATAAATATGTAAGCTCCTTGCTTAGGAAATAAGCTCCTTGACAGCCAAAACTGTCATTTGCACAGTCTCTTCAGCTGAACACAAAAGTTCCAGTTGCCAGACTGTCCCTGGATACGGAGGGCTAAAAGCTAGCAAACGGGGAGAGAGAAGGGTGTGCTGGGCTGATTGCTCTGGCTGCCCCCCATGACCGCTACCTTCACCCCCACTCCACTATCTGGGGACTCTTTCTCTTGGTATTTGATTTGTGAGTATAGGCAAAAATTTTCAGTGTGGCACTTAGGATAGGAAAAGAGTCAAACATGAGTATCTAAGTGGAGACTGGAGAAATAGTTACCAGCATTTAGCTTTTGGCAACAGCGATTCAATCAGTATTCATTTTAACCTATGTTGCATTATGTTTGAAACTCTATTGGGAACTTAATAAAAATCCAATCAACAGATTAATATTAAAGCATAGGCCTGCAGACCAAATGTAGGGTGGGAAGCAAATATTTGCTGCACAAACATTTATTGAGCACTTAATATGGTATAAGCACTTTGTAAGGTTTGAGGGATTAAAAAGTGATTCAAAGAGAGGAGTGGTTAAGACACAAATTATACTGCACTCCAACCTGGGTGACAGAATGAGACTTGGACTCAAAAATAATGATAATAATGATAATGATAATAATAAAAAGAAAAAAGACACAAATTAATTCAATTATAAGACACTATGATAAGCTGCCAAGTAGCTCTATTAACACAATACTATCAGAACTTACGAAAGAAAAGATTCCGCTTTGGGTGGGAGGGAAGGAGTAACACATTAGAGCTGGGTCTGGAAGGGCAAGCAGGAGATGGCTGGGAATGGAAGACATTTTAGGCAGAGGAATTGGCGTCAATCTCCATTTATGCACAGAGGTATGACAGTGCAGTGTCGTCATTAAATTCATATTACATGATGACTAAAACTAAATATTTTTCAGATTCTCAAGATAGGCAGTGATTAGTAATAGACTGCGCTAAATAGGATGCTATCATGATGAGTGAATAGCAACTATATCAGAGAAGATTCAAAATCATGTCACATTTTCGCAGCTAATTGCAAACAGCAGATCATCATGGGTCAATACAAGGGAGAGGATGAACTAGTGGACCTACACCTGTGCCTAGAACTTTGGTTTTGTGACTGACTGGGAAGGTCATCCTAGACTACTGATAAACTCATTATACCTATGGTGAGAGACCTCCCAAAAAACTGGAATTGTTTTTGGGAGGATGAGCCCCTTGTAGTACAGGCTTCCCCCACTAGGTAAGTGTTCTAAGAACCCATTAGCATCAGTGTATCAGCTAGCATTGTTGTGAGAGGCTGTGTTGCAGAAGAAACTTCCTGAGCTGTGGCAAACAGGTAACTGGTTCTTCCACGATGGCAATGCGCCTGCCCACACCGTTCTGAGTGTTCAGCAGTTTTTGACCAAAAATAGCATGATCCCCATGCCCCACCCTCCCTATTCACTTGATCTCACCCTAAGCGACTTTTTTGTTTGTTTGTTTTCCTGGGTTAAAAAAATCCTCAAAGGGAACCGTTTTGCCAATGTGGAAAAGGTGAAACAAACAGCAGAAGCACTAAAAGTCATCAAAATTGATGAGGTCAGAAACTGTTTTGAGCAGTGGAAAAAGTGTCTTGATAGGTGTATTGCATCAAACGGAGAGTACTTTGAAGGTGACTGAAGTTTAAGTGTATAAGAGTAAATACACAACTTTTTATTAGTAAATTCCAGTTTTTAGGGGGTCTCCCTTCATATTTGTCCTGAGATGGTATTAGTATATCTATTTCTAAAATATTCTTGCTTGCAAAGAAAGAGCTATTCAGGAGAGTGAATAGGATATTGAATCCAAACAACTTAATTTCACTTGAAAAGTCAGAAGTTGTCACTAAAAAACTATCTATAGTAAAACACACAGGTTTTGTAGCAACTTTCAGATAATTCAAAGTCTTTCTACAGTTGTGTAAATACTGCCTGCCAGCATTCTGTTAACTGATTACTTCATTCAGGTGTATTCCCAAAACTAATAATAGTGAGAAAGATACTAATGAGCCTCTTAAAACACCAAAGAAGCATGGAATGATGTTTTGGATGCTTTTACTAGTCAGTCAAAGCATTGCAGTGGTTCCAGCAGCAGTAGCACTTTGGAACTGGGAGAGAGTCCTTAGAGATACATTTTTGCTGATTTTCAGACGTTGAAGGATGGCATTCTGGGTAAGGAAATTTTCTAGGAGTCCATGAGCAGAGTTAGTGAGGACTACCACATTCTTACACACTCATTCTGAGATACATTTATGCATTCATTTTTTCCTTCAACAAATATTCATAAAGCCCTTGCTACATGTAGGAGAAGTATTTGAATACGATACTGGCCTTACCCTGCAGGAACTTATAACTTTGAAAGGAGGTAAAACATGTATGTAAAGAATATAAACAGAAAGTTACTTTTGAAACACCATGAGAGGAAAAGAAAGCAATTAAAGTTCAGAAGATGGAAACATATTTCCAAGTGAATTGGTGACTCTGGTCTGTAACAGAAAATTTACTGTATTAACTTGGACTTACACGTTCACATTTGTTTAAGAAATTTTGAGCATCCAACAAAGGCCAAAAGTTAAAGTTAAGTACAGTCATGTGTTACTTAACAACAGGGATGTGTTATGAGAAATGTATCATTAGGCGATTTCATCATTTTGCAAACATAATAGGGTATATACAGAAACCTAGATGGTATACCCTATTACATATCTGGGCTAGAGTATAGCCTATTGCTCCTAGGCTACAAACTTGTACAGCATGTTACTATACTGAGTCCTGTAGGCAGTTGTCACACAAATGGTAAGTATTTGGGCAACTAAACATATCTCACCATAGAAAAGGTACAATAAAAACAGGCATTGTAATCTTATGGGGCCACATCATATACACAATTTGTTGTTGACCAAAATGTCATTATGCAGTACATGACCGTATCTGCCTTAGCCCATGTTATTATTCTGAGGAAATGCAGAACAGGATTAGAATTGAATTGCTGAATTGTCATCATTAGTTGATAGCCTAATAAGAATATATTGCTCAAGTACGAGGATATCACTGATTTAATTACGTTGAAAATGTGATTCTGAAAAATATCTGTAGTTTTTAAAAATTAAACACTGATACTATAAACTAAAATTAAATACTCAACTAACTGGTAACTCAGTTAGTTACCAGTTAGCTAAAGGCATCTCTTTTATCATGCTGAGAACTACCCTGGGATAAGCCAAGGAAAATATGGACTTTGAGCCCCCTCTGGAGGAAAGACAGAGAGCCCTCCCCTGTTGGTCTGACAGCAAATTATTTCTTTTCTAAAGGTTAGAAATAAGGGAAAAAATCATCTAATCAAGTTGACTTTTAGAATTAATCTTATGAAGCCCAAGTCTATAGCTTTTAACCCATAGAGAGCCCAGTGAACATATTTGCTTCAACTTCCAGTTCAAAAAATCCCTCTCTCAAATACTTGGGGAAACAAACATTGGCCACAGACTAATAATGATGTGGAAAAATAATGATAATGGACACAATAAGTATATTTGTTTCATGAACATAATAGCCTGAAAAATCCCATACTACAAAATATTGTATGCGTTATAATCACTAAGAAACCAGCAAACCTTAAAAACAAACAAAATTCATTCATTCATTCTATAAGTGTTTATTGAGTATCATTTGTGTACCAGGCACCATTCTTGATAATGATAAAAAAATAAACAAAGCCCTTACCCTTATGGAACTCACATCAGAAAAGATAATATTAAGCATCAGCTCTGATCTATGCCTTTCCCTTAGGGAACATTGGAGGATGAGTGAAGCTCTAAATATGGAGACAGAGAAGCAAAGATATTGGTGAACCTGGGGAACTCTTCAAAAGTTGGACTGTGCTACACCCTTAAAACAGTAATACACAGAATCTCTTACGCCCCTACACATGAAAAGTAATTACTTTCACTATAGATGATGAAGAACCTGTTAATAAAAGCTGACAGGCTTGTTTTGGAAGCTATTGCATAGCCTTACAAAGCCTCTGGGCTGAAGTAATCCTTGAATAAAAGTCTGTCTCCACCTAGACCAATGTTTCCAAACATTTCTACGAATGGGAAAGAAATAGAAGAACCCTAGGGCTGACCCTTTCAGAAGGACATGCAGCTAGACTAACTTCTTCAGTGGTGTCGGTGATTTTGAGGCAACTCTGTCCATCCATCCATCCATTTATATCTGTGTATTACTCACTATGGACAAGGCAATTTAGGGGAGACAGTTGTAGGAAAGATAGGCAGGATTCTGACCTAATAGGGCTTTCCAGTTCTGTGAGGAAGATGCAATAATTACAGCCAATTGTAAGAAGCAGTATAGTGAGTCACGCTTTTGGCCTATTCCTCATCTTGACCAGGGACCACGCTGGCTGGTGCCTGGCTGGTGTGAAAGACACGGCAGTCAGGGTCTGTCAGCCTTTGTGACCAGCACAGACAACTTATTTCTAGTGTGTTAAGGAAAGCAATATTTCCTACACCCAATTTAGATTGTGGGCCAGCTGTATTCATTTGCTTAACACAGCATTTTGTTTTTGCATATGTATTGATTTTGCACACATGCTGTCTAAGTGCCCCCAGAACACTGCCTGCAGTGTTTTGGTGAGGTTGATAATCAGTTGCCCTGTCTCTGGTCATTCTGACATGAGAACACACTGAAAGAGCAACAACCAAGTAAGTAATTGCCTCCAGCACGCAAAGACTGCAGACACATGGTTGACGTTAAGAATCTAGATTCAGCTAGTGGTTTTCAGGGTAAAACAACTGCACTGACAGAGATTTTCTTGATGTCTGATTTAAGGCTTGTAGAAGACCCCAATTTATCGGCTCAAGTTGAGAATGTCCTCTTTTTAGCCCTTTGTTAGCTATAAATGAGTTCTTCCCAGCAAATAGCACTACCAAAATTCATATTCAAGATATCTAAGAACTGAAATTGATGTCAAAGTGAATATCATAGTCAATTGCAATATTGGCAAGCCCTGGTGGGAGTCTTCAGAGTTGACTCAGAATGTAGCAAAGGCATCTCTTTCACCTACTCCTTAGGATTCATATTTTAAGGTACTTATGAGAAAGAATCTCTAAAAAGAAATATTTAGAATATAACTTTCAAATTAATGTTTTATTATAACAATAATGGGGAGCAAACATTTACTGGGTACTTACTATGAGTCAAGTACTAGTCTAAGACACAGGTATATATGTATCAGTATCAGCTTATTTAAATCTCACAACAGTTCTAAGAGTTAGACTCTTATTATCCTCTTTTACTACTGAGAAGATTATGGACAGGAAAGTTGAGGATCTTGACCAAGATCACAGAGCAGTGAGTGGCAGAAAGAAGATTTGGAGTCAGACAATTGGCTCCACAGCCTGTATCCTTGACTATTTCTTTTTTCTGCCTCTCTTGAGAGAATTCTGAAATACTCAAGTACTATAATACTAAACAATTGTTTGCTAAGGCATACATTGCACCACAAGTCTTAATTTATATAACTTTTTCCATTTTCTTTTTATTTTTAATTTTATTAGTTCTGTTGAGATCATAGGCCTGAAAGTACCCTTGAGCAATTTTCTACTCTAGGTTTAGTTAACAAAGTATTTGTAAATAGAATCACAGACAACATCTGTCTTAGCTCTTTTGGGCTGCTATAACAAAAATATCATAGGCTGAGTAATTTATAAACAACAGAAATTTATTTCTTGCAATTCTAGAGGCTGTCAAAGACTAAGGCACCAACACTTTCATTGTCTGGTGAGGTCTCACTCTGTTTCATAGATGGTACCTTCTCACTGTGTTCTCACATGGTAGAAAGGGCAAACACTTAAGCCCCTGGGGCCTCTCCTCCAAGGGCACTAATCCCATTCATAAGGGTCTACCGTCATGACCTAATCACCTTCCAAAAGCCCCTATCTCCAAATACCATCACCTTGGAGGTTAGGATTTCAGTTTATAAATTTAGTTGGAGGTAAGGGGGAGATACAAACATTCAGACCACAGCAACATCTAATTTTGACCCACCTAACTGTAATAACTTTGAAAGAACTACAAGAATTGACTAATATAATATTAGCATATAGTATACCATTAGATGTGAGCTCCGTTCAGCAATCTTATAAACGTGTGAGGGGGAAAAAAAATCTCTTAGAAGATGAATAAATAGCAGAATAATCTTATACAATTTCTGTTTAAGGATGTATAGCTTACCAGCTTCCCCAAAGTGAAATATTTGTGAAATAAATTAGATCTTAAAATGTATATTAGAAACCAGGTAGAAGGAAAGAGAGAGATACCAGTCCCTAGACCAAGTTGGTTATTAACTTGGACATTAATCAGGCTCTGAACTTTATGGTAGCTAAGGCAAATGGATCACAAAGGAGTAACAGAAAGAGGGAGAAAAATGTGTTGAGCTCTTACTGTATGCACATCATTCTGATGGCCACTTTTCCATACAGCATGTCCGTTATTTGCACAACAGATCCTTGACGTAGGTGTCATTATTTTCTTACACATCTAAGTAAGCGGCAGAGCCAGTATTTAAACCAAGCCTGACTTCAAGTTCCATGTGTTTTTTATATTAGGTTAAGGTTATAGTATTCTCACCCAATAAAGTGACGCATACGATTTATCTGTAGACACCTAGTCTTTCTTTGAGGATTTTTTTTTTCATGGATCCTCATGTAGGGAACACTGGGCAATAGCCTAGTAACCTATAATTATTAGATGCTCAGTCAATATTTATGGAATAACATGAATAAATAAATGCATAGATAATAAGATGTAAGACATCGTTCTTAATTTTTAAAGCTATAGTACTGTTTTTATATGGATGCTCTTATATTAACCTCTATAAAAAAACAAAGCCATACCATGGCATTATAATTCAGTATAAGACATTTGGGTAAAGGCCTAAAAATTTAATATTTTCTATTTTTCCTTGTATTTCATAGTTTAATTTCTCAAAAGAATAACCTACACTCCCTTGTCTTTACTTTATCAGCTCCCATTTACTTCTCAACCCACTGAAATGTACTTCACTCTGATTCTGTTCAAGGTCAATAATGAACTCATTAATTCTAATCCAGTGGACACTTTGCATTCTCTATCTTTCTTGATCTCTTGGGAGCATTTAACATTATTAAGCACTTGTTCTTTCTCCTTACCTCTCTGGCTGCTTCTCTGCAATCTTCTCTTTTTCTATCCACTCATTTAGTGTGAGGTTTTCTCACAGACCTATCATGGGTCACTGTTTGTTCTCACTGTCTGCTCTACACCTACCTGGCTGTCTCATCCACTCTCATAACTCCAGTTGCCATTTTCGTGCTGAGGATTGTCACATTTGAAAACTTGAGTCAAATATTTTTATATCCAAGTACCGTAAGTGAAGATCTAAGCCAAGTTTATATATCTTTAAAATAAGTGGTTTTTGTCTATAGAGTCAAAGGCTCATGTAAAAAATGAAGAAACGTTTACATTTCTTAACCATTTCTTGGTAATTAGTCATGCATCAGGAGTCGCTTCTGCATATCTTTAAATACAGCATAGAACTGCTCTTTGCGATTGTTGTTATTAGTGATTTGTTTGACAGGATAGGAGGAAAGCATAGTTATTTAAAGATAAAGTGTAGCCACTCTCAATTGAATAGCATTCATAAAGATAAGGTGTCTCTGAAATTGTAATAGAAATCAATGTGAAATAAGATTCAATTTATAAAATCTTAAATTACAAGCAATTTCCCAAAGCATATCTGTTGTGTAAACTTGGAAATTCACACAAGGAAAAGACGATTGATTGTTTGATTGATTATATAACACGAGTTTCATTCTGTCCAATTGCTCATGAATATATTTACAGACACAGCTGGATGGCATTCTGATTTAGAGAACAAGTATTTTCTTCTTTTCACATAATCTTCCTAGAAGCTCTAGCAGAAGATAAGTATTATTTTCCTCATAATAATATCAGACTTAGCGATTTTATTCTTAGTCAAGGATTTAGTGTCAGAAAATTTTAGTAATAATTAACAATGTCTTAGTAAAGTTGAGATACTACTTTAGTCCTATCTGGCTACTTCAAATTGTGCACTTATGTTCCAGATTCTGAAATTAAAAAGGGAGATGGGGAAAGAATTATTGAACTTAAATTATTTAAATTGTAATAACTGAGTATCCACAGCGTTAAAACATTAACTTTACATATTGTAAATTTCACATGCCTTCAAATAATATGTCCGCTTAAGTAAGCATTAGTTAGATATACAGTTTAACATGGCCCAAGCTTCTTTACGCGTTAACTTAGAAATTGGAACTAAATCTTTATGGTCTTCATGGAAATTAATTCTCTACTATTGATTGATTGATTGATTGATTGACAGGGTCTTGGTCTGTCGTCCAGGTAGGAGTCCTGGCCTCAAGCTCTCCTCCCACCTCAGCCTCCTAAGTGGATGGGACTACAGGCGTGCCTCTACTTTATTAAAAACAAATGCTGCTTCCTCTCCTCATTTCAGAGCTTTTGAAATGGCTGTGACAAGTGTACTTTATTACACAGTGTGTTTTGCCATTGTTTTCAGCAATTTGCATAGACTCCATCCCAAGTAACCTGACAGTAAGAGTACATGAGGAAGGAGGGGATATAGTTTCTGCCTCTCTGCCTCTGGTGGGGCTGCTAAGATATCAGAAGTCTAAACAACTACCCTGGGTCTTGGCCGTCCAAGCTTGCAGCAGAATCAGGGACAGGAATTCTGACCCACTTCTGTGTCTGGTATATCTTCACAGTGCAGAGGTTCCGTGCCAACTGGTTTTCTTTGAAATAACTTACTTACTAATTTCTTCAGATTTCAACTATAGTAAATAACTTGTTAAATAAAAATATTCGTATTAAAGGGGAGAAAAGAAATTACTTCCTTTAGCAAACGAGACTGTTATATTCAATTTAATTAACCAAGAAGCCCCCAAACCACAGAGCGTGTCACCCAGCACTGACAATTAATTAGCTTTGCTCCGAAAGAGCTACAGGTACTGAGAAAAGAGTTACGGATTAAAGGCTTTACTTGCTCTGCAAAGGCCGCCCATTTCTAGCTCTCACACCTTGATAGCAGTCTGCTGCTCCAGGCTCCAAATTATATATGAAGTGTGTAATTTCATGTCACTTTTTAATTTCACGTGATTAAAATATGGGAAAAGTGAGAATAAAGCTCTATTTCTTTTTAACATAAAGATGTGCAAAATGAACAACACAACTTCTTTTTAGTTTCTTGTGCTTTTCAAAATAATTTTCTATCAAACAGCTAAGGATGATAAATATTAAGGAAAACTCCTGAGGAATAAACGGCCACCCTTGCCTTTTAAATGGGCTACTGTTTATGGTAAGTCATACAGCTTCTTCCTTTTTTTTTTTTTTTTTTTTTGAGTTGGAGTCTCACTCATTGCCCAGGCTGCAGTGCAGTGGCACGCTCAGTTTCTTCCCTTTGACATTACATTGACATATGTATAAATGATTTAACTAGAGACTTACTGGAGTTAGCATTTGAAAGGCAGCATGATGTAATGAGAACATTAGATTCATTAGATTCTTTTTTTTTTTCAATTGTAAAGATGAGGTCTGGCCAATTTGCCCGGTCTCTTGCCTCCGCCTCCCAAAGTACTAGGATTACAGGTGTGAGCCACCATGCCTGGCCATTATTAGCGTCTTAAAATCAAATGATCTGGAATATGCTTAGTCCTTGAAGGAATCTTAATTTTAGTTGGATAGTCCTTATACTTTAGAAGATACACATACATATTTGATGGACAATTGTTTCTCAGTAGAAAAATCAGGCACTGGCCTTCCACAAGGAATGGGCTTTAATTAGCCTATGATTGTCTTTTTCTCTTTCTACATTTATAAACAACTGAAATAGCTGGGTTGTAGATACTTGGTTTTTTCAGTCCCATTCAATGAGACAAGCCAGTTCTCTATTATTTATCTTTATGAAAAATATCAATAAGGTCAATTAGCTAAAAACATTTATGTCTGGTTTTGGGATGGGTTTTTAAACTTACGTTTACGTTTACTTGGGTCTGGTGTCCTAGGTGTTGACGGTTTTTAAAATTCATGTATTGAGCCCAATTGGCAAAAGTGTGACTCAGGAAGATATAAGAAGTTACCCAGTTTCTCTGGTGGTAAGCAGGCGTGGGGCTGGGCAGATCAGGTCAAGAACATAAAAATCTGCAGACAGGGAGCATCTGATCAGAAAGGATTGATGGTCAGAAGGTCAGTTAGCACAGGGAAGAGTGTGTGTGCACCTAAGTGCAGATGAGAAAGAAAATCAGGGAGATCAACCCAGGCTGGAGCTGAGGCTTGCAAGTGGAGGTCTAACAAGCAAGCAGTGACCAAGATGCAGGAGATCAGAAAGCTAAAATCAGGAAGCCAGGGCATCTGGGAGTCCAAGACACAGGGGTCGGCACAGACTAAATAACAGGAACAAGAGCTGGTAGAATTGAGGCACAGGTTTGACCAGGTCATCAATAACCTGGGTACACAATCCCTGGCATGAGGTCAGAAAGCAGGCAAAACTCTGTCCCATAGATAGGAGTGGGGTGAGGTTTCCTGCCCCTCCCCCCCACCCCACTTTCTCAGGTAGGGACTTCTCACCTACCATTTACAGGGCATTTGTATTCAACATATTTCAAGCAGGGTACCCTGAAGGCACACCCTCAGACTTTTGTGTTCATTATGTTTTTCCCTCCCTGGTAAAGTTCTGAGTGTGAGCAAAGGGCATGTGGCTTTGTAGGTCTGAGTGTGCAGGTAATAAAGCAGCTACAGCTATAGAGTTACAAGCTAGTGTATCTGTGTCACATGGCATCCAAGGCAGTTTATAAATTGGTAATACGCTCCTTCAGACTTTTCTATTCCACGGGAATTGTGAATATGTTTTGGTTTATTCCATCTTCTAATGTCCTTGGAAAAGTAGGGAGCTCTGTCTTAAAAATATGAAAAATTGCCGAGGCTTGAAGCAAACTGCCACCTTCTTGAGGCCATTCATTCTCAGAAACAGGACTTATCTCTTATTTTTTCAAGACAGTATCTTGTTTGGTCACCCAGGCTTGAGTGCAGTGATGCAGTCTTAGTTACTTCAGCCTCAAACTCCTGGGCTCAAGCTGTCCTCCTGTCTAAGCTTCAATCCTCACCTGTAACTGTAACTATATAGGTGTACACCACATACTCAGTTATTAAAAAATTTTTTTTGTAGAGATGTACTTCTCTGTTTTCGATGAGCGTTTTCCTCTACATCTTGACCTGGAACTTGTTTTGGCAGTATTTGGGTCTGACTGGACATACAGAAATAAAAAAGTGTAATAAGATGAAGTCAACATGTCCTTAGGCTGCCCATAGAGCATGGAACCAATTTGTCAGGTTCTAGATGAATTTAGGTAGAACCTAAATTCCCAGCCTACATTCATTAGAAATGAGTTCCCGCCTTTCTCTTTGGTCCTGAAACCCAGTTCCCGCAGATGTCACCTTAACCACTAGTGAAGCAGCTCCATTGGAGTCCCCATCATAGGATATGTTAAAGGAGGCCTTGAAGATCAGCCACAATGTCTGCTATCCCCCTGCCATGAGGCCAGAGATGAGCTGAGACCAGGGGACAGCAAGACTTGGGGACAGACTGCTGTATAATGAGCTGCGAGGGTTTAACCCCCAGGCAAGACGAGTAGAAGAGTCATTCTCAAAATGCTCCAAATCCCAAGTGAGCCCTGGGAAACCACAGTGTCAGCTAGACCAACAGCGTCTGCACTTATCAAAAGCACTTATAAACAGAAGCAGGAGATGCTTCCCGTTGAGCTTCTGAGGCAAAAGCTCTCAGCAAGGCATAGATTCTGCCACTGACAGAGTATTTATTTGGTGTTTCTAAAATCCAAATCCACAGCCAGGAAATGACAAACTCATGCTCTGTACTTCTGTTTAGCCATCCGTGCCAACGGCTAATTTTTTTATTAAACACCTTCTGCTTTATTTTGGCATATGAAAGTGTCTATTTTCATACAAGAAGCTCAGCTCAGCAAACACTTCCATAGGTACCTGGCTTTAAGCAAAGGAGGTTTTACTTTGAATAGCTTTTATTTAAAAATTAGTTTATGAATGGGCTTCTTTTTATTTTCATATCTTAGTCATATTTTCATTTTCTCATAATATTCCTACTCTGATGATGAAAAAATGCAGACACTAATGGATTAGCAACATCCACCAACCGTATGGTTTCCAAATACTGCTTTTTACCTTTTTTGTACCTTTGGGCATGACTGAATGGTGTGCTGTCCAGATAACAGTTCAGGAAAAACTCTGGTCTCCTACCTGATAATAAAGCTCTTCAGCTATGTAGTGGGTTTACCTGCTGTGTGTCTTCGGCTTCTCCCAGTTCCTCTTTATCTCTGCTGCTGTGGAGCCAATATAAAGTTATCAGTAACATTTGGTGGTGTGGATTCTTCTCATCTGTGCAATTTAGTAGGCGACATCTTAATACCGAACTGCTGCTGGGTGACTCCAACATGACTTCAGTGAGATTTATAGCTTATTGATTGCAGTTCCTTGTGTATGATTGTCACTCAATAAATACTGATTGGTTGAATTTCCCAGAGCACTGAGACTCATTTGAAGCAGCTTCCAGCATTCTTTTTTGTATGCAGAGGGAGAAGCATGAAGCGATGGAAGACGGTACTTAATGTTGTCTGGTGGTGGTGGTAGTTGTTGTTATTGTTGTTATTATTATGCAAGGACCAGGTTGTAGGAATGGAGAGGCCATTTTCATATAATTTGCCTTTTATATCCTAATTCTGGCCATGACCTAACTCACTCAGCTGAGACATTTTCCCCCTGTGATATGGAGGTATGTTGCTAAGCAACTAGATTAGTAATTGGTAAGTGCTTATATATTATTTGATTTGAGTTACAGACAAAAAATATGTAACTAGTTTTTTCCTCTTCATTATTAGACAAATAATTATCATTTGTTTCATTTGGGGTTTTTTTTTGCCCAAATAAAATAAAATAGCTGCTTTCACCAATCAAAGCGTGAATCCAAGCCCCAGGTATGAGAATTGCTAATCCTTTGACCATGGGCAGAATCAAGTCACTGCTAAGCCTTTAATTTTTTTAGCCTGTGATTTGTGGCTAAATATCCTCCCTGCTTGCCTCCCCGGGCCAGGTTAAGGATGGATGTGATGATGTTTTAGAAAACATTTAGAAAAATTAAAACATTCTAAGGTCTAAGCATTATCTGGAACTCCAGGGTACCTAATCTTGGGACTTTACGTCTGTCGTAACACCAGAGGCTGGATTGATTAAGAAGTGCTGAGTGAAGACACACTATCCCTTCAGCAAGATACAAAGCCTTCAAGCAGGTCTCGGGGCTACAGAAGAAAGTCAACACGTGGTATTGACCCTGAATGAGTTAACAGTGCAGCGACAGAGGCAAGACAGAAGCAAAAGACCCCATAGCAAAGCAACATCTCCTGAAGCATTTAAACATAAGCTATATCCCCTCAAGATCAACTGCTATAAGACTTCAGGATGATGACCTGTTAGGGCTGAAGTCATTGAGGAGGTCTACTTGCACAAGTCCTTGAAGCATGGAGAAATTTTTAAGAGAAAGATAAGGGTAGATTCACAGTGATGATCACTATGGGTTAACACTGTGCATTAACTTGCAGAAATCATAACATTTTCAAATTACAACAGTGATTGACTGTAGTATTTTTACACAATATTGTTTGAGGCTAATGGTCAGCCATGTTTTGCCTTCTAGCAGTAAACATTTTATTTGAAGTCATGTCATGAATTATCTTCCTGCACTAATGAAATGGGTCATTTACATAAAAATCAGAAAAACTCCCAGACCCATATGCTTGTCAGTCTCTGGAGACATGGAAATGACCTCCCCGACAGCCAATTAGAAAATAGGAAGGTGAAGAAGATGCTCTTGTTCCCAGTTTGGAGAAGCTCCAGAATGACTAGCATGCTTCGTGGCTGTGCCAGAGCACTTTCACATAGGTGTTATTTGAAAACGAAGTGTTACTGGTGTTTGTTATATGTGGGTGGAGATGAAGCTCTGCTTCAGAACACAGGATCTTGTCGCATATCCCTGCTGTTTATAATCTGTTTTATTATGGTCTCCCCCTGTCATTGACCCCATGGATTTCCTAGGGGCTGCTTTGATCTGTCATGTCATCACTCATTATCAGATAGTCTTAATCCTCAGAGCATTGAAATATTTCTATAATGGCATGTGAGCCATGGTAGCCCATGGCAGCACCAGTCATTTTCACATTAAATTGCAGCTTGGATCGTCCTTCACATGGAGGTTCTGTGCCTGCTGTCCTCCCACACCCACCACCTACCCCCCACCCGGGTCAGGACCCTCTCTGTGCAGCAGGTGCAGAGGCTCTGAGAGTCTCTCAGTTTTTCAGTTGATATCTCACCCATCAATTGTCTAGGTTGGATTTAGTAGAGCTTGAATGACCTCTTAATCTTTATAAATCTTTTGTCCATCTATCTGAACATCCTGCCCTTGAAACCCCTCAGACAAGATGAAATACTTTTAGGATATGATTAGCAACACATGGCACATAAAATTTTAAAAAGGACAGAGGTCTCAAGAATGACTGTATTGCCTGATTTTCCTGCCAGTTCCCTAAGGAAAGTTCTATTCTTCCTGAAGTTAATAGTATTATAGTTCCTAGATACTAAGGATGGTAGACTCCTATTCAATTCTCATGAGATATACTTAGAATGAGGGTTTTTTTCATTTAAATACCCTACAATCCTGAAAACCCGAAGTGGTAGTTTACCAAATAGTCCATCACACTAATGCAAAAATAAATAAATGAAGTTAGAAAATTCCCATAAATTTCCCCTCTAATTTGTACAACTGAGACCTAAGACTTTCCTCAGACTTAAACCAGTTAGATCCACTAGGTAAGTGTTAACCTTATTCTTCTAGATCTGGGCACATCTGGCCAATGAGAACAAGTAACCATGCCTTGTGAAAGTTTCAATTCTAAACTGATTCCTGAATTCACACATTGTCATATTGATCTGTTAGGGGAGTTGTCTTCCACGTGACATGAGTAAGGATATAGAGAAAAAGGGCTGGTGCTTTAGCCCTTAGGAAGGACTGAGCTCACTGGGTTTAAATTCTTGCCAAGTACAGACTATGGCTCTTCTCGTCACAGCCCGCTCCTGTTTAGCGTGGCACCACTTTCTTTATTGGTATTCAGTAAATATTAATTTCATCCTGCTAGAGAGACTATCTTTTCCCTTGAAGTAAGGCACAGATAGTTAAATGAAGCTAATGGATATTTAAAGATGTATGCTGGGATGAATAGCTTTAGGAAATATATGATACTATTCTTGGTAAGAACAAGACAAGTAAATATTGCTTATAATGGCTTTTAAGGTTATTTTTTTTCTTTTCTTTCTTTTTTTGCTATTTGAAATCCTATAAAAACAACTCACTCATCTGTTTTTATCCCTATTAAAAAAAGAACTTGTACGGCATTAATTACATAAAATACACTTCTAGCCAAAATGATTTTACCTTTTCAATTCTTTCATGACTGCCTCTCTTTTATGTCCCTGAATAATACAATTATACATGAATGATTTCTAAACCTTCACCTTCACTACCTGTGTGTCATTGAGGTGCTATATGAAAAGAGCTGAAGCTGCTGACCTCCAAGTAATTGGAATATATAAAATAGAGATCAAGCAGCTGGTTATAATGATGTCAAAATTAAAATAAAATGCTAGTATAGAATATGTGGCTATAGAAATGTGATTTCTATTAATTTCAATATTCTGAAATTCTCCTGATATGTATTTATTGTATGTGCACATTTTAATAAAATAATTTTAAGTATATTCTCAAAATGATTTCCTCTTTTACTGTTTTTCTGCATTGAAGCCAACAGAGACTTCCCTAAATGGAATGGAGATTCCAGGGAATCGTTGTGGAATCTCTGCTTGGGAAGGGATTCTGGAAATCATCTGGTTTTCCCTTTGCATGTACTCCTCTCCCTCCTATTCCCTGTAAATGGTTTTCTACCCACTACTTTGCCATTTTCAGTGGCAAAAAACTCACCATTTCATGAAGCTGGTTTCTCCCATTTTTAGAAAAAGGTCCCTTATACTCATGAAGCTAAATATGCCTTTATGTTTCATCTCCTGCTTTGCTACTTGTGTTATATAATTCTAACCCTCATTCAGATATGATAAGGGACACATAGGCCTAGATTTAGTCTTGACTCCACTACTTATTATGCATCATACTTCTTTAAAGTATCATTTATTAGTGTACTAAACCCTTTACATGCATTGTCTTATTTGATTTTCATTAAAAAATATATAGAAGAAGGTGCTAGTTATGCTTTATATAGAAACTGAGGCATGTCAATAATATTTATAATAGTAATGATGATAATGATAGCATTATTATGTGCCAGGCATTGTGTTAATAAGCCCTCTGTATACATTATCAGAATTTAAATATCTTGCCTAAGATTATCTACCTAGCATCTCAGGAAGCTAGATACTCAGAATCAGGTCAGATACTGAAAGTCTTCTGGATTTAACTTCCTTGGGTCTCTTTGTTTGGTCTATTAAGTGTGTGTGTGTGAGGGGGATAATATTATCTTCCTCATAAGATCTTCTGAGATTCAAAAAATGATTTATGAAAGTATCTGAACTCATTGCTTGAAAAATGCTTCCTCCTATCTGTTATTTATTCACTTCTTTAAAGAGTTTTTTAAAAGGGTCTTCCTTCTTCTTTCTCTAGGTTTCTATTCTCCAGCTATCTCCAGTTTTTTTAGTCTTCATTCATACATTCATTCATTCATTTATTCTTTCAGCAAATACTTAAGAGCTCTCTTCCCTGTTGAAACATTCCAGAGGGGAAAGAGATATTAACCAATAAACATGATAGCTAAGTAAATCATCTGCTTTGGTAAAAGAAAATAAGTGCCATGGTTGTAGCCAACCAGGATAAGGGAAATTAGGAGTGTTGGAAGTGGGTGACTGGTCAACAAATTATTCTAAAATTTAGTGGCTAAAAGCAACAATAACTATTTGCTGTATCTCATGGTTTCTGGGGGCCAGAAGTTAAGACAAGACACAGTGGGTGTGGTTTGTCTCTGCTCCATGAAGTCTGGGACTTCAGGCAGAAGACTTGAAGGATAGACTCTAGAATCAGCTAACGGCTTATTCATTTATAAGTCTGGCAGTTGATACGTACTATCACTCGGGGTCCTACGTTCTTTTCCACCTGACTCTCTCCATGTGAACCAGGTCTTCCTCACAGCATGGAAGCTAGGTTCTCAGGGTGAATGTCCTTAGAAAGAGCCAGGTAGAAGCCATGTTGCCTTTTGTAACATAACCTCGGAAATTCTGGTTGTTTTTTTTTGAGTTGGAGTCTCACTCTGTTGCCCAGACTGGAGTGGATGCTCCCGGCCACTGCAGCCTCGACCTGCTGGGGCTCCAGCGATCCTTCCGCCTCAGCCTTCCAAGTAGCTGGAATTACAGGCGTGCGCTACCACACCCAGCTAATTTTTTTTTTTAAATTTATTGTAGAGATGAGGTCTCGCCAAGTTGCCCGGGATTACAGGCTGAGCCACCAAGCCCGGCACCTTGGAAATCCTACAGCATTACTTCCATCACATTTTGTTGGCCAAGGCAGTTTCAGAGTTCCACTTGAGTTCCAGGAGAAGGAACATAGATAATCCCCACCACCACCACCTCGCAACAGAGGAGTATCAATATCATGTTATATGAAGAGCATATGGGAGATACATTTATGCTGTCGATCTTTGGAAAACACTGTTTTCCATGATGAGCAAGGCAGGTTCATTGATAAGGTAATATTTGAACAAAGATTTTTTTTTTTTTTTTTTGAGTTGGAGTCTCACTCGGTCGCCCAGACTGGAGTGCAGTGGCCGCTCCCGGCCACCGCAGCCTCGACCTGCTGGACTCCGGCGATCCTTCCGCCTCAGCCTTCCGAGTAGCCGGAATTACAGGCATGCACTACCACACCCGGCTGATTTTTTTATTTGTTGTAGAGATGAGGTCTCGCTGCCCAGGTGGGTCTCGAACCTGTGGGCTCAGGTAATCCACTCACCTCAGCCTCCCAAAGGCGCGGGATTACAGGCTGAGCCACCAAGCCCGGCTTAAGCAAAGATTTAACAAAGGCAAGGGAGAGAGCTCTATGCCTATCTCTATCTGGGCAGAGCATTCCAGGTTGAGGCAAGAGCCTGTGCAAAGGCCCTGAGGTGAGACTGTATTGGGAGTATTTGGAGGCTAGTGTAACTGGAGCAGAATAATCAAAGAAGAGAGTAATAGGAAAAGTGGTCTGAGAGATATGGGAGGAGGGGGAAGATCATGTAAGACCTCGTAAGCCATTGAAAGTACTTTGGCTTTTACTCCAAGATGGGGGCCAAGTGGAGGGCCTTGAGCGGACTTAAGTTCTAAAAGAGTTACTCTGGCTAATGCATGAAGAATAGACTGATGGGGGTTACAAAAGATGGAAGGCAATGAGGAGACTGTTGCAGCAATTCAGCAAGAGAGGTCCATGGCTCAGAGCATAATGGTAGCAGGAAAGCTGGTGAAAGGTGGTTGGATCACAGATCTATTTTGAAGTTAGAGCCAACAACATCTCCTGATGGGTTAGATATGTGAGAAGAAGGGGAGTCAAAGTCGAAGAAGTCATTGGAAGGATGGAATTGCTATTTTCTGATATAGGAAAGACTGAATATATGACAGCTTTGCAGGGGAAAAAATCAGGACTTCAGTTTTAAAGATGGCGAGCTTGAGATGTTTAAGATACACAGGTAGAATTGGTGAAAAGGTAGTTGGAGACATACAGAAGGAGTTCCAGTGAAAAGTCAAAGCTGGAAATAGAAACAAATGGAAGAATCATAGGCATAAGGATGTTATTTAAATCATGATCCTGGAGGAAAACACAAGGGGTTGAGTAGATCTGTGAAGAGGACAAGAAATGAGCCCCAAGGCTCAGGGGGGACACCATTAGGAGGTTGGGCAGAAGAGAAGGAACTAGGGGAAAAAAAAACTGGAAAGAAACAATCAGAGTATCCTGGGAGCCTGGAGAAGACAGTATATCAGGGAGGAAGGATATGCTGAGTGCTCTGATAGGTCAAGATGGGGCTGAGGACCATTACATGTAGCCGTCATGGTGGTCATTGGTAACCCAGACAAGAGCAGTCTCAGAGGAGTAGTGGGACAGATGCCTGATTGAAATGAGCTTATAGAGAAAGGGTGAAGGAGAGGGATTGGGGGAAAGCGAGCCTACACAATGCTTTCTGTGACTTTTGCTGCCAAGATGAACCAGAAGTAGAATGATAGCTGGCTGAGAAAGAAGAATCAGAAGTGTTTGTGTTTTATTTATTTATTTATTCATTTCTTTATTTATAGTGACAGGATCTCACTCTGTCACCCAGGCAGGTGGAGTGTAGTCAGTGGTATGATCATAGCTCACTGCAACCTCGATCTTTGGTCTCAAGCAATTCTCCTGCCTTAGCCTCCCAAGTAGCTGACACTTCAAGCGTGCGTCACTGCATGTGACTAATTGTTTATTTTTTCTAGAGACAGAGTCTCGTTGTGGTGCCCAGCCTTGTCTCAAACTCTTGGCTTCAAGGGATCGTCCCACTCAGGCTCCCCAAGTGCTGGGATTATAGGTGTGAACCACTGTGCCCAGCCATATATATTTGTTTTAAAGATGGGAGAAATAGCTGGGCTCAGTGGCTCAGCCTGTAATCCCACGCCTTTGGGAGGCTGAGGTGAGTGGATTGCCTCAGCCCCCGGGTTCGAGACCCGCCTGGGCAGCGAGACCTCACCTCTACAATAAATCAAAAAATCAGCCGGGTGTGGTAGCGCATGCCTGTAATTCCGGCTACTCGGAAGGCTGAGGCGGAAGGATCGCCGGAGCCCAGCAGGTTGAGGCTGGGTGGCCGGGAGCGGCCACTGCACTCCAGTCTGGGCGACAGAGTGAGACTCCAACTCAAAAAAAAAAAAAAAAAAAAAATGGGAGAAATAGCAACATGTTTGTATTCTGATGGGAATGATCTAGTAGAGAGTGAACATTTGATATTGTAGGGAAAAGAGAAAGGAGAGAAGAAAGAACCCTTGGACTGATGTCCTGGGGTGGGCTTTAATTTCAAGAACCCTTGCTTTCCTCCCATGCAGAGGATGTATGCGGTGAACATGTGGGCATGGGAGGGAGAGATAAGAAAAATGAAAAAGCTACCAGGCGTCTCCCCTTTCTAAGTTTCCTTTCTGTGTCCCTTCCTTCTATCTCACCATTTGGACCAGGACCCCCAGCTGGCAAGGGAGTAGGAACTGCTACCCGGTCCTTCTTCCACTGTACAAAAGGATCCTAAATATAAATAGATAAACCACGTTTAGTTGTTAGCAGATCATCTTCCTCCTCCTTCTTCTAGCTCTCTGAGACGTAGGCAGCCTGACTTGAAAGTCCAGAGGGCTCGCTGAGCAGAGGTGCATGCGGGTGTCGAAAGAAGGCAAGGCGATGTCTCCTGTTGCTGACTGACACACACCCAGGATGAGTCACTGATCATTTAGGGGGAGAATCGCAGAGAGGAATGAAAACTGCCAAGAGAAGCACCAGGCTCGTCATTGAACAATTCCATTTCACCCTTCATTTTAGAAGGAAAGCATCAGGAAGAGTGTCAATGAAATCATGAAAAAATATATTCCTCATTTTTTCCTTTCACTGATTGGAAGCAGAAAGCATTGTGGAAGTCTCCTTCCAGTGCCCTCCATTTCTCCTCAACCTACAATAGAGTTCCCTGAGTTTGCCACGTGGTATTGGGACTAGGGGTATCTTTCCATCAAAATCTATTATCCCGTCCCTCTGAATTTCACTCTTGTGAAATCGATTTTCAGTTTTAAGACTGAGAAAAATTAAGCTTTGAAATGATAACATCATTTGCTATATTTGTGCAGTGACAATTTTGTAACCCAGGGAATTTGTCAAAAGCATGACACTCACTGTTGCAAAATTCAAACCAACTGTGCCAGATCATGAAGAGACACTGGGGTCGGGGGAGAGGATGGAGGTGCTGATTTTGCCTTTCAACTTGCCTTTCTTACAACCTGTTATGTAATTGGTGGGAACATTGGATGGATTATAAGATTTTTATCAGTAGAATCATCATCAGGGTAGTCCCTTTGTTTTAAGTAGCAGCTCAAGCATTTAATAGCATTTGATATGAAATTTGGAATTCTTAGAACAAGAGTAGTGTGGAAACACCAAGAATTAATCCAGAAATGAATCTATTATAGCCTATAAATGCCTTTGCCTCATGCCATTCCTTGCCTTATTTTTTTTCTTCCTTTCTAGAATAAGATGATCATGTTTTAAGTGTTACAGGATACTTGAATGATGGAAGATGTCATGTGAACAGCCAGTGTTATTAATGATACCAGCCACCTCCTCTCCCACCTTTCCTTGTCTGCTCCCTCTGTACCCCTTTATGGCCTTGACCCCTCACTCCTAGCACTGGCCCATGAATTGTGTTTTGTATTTAAAGACCTCCCTGCACAATAGTGTGTTATCCACACGAGCAGCCCATAGTCTCAGCACCCTGCACCCTAGCTGGAGTTTATACTCTGAATTGGTGCTACCCTTCTGAAACCTCTTTGATTTATATTTTCCCTGTTGCACCCGGGCTTGTGTTTTTCTTCCACAGCCACATGCATCGGGTGCCCTGACTGGCCGCCACATGGTTCTTCATCAGACTGGTTTGGATTTTACAAGGTGTTAGAGTTTTTAAATTGTCTCACCAAGTCTCTCACACTTGGGCTTATAGAAGTTATGGAATGATTAACTTAATAGGTGCTGTCTATCCCCAAAGATGTCCAGCTTTATTCATGCTTAAGCTGAGTGTTGGCAGAAAACAAACAATTCTTTGTAGATCGTGATTGCAGAGCCATGTGATTTTATGACTTTCTTTTGCTGTATAAATGATTGGGTAGCTCATTAAGTTTACTCTGTGTAGTAGGGGGCCACAACAGAGGACACTCAGGATGAGGACAGAAGGAACTCTTAGGCTTCAGGAAGAACAGAGGGTCCTTTAAGAGAAAGAAAATGAAGTAACCCTAGTGTATCTGACTATACAATAATTTTTCCCTTGTTGTCTCTTACTCTCCTGCAGAGCTGCCCAGAAATTGAATCTGTCTTCTAAGAAGAAGAAACATCGACCTTCTGCTTCCGTGGCTGAGCCACCCCTCTTTGCCACTAGCTTCAGTGGAATTCTGCAGACCTCCCCTCCCCCAGCCCCACCCTGTCTGCTAAGGGCAGTCAACAAAGTGAAGGACACCCCAGGCCTGGGCAAGGTAGGTACTGTCCACTGTCACCACTACTTACTCAGAGTGGGGGTTTCTGGATCAAGTTTGGAAAAGAATAAAATGAGGGCTCCAGCTTGTTAAAATAAGAGGGTGCTGGGGAGAAAGGAGACAAGATGAAATTCATTAGGAAATACTATAAAATTTTCTTTGGTTACATACACTAAGTAGTAAATTGAGACATCCAAATTGTTGGAGATCTGATTTGATTTTAGTAGGAAAAAATCCTCCCAGCATTCCATTGTTTGACAGAGCTGTAGCCATTTAAAGAAAAGGCACAAAGACACAAAAGACAGAGGGAGAGGCAGAGGCAGGAGACCAAGAGAAGGCACAGTACATGGTACAGAAATGAGACATAAAAACGCTTTGTAGTTTCCCCATGACGCTTTTTTTTTCTCCCCTTCAGAGAAATCATGATTTCTGCTTTTGAGCTAGACCACCAATGGGATTTCTGGGGAACATTTTCAGTCATGCCTTTCTAGCCAAGAAATGCAATTTTGAATTATTGTAAATACTTAGAAGGAGATGTAGCATCACTCTTACAAAATGTTCCTCTTCTCCATTTGGGATAACTGTATTTTTAACTGTCATCTCTGTACTCTTTCTTCTGAGATAAAGGTTTGTAGTTTGGTTGACTCTTCAATTGGAATATAAACTGGGGCTTATACAAACATTTAGCTAAAGAAAGAGATGGCGATTTTACTTTTCCTTTTCATCCAAAGTAGGATGGTGTGTGTAGCCTCTCAGTCCTTTGCAGACTTAACATGACTCTGACCCTGGGCTTCATTTTGGGAAGTTTCTAGTCTTGCTGAAGGGAACAATTGCTAAACTCTGAGGATCAAGATTTTACTTGTTCAGATCACCGACTGCCTATCCTCTGGACACCCAAACATGGTTATGCTCAGATTTGTGGCCTTCAGAAGGCCTCAGTCCCTCCGGAGTTTACCCTTGGCCCCTCTGGAGTTTACCCTTGGTCCCTCATTTCTCTTGTCCCCTTCCATGCTTTCCCACCCGCAGTCTCATCACCATGTTGGGAAGTTATTTACTTCATATGATACCTTTCTCCAAGAAGAGCATAAACATTAAGGTTACAATGAACAGAGCATTGCTTACTCTGATGGAATGCATCCAGTCCTGGAATTTTCCCTGGCATCGGTCAGGACAGAGAGTTTTCAGCTGAAGACTTTCCCAGGCCCAGAAGTGAAGTAAGACCCAAGGCAGCAGGGCCTGGGCTAGCTGCGGGGGCTGCTCCAGCATCGCCAAACAGCTAGAAGCAGAAGGAGAAAACAGTGTGGACCAGGACTCCCCTCCTGGAGAGAACTCAAGGGTGGAAACCACTGAGGAAGGACAATGATACCTCCACGGGGGGGCATGTAGAGTAATAATGGATGACTGGTGTGCTGCATTCTGAGGGGGTGGGTCCAAGTAACTGCTCTTTTTTAAGTTTCTAATTTTTAACGATGGTAAGATACAGATAACATAAAAATTACCATCTTAATTGTTTTTAAGTGTACACGGGCTCTTGTTTTGGGAAGAAGAGGAGTTTGGAACGCCAGTGCCAGAGCTAACTGCTCTGGACAAAGTGAAATCAAGCTACCAACCCAGTCTCCTCCCCATCTTGTGGTCTAAGCAATATCCACTTCTCTTCTGAATAAGTATGAGCAAATATTTCAATGCTATCCCTTTGAAAAGGTGCCAGATTATTAGCCTTCCTGGGGTGCTCATACACCCCAATGTAGCCCTGTGCGGGTCACCTCAAAACAACCACATCAGAAACTGTCTTCCTGCATCTATAATACCATAATTCCTAAAAGAGTTGATGTGAATGCATTTTCAGGGCCTCTGTCCCTTCCTTCCCTATCCCTAACCCCCCTTTCTGGAATTCCACGACAAGGGTATCAAGGTGTCGAGGCCAGGGACTTAGAGAGCAGAAAGAGTGTTCCCAGCCAGCAGGATGAACAGCACTTCAGAGAGCTAAAGGACACTGGTCCAATCTTGATTTCATGAGATACCATATGTACTGACCGGGTGTAAGGGACCTTACAAGGAAGAGTTACACTTGTTAGTAAACTAACATTTGCAAATCATACATTTAATTTTAAAATGAAAGATAACCTATTCACTTGCAATCTGGAATGAGTTTGTCTGTGGAACTGTGTCACTGGATAGAGGTGTCAGCCTGGAGTCCCAGAAGGTGATAGAAGTGGTGACTTCTGTCTGACCAGTGGTCACATGGCAGCTGAGTCCTGCTGAGCCTTGGGTGACAGTGGTGGGGAGGAGGGAAAGGTTGGAGGGAGAGAACTCTGCAAGGCAGTGGTGATCATTTATGTTAAAACATGTATCATGATTGAAACAAGAGGTTAACAAGATCCCGGCTCTTCCTGCACAGTGTCTGCTTGTCACAGTGCCATCAGGTTCTTCCTTTGCCATGCCATGTAGGTGCCAAACTGCCTAACCCTAGCTGAGGCCCAGCTTCCCAGTCTCCTACTTTTTCTACCTCCACTGGCCTCTTGCTATAATTAGGAACTGTAGTTCTTTTGTTCCAGATGTAAAAATTTCCATCAATTTATCTCTGCTGCATAATTTATATTTTAATATCTCCAAGAAATGCCATAGAGTTTAATATAGAACATAAAAAAGAAAAAGAAAAAAATAGAACATAAATAATTGGTGCTATATATAAATTGTCATATTTGAAGTAGACAAGCTTGATTGAATTGCCAAGAGCAACTTGATAGGTAAACCTGGGCTGGGACCTTCTAGGCTAGGGGAAGCAAGGAAGTTCTAACACTTGAAAGGACCCTGAGGATGAGAGCCTTGTCACTCAGCTTGACCACTGCCTCTCAGGCCTCAATCATCCAAGACCTCACTCTGGAAACCTGGGAGGTTTTCCAGGTATGGAAGATATTTGATGGGTTTATTTAGAGTAACCCTCTTTTGTAGTAAATAAGAACACTGACGCCCAGCGAGGGTGAGAGAATTTCCAGCGACTTCAGAAGCAGAGCCAGAAGTCAGGACCCTGAAGCCATTTTATTTTCAGCCATATTGCTGAGCTGCCACTAGATATATAAGTAGATGACCCTTTAAAATTTGAGGTGGAGGCCCCGGCGCGTGGGAAGATGGCAGAGCCGGCGACCAAGTCGGTGCTGTTTGTGTGTCTAGGTAACATTTGTCGGTCACCCATTGCAGAGGCAGTTTTCAGGAAACTTGTAACGGATCAAAACGTTTCAGAGAATTGGAGGGTAGACAGCATTGCAACATCCGGGTATGAGATAGGTAACCCCCCTGGCTACCGAGGGCAGAGCTGCATGAAGAGGCACTCCCATGGAACCACATTGCCTAGCAGATTACCAAGGAAGACTTCGCCACATTTGATGACATACTATGTGTGGATGAAAGCAATCTGAGAGATTTGAATAGAAAAAGTAATCAAGTTAAAAACTGCAGAGCTAAAATTGAACTACTTGGGAGCTATGATCCACAAAAACAACTTATTATTGAAGATCCCTATTATGGGAATGACTCTGACTTTGAGACAGTGTACCAGCAACGTGTCAGGTGCTGCAGAGCATTCTTGGAGAAGGGCCACTAAGGCTGACCATGTCCTGATGTGGCCATCCTCTAGACCCCACTGACGCCCTGCATTTCTCAGTCAGCATGCTAAAATATAATTTTCCACAGTCCAAGGCCCCAGCTCTTTCTTCAGCTCACTTACTGTTTCTTACCTTAAAAAATAATAGTAGATGGAGATCTGTTGTGTTTGGCAGAAGAATAAATAAAAATCTTTGATTGAGACAGTTTGTGGGGTATGTTAAGCATTCTTAGACTATTTGAACCTCTCACTTTGCCCCAGTTACAAAAATAGTGGGACAGGCAACATATATAACAACAAAATAAAGCATAATGAAGTCAAACATCACTTGGCCCAGGTCAACACCTCAGCCTTGAGGCTTAGATAATCTAGTCTACCTCTTCAGTAGGTTTGTGTGGATGGCTTGATGAAGGACAGGTGCCCTCTACTCCCCTGTGCTGCTTCTCTCTTTGCCCTGGAACCTTTTATGGAGAGACAGTAGCCCCCCCTGTAGGAGCTCATAATCTAAATAGGAGTGTTTTAATTCATGCACACCCATTGTGCACACTTGTATGTGTAAGAAATAGGAAAGAAAGGTTTATGGTTTCAGTTCTGAACACCTTTAAAACTTCTTGATTTGGTCTAGTTTATTTCATGAGGAGGTTGACTCATTTGCTCCTATTTGTATTACTTTCCCTCTGAAAACTTACTTACACCCAGAAAGGACACATACCCAAAAAGGACACATTTATGCTGGCTTAAAACATAGCATTGAGGAATGTATCTTTTTTTTTTTTAATGTACTTGTAACCCAGATGTCAAATATAAATTGGCTTAGGTGGAAAAAAAATAATTTAAAAGTTGCAAAGAGTTGTATTTTGCAGGCATGCTTGAATACTGATATGTTAAGTATTCTTTCATGAGCATTTAATAAATTTATAGGCAAATATAGGTGGTTTCTGTGTACTTTGAAATAACCAATGTGAAATTCATATGGACATATGTCAGAAAAGATTGTTTTAAAAACAAACTGGGTAGTTATAAAAATACAACTGAGATATGAAAATAAAATAAAATAAAATAAAATTTGGGGTGGAGCCAATAGTGTCATGGGAGCATGGTTGTAGCAAAATAACACTGGGAATCAGTTGCCTTCATCTAGTGGAGAAGGACACACTTCTCTCTTCAGAGGCAGGGCTGGGAGAGAAAGTACAATAATGAACCAAGAATAAAAACACAGAGGGAGACTGGAGGCACTCCATCCCACCACCCCCCCGCCCCGCCTAATACCCACTCCCCGCTGTTTCTAGCAGCAACCCTCCATCCCCAGTCGTTGTAAGTCATTGAGTAGTCTTTAAGTCAAAAGCTTTTTTGGCATGCACGTACACACTCTCTCTCACACACACACACACACACACCCCACACACGCACATCTCAAGATCCTCAGCACCAAAGGCAGTTCCTGGTACCCAGCCACTATTTATTGGGCACCTACTATGTGCCAGGTAGTGTGCTCGGCAGTAGGTTTGCAGTGATGGACAAAGCAGAGTGCCTGTCCTTATAGCACTTATATCTAGTGTTTTATTCCAATCAAACTTAGAAGTCTCACCAATTTGGACCAACAGGAAGGACAGTCTGATTTAAGGAAAAGTCAGGATTACAGATTTTAAATGATTCTGTGTAACTTTCAAGTTACATAGAGAAGTGATGTTACTAAGTAGTCTTATAGAGACATTCTTAATGAGTAGATAAAGATGATTAGTGGATCAAAGCAGCTTAGTCCCCATTTATATTTCACTGATTTGGCTTATATGTAAATGATCCTTCTAATCTGTTTGAAAATGGTTCCTTCTCCTAAGTCAGTAAATGTTCTTCATGAAATTTGTTTGCGCAATTAATTAACATCCATGTTTAAGGTTCATTTGTTAGTGTGTCACAGCTTAATGTCAGAGCTTTTGTCTTTGATTACAAGCTTCTAGAGCAAAGCATGTTATCTGTTTAACTCACTAAGTATATGGTTCTGCAGCCACCCTGTGGGGTGTATGAACACTTTTAAAGGTGAAAACAGTAATGGTGACAATCACATTGGATTGATGACAACCTGTAGCTGGATGATTCTCTTCTTCTCAGAAGTATATCTGAAGGAAAATACAGGAAGCATGAAGGGGAAAAGAGCCTTCTTTTTCTTCATAATCTTCATGGATGCCTCAGAAGAATGACAGTGTTCAACACTCAGCCTTTTCCCCCTAATCATGTTTTGGGAGTACCAGAAAATTCTCATAGGCAGATGCTAGAAGCAAGAGAACAGACTCTATAGATTTTGGAAGGATTATTAAAAAATTGGAGCAAAGATGAAGAGGAATTGGAGGTGCTCCATCCCACCCCACCCTTGTCCACCCCACTTCCCGCTCCCTGTTGGAGACAGATCAAAGAGGGCTTGTCCTACTTGATTCACTTGGGAAATAACTATAAAGGCGCCACTGAGGGGGATGGGATACAGGGACAGGTCGACTGCTCTTGGCCACATCACTGCACAAGAAGGGAAGGCATATCCCCATCTCCATAAACTCTAAGCTCCCATGGAAATGTTGAACTGATGTTCAGCCTCAGCCCCCACTCCTGTGCTGTAAATGCTGCTTCCTGTCCTTTGGATCCTGCTTGGCCCAGTCTGGATAGAAGCGCTGTGTGGTTCTGTCTACAGTGGATGCCCATCACCATCCATGCCCACCCAGTGGGTGTTTCTGAAATGCTTCACTGCAACCACACCTGGCTAATTTTCCTGGGCAGTGCAACCCCAAAGTGGGCAATTTGGTGGAGGTGGCAGAAATACGATTAGGAACAAACTTGTTTATCTGGCCAGATTATCTTTCTTATGAAATAAGGGCTGAAGTCATTATTTTCTGTTCTCTCTAGACATCGATTTTAAGTCACCTGTCTCTTATTCCAGAGCTATTTTTTAAACCCAATGCTGGCATATTTTAGCTTCTATTAACACTTATACTTGCTAAATAATCTCTCTTCCTCTCTCTCTCTCTTTCTCTCTCTCTCTCTCTCTCTCTCTCACACACACACACACACACACACACACACACACACACACACACACACACATAGTGCTTGTCTCATGTCACCAGGTCCTGTATTGTCTAGCTTTAGTTTAACTCTCAACTTTTCCTCATTTGGTGTATAAACCAATAGCACAGGGAAAAAATATATAAAAAGAACCGTGTGTGTGTTTTAGTGAAGAATCTTTTTCTTTACAAATTTATTAATATTTTTAGGGTAGAGGTCATTTAATTACTAAATTCTTGCGACACCATACGAAAGAAAAAGACAATATTTCTATTCAATTCATATTCTGATTACAAGAAGAGAGAAAATAATAAGAGAAAAATTAGATTAAAAGGTACTATGCAACTAATTTTCTTATTCAGCAAGCAGAAATGGCAAGGACAGCTCTCTTGTTCAGGAAGTGATGCCAGGTTATATCCAAGAGAAAAAAAATCTCATACCCTCCAAGTCCACCAAGGCATAGTTTATTTAAACAATATGCAAATTGTCAAATTTCCCATTATCATTTTTGCTTTTCTTCATCCTGAAGCTTTATCAAAGAGAAGACAAGAGAATTGAGCCAGGCTTTAAAACCTTTCTTTCAAGTGTATATGAAATAAATAATTCAACTGTGATGGAAAATTCTGGACCCCATCAGTCACTTCCATTCTTACACACTAAAGATGGGAAAAGTGAATAGGGAATTCTCTCCTACTTTGGTGTGTTGTTGGGGGAAAAGGGGAGGAAGCTGCAAAAATAATAGATATACATTCATCACCACAGCTAGCCTGATAACTTTGTAAATTAAATTGTTAGCTCTTCTGGGAAATAAACTTGTGTTATCTTCCTCTCCCTAATTACAGTTATTCTTTTCTGTGCTCAAGTGATTTTGGTTGAGTCTCCTAAGGTCACGTAGTTAGAGTGGGCTGGCTGTTGTTTTCCTTTCTTTCTTTTTTTTTTTTTGAGTTGGAGTCTCACTCTGTCGCCCAGACTGGAGTGCAGAGGCCGCTCCCGGCCACCGCAGCCTCGACCTGCTGGGCTCCGGCGATCTTTCCGCCTCAGCCTTCCGAGTGGCCGGAATTTTCGTCTGCTCAGGCGGGTCTCGAACCACGGGCTCAGGCAATCCACTCACCTCAGCCTCCCAAAGGCGCGGGATTATAGGCTGAGCCACTGAGCCCGGCTTCTTAGAAAGGAGACTTGGGGAAAATATTCTGACTCATTACTCTTCGCGGTCTCTTTTTGCCCAGGGATGTAGATTTCCGCCCAGTCCTAATGTGCACCAGCCTCGGGGCCGCAGATGCGCAGTGTGTGACTGCGCCATCCCAGGAGCCCACAGCTGGGGAGAGGCAAGTGGTACTACACGAAGGACCGTGCTGTTTCTGGGGGCAAACCCGAGGGACCTCAGCCATGGGCACTTTTTGCTTTGTCATGCCGCTCTTGAATGTAGCTGTCCTCATTCTTGCAAATGAATGGGAACTATTTGGAGGTTGCTCTCCATTAAAGGCCACAGGACAGAAAAGTCATGATAAGTGTGTAAAGAAAGTGTGAAGTCCTTTTTGCTCTTTATTATTACTGGTTTTTTTTAGAGACAATATCTTGTTGCGTCATCCAGGCTGGAGTGCAGTGGCACGATCATAGCTCCCTGCAGCAGCCTCAGATTCCGAGGCTCAAGTGATCCTCCAGCCTCAGCCTCCCCAGTAGTTGGGACTAGAGGCACGGGCCCCCACACCTGGCTAATTTAAAAAATTGTGTGTATCTCACTATGTTGCTGGCTGGTCTCAAACTCCTGGCCTCAAGTGATCCTCCTGCCTTGGCCTTTTAAAGCTCTGGGATTACAGGCAAGAGCCACCATGCCTGGCTCTTCATTATTAAGACTGTCTTTTAATTCTGCTAATCAGGTTGCTTGGATATAATTTTCTGTTGTCTTCAGATCAGATGGAGAACTAGAAGGGGTAAGCAGGACATTTCAGTTTAAATAGATCAGATTTCTGATAAGATAGCATATTACTACATATAAAATATTCTTTTTCTGGCTTTCCTGGCCTGAGTATCTATGCAGAACAAACTGGATGAAGACCTAGGCTGAGCAAGGAGGAGTAGTTGGTCCTGTAGCCCAGAGTTTCCTGTCTCATATCCCAAGTCTATTATTGTAGCTTTCAGGATGCAGAAAGATAAAAAGAATTTTATATCCATTTTCTTCATGAGATTTTGTATTTTCCGGTTCCCTGAACTTCCCCTGCCTGCTTCATATGAGGAGTTGGGATCTCCTAAAAACCTTCCGGTTTTAGTTTCAGGGACATGAAGCCTTCCAGACATTGATAGTATTGACGTACTGCACAAGAAATGTCTGTGGGCAAGCTAGAATTCAGTTCCTTACGTTTCCAGGGAAATGTCTTTTTCAGTTTCCCTCACTAGCTTGTTAGCTTCTTGAAAGAATTCATATTCTTTTTGTCTTTGTACCCCATTCAGTGCCAGCTTACAGAAAGCACCCTCAATAAACGTTGTTGAATATTTTTTTTATAATTCTATTCAGTCCTTGTGAGGTCCTGACTGGGCAATGAACACTGGGTATGGTCCCTCATGAAGGAGACAGCTGTGAGAATGATGCAGTAACGCCAAGAACATCTAAGTGACAAGACCCCAATGGTCATTGGCTCTGTTGCTCCTTCTCAGGTCATGAGTTCCCCGGGAGAGTCCTACCAGGGAGACGCTGCCTCATGTCACACTGGAAGATGGCAACACTGTTGCCATCCTCACTATGGAATTTTCTTGAAGATCATCTTGTCTTATCCTCTCTTGTTGTATTCGAGGAAACTGGGGCCCAACAAGAGAAACTAACTGGTCGACTCATTTATGTGAGAAAAGACTTTAAGAGTTTAAACTTGTAATCCCGCACCTTTGGGAGGCTGAGGTGAGTGGATTGCCTGAGCCCGCGGGTTCGAGACCCGACTGGGCAGCGAGACCTCATCTCTACAATAAATCAAAAAATCAGCCGGGCGTTGTAGCGCATGCCTGTAATTCTGGCTACTTGGAAGGCTGAGGCGGAAGGATCGCCGGAGCCCAGCAGGTCGAGCCTGCGGTGACCAGGAGCGGCCACTGCACTCCAGTCTGGGCGACAGAGTGAGACTCCAACTCAAAAAAAAAAAAAAAAAAAAAAAAAAAAGAGTTTAAACTCTGGCATGTAAAAGATGATTTGCCGTGAAAACCGTACGTCAGAATTTTAATGAGAGAGTCTTTATCTTATTCTCTTATTTTGTGACTTTTTGGTCTCAATTCTACTGGCTTTTCATTTATAGGTATGAAATGGAGATCGTAGGCTTGTACATGTGCATATGTGAGTGTGTATATAGAAGGAGGAGGAAACAGGGGACTTTTTAAAAGCTAGCAACCTTTATCATAATTGGAGGATAGGCTTGGGACCTCCTGGAATACCTGTAATTCCTAATTAGCATCCTGACTTACGGAATGAAAACATGAGATAAAATGAGGGAATTCTCTCTGGAATAAATGCCACCGTCTCAATTAACCAAAGGGCAATAAGATGGAGTATAATGCCAGAATGGGGCTTTTGATCACTCTTTGTCCAAAAACTACATTTTAGTCAAGCTCAGCACAGTTAGACAATTACTGATAGCAAAAGAAGGGAAATAGTAGGTATATTTTAAGCTAACATTCCAAGCTTCTTATCTTTCTATGTCTTTCTCTTGCAAATGGATGAAAGGAAACTTAATCATGATTTGCTATAATTATCCCATTAAAATGGGACTGATAGTGAGTCCAAACTGCTGAGCTAATTAGAAAGTTTTCCTTTGTGCCTCACCCAGAGTAGGAAATGCTGTTCTTGCCCACCAAATGATTTGCATCACATAGAAAATATTTGAATCTTTTTCTAATGCTTCATTGGCCTGGAAGGTATCATCATGGAGGGGGAAAAATAATTTTGATACATTCTTAAAAGCAAAACTGTATTTTTCTCTAGATGGTTCACTAGTTTCTGAAATAAAAATCCTCTAGCTATTCAGAGTCACAACATTAACCCTCTATGTTCTCTCATCACTGCTTTTTAAGTCCGTCTTGGGCCTATTCTGTAGTCTGGAATGCCGATCTGTCAGTTCCAGCACTGAAATTGTAAGTACTTGGCTTTCCAGGTAAAAGTTATCAAAAGTAGAATGACTACAGTCATATCGAGTGAGGGCTAGGGATGAATTTCCTGCCATGTCTCTTTTCCTGTCCCCTGGGTCTGCCTCCGTGTTCCATGCCACAACCGGCTATTCAGATGAAAGTTGTGTCCGCTTGTAGTTTGGTTGAGATCTGCTTACCAACAGCAGTGGGTGTCGGGTGGATTCACTAACAGAACACCGTACCAACTGTAGCTCATCAGAAGATTTGTTCCCTTGCTGAAACCAGCGATGGTTAAAATCGGTCTCTGTTTTCCAATGCTAGCTTGTGTTATGAAGGTTTCTGCCTTCTGTTCTCTTCTCCCGGAGTGTGAGATAACAACACACATGGTGCACAGGAGCGCTCTTGCCTGCTCCCTCTTAGATACTCCCAGGTGGCCCCTGGCTTTCTAACAGGGCACTGCCATAAATGCTCAGCCACTCCCCAGAGCAGCATCGCCTGCACACCGCACTGAGGACCCTCTCTATACTCCGAAAATCCACAGTGCAACAATTAGGCTGGAGCCACTCGGGCCAGCATGGGGTGACAGGAAGAGGACTGAGAGTATGTAGTGAGTGGGTGCTGCTGGAGGAGCCCTGGGGTTCGAGGCATGGCTGGAGAGGTGGGACGTGTGTCCTGGGTATGATGTGGGATCAGGCAGTGTGGAACCAATTTCTCAACTCCTAACACACCTGCTATCATCATCAGGAAATAAGGTGCAACAGGCATTTTCTCTCTGAGCCTCAAAACAGGAAGCCCAGAAGATGTCACTTCATTGGAACCTTTCAGGTTTTTAACAGGAAAAAGGAGACTTATTTTCCCCAGAAGTTATTTCCTTCAGTAGCTTGACCACTTGCCCCCCAAGTTTGGGAAGGAGGACAAAGAGTCTTTGAGAAGCCAGGCTCGGTGGCTCAGCCTGTAATGCCGCGCCTTTGGGAGGCTGAGGTGAGTGGATTGCCTGAGCCCGCGGGTTTGAGACCCGCCTGGGCAACTTGGTGAGACCTCATCTCACAATAAATCAAAAAATTAACCGGGCGTGGTAGCCCGTGCCTGTAGTTCCAGCTACTTGGAAGGCTGAGGCGGAAGGATCGCCGGAGCCCAGCAGGTCGAGGCTGCGGTGGCCGGGAGCGGCCACTGCACTCCAGTCTGGGCGACAGAGTGAGACTCCAACTCAAAAAAAAAAAAACAAACAAAAAAAAAACTCAATCAGTAAAATCTTCCCTGGCTGGTGCTTTTTCTTATAAATCAGTGAAAAGTTCATTATGGGAAACAGGAAGAACAGAGAGCAGGGTTTGCAGTCCTGCCTTCCTTTCCCGGACTCTGTTCTCTGTTCTATAAAAAGTGGAAAAGGAAGTAAAGGAGTGCCCTCCAGAGGGCTCAGAGGTGCCAGAGGACTCATAAAATGCCACCACCACTTCCAGGCCACACAGCCTTGAAGTCAAGCTGCCTGCTCTGTCACACGTGCAGGTGGTGAAGGTGTGGCGGGAACCAGTGCAGGAGACCCCAAAGAAAGCTGGCTCTTGTCCATACATTCCCAGGTGCCTTCATCCTGTGGGTGTGGCTGAAATCCCACCCCCCCTTGAGGAAGAGTTCCTTGCCAACCCCGCCCACTCCTGCTGTCCAGTTTGGGAGACCCCTCATATGCTTTCTTAATGCCCTCAGTTTCCCCTCACCAGCTTCCCTTTAGATGACTGACTCTCATAGTTCCATGGTCAGTGGTCTCTTTATTAACTGTGAGCTCCATGAGTGCAGGGCCATGTTTCTCTTGTCTTTGAATCCAGAGCACTACACAGTGTCGACTGTCGTGGTGCATAGTAGAAAAAAACTAGGTTCTCCAGAGAAGAAGAACCAGCAGGATGTTGTGTAGAGAGGAAAAGAGGAGTTGGTTAATTGATTTTAAGGAATTGGCTTACATGACTGTAAAGATTGACCAGCAGGCTGGAGACCCAGGAAAAGGCTGCAGTTCAGGCAGGTCAGCCTCTGTTCTGTTCAGGCCTTCAACTGATTGGATGAGGCCCACCTACGTATTATGGAGGGTGATCTGCTTTGCTCAAAGTCTGCCGATTTAAATGTTAATCTTGTCTTTAAAAAAAAATAGCTTCACAGAACTATCTAGAGCAATGTTTAAGCAAATATTTGGGTACTGTGGCTCAACCAAGTTGACACATTGCCCATCACACTAGTTGAATGAATGGAAGGATGGAATTGTGACCTTGGTCTCTATTTGGCTACACTGGGACGTGTGTATAAGGCCTTAGAGATCACATGCCCTTTCACCTGTATCATCTCCCTGGATTCTTAATACAGCCCTGAGAGGGGGGCAGTGGGGACAGGGAGTGTTAGATACTGCTGTTAGATAAGGACACTGAGATTCAGAGAGAGCAAGAAAATTCCCAGAGGTGTCACAGCTTTTCTCAGCGGACGAGGCAGCCCTACATCTTTATTTCTAGTGTTTTTTTCCTAATTATAACACATATTTGCCATTTACGTGTGTCAGGCACTTGTATTAGCTCATTAAATCCCCATTACAACTCTTTGGGGTGGTTCTTTTCTAACCACCCTCCTTTACATGGGGATAGCTGGAACATATCTAATGAATCTGCCCATGGTCACATACCTGGTCCACAGTGGACGTGGCTATGAACCCCGGTTCTGGGACCTGTTCTCCAGCCTGCTACATGATAGTATCTCTTTGCTCACATCTTATGTAGTCATTTAGTCTCAGAAGAGGAAGATTAAGCAAAAGTCCCTTGCTGGCATGCAGCAGCTGCCTGGGTGGGGTGGGGTGGGGTGGGGTGGGGTGGGGTGGGGTGGGATGGCAAACAGGGAACTGTGGCTGAGGCTAGTCCTCTCCTCTCCTATGGACAATCCCATGGCTCACTTCATGTGTCATCTTGGATAGTCTTGTCATTGTCACTACATTGTTTTATCTCTTGCTTTAAATTTGGACTTTCATGTGGCTTATGTTTCCATTCACGAAACACACCAATGAAAGAATACTAATATTCAAACTTATTTTGAAAAGGTCAAAACAAAAAAATGTCCTAAATTCCACGGGAAGAGAAGCCATTGTACTTTGGCCCTACTCCAGAGGAGTGGAAACTCAGGGCCAAAGTTAGGGTGGGGACAGGACCCCTGGGGTGGTTGACTAATCCTAGACCATATGGAGGCATCTGGATGATTCCATTTCACTGAGAATTCTGTGTCTAGAACACCAGATCAGTGACCACAGAAAAGTCTGAATTTCAAGTCTTGTTTAAAGAGAGATGTTGTGAGCATTTATCAAGCCATGGTCTGTGGAGACACTGCTGGGAGAGGCATTGTTTCTGGAACCCATCCTGGCTTTCCTCCCTGTCTAGCCTCCCCTCATCGTGGACCGCTCTGTCCCCTGTGTCCCCGTCAACCCGCTCTTCCCAATCTGGCTAACTGTCTACTGTCTTCCATGTCCCACATCTGTCCCCAGCTGGGCCCCCCTTTCTCCCATGTTTTATACCACATACTATTCTTAGCACAGAGTTTTCTCATTAGCCGTCACTACTCTATATTGCTGGCATTGCTTTATGAGCATAGGTGATCTCTGCTGAGTCTTTAGACACTGGGTGGGAACGTTGGTTCATGCTGCTCTCACATCTCCCCAAAATGTTTAGCTGTATGTCAGGCAGATAGAACTCCCTGAGTTGAAAGACACTAAAATACAGACCAGAACAGAGTCATTATATGATTATTCTCCCTGCTTTTGTCTGTCTGTTATCCATCACCCACTCCTCCCTCTGTTTATCCATCAATTCATTCATAAGGCATGGATTACAAATCTTCTATGTGCTGGTTACTTTGGGGATACTCAGATGAATTTAAAATGATTTTTACCCTTAAGGATTTTAGACATTGCTATTCAAAAGAGATAAAACTCTTTTTTTTTTTTTTTTTTTGAGTTGGAGTCTCACTCTGTCGCCCAGGCTGGAGTGCAGTGGCATGCTCATGGCTACCCCAGCATCAACCTGCTGGGCTCTGGAGATCCTTCTGCCTCAGCCTTCCAAGTAGCTAGAACTACAGGCACGTGCTACCACACCCGGCTAATTTTCTATTTATTGTAGAGACTTGCCAAATTGCCCAGTCTTGCCAAGTTGCCCGGGCTAGTCTCCAGCCCATGGGCTCAGGCAATCCACTCACCTCGGCCTCCCAATATGCTGGGATTACAGGCTGAGCCACCGAGTCCGGCCAAAACTCATTCTTCAGGCAGATAACGCAAATTAAAAATACCTGTTATTATTATCATCATTCTGGTTCATCATGGCAGATAAGGCTGAAATTTGTGCCAGATAATTGGCTTCCTAGTGAGCTTCCTCCTCCTTTTTTTGAGCATGCTATCATATTCCTACAGTCTTCATGTTGCACTGTGATGACAGCTGATAGGATGGCAGAAGGCTGTACTTCTGTTTTAATTTTAATACTTTGATGTGCTACATGCAGTTGCCTGAGATTAGTTCATGTGCAAGAATCATGGTGACATGCAAAGCATGTATGTTTATATGACTCTCAAGAGGGTACACACATCTTCTGCTTATGGAGAGAATTCCTCTGAAAGTGTGTGACGAGCAAGTGTACTTTTCTTCTCCATGCTGGGGTGAAGCAAGGGGCTCTGTTCAAGGTTACCTGAAAATCTGTCTACCGTTCTGGGTTGTGCTCTTCTATCCCGACGACACCTGTACATTCTCCAACTCTGCTTTTACCATCGAGGGAGAAACCTCCCTTTCAAATGTCCAGTGTTTCCTACTCCCCTTTGAGAATGACCCTTGGAAGATACGAGAGTGGCGCCAAGGATAGGGGAGATTCTAAAGTTATCCTGAATAACGGGTGTCCTGGATGGTGGTCCTGCTGGGACAATCTAGAGTGGGGAGCGGGGAAAGGAGCTCAAGGAGAATGAAAGGGGTTTTATATTAACAGTGTTTTTCGCTTCAAGCAACTGAAGCATGACTGGAGGGATACTGATGCCTCATGGAACCTGGAATTAGGAGCTGCCGAGGGCTGCAGGGCTGTCTTTCTCCCCTCGTCTCTTATTTAGACTTCTACCCACATTTTGCTTTATTCTTCATTTCAGACCAGCTCTTCCTTTCCCAGCTGCTGGTGGCTCCAGCATGTCATATCTTACATCTTCCAGCAGCAGATTGGACAGACTTCCTGCCCTCTCTGGCCCTGCACTCAAAAATTCCAAGAAAGAGCTCAGATTCATCCTGATTGGGTATCAGGAAATGGCCACTCTAGATGGCATGACAGGGCTGGAGGAGGAGCATGCTGAATGGAAGAGGTTGCCCTGCAAGAAGGCCAGGCAGGCAAACAAAAGTCACTCCCTGCATTTTTCCATGGTTTGCAGGAAGCACTAGTGAGCATTTAGAAGAAAACGCCATGAGAAAGGTAGGCAGAGGATAGGTCTCAAATTCAGACATGACCTGTGTCAAACCCAGTGCAAGGAAGAAGGGGAGTCATTCACCCAATCTGTATTTACTGAGCACATGCCATGCACCTTTGAAATGAGGGTTTGGGGCAGAGTTCATTTTGCAGGACACTTATTTTGCAATCATTTAGCAGTTTCTAGGGAAAAAGAGGACATGCATATTCATCAGTGCTTAGAAAGCAGAGACCATGTAGGGACTGGCCGAGGGTGTGAAGTGGGGAGAGGTGCATTGTGAAGAAAATCGAAGACCCCTTCTCAGCTTCCTGTGGCAGGTGGCACAGACAGGCTCATGGCTGGTTCAAGAGAGGCAGAGCTGCAGTCCTGAGCCTGAGCTCCAGCTTGCTGGGGCATTGAATCCCTCCAGACAGACAGTCTTACACCTGTCTGTTGTTGCTATGACTTGCTTCCTCTGTGAAACCTAAGAAAATGTTTAATTCCTCCATCTCCCAAATTAACCCCACCAGAGAGTTACACTGTGCAACACATACTTGGAACAAGGGACATGTGTCTTATCTAGGTCCCATACTAACTCCCGTTAGGATGCTTATTCGCCTCACACTTCTGGGTACCTGCTCAGAAACACTGCTCAGGGTGTGTGAGACACTCGCTATGCAGTATATGAAATGCAACGTCCTGTGAGCAACACAGATAACATGTTTTTTAAATTATAGATTTCTAGAATGATCAAAATAACTTGGAGAGTACAGCAGTTAATTGGTGTTTATATATGTTAGTCTGCAGTTAGCAGAAAATCTGAACAGGTTCACAGATTTTAAGCGGCCTTGAATTTGAAGTCAGAGATAATCCAGATCTCTTTGCAGAAGGGTAACCAAAGAAGCCCTTCCCTCTTTACCTTCTCTGTCATCATCACAGCCAGCAAGTCCCAGCTTTGCTCATGTATTTGCTGTGGGACCCTAGGGAAGATACTTAATTTCTCTGGGCCCGAAGTTCCTCATTTGTGAATCATCCTCAGAGGGTGATTGTGAGGCCTCGACAACTGGGCTGGAGGCAGTGAGGTATGAGGCCCGGCTTGGGGCTATGGCCTCTTTTTTTGGTACTAAGAGTTCAGGGCTTGGTGGGATGCTCAGGACAGGAAGGGCTGGGACTAAGATTCCCATATGACGCGTGGGAACTGCAGCTTTAGTTGCCTGTTCAAGAGGTGGGTTTCAGACGAAGTGAGTCCATATTTAGGTCTCAAGTTAGGATTTAACCCCGTGAGGGGAAGCAGCACAGGTGAGCTATAGGTAATTGTGACTGAAAGTCTCAGTCGAGGCCACTCCCAAAGAATGTCCACCTACTTAGAGGTGAGGCATTTAGTCAACAGCACTCCAAGGTCAAGGAGACAAGGGGTAGACACTGAGGGATAACAGCAGCTGTTCCTAGGAGGCTGGTCCCTGGCAACCTTGGGCTTCAGGGGCAAGAAATCCATCCTGAATCTTAAGAAGCCCTTGATTCTTAGAGAATCAGGGTCCTAAGATCAGGGCTGAAATAGCAGGGAACTCACGACTACCCAGACAGAGCCACCAGGTGATTGCCTGCAGTCTTCTGGGTTCCTCTTGTGAAGGACACAGTGACTCCTAGGTTCAACAGGGGACTGAGCCTGTATACCCAAGGGTCTCCCTGCCTCTATTTAACCAAATTCTTCACCCCTCTTGCTTTTAGCCAATCACATGGCTCCCCATTTCTAGCTCTCCATTGCTCTCAGTTTGAAGTCTAAATTCCTCAGCCCAGGGCTGCAGGGGCCACGCCCTGGCCTCCAGGCTTCTCCTGTCTGCCCCCTTGACTCAGTGAACGGTTTTCAGAGCTGCAAAGAGGACACTTCTAGGCCTGTGTTCTGCCTAAATCATTATCTCCGTTCTTCCTCCTTAGATCTTTTAAATTTTTTTCTCTTTGATACAGGATCTTACTGTGTTACCAAGGCTGGGGTGCAGTGGCATAATCATAGCTCACTGTGGCCTCCAACTCTTGGCCTCAAGTGATCCTCCCACCTCAGCCCCCCTGAGAAGCTAGGAACGCAGACATGTACCACCACACCCTGCTAACTTTTTAATTTTTGTAGAGATGGGAGTCTCACTATGTTCTCCAAGTTGGTCTTGAACTTCTAGCCTCGAGCAGTCCTCCTGCCTTGGCCTCCCAACTGCTGGGATTACAGGCATGAGCCACCACACCCAGGTCGCCTTAGCTCTTAATTCATCCTTCTTCTTTAGGTTTCGGTTGAAGGTGACTCTCCCAAGGATGTTTCCCTTGGGCCCCAAAGGCCTCTTGCTGTCCCCACAGTACCCTGTGGCACTAACTCAGCATTTATTTCATTGTGTTGAGTTTACTGTCCTTCTCAAGACTGAGAGCTTTCTGAGGACAGGGATTGTATCTGACTGTGCCGTATCTCTGAGTCCCTTCTAGCACATGGAAGATGCTGGATAAATGTTCGTTTACTTGGGAATCAGAGCTTAGAAGTTGCAGGCACTAGGCTGGGCTCGGTGGCTCAACCTGTAATCCCAGCACTTTGGGAGGCCAAGGCGAGTGGATTGCCTGAGTCTGCAGGCTCGAGACCAGCCCGGGCAACTTGGCGAGACCTCACCTCTACAATAAATAAAAAATTAGCCGGTCATGGTAGTGCGTGCCTGTAGTTCTGGCTATTTAAAAGACTGAGGCAGAAGGATCACCAGAGCCCAGCAGGTCGTCGCTGGGGTGGCCGTAAGCGTGCCACTGTACTCCAACCTGGGCAACAGAGTGAGACTCCAACTCACACACAAAAAAGAAGTTGCAGACACTACTGTGGCATTATCCCGCCTGCCCTCTCTGAGGTCATTTGAGTCACTGTTTTCTTGGTTTTCAGCATAATGTTGGAAAAGACACATTTATCTGCAAGGCAAAATACAGGACACTGTTTTACTCAGAAGACCTTCAAACACAGTGTCTCACCTCCCCTGGGCTTGGGAAGTGGTGATAAGGGGAGCGGGTTAGTGAACGCACTTTCCATCCAGGCAATTTAGGATTACAGAAGATGCTGTCAAATCCTTGACAGGAGTCAAGGTAGAGTCCTTTCAGATTATATAAGAAGAAGAACCCATTGTTATATGACATACAGTGAGTCAGGATGTGTTTTCTCAGTCCTTATGTATGCAGACTCATGGTATTTAAATTAAAATTTAAGGAATTCTGTTTTTACCTCTGCACTGAATAACAAGGGGTTTTTATTTGCTCTTGGATTGGCCCATTTTTTTTTTCAGTCAATATCTTCAATATTTTGGCTCCAGGCAGATAGCCTTAAGGCCACATCATGTGTTGCTGACATAGGGGCCCTTTTGTGCCCTTTCTGTTCATCTGCCCTCGTCTCTGCCAGGGAGTCTCATCTTCCCATCACCTGCTGGCTTGGAAGAGTGCCGTTTATCCTTTGAGGCCCAGCTCCTTGTCACCTACCACCTGCAGGCCCTGCCCCTTGTCCCACTCCATGCACTGTGAATCCATCCGCTATCTCCCAAGACATCCTTCTTTCCAGTCCCTCCCCTCCCCCAGACCATGAGTTGTGGAGGAAAGGGCTGTATCTTATTCACCTCTTGTATTTATTCATGTGACTACACAGCTACTCAATCATTTCAATTCATTGAACATCTGCTATTTGCCGGAGAATGTCTGCCCTTTGGAAGGAGACCCAGTTACCCCCTAGACGTAAGTCTTGCCTTTGAGGAGCTTTTGTTCTGTTAAGAGAGAGAGACTTGTTGAGCTACATGCACAATGCTGTGCCTGACAGCTTGCTATTTTCTTTCTTTCTCATGATTAAAATGTAGCTTATGCTATTACTTTATTTTAATTCTGCCATGACATTTGTGGCGGTTGTTTTAAAATTCAGAGATCACTGAATGCTAATCCTCTTACGATACTCTGTTCCTAATTATCTCAGAAGAAGAGCCGTGAGAGGACTTGGCTTTTGAGTTGCATTTGCAGAATCTACCTCATGGAGGTTCTCAGGGACCCCATAAGTCTCTGGAAAAGTGGGAAATGCGAACCTGTCAACCTGTCAGTCTCTCCTCTCTGGAGGATGTCAGACATGTAAATCTCAAGTTGTTAAACCTGCTGTCAGATGAGCTGTCTCCCCTGAAGACGTCCTTCTCTCCAGTCCCAGCTTCATTGCCACCACCCCCACTCCTATCCCTACAGGACAGTTCCCCCCAGACTCCAGACTTCCCTGTGCCCTAAAGAGAATAGATTCTGTATTTGGGGCTCTCACTCTCAAAATCACAGCCCGCAAGGGAAACCATGCTAATACGTGATACAGGCCATACCCCTTAGTCCCATAGGATGCCGGGCTGAGAGCTGCCTGTGCAGATGAACAAAGGGGCCTCAGACCCTTAAGAGACACAAAAGTGCAGACACTGACCCTGGAGGCCGGTCTGTAGGTGCCCTGAGGAGCCAGGAACCTTTTCATCCTGTGGGTGGCTGTTTGTCATAAGGGACATGAGGCAGGCAGGAGGCAGTGCAGAAACTCAACAGCACAAAGCAATTTCCAACTTGATCTTGGCTTATTAATAATGAAACAGCAATAGTGCAGGCACAAACTGATAGTAAGTAGGTGGGTGGAAAAAGAGAGCTGGGCATGTGGGGAACAGCCCGGACAGCTGCAGATGCAGAGGGAAGCCATTTGGTGAGTGGTGTGCGTACTGTTCCTCTCCAAGGGCAGGCACAAACCTGAATGAGAAAGGCAGAATCATCTGTATGCGGAAACCAGGTTGGGGGACTGTTTTTCTAACTCACCTGCCAGGTAGGTTCACTCTTTGTGAAGAGAACCACGTAAACTATTACCCGTAATTCTGATTCAGCATTGATGTTTGAATCCCTGCCAAGAAGGGAGAAATTGTCCCTTAGTGCTGGATGCTGAGTGTTGTTCTAAGTGCTGTACATGCATCAGCTCATTTACATACACAGTAATTTACACGCATTAGCTCATTTACATACACCATACATTTATACACGTCAATTATTTACATACATCAGCTCATTTACATGTATCAGCTCATTTACATGTGCCATCTTATTTGCATGTGGCAGCTCATTTGCATACATTACTTATTACAATTGTCTCTTTCACAGATGAGAAAACTGAGGCACAAGGTCATATGCCTGAGATCAGAAAGGTCAGCTCTGGCTCCAGAGTCTGAGTCTGACCACTCTGCATGCTGCTCATGCCAACTCTGATGTTTGTGTGGGTCAATAGTATATCTGTGCACATTTTAACTATCATATGTGTAGGGTGCCTTTGCTTTACCAGCAGTTTCATCAGCTCACCTGATCCTCACGAGGGACCTACCTAGAGATGAGGGTCTGCCCCCAGGCCTCCTCATTCTGATCCCAGAGTTCTTCCCAGCGCTCTGCACCTCATTCTTCTACCACAGATACTTTAGAGCACCCCTGCAGCGGGTGCTCACACTTGTTCTCCAGGCCTGCTTGGTCTCCTCTGCAGGACTTGGCTCTGGTTGAGCTAAAGCACGTCTCACCTGTGCTAGTGGCCTCCCACCAAGAACAAAGCCCAGCGAGTTTCTTAAGTGGCTGTAGTCAGCATAGCCCGTGGCACAGAGAGACTGGGGAAGAGGGGGGAAGGTCAGGAATTAATAGGGCATTAGAGGGAAATTTGGTTTGTGGCGTTAGCCTTTTGTGCTTAACATGACAGGCAGACTCTGACAGTTCTTAGGTTATACCCTTAACATAGGAAGATCCTCACATTGCTTAAAAGGGGTCTTCTGGGAAGAATTTACCAAAAATTCCACAGTTGACTGTGCTATGATGGCTCATTCTCGCTCCGAGAGCCAGGGCCAGGCTTCAGGATTCGGGACTCTGCTCCCAATTTTTATGCTCACCGATTTCCCCACTGTCTATCGTGACCAATCATCTTTCCATTTGTAAACAGTTACTGAACCTACCTGTTTGTGCATGGCCAGGACCCTTGTACCTTATGCTCTTCTCTGCCTGGGCAACTCCTCAATTCCTTCAGAGCCCTCGTCAGTGAGTCACCCTGGTAACCCTGTGTACACACTCATCAAGTTGTATTGTCACTATTTGTCCAACTCCCCATGTGACAGCAAATTCCTGGTGACAATATGAAAAATCATTGTCTTTTTATGTTTACATCCTGCCGCCTTCCGTACATAGCCAGCACAGGAACTGGCACTTGCTACATATTTGTTTGGGAATGAATGCGAGGTCATCAGTAAATGATTCTGAAATGAGTCTACTGAAGGTAGAAATCAGCAAAATTCAAATGTTTTGCATTAAATGCCAGTCAGCGACTCTTCCTGGAGACACCCACTGAGTCCAATATTGAACCTGACCTTGCTCTTATCCTCTGGTCAGACCCGCAGCATCTTTCATGGGGCCTTCACCACAGGTTCCTATTTTCTCTCCCTGTCAGTGCATCCTTCTATTTCTGCTCCCTCTTGAGTGTGTCCTCTGAACAGCCAGAATTATATTCCTAGAAACTCAATGTGGCCATTTCCCTTAACTGCTAGATTTTTTAAAAGCAGCTAATCAGGTCATGCTAGGCTCTGCATGGTCTAATAGCAAATACCAGTCAGGCTCCCAACATCCCTCCTTACCCCAAAATGTCACCTCCCCTGTATTGTAGTCACACTGAAGCCTCAGTGTCCCCTAACCATGCCAGACCTTCTTGTGCCTTTGAGTCTTTGCAATTGTTCCCTCTGCTTAGAATGAGCTTCCCTTATTTTCTGCCACACAAACTGCACTCATCCTCGTGAACAGATTCTCCTTGGGCAGAATGCTTTTCACTTTGTTCCTGTCTCTGCTGGGATCTGTCTGTGTTCTGGTCTCTCTCTCTTTCTCTCCCTCTCTCTTCTACTACACAGAGACCATCTTCAGAGCAGGAACTGTGCCAAGGCCATGTTTGCATATCCCATACCCAGCATAATGTCAGGGTTGCTTCCTCTTCACTCTTAAGTGTTGCTGATCGGTAGGGAGGGAACAACATCACCCATTGAAAGCTCTGGGTTACGTGCTGTCTGCAATAACTCAAAGAAACAAGAAAAGCACTCATTTAATGAAACATCAACAAACGCTTTTTTTTTTTGAGTTGGAGTCTCACTTTTGTCGCCCAGGCTGGAGTACAGTGGCATGCTCCCGGCCACTGCAGCCTCGACCTGCTGAGCTCAGGCGATCCTTCCGCCTCAGCCTTCCAAGTAGCCGGAACTACAGATGTACACCGGCTAGTTTTTGTGATTTATTGTAGAGATGAAGTCTCACTAAGTTGCCCAGGCTGGTCTCGAACCCCCGGGCTCAGGCAATTCTCTCACCTCAGCCTCCCAAAGTGCTGGTATTACAGGCTGAGCCACCGTGGCCATCCAACAAATGCTTTTTCATTGAAACTCAAACTCAGGATGTATACATGTCCCCTCCCATCATGGCAAACATCACAGACTCTGGGGAACAGTTTCATTTCAGAATAACATTATGAAGAACAAAACTTGAATTCCCACCATTTTTGTGTGTGTGGAAGTTTATTGTGGTGAAATGTTATAGTAATTCAGATATCACTGTCAGGAATGCCCTAGCTATTGGTGGGCCCCCAGCGCACACTGAATTCTAGGACTCTGATGTGTTCCTGCCAGTCATGTGTACAGTGTTCCTTATGTGCATTCTTCTTCAGATGAGAAATTAAGGGCACAGCATCAATACTGTCAACTGTCGTTCAGCCTCTGAAATACATGCACATGGGACAAAGGAGATCATTAAAGAGAGGCATGGCTAGTTCATGACAGATTATTTTTGTGTTTGACACAGAATGTCAGTGAGCCCTTTTCACAACAGTGGCTGGTCCCAGCAGAGATGCAAAATAAGGTAGTTTGGGTTGTGGTGCCTCTTTTCAGTTCACACTTCGTCCCTTTTGCCCCTCTTCCAGGTGCTACCTCCCACCCCAAGGAGCTGCAGGGTCCTCACTGATTTTGTATTCCTTTAGCATCTTGCAGGTTGATGACAAATTAAATAATAATTGTGCTCACTGTATAAAATATGCTCTGCAATAAGGTAAAACATGAAGGATTGAAGAGTGAATGAATGAATAAATGCCAAACAAATACGGTTGCTTGTGCTGAGATAAAGGAGGAAGAAAAGGAGGGAAAAGAGAGAGGGGAGGAGGAAGAGAAGAAGAAGAAGGGGAAAAAAAGAAATTAAGGGCAAAAGTACTGTTACTTCTCTTTCTCCAGAGCAAAAACTTGCCAGTGTCACACACTGATTTCTAAAACTTCCTTCTGTAGCCACACATGAGCCAGGAGCACAGGGTTAAACTGCAAACTGTAGTGTGTGACTCCCATATCCCGGGTTTCCAGAGTGGACAGCTCTGTTTCCCTCACCAGGACCAAGGGTCAGAAGTAGCAACTGGTGATTAATCAAGTGGCTCCTGTCTTAGGACACAGTCAGTGTTCATTGTCTCTGCAGCCCAGACTGTAGAAATCAGAAGGCTCCTTAAAGGCCAGCAATTAATATTTCCCCGGAGATATTCCAGATGCTGCTGGGTGGACAGCGACATGGCAGCACTCTTCCTGCTCCTGATTTATTTCATTGCAGAAGAGCTTTCCTGACATGGGGAGTCTCCACAGAAGTGACTGCTTTAGGTTTTTCAGGAGCTACTTTGGGGCTTGGGACACCCTTTCAGAATGGACAGAGCCGTGGCCCCCAGTCCCACCTTCCCAAACAGTGGGCAGCTTGCTTTGGCCACCTTTCCCCTCTGTGTCACCCTTCCCCCCTCCCATCCCCAAGAGCTGCTTAGTAGGTCCTATGGGAGAGAGACAATTACTAGAAGTGATCCAGCCCACCAAGAGTCAACCAAGAGTTGACATGTTACTGTGGCCTCCAAAGGCACATGGGGATGACAGGTGGCAGGAATCCAGGCCTTCAGCAGAGACTCTGGTTAGGAGGGCTTTCTCGCCCTCCGAACTATACTGCTCACTCAGTGGCCCACCATAAAAAAAAACTCTGAAAAACTGACTTATTTGTCACATGGCTCCCATTAGCTGACCTCTGCAAAATTTCAGAGCGTTGTATAGCTGGATCTCAAGGCAAATCTCCTCTTGCTTTACTTACTAGCAGTGTGAGTGGGATAAGATTATGGAGGAACATACCATGGTGTCTCTCTGTTCTTTGTCATCATTCACTGTTCAAAAATTTTAAGTTTTGGGTTTGACTTTACCTCTACAATGACCACTCATATGCTTAATCCTGAATTGCACGCCATATCTTTAAAATTTTTTTAAATGTTTAAAAGAACTTTGGGTTTGAATTCAAAGGGGGGAAAAAGCTTTGAAAACTTTTTTTAAAAAGGCTTGAAAGACACGTGAAATCTCACATCATTCAAGGCACTTCCTTTGCTATATGCAAAGGTATACAAAAGAACTGGGAACTAGTGGGAGTGTTTATTGTTGGTCCAAACCAGCAATATCACAGCTGGTCCTGAGAGTCACAAGGTCTCATAGGGTATCTTGAGGGGATTCTTGAAAGAAACTGAGGTCACGGAGAATGAGTTTATTTTGTGTCTTGCATGTTTGGACTCTTCATTTAGTGTCACAGTAGGGGTCAAGGATATGGGAAATGATAAACAATCCCAAGAGTTTCATAATCTTTGAGAGCCTTAAAGCTTCATCTAAGCTGTACTTCTGAATTGAGCCCAACTAGAACAGATACCAAATGAATACAGTGTAAATTTTCTTAAAACTGGAGGCCAAATTCTGTGATTCCTTTGCTGTGAGCAAGAGGAGATTATAGCTACTGCCAGGTTTAAGATGATGAAGATGATTTGTTTTGCTCACTGGACGCCATGAGAAATAGACTTAAGGTGCATCAAGAGTTTGGCTGAATATGAAGAAGACTATTTTTTGTTGTCGATAAATGTTATAATAGGTCATTAGGTAAGTAAAATCATGTACAGTCCCATCACTTGAAAGTGTTTGGATTTTAGAGCCAAAGTATTGGACAAGTAACCACTTATATTCTTTTTTTCTCGTTGTACAGTTTATCCCACTGAATAATGATGTCTTCCCAATGTATCCCACTGGGCCTTAAGGAAAAATTCCCCTTAAAAATAACAGAACTAAAGAAGTAAACTAGGGGCTTCTGGATTAGTCAAGAGGCTTTTCATGATCCAGTGTGGTTCTTTTATCTTTTTTTTGAGCCCCCTTTTTCTGATCATTTGTCTTCCCCTTGAGGAAAACCTGTGTGTTAAATAGAGATAATTTTTTAAAATTTCCACGTTACAGAAGAGAGAACTCAAATTCATGGATGTTGAGCGATGATGCCACCTGGGTTTGAAACATCAGCATCACTTTTGAGTTTCTTCTACGCTTCCCACATTCAGTCCATCACCAAATTCTGTTCATTTTTACCTTGTGATATTACCTGTATCTGTCTTTTCTACTCCACATCCATCGGCATCAGTTGGGCCCTTGATCGTCTCATGCCTGGACTATTACATTGGATTACTTTGCCTTCTTCATGCCAGTCTTGCCTCCTTGATGCTTTCCCTGAGTGGTTTCCAGATCTTGGGAATATAAATCCATGTCTGCTCCATTTATTTGGCACACCCATGGGTGTGGGCATGGAGGTGAGGAGGCACTGAGATGCATGGGACTAGAAAGGCTTTTCAGAGATTTCTGACCGTACCGTGTCCACTGCACCTCAATTCTGAGTCACGCTGGTTCTTGGTGTTTGCTTTAGGACTGTGGACCTCTGTTTATGGCGGACAATTTGTCCATGAGTCCTTCAGTGTTACGCGGTCATGAAATGCAAGGTCACAAAAGTCAGTTAAAACTCACACTGAAATTGTTGTGGGGTTTTTTGTTTTGTTTTGTTTTAGGCTGTTTTGTTTCTCAGAATGAGGATTTATTGGCCTTGTTGTAAAGTGTGTGCTGGGGCCCACATATTCATGCTTGTAATTCTATGTTTATGTTGCCTTCTGGATGTCACCAGCTAAAATTTTAAAGCCTGTCATAATAAGTTAAAATACATGAGCTAGAATGATAATGCTGCCTACTTTATAACTCATATTTTTATTGTGTAAAATAGCAAAACTGTATCTTATCCCATCTTGTTTCTATCATGCCCTCTGCTCCAGTTAGATTGTAAGTTCATCAGTGACAAAGACCCTTATCTGTTCATCTGTTTAGTTATTCATAAGTACCCCACACAAGTGGAAAGCCCTGCACTTGCCCCAGGGCCCATAGGGGTGTGTTGCTTGATATCAATGATGTCCCCGAGGGTGGTGGATATTAGGGATGTACCCAGAGGTGGTATTAGGACTGACTGGGGCTCCTGCTCCCAAGTCCCATGGATATTTTTACCACCACTCCATACTACTTTCAAATAAAAGATGTTGACAGAGAAGAGATCTATGCAGTTGTGAAAAGTTATATAGTACTTATATCAAGGAGCAGACATGTCCAATTTCCAGGCAGAGAGAGCCTGTTTGTCATTCCCTCTCTGCTCTTCCTTCACTGATGAGAGAGTGGTCAGAACTGACATGTAAACTGTTCTGTAACTCCCTCCTGATTGGCTTTTCTTGAAAGGTGCTTGTCCATCAGCTTTCACCTTCCTTTTGTTAGGCCCTCTAAACACTTTAAGTAACAGAATCAATTAAGCCTTTCTCTTGATTTTAGAAACCCAAGCAGTAGCTCAGGAAAGGAGCTGTCCTGACAAGCTCTCGGTGCATAAGTGGATTCTATATTGTGGCCTCTTTGGTTTCTCAAAGGCTTGGGTTCTGGGTCTGGTTGTAGGTTACCAGGGTATCTTCAGTATATTTACACAGATTCCTTTGTGAGCCTCTAGTTCACGCCCTGTAAGGACGTTCATCCTTCCCTGTCCTTGATAGATGTAGGAAAATTATTTCCTGGTGAGAAATCAGGAGTTTGTAAGAGCCAGCCTTTCAAAGAGGTATCTACCGTCAAAGGGGCTAATCACCCAAATGACAGACACGCATGGCTGGCTTCCCTCTTTACACTGCCTTGATTGAGACAAGATGAGAGTGCTGCTGGCCTTAGCAATGGAGGCTTCTGTTAGAACAATATCCTCAGGGAATAGCTTTTATCTGCTAAGTATGACAAGTGTGGCAAATGCTCACAAAACCCAGATCTCAGGGCGTCACTCTGCAGAGGCTGCAAGGCCAGAGGCCAGTCTCCCTGCTCTAACAGGGGCAGGGCTGACTCTTACTCTGTAGTTACAGGAGTGGTTTGCCCTCACATGGGACTTACTTACTTTTTGTCATTTGACCTGACATGTTTCATGTCACCCTTTCATGCTTGGTCATAGTGGCAATCCTTTTGGAGACAGAAGGAGATAGATGATGCTTTCATGTTTCAAACACTGAGAATATTGAGGTTCTGGAGCATTCTCACTTAGCTCCTTTTTTCTTCTTAACTTATTCGATATCTCATGTCCTCTTCCCCTTGCTCTTGCTTATTGAAATTGGCTAAGGAAAAAAAAGAAAAACAAAACTTCTTCTATAGAGAAGTCCCCCTTATCCTCAAGGGTTAATGTTCCAGCACCCCCTGTGGATGCCTGAAACCTCAGAAAGTACCAAACTCTGTATATGCTATGTTTTTTTTTTGATGTGATAACCAAGATGGCTACCAGGTGACTAACAGGCAGGTAGTATAGACAGCACAGATATGCAGGCCAAAAGAAGATTCACATCCACATGGGAACTGAGGTGCTGCTGGACAGATGTGGCAAGTTTGAAGGTGTGGCTGGCCCCTGGTGTTCCTCAGACTGTTCTCAGGTATGGACTCCTGGACTGCTAGCACTGAGGCCGTCACTGACTTCAGAGAGGCCGTCACAGACTTTAGAGAGGACTCTTCCAGTGAAGAGTCCACCACCCTACCTCTCCATGCCTGTCATTGTTCACAGGAAAGTTGGGGATGTTTCCATGGCAACTGTTTGGAGTCCCTCTAAATATTCATTCTCAGGCACGACCAGAGAGACAGAAAAGTGCATTTGTGGTTTCCAAGGGGTTGAGCAAGAGGGAATTGAAGTCACTCCTAATAGGGATGATGGAAATACTTTAGAATTAGATGGTATGATGGTTGCACAGCATAGTAAATATGTTTTTTTTTAAAATCCCACTGAATTTGTGCTCTGAGAATGGTTGAAGCAGGAAATGTTATGTTATGTGACTTTTATCTCAAAAAATTTACAAAACTAAATATTCTCTCTGAGCTCCTGGAAGGAATCATCCCAATGACACTGTTTCTTACTTCTCACATTCATCCCGTTCTGATGCCCAAGTTTATTTCAGGACGTGTTATCCACACGTATTGTATGTTTGTTTTTATTTGGTATGACCCTATGAAATGCCCATCTGACCAAAAGGGAGTCAAATTAACAAATCTTTTGTGTGGCTCCGAGGTGTCTTTGTAGGGAAATGGCTGAGCATCCTCTGTTGAAAAGGGCATTATCCCTCTTTTTTCCCATAAAGAAATGAGGAGCACATCCTTCCCGCCTCCTACCACTTGCTCTGGACACCTGGATTCTGCAGTGTGAAATTCTGTATAAATATACACATCCATAGAGTTCTTGACATTTTGCCCAGACCCCGAAGAGTAATAAAACCTTTCTAACTCAACTGAAACGTACACAGAATAAAAAGCAAAAGAGAAATCCCAAGAACACAGATAAGAAGCAAAGGGTCATGCTCTGCCAGCATCCCTGAGAGGATTACACATGGGACTTGAGGAAGCAAATTTTATCTAAATTAAAATACTTATTTTTCACATTAAAGGCCCAAAGTTTACCTACGTCACAATGCTTTTAAAATTAATGAATGAAGATTAGTTTCCCCTGAAATCAGTTTTTTCTGTATCATCTTACTGCTTATTTTTTCCTTTTAACTTATTTAATATCTTATAACCTCCTCCCCTTGCTCTTGCTTACTGAAATTGGCTAAGGAAGAAAAAAAAAAGAACTTCTTCTATAGACAAGTCCCCCCTTCTTTCTGAGAGAGAACATTTCGGCACCCCCAAAACCTCCTAAAGTACCAAACTACTATGTTTTTCTTTTTAAATATAATAACCAAGGCAGCTACTAAGTGACTAAAGGTGGGTAGTATAGACAGCACAGAGATGCAGACCAAAGGGAAGATTCACATCAAGGTGGAACCAGAGAGAGATGGGGTGAGATTTCATCATGCTACTCAGAACACTATGCAATTTAAAACTTATGAACTGTTTATTTCTAGAACTTTCCATTTAATATTTACCACAGTTGACTGCAGGTGACTCAAACTTCAGAAAGCAAAACTGTGGAGAAGGGAGGACTGCCGTAACAGTTCTGAGAATGGAGGTTGACATGCGTTGGTTTGGCCTGTTTTAGGTCAGACCTCAATAGTTCTTAGAGACCATTTACTAGGGGGGGAACCCCAAAAAACTGGAATTATCTTTTGAAGGGTGGGCCCCTTGTAGTGCATGCTTTCCCTGTAGGTAAGTGCCCTAGGAACCCACTGGCATCAGTGTACCAGCTAGCGTTGTTGTGAGAGGCTGCATTCAGCTTCAGTGAATTTTTTTTTGGAAATTCTTTTAGCGCCTTTGCCCATTTCATGATAGGTGATTTACAAGCATGCTTGCCCACACCACACTGAATGTTCAGCAGTTTTTGACTAAAAACAGCATGACCCTTGTATCCCGATCTCCCTATTCACCTGATCTTGCCCTGAATGACTTTTTTTTGGTTCCCCTGAATGAAAAAAGTCCTCAAAGGGAACCGCTTTGCCCGCGTGGAAGAGGTGAAATAAAAAATGGCAGAAGCACTTTTTAAAAGGCATCAAAATGGATGAGTTCAAAACCGCTTTGAGCAGTGGAAAAAGCGTCTCAATAGGTGTATTGCATCAAATGGAGAGTATGCTGCAGGTGACTGAAGTTTAAACATGTAAGAATTAAATACAAAATTTTTAATAAATAAATTCTGGGGTTTGGGGGTCCCCCTTGTCATTTGAATGAGTACTCATACAATGAGAGGCTGAAGCAGGTTAAGTGATCCTAGAACAGACTGAAGGAGCCTGTGACCTTGGGACTGCAGGCTGGCTGCTGCCCTGGTATACATCAGGGCTGTTATTTCCCCTGGAAGTTTCTGGAGTTCAGGCTGCCTTGGAGTCCTCATTTTGTCCTTTCTCTTTGTGATCTTAGTCTCACTGGTTGCAAAGATGGCCACAGAGAGCCAGGGCGGCTTCTCTGTTGTCCTAAACATGCCTTTCCCTCATCCTTACACATTGCCACCCTCCCTTTCAAAGAATGGTGAAAATGGGACTTCTGATGTTTGGGGAGGGTTGTCTTTCTTACGTCTTTTTCAAAGACAAAGGTAGGAAAATAAAAACAATCATCTATTCATGGCTAAGTTGAAATCAGATTTTGCTGACATGTTTTTGGATTCTCTTCCTGCATTCCATCTCCTAGATATGTCAGGTTGCTGGAGTTGGTGACTGCACTAACTTCGGCATTCCTTTCTCTCATTCTCCCCAGACAGTGGCTTTGTCATGTGGATGAAGATACTGAGGAAATGAAGATTTACAATCTATAACATGATTTGTACAATAATAACGTTCCTAGGAGGACATGAGACCTCGACAGAGTCTACTTTTCCATCCGTTTGTGTGTGTGTGTGTGTGACATTCTCCAAGTGACGTCTGCCGAATTATGAAAACGGGGCAATTGTCAGTGGTGTCTGTGGCCTGAACTGCCTCGTATGTCCCCTCCCCTTCCTGGAACTTCTGTGTGCCACTTTCTTATTCTTTCCTTGGGCGTTTCATGCAGGAGCCTGGGCCAGAGATGACACCCTCCCCTCAGCCTGCCTGCTCTTGAGATTCCCTGGGGGTGACAGGACATCCAGGGAGCAGAACTTCTGATCTTGGCTTTGAGGAGCACCACCTCTGCACTTCAGATCCCTACACAAGTTTACAGAATTAGAGTCACCACTGTTGTCTGAGGGTCAACCTCTTCGGACCCTGATATTTGAAAAGTCCGAACAGCTCTTATGTGCCCCATTTTCCCGCAATCTGAAAATTATGAAAATGAAATATAAAAATTAACCCTGAAAGATTGTAAGCACCAGTTACCTCTTAGGAGCTCAGACAGGCTTTCTAAGTCACCCAGACCTCCCCTGCTCTGGAGTTCTGTTCTACCGGGTAGCCATCTATACATGCACTGTCATTGGTGCTAGGTTTGGGGTTTATTTGTTTTTTTTCTTTTTGTAAGACTTCCTTTTTCCCAGGACCCCCTGTAATCATATTTGCCGTCAGCTGTCTTTGAGGAGATTCAGTGATTTTTTTTCACGGATGAATGCCGATGCTGAGGCCCTCCAAGAAGACCTGTGATGTCAGCCTCTGTTGGTGTGACAACCTAGTGGAAGATGGGCCCCTGATTAAACCGATCGTCACATGTCCTGGTCAGAGTGCCTGCCGGTACCTCTGAACCTGCACTCCATGTGTCTATCCAGCAGCTAGGTTTCCCTGGTGTTTCCCAGGCTTGTTCTGCCTTGTGGCATTGATTAGGTAACTGGGATTTCTGTAGGGCTTTGAAGGGGGCTGCTTTACTGCAGTTCTTCTGCAAACCCATTTCCACATGAGTCACCTCTGGCCATTTTCTGTCTGGAATGTTGTTTAGAGGAGAAGATTGTGTGTATCGCTTCCCACCAGATTCCCCTAAGTAGAATCTTGGAATTTAGAACTCGAGATTTTGTTTTCTTCTCTCTTTTTTTTTTTGAGTTAGAGTCTCACTCCGTCGCCCAGATTGGAGTGCAGTGGCTGCTCCCGGCCACCACAGCCTCGACCTCCTGGGCTCTGGCGATCCTTCCGCCTCAGCCTTCCAAGTAGCCGGAATTATAGGCACGCGCTACCATGCCCGGCTGATTTTTTGATTTATTGTAGAGATGAGGTCTTGCCAAGTTGCCAAGTGGTCTCAAACCTGCGGGCTCAGGCAATCCACTCACCTCAACCTCCCAAGGGGTGGGATTACAGGCTGAGCCACCGATCCTGGCTTATTTTCTTCTCTCTAAATGAATGCCTTGTTGGATACCTTGTTGATAAAGTTTCTCACATCTTTATAGCTTAAGGGACTGACTTCACCACAAAGACACTTTCGCTTATTATTATTGATATGAGCTACCATAATTCTACTTATATACTTTGGGGGGTTAATTTTTGCTTCTCAGCATCATTTATGATACGACTCATATCTAAATTTAATGTACAATTATACATTTCTCCAACTACTTCATCTTCTTTTCAGAATTTCTGTCTTTGAAGTGATTTTTAAAATGATCCAATCCAAACCTCTGTTTGCAGATGAGAAAACAGAAATCTAGAGCAAGATTTCTCAACAGCAACACTAGTGGCACCGTGGCCCAGATAATTCTATGTTATGGGGGCATGTCTGGTGTTTAGCATCTCTGGCTTCTACCCTTTAAGTGCCAGTAGCATTCCCCAAGTTGTGACAAGCAAAAATGTCCCTTGGTTGGCAACTCCTGGCCTAGAGATAAAGATCACACAGCGACATCATGACAAAGTGAGGAGTAGGACCCAGGCGTCCTGACTCCCAGATCTGCCTTTTCCAGCTTGGGCAACAGAATTAAGTTCTCACCCCATGCAGAGCTCAAAGTAAGGGTCAAGCACACATCCACAGCTTTCTAGGGAAATACCTGGGCATAGCAGGCAAAGAGCCTCGAGCAGGGTAGAGCTGTGTGGCACTCCTGGCGATAGATTCTTTCTACCTAGTCTTCCTGCCTACTTGTAGAACCTGGCCTGGTGACTCAATACTCAGCTTCTACATGTGATCTTCTACTCGACTGTATGTTTTGGAAATTTATAAAGATGTGTGTCAGAATGAACAGGTTGAGGGGAGAGGGTACACAAGGTGGAGGAATGTCCCTCCACGAGTGCCGACCATCCACATACCCAGTGCCTGGGATCAGTCCCACTTCAGAGGCTCCAGAGGCCTCCTGCAGTGAGTGCAACTCCTCTCAGCAGGTCAACCTCAGCTTGCCTCTGACCTCCACCCTCTTGTGGATGTCCTGATTTGTACAGTTTCTCTGGCACATTTTCCTGAGCTGTAACAAACATCCAATTTGCACAGGGCTCTGTTCTGTCTTTTCCTTTCAGTCTGCTCACTTTTCTGTCCCGGTCACAGTTTCCAAGGACATGTACAGCATGAGATGTGAGGAACGTAGCAAGTAATGAGTGCCCCAGGCTCTTCCCGCTTTCTGATGGCTGAGGACAAATGTAATTTCCAGGGATTTCATAGCAGAGAGATTAGAAGTTTTCCTGCTGGGCCTGAGTCTGGGACCAGGTATAAGCCTGTGTTTCCCTTTTATAAAGGTAAAAAAATTCTGCTGTTGGATGGCGGCCGCTCTGACATTCGTTTACTGAGCTCAGCCTGTGGCTTGTAGGATTCTGCCAGGCTGGTCTGAGGTACCTTTCCTCTAGACACAGGATTTCATTTAGTGGCTGTGCCTACATGCAGAGCAACAATTTCATTCCACTCTCGGAGTCTTTTGTCCCGATGATGCCAGAAATACCAAAATAGAAACTGAACTGTAACACGAAATTACTTTCAGGAAAAATAGGCTCTAAGAACGGAGTTAATGAACTGAGGGAAAATAGTTTCTGGTTATGCTACTAGAAACTGTGGTTTTATCCTCATAAATCATTGCCTTAGAAAAAAAGTCCTCTCTAAACTTTACCTGTCCTAGTTCTTTTTTATTTTTTGAATGAATGAATGAACAGTAGGGTATTCTCTGTCTTTCTGAGTTATTTCCTTTCTAGCCACCTAGTCATAATCCAGAAGGAAAAACAAATTAGATTGATTCTGTGAGCTATATTTCATGGCCATTGGCATGTCACAAGCCTTCGTTTTCTACCAAGGAAGAACATTCTGGAAACTTTGCACAAAGAAAAATTAATGTTTGTCTCTACAGTTGAAATTTTCTAGGGAAAGTAGTAGCAACAAATAAAGTTTAAAAGTGGAGACTCAATGTTCAGGAATACCAATGAGTATCTCTGAAGAGCTCCCCCTTTGAGGAACAGTAGTTGTATGCCATCCCTCTCAGTGAGTGACTGTGTCATTGAGGGAAGGAGCTCCGAGTGTTCAGTGAGACACGGGTTTCCTCCATGGTCTGCCTCTGAAGTACTGAGGTTTGCATCCATCCACTCTCCCCCCTCTAGCTTGTTTTTCCAGCTGTACAGTGGGGAATAATAACCGTTGTCTGCTGTCGTGACAGTCGTGCTCCAAGTGCAACTGCTTTAACAGCTGGGAAAGAACTCTGCCTTTCGCAAAACAATGCCATGTCACCACAGGCTAAAACTCCCAATGTGCCCACCCTGTGCATAATATTCACAGACCTTATCTCCACTCTGCCTCGCATGTTCACCCCTTTGCAATGAGACGTCAAAACCGGAGTCTCTTCTCTCTCCTCCCCCAAGAGCAGCCCTTGCCTGCAAATGCAAACTGAGAGAAAACGTTGCTACCTGAGTGAGCAGGTGCATCAGCCAGGGTCCTGACAAGACAAAGATGTCACGTTCACATTGGGTATATTGAGAAGAGTGTAATAAAGGGACTATTTACAAAAGTATCCCCAGGATGTAGAAAACTAAAAGGGCTAATATAGTAACCAGGAGTAGTAATAGCAGAACCCCAGGATCCTCTCGATCTGAGGGGTTGAAGGGAGGGAGTAGTTTTCTGAGCCAGGGAAAAGGAAGCTATGGTGAGGTCCCCTGACTGTCCCCCCATCCCCTATCTCTGCAGGGTGCCCAGGGATCTGTTAACGTGATTCAGGCAGGCCCACCTCCCTGGGCACCAAAGAGGATGGAAAAGGGCAAAGGTTGAGCTCACTGAGGAAAATTGGCCCAGCATGGATCAGAATCGTCTTTCAAAATAGCCCTTCTCACTCCCTGGGACTAAAAGGCAGCTCTTGCCACCTCTCTTTGTCCTTGGATGGCTGCCGCTCATACCTCCCACCCGGTACTTCGCCATCATTTTCCATCTTGTTTGTTTGCCTTCATTTCTTGGTCTGCGTATACAGTAATAATGCACAGAAAAGCTAAAGGCTATTTCAGATCATCTCTTTTGCTGCTGACAGCATGAAATTTGTTCTGCCATTAAAATGACACAGACCCAGGATGAAGATTTTGCCCTGAGTTCATTTTATCCATTTCCCTTGATACAGACCATGTTTCTCAGTTGCCACTGCCTGACCAAACTCTGGCTGGGTGGGACATAATGGCACAGAGACAGCATTGACCCACCCACCAGCCAGGTCGCTAAAATGCAGGCTTTACACTGAGCAGAAATCAAACTGCACACCCTATGGATGTCAACACTTTGTGTCCCTTGAGTGACATTTAGACAATAGTTTCTTCAGATATATAGTCCATTCCAAAGAGATCTATGAGAGTCAATGTCATCTGAACAAGTATTTACCAGGCTCTCTGTTCCCAGTTGTTTCTCAAGTTCTAACAAGAGCTACTGATGGCTTTACCCTTGATTAGAATAGCATTGGGTTTTGTTGAAAAACATTTGTGAGCATTTTAATAATGAAGATAGATAGATAGATAGATAGATAGATAGATGTTTTTGTGTATTTGTTTTAAAGAATGGGTCAGTTATCTTATGGCCATCTTTCTCTTGCTTTGACCTATACTCAGTGAATGGCTTCTGTCTACTGAACGGCTAACTAGGATTTCAGTCTTAGAGTTCTTCTTTTTCTATAACAATCCACAACTACAGCCTCATTAACTCCTTGCTCCCTGGTGGAAAGACATTAAATGGAAGGAAGGAGGCATGGATGCTCCATTGGCTTCACCACATCTAATTTGCGTTTGTGTGTCTCAGGGATCATATCTTGAAACACAATAAGCATGAAGTGGCAGTTACTCTCCAAGTGAACTATGTGGAATAACTTAGCCATTTACCAGTACTAAAGTACTAGGTATAACTATTACATCTGGGCAACTGCTGAGACATGAGAAAGGACTTCATGGCTTTGGAAATCAGATCTATTGAACACAAAGAGGTAGGAGGCTAATCTTCATGTGGCCATCCCTAGTCTTGTCTGATGTATCTGTTGAGTGATCTGCGGGTCTTTTTCTCAGAGTACTACACAAACTGTAAATTTACTGTGTGCCCACCAAGGAGATCATTGTACTCATCAATCCATCAGTAAACTACACAGTAAATATCTGAATAATACAGCAGAACAGTTTCAAAGGACTTGTTACACTCTATCAAGTCAGTAACTTACAGTTTTAGAAAATCCCTGAATACAAATTTACACAATTTTGAGTTGTTTTACAACTTATCAGGCCATTAATCTAAGTTTTAAAAGTCTCTTAATACACTTAATCATAGCCTGTGCTTTTTTTAAGTGCTGAAATATGTTTCAGCATGCTAAACCACAGCAGTACAAGGAAAAAAATGCCTTTAGAGAGTTCCATAAAACTTGCCAAAGCAACCATAAATATATTCAGTGTGAGGTCTGTTCTGTGTATAACTTATATGTCGTCAGGTGGGTTTGATCGAAAGGGTTTGTGTTTGTCCTTTTGCCTTATCCCCAGGTAGGCAATTGTGATAGAAAGGAAAATGCATGGGACACAGAATCAGGGGTGGGTTTGAATCTCATTTCTGCTACTTGCTTCCTATGAGACCGTAAGGAAACCATTTTGCTCCTTTGAACCCATCTCTTATGTGACAATAACATGGTCACATTGTGGGGCAGCTGTCAGGATTGGCATAAAACAAGACTGAGGAAAGCCATCAATAGGTGCATATTGAGCTTGAACCACGTGCAAGGGCTGACACTGAACCAGCATCATTCCTTCCCCTCCCCCCAAAAAAGCTACACCCCCCCTCCCCACTCTCAGAAGAGCCAACAGTCATAAATTCACTTTCTACTTATCCCCCCCAAATATAAAAAAGCATTTAGAATCTGGGCAGGTTGCTTTGGAAACATTTCCAACCTTTGATCTGATTCGTCATTATTATTTATAGAGCATCCTTCCTTCATATCTCCTTTCATTTCCAGAACCTTCCCAGGAAAGATCTCATTTCTGGATACTTCCATCTCTACTTTCTAACTCCTAACATAAAAACTTTCTGGTCCTGCAGACTTGAGCTCCAATTGTGTGAAAGTCACAGTCAGTGACACTGGGGACGTGAAGATGAGTGAGACACAGGCTGTCCTTCAAGGCACTCACAGTCTTACAAATTTGAAAATGAGTTTTTTGCCTGGAGCCCGTGACTGCCACAGTTAACTGCCACGTTTGAATAGCAGCTCTAGGGCTAAGCCTGGCTGAGAGTCTCTGCATGAGCTGCCTCCCACCCTTGATCCCCACCCAGACATCTCACCCTAAACTTGACCTTCTGGGGGAAAGTCATTATAGACTCAATGACTCCATTTTTATAGATTAATGTTTCCTATTATGAGTGAGGGTTTATTAAATCAGTGTGCTCTGAGTGGAGTTCGCGAGAACCCTCTCCAGTGCTGCCCGAGGGCTCTTTGCCATCTGGACTGTGTTACAGGTGGAGTGTACCATGATAAGATCTCTGGTACCTGGATGGACTTCAAGACGGATCTGGATTATATCATCATCCTCACTTTCAGTGTGTCAGAACTGGAAAAACTGGCTGGAAGTTTGCCAGCATTCACCTACCCAACAAAGCATAATTTTGCATTGACTCTGCCCTGCCCAGAGAGGGTTCCATGTTTTTAAGAACTGATATATTCTGGAATACTTCCATCAAATTCAAATATCATTCTGGATGAACTATGACCTAGAAGCAGAGGATTCTTCCCCAGTGAAATTATCCTAAGTCTTTTGGTCTTAATAACTTTTTTCCACATGAAACAATACTGACCATTTTACCTAACCATACGTACAGGTTTATTGATTCTAGAAATTGTTGAATGGAAGAGTTAAACATTACTGTCAAACATGCTCACTCTCTCATACACACTCACGTCTACACTCACACACACTGTTTTGGCACCAGGACAGTGTTCTCTGAGAGGAAACATGGTCTCAGAAAAATTACTAGTTTCCTCTAATGTTGATTTCCTAATGAGTATAATTTTGATAAGATTCCAAATAACTGTTTATCTAAGGAAAGAGAAAAAAGAAAAGACCCTATAGCAAGAATTGGTTTCGATTTATTGTGGACAGTTTATGCTTTCATGATAGTAATACAAGCAGTGAGAGGAAAAGCTACAGAACCAGATAAGTATAGATTTAGGAGTTGTGCTACTTTTTGAAGAAAAGTTCTTTAACCTATCGATCCTTCCTAAGGTTAACACTTATCTTATTCTGCATTAGAATACAGGAGTTAGCCGGCTCGGTGGCTCAGCCTGCAATCCCGCACCTTTGGGAGGCTGAGGTGAGTGGATTGCCTGAGCCCGCGGGTTCGAGACCCACCTGGGCAGCGAGACCTCATCTCTACAATAAATCAAAAAATCAGCTGGGCGTGGTAGTGCGTGCCTGTAATTCCGGCTACTCGGAAGGCTGAGGCGGAAAGGATCGCTGGAGCCCAGCAGGCGAGACTGAGGTGGCCGGGAGCGGCCACTGCACTCCAGTCTGGGCGACCGAGTGAGACTCCGAATCAAAAAAAATAACAAAGAATACAGGAGTTTTCTTGAAGTAGAACTATGGAGTAGAGTCAGAAGCTGCTTCCATTTTGACAGCACAGAAATATTCTCTCCCTAGTTACCAAAATCTTTAAAATTGATAAGACTATCGTTTATTCAGGATATAACATTCACATACACTGTGTTTTTTATTTGTTGTGGAGTTTGGGGGAAACATTCTGTGAGGGTTAGGCCTCCTAAGAAACGGGTCCCCAGGTGTGGTCCCAGACCAGCATAATCACATCAGCTGGAAGTTGTTAGAAATGCAGATTCTCCAGCCCCACTCTAGTCCTATCAACTCAGAAACTGAGGATGGCAGCCCAACAATCTGTGTTTCAACACATACTTTACGTTTGAGAACCACTGTTCTTAGTAAGAAAACATGAGTTTTCCCTCGTGTATATATGAAACCAATCCCTTGCAACCCAGAGTTACTTAAACAAAAATATATCTAGTATATTTAATAATATTTTCTAAAAATACTTCTTTCTTGCCTTTTATAAATATTTTATGTCAAGTTGTACTATATATATATATATATATTTTTTTTTTTTTTTTTTTTTTTTTTTTTTGAGTTGGAGTCTCACTCTGTCACTCAGACTGGAGTGCAGTGGCCACTCCCAGCCACTGCAGCCTCGACCTGCTGGGCTCCAGAGATCCTTCCGCCTCAGCCTTCCAAGTAGCTGGAACTACAGGCACGTGCTACCACACCCAGCTAATTTTTTTTATTTATTGTAGAGATGAGATCTCGCCAAGTTGCCCAGGTGGATCTCGAACCTGCGGGTTCAGGCAATTCACTCACCTCAGCCTCCCAAAGCGCGGGATTACAGGCGGAGCCACCGAGCCCAGCTTAAAATATATGTTTTTAGCCAATAAAAATGTATCTAGGAGTCCATATTAGGTGACCAATTGCCTTGTACAAGTTTACAAAGTAAATAAAGTATATGTGCTATTTCCCTTATGAGATAGAAACCCAGTCACTAGCTGGAAGTGTGAATCAGAGGCAGGACAGAGAAATGTCCAGTTGGTGAGATAATTAATATATGATCTCGGATGGAGGAGCCAGGGTTGCATTTCTTCTTGCACTAGAAAAAACAAGACATTTCTCCACCAGACAGCTCCCAAGCTACCACCAGTGTGTTCTATTTTGAGGCAGAACAGAACAGTTTACAGCATGCAGATTTATGTAGACCACTGTAAAACAAATGTTCTCTTCTTGAGAGTTCTGAAGCAGATCTGTCTTTGGTTCTTTCCGTGAATTCAAATATTTTGTCATACTTAGCATTCTTAGGTAAAGGAGAGTGCGTTGCTCATCAGCATTTAATAAATATTTATTTGTCGGTTGACTGATTCATTATCCTTCGCGTCAATCACATGCTGCTTCAGCACACCACGCAATGCATACAGCAGATTCCTGACTGCAGTTGTATGTCATTGCACAGTTCCCATAGAAAACCCCTTGGATTGAGTAGTCAACACATTTAAAAGGGTTGTGCTGTAAGAGTGTAAGTTGCACAAGCATGTTCATCTTTAACTTCACAACACCTCAAATTGGAAGAAAGAGAGTTGGAGGTGCTATTAGCATTGTTTTACAGTTGGAGAAATCATGGCACCTGGAGTTGTGTTCATCACAGAGCCATGGGAGCCTTCCAGTTATTTTCCTTCTCTGTCCCTCCAGTGACTCCCCCTTGTCCAGGTGAAGTACAAACTTCTTAGGTTGGGAAAGAAGTCGCTCTACATAGAATTTGGCATCCACGTATTTTTCCAGCCACATTTCTTACCTCTCTTTTTCCTTAAACTATAGTCAGAGTAAAACATATAACAGCATTTGCTAAGTGCTCGCCATGTGCCTGGCTCTTTGCCAAGAGTGTCACATACATTATCTCATTTAATCCACGTAACATCCATGAGGTGGAGGCACTATCACCATCTCCATCATACTGATGAGGTAACTGAAGCTCAGAGATGCTAAGTCCCTTGCCCCAAGGTCCCATGGGTATTTGCAGGTTCCAGGACACCAGTCAGGCCACACTCCGTGTCTCAGTCCATTCTGCTCACTGTGCTCAGGGTGCCCTTGCCCTGCCTTGCTTGCCTAGCTGACACTGACTTCTCTTCTGAGTCACTCACCATCGTCTTCATGAGACCTTTCCTGGCCCTGAGTGCAAATGCCCCCTCTGTGGTCCTCATTGAATACTGGTGCTATTAGATTACACTGTATTTTTGGGGGTCTCACCTGATACACTGTAAGCACCCTGAAAATAGCAACTGGTTTTTAAGCTCTTTATTACCCCAGAGTCTTGTACGGTAGCCAGCCCAGATTAAGAGGTCCACAGCAGATGCTTAATGAAGGATGACTTCTTACCTGTATGTTTACCCTCCAGACCAGTTTAGGGGGTGGCCAGGAATCTGGGAGAGCCACTGTCCATTGTTCTGTCCAATCCATATCGCTTGGGCAAGACTCTTCTAGACTGAGGATTCTAAGTCCAAACAAGGTGAACTGTGCACAGTGCCCCAATTAAGGGGACAACAGCTTGGGTTCTTAGGAAATACCAAAGGACAGTTTGTGGGTTCACCTGGAAGGCAAGATAAAGCAACCCTATGTAAGCCAGAACCCAGAAACACAGCTGTGGTGCCCGGTGGCAGGGTCTGTCCTCTAGAGCTGTGGCAAAGGCTCCATCTGCATTTTGATCTTGGAGGAAAACTGATTCCATATGAAGCACAAGGGCCTGTCGAGGGTGTTTGCAGGGCCTGAGCAAAGTTAACCTCTCTAGTTGAGCAAGCTGTGGCTGCAAACTATCCATCCCAGCACATGATAAATGCTTCTGACATTTCCTTCAGATGCAGCGTGCTAGGAAGGCTTTTAAATTCTCAAAGGCGGGAGTCTGCCTTATTGATCAGGCGCCTTTCATTAAAGGCTTCCAAGCCCCTCAGACACAGAGGGAACACTCCCTTCTCAGCCTCCCCATAGTCCCAGCCTTTCAGGCAGAGAGGATTACCATCATTGGAACACAGGAGCCTTAATTTGGTGTTTTTCCTCTTTTACAAGTTCTTACCGGATGCACACTGGAGCAGACTGGGATTGGGTAAATATCACCTTTACTTGTGACTTCCCTCCCTAACTTCCACCTGATCCTCCACATATACATTTTAAGAAGAAAATAGGAGAAAACATGTCCTCCTAATGGTTCTCCACATTAGAACTTGCCATTCTGCTTTGAACTTGTCTCCTGCTGCCAGCCAGGGCTTCTCTGCCAAGGTGGAGGGGCGGTGAAGGGAATTCAAGGGACAGTCAGGGGCTTTATCCGGCGGGAGGTGGTGAGAGCATCTTATTAGTATTTGCCCCTTTCTTCCAGCTGGGCTTCACCGGCCCCTTTTCTTTTCAGTCCATCCTCTACCTCCCCCAGGCTGTCCCTCCACTCAGATGCCCTCCCATGCTTCCAACAAGGTGGTAGCCGTAGCTTGAGGCTCATTGGCATTAAGCTGATAATAAAAATTGCTTTCGTTCTAAGCCTAAAACTTGAAAATAAAGAAACTCTTAAATGAAAGTGCCACCATCTCCCTTTTATTTTATGCATAAACCCAACTGTGTCTCCATCCTCTGGGTCTCCTTCCTGTCCCTGTCCCTCACAGCCCTGGCATAGGGCATTGTGTATAGTGTGTGTCCAACACATGCTTAGTGGAAATCAGCAGATGCACTCCTGAGGGGTGGGAGTCTTTTGGAGGAACTGATGGAGAATGCATTGGGGTAATTGTGTCTAGTTATTGGACTTTTTTACTCTTCATTATTTATTAGTTGAATGAGAATGAAACTCTATAAGACTGACCAAGGGTTTGGGGATTTGGGCCCAAGATATTGGCATAATTTCTTCGTTTCTTCTCCTTATTCCCTCTTCTCCCCTTTTTACACGTGGGGAAGTCATGAGAATATAGTTTAGTGTAGTGATCCACTGAGTATGTGTCAGGCCCCTATGAAAGTTACATTTACCTGACATCCTAAATTTTGGGTAAGACTGTTACAGATTTCATCCTGTTGACCCAAAAGATCCCTCAACTGGTTCTTCTTACTAGGACAATCCCCTGGTTTCTTATTTTCTTCCTTCTCTTCCTTCTGGAACTAAACTGCAGAGTTCCAGGCTGGAGAAATGGCCCTCTCTTGGAGTGTGCATGCTTATGAGTTTTCTAGGGAGGGGCTCCCACCTCCCTGGGTTCCCTGAGGATGCCTTCCTTTCCACCACCAGGCTGCAATCTTGTAGGCTGGCAAGGCCTTAATGATGAACCGAATGAGTTCTTACTGGCTTGCCTGCCATCTGTCCCCAGGCAGCACTGAGAACCCAGGCTAATGCTGTCACCCCTAGGTTCTGGACAGGTCTCCTCCATATTCAGAACAACATTATTATTTCATGGGAGATGCACATATTGAATAGAACTTGGGAGCCAGCATAGAAAGTGTTCCTAAAATACAGTTTTATAAAGAAAATGGACTTCAGGGAGCAATGCCAGAAAGATATACAGTATACCCAATTATTAGGCGATCATGGTTGTTGCCTTTTTGTTTTAGATAACTAGGTTGTTTATTATGGCGCTTTGCCAAGTTCCCCAGTGGGTCTAGTAGCTGGTATTTCTTGACACACACCTGACTGGGTTACTTGAATTATTTCCAGAGTTCTGGCTTTTATTTATCTGGGTTAAAGGCCAGAAACAGTGGGATGTTGAAATTCCCAGGACTAGGGAGGATGTGGCAATAAGGCACAGAAGACACTAAATCAAGTGTCATGTTAGCAAGCTGAAGTTTTCATATTTATAACAAAGTGAGCTACAGAAAAGAAAAACAACTTTCCTTTGGTCCCGTTGTTTCCCAAGCCAAACAGCATCTCTGGTGACAGACGAGTCTGCATCAGCAGATGCAGTGTTTCTTGAGTGTTTGCTATTTAATGGCAGATCTATTATTTAGCCCTTCAGTCGTAACACATGAGTGAGCTTTAGTGATAATCGGCCCTTTATTAACAATAAGTGCCAAAATCCAATCGAAGTATATCTGAAATAATTCTAATTAAGGAGTGCCCATTGCTGCTTTCTCAAAGATTCTTTCCATGCTATTTCATCTTTTGAATGGGTATTCTCCATTTCCACCCACAATAGAATTCCTACCCAGTATTCAGAAAAGTCTCCAACTGTCACTCATCCAGTATTTACCAAAAATCAGGCAAAAGAGGGTGGGTGGAATTGGAAGACCTCGTTGTAACCTGCATCTTAGGCGGCCTTGGGTGAGCATGGAGTCTGCTCAGTTCTATGGGCACAGAACGATTTTGAATCTAGTGACTTGGTCTCTGGAACTCCTAGGTCAAAGGCAGCTAAAGACAGATCCAGGAAAGCTGTGAACATCCATTAGTTTCTGGAGGAAGTAGGCTCTTGCAGCACCATCATGGATATGTGTTCAATGTGACAGTGATTATTATTTATTGAGGACCTACTTTGTATCAAGTGCTTATTAATATAGCTATCTTATTAATAATCAAGCAAATCCTTCAAGATAGGGGCTATTATCTCCATTTTACTAATGAGGAAACTATGTTAAAATAATATATTCATGGTCACACAGCTATCAAGAATCAGGATCTGTCTTCAAAGTTCTTGATCTTTCCAGTAGACTCAGTGGCCTCAATAATAGTGATAAAATAATAATAACTAATATTTATTGAGCACTTGCTATTTAGCAACGTGGAAAAGGTTGTTATGGGCATTTGTATTTTTTTTTTTTTTTGAGTTGGAGTCTCACTCTGTCACCCAGACTGGAGTGCAGTGACCGCTCCCGGCCACCGCAGCCTCGACCTGCTGGGCTCCGGCGATCCTCCCACCTCAGCCTTCCACTTAGCTGGAACTACAGGCGCACGCTAACACGCCTGGCTAATTTTTTTATTTATTGTAGAGATGAGGTCTCACCATTTTGAGACAGGGTTTTACTGTGTCTCCCAAGCTGGAGTACAGTGGAGCCAACATAGCTCACTGCAACCTCAAATGACTGAGCTCCAGTGTTCCTCCTACCCAGCTAATTTTTTATTTTTATTTTTGTAGAGATGGGGTCTTGCTATGTTGCCCTGGCTGATCTCAAGCTCCTGGCCTCAAGCAATCCTCCTGCCTCAGCATCCCGAAGTGCTGAGATTATAGGTGTGAGCCACTGCATCCAGGCCATTTGTTCTTTTAAGAAGCACAGGAGCCGGGCTCGGTGGCTCAGCCTGTAATCCCGCGACTTTGGGAGGCTGAGGTGAGTGGATTGCCTGAGCCCACGGGTTCAAGACCCGCCTGGGCAACTTGGCGAGACCTCATCTCTACAATAAAGCAAAAATTAGCTGGGTGTGGTAGCGCGCACCTGTAGTTCCAGCTATTGGAAGGCTGAGGCGGAAGGATCGCCAGAGTCTGGCAGGTTGAGGCTGCGGTGGCCGGGAGCGGCTACTGCACTCCAGTCTGGGTGACAGAGAGAGACTCCAACTCAAAAAAAAAAAAAAGAAGAAGAAGAAGCAGCACAGGAACCCCTCTAGGCCAGAACTATTTGACCCCAACTCAAAAAAAAAAAAAAAAAAGGAGTGCTGTGCTTCTTCTTTTTTTTTTTTTTTTTTTTTGAGTTGGAGTCTCACTCTGTCGCCCAGACTGGAGTGCAGTGGCCACTCCCGGCCAACGCAGCCTCAACCTGCCGGGCTCCGGCGATCCTTCCGCCTCAGCCTTCCAAGTAGCTGGAACTACAGGCGCGTGCTACCACGCCCGGCTAATTTTTTGATTTATTGTAGAGATGAAGTCCCTCCAAGTTGCCCTAGCGGGTCTCGAACCCACGGGCTCAGGCAATTCACTCACCTCGGCCTCCCAAAGCATGGGATTATAGGCTGAGCCACCGAGCCCAGCCTAGGCCAGCACTATTATTATGACCAGTTTATAGATGTGGTGCAGAGGACACACACTTGTCCATGGACACACACCACTAACATACACCCAGCACTCAAACCCGGGCAGCCTGTCTCCAGAGCCTGTGCCCGCAAGCTCCAGGCTATATGCCTTTTAAGTCATAGACAGGACGCTTTGACAGCGTGTCATCGACACTGGAGTGGGTCGTCCAGAGACTCCTCAGAATCCCACAGCCCACTTCACTTGAGACCTGAGAATGCCTGTTTTAGGATGTATCTTTCCACAAGCTCATCCATTTAAAATAAGTTTCCTAATACAACAAGCTAAGGATGGGGGACTTTACTAACTAGGCCACTGTCAGAGTTCCAATCCTTTCTGTCAGACCAGGCCCTGAAATGTGCCTGTCTTCATCCTCACTGCCTGGCCAGCCCTGTCCCAAGCCTGCTAATTGGTGGGGAGAACCCCGCTCCCCAAGGCTGCCTGGCCATTAGCAGTGCCTCACGGGGAAGGGCTTTCTTCCTTAGTTTGCTCCCTCCCTTCAGTGCGGCAGTCCCTTGCTGGGCTTGCCTGGTGACAGATGTGTGTTGATGAAGAGCTTTAGGGAATTTCCTTCCCCCTCCACTCCCCGAAGCACTTCTTTATTGAGCACATCTCATTACCGGGCTCCATTTTCTGGTCTTGCACATGCTCCCTCACACTTAGCTTTATTGTGCCACCACTTGTCACCTTTCCCAGCCCGGTTTTTAATAATGTAAATCTTCCCTCTCTGATGGCATCACTGCTCATTATTTGCTGTCTGGCACCACATGAGCTCACCTACTGGCACCCCCGAGAAGCCAGCCACCCACGGTAAAAGGCAGGGCTTGCTCCCACCCTCAGTCTCCCGCGAGATGGCTGTGCTCTGGCTGTGACCCAAGACACTCACTCCGGGGCCAGGGCCCTTCCACCTCTACCAGGCAGGTGGCTTTGAGCAAGTCCCTCTCCTTAGCCTCAAAGTAGGGAGGATGGGAATAGTAATTATCATCATATTTCCTCAGCAAAGCTGTTATGGGGGAATCAAACAGAAATAAGATATGGGAAAGATCTTTGTAAACCGTAAGATTTGTAAAACTTGGAAAGAAGTTATGGCGGTGGTGCTAATGACTGATTGATTGATGTGGTCAACATGGAACAGATACCACCCAAAAACCGACCCGAATGTAACTCAGCATAGGATCGTATGGCGCTGAACTTTCTCCAGGTGAATACGGCTGCCTGATCTTTGAATATGTCATGCAGGACTATTATTGTATATTTAAGCAAAGAAATGTAATCCAATTTAGTTTTGTTTTGTAACTAACAACTGAGCTGCACTCACAATCTCGGGGTCCCTTCATCTGTAACAGTAACTAGGTTTTGATTGAAACAATGACTTTGTAAGCTAATGTTTTAAAACTCCCTCTAAATTTAGGGATGACAACCTTCTTGGCTGTCCCCTATATTTCCTGGCATTGGAGTTGTTTGAGATCTCTAAGATCTTTACTATCTGGAGTATGATTCCTTTGGTCTCCTAAAAACAACTTCTGAAACCTTCCACTCACGAAATCATAAAGATCTTCTTCAGAAGTAATTTTAGATCCTTTATAGTGATTTTACCAGAAAAGTGTTTAAACCTTCTCCTTTTATAAAACCTGATTTTAATTTACTTTAATATCTTTGCCTGTCTCTCCTATCAGGTTAGGCAGGCACAGTGAGTAAATAAAAAGAGAAAAGGAAAGTCATATTTATGGAGTGCAGTGTGCCGGTGGTGAGTTAGCAATATAACCTTACATTATATTACTTAAAGGGAAAAGGGCTTTTAAAATAATGGCTAGAAAATTGCACCCTCAGTCCCTTGCAGTGTGTTTTTAGTAACTGACACTTCATCAAAATCTTTTATGATATATTTGTCAGAATGTCATAGCATAGAGGGATAGGGAGGGTTGCTGAACACCTGGAATTTCTTGGTAGAACGGAATAGTGAGTGTGTGAGGAGAGTATATGTGGAGAAGTGTCCACAGTTTAGGTTTCCTGTCTCTCCAGTCATCTTAGTTAGAATGGCTGGGACTCTTCCTGAAGTGACCTTGTGTCCCAAAGTAGATGATGTGAGCACATCTGTCACACTGCCCGATGGACAGAAAAGAAAGGAATGGGGGGGCGGGAATAATTTGCTATTTGTCTCTCTTGTCTCTGGGTATGTTCATCAAAGATGTTTTTGCTTTAATTTTGTAATATTAAGCCTAGGAGAAAGACTTCTGATGTCATTCATTTGATGTAGAAAGTTTATTTGAGGAAAATAAATTCTTCCTTCCTTCCTTCCCTCCCTCTCTCTCCTCCTCTCCTTTCCTCCCTCCCCCCCTCTTTTCTTTTGGTTTCTCCCCCTCCCCTCTCACTCTTGCTCTCCTCTCTCTCGCTCTCTCACTTTCTTTCTCTCTTGAGTCCTTTACATCTGTGTGCCACTTACAGTCTATTCTTATCTCTTTGACTCTTCACAACTATCCTTCAAGGGAGGCAGCACAACAGACCCAATTTAGGGGTGAGGAAGCCACAGCCTCTGTCTTAGGTCACACTGCCACTTGGTGGTGATGACATTTGGGTTCGACCCAGTCTCTGCTTCTGCCTGGCTGCAGCACCCACACACCCGGTACCTGAACCAAGGGAGATACAATGGGCCCTTTTGTTATCCTTCCAAGTTTTTCCCTCAACATATGAATCCCATCTAAAGACCTGTGGAAACCAGGAAGAGCTTCTTGGTGTGTACCAAGGTGCTACCTTTCAGCTCCACTCTCAGCTCTCCTCAGGTGTGTCCTGGCACCCACACACTGGCTCTCTCTCACATGAGGCTGAGAGACGGGAGGATCAGCATTTCTGCGGTGCGCTCATCACAAGAAGTCCCAGCGTCGCCATCACTGCCACTTGCCTCAGTAGAAGGGGAGTGGGCTTCGAGCTGGAGATGGTGGCTGGCTGGTGCCTCAGTTTGGCAACGCCATCTGTCTCATTCAATGACCCCTTTGATTTTAGAATTCCCTCTGACAGTCTTACTTTGTCTGCTTTTCTCACCATTCTTCTTGTTGGTGGGTTGTGATCACCCCGTCTTCTCTACCTCTGATCTACCTTGGAGAACAATCTCCAGACATGCTTCAGGAACTGGAGAATAGATGTGGAAACCTTAAAGATAATTCTCATGCCGCTGGATTGAGACAGAAACGATGCCAGATGGTATTCCTGGCTGAGTTGATCCATCTTTACCATGACCAGTTTCTACGGAGCTGATTCTTAAAAATCTTTGAGCTCAGACATCAGTGTACGGGGAGTTACAACAGAGAAATGTAAAGAAATCAAAAGATGTTAGCTGTTAAATTAGCTCTACAGCCTATAACCTTGTAGAAGAAAAAGCCATTTATCATTGCTGACACACTCTTATTGAGCATTTATTAAAGTGGCCAAGGCTCAGGTCAGGAACAGTCTACTGTTCTGTCCGTGTCTGGAGAGGCCTTCATTGTGGACATCCACAGCAGGAGTTTAAGCACAGCTCATGCATGAGAATGGCTGACGGAGTTCTCTCTTGCTCCTGCTACCTTCCCATCATCTGTAGTCTTTTTCTTTCTTTTCATTTTATTTATTCATTGAGTTGGAGTCTCACTCTATCACCCAGGCTGGAGTGCAGTGGCATGATCACACCTTATCACTGCCCTGACCTCCTGGGCTCTTGTGATCCTTCTGCCTCAGCCTCCCCAGTATCTGGGACTACAGGTGCATGCCCCACGCCCAGCTAATTTTGTTTATGTTTTTGTAGAGACGAAGTCTTGCTATGTTGTCCAGACTGGTCTCGAACTCCCAGGCTCATGCAGTTTTCCCACCTCAGCCCCCCAAAGTGCTGAGATTACAGGTGTGAGCCCCCACTCTCAGCCTGTAGTCTTTCTGATTGCTGAGGCATCTTCTGTATAGTCAGATTTTGCCAAAGCCCTTCTGAGCCCTATAGTCTGAAGAAAACCTCCAGCCAGACAGAGAAACGGGCAATGAAGAGCCTCCTAGGTCTGTACCATGTAGCTGCACTCTGTGACTAGGGAAGAACAAGAATATCTGTCTGCGTGATCATGTGTAGACTTCGTGGTGAGCGATGATGGGGCCTGCGCCTCGTTAGCCTCCAATCAGGCCATGCATTGGTGGGCGATTGTCTTTGCCTTGATGGAGTGTTTGTGCGACTCAGGTGCAAGGCTCTGCCTCTCTTGGTGCGTGCCTCACAATTCCCTTTTCCCTGGGTCCCATAATGCCATCCAGAAGGGGGTGCTGAAATGATTAATGAGTGGGACATAAAGACAACTGCTGCCTAGAACAACAACTGTCTCGCACCATCCGCTTGAAATAATTAGACAAACAAGGTGAAGTGGGGTCCCCACCAGTGGGGACTTTTGTGCAGGAAGTGCCAACCTCCTCTCACTTGAATCAGGGTGCCCAGCATTCCTTGCTTCTACTTGGACTTGAGCTTCCTGGATCCCGTTCCCCACCAGGTCTGCCTTTGAGAGAGAAATAGTGACAGTCTCCTTAACCCTGAGAGCTGGGAGATGGCCGTGCATGTTGACAATGGCCCAAATCCTCGACATAAAATAGTAGGGGGGAGTCAGGGCTCAAGCAGACGTTGCCAAGAACCTAAGAGTGTTGGTAACAAAAGCAACAACTCCTGGCAAGAAGTCCAAGGGACTTTCTCCATCACAAGTGGTGTCTCCTAAGCACTTTAATTACCGCGGATTAAGCAGGAAGTGGAGTGCTAGACTGAAGGAATAATGCCACAAAGGAGGTGAAGCAGAAAAACTCAATTCCCTTCCTTTAAGGAAAAAGAAATCTCCGTTTATTTAAATGAGTTGCAAAGAAAAGAATGGAGTGTGGCATTTCTCCCAGCTCAGAGTTCAATGAATGTTTAAAGAACTGAGTAGCTCTATGGCCAGGCCAGTGGCTGGGATCTTCAGCCTATCAGCAGAAAATACAGCACAGACCAGAACTTCATTACAATGCAGGAGCATTCCTCCTGGGCCGATGACTCACTCGCTCGGCCCCTTCTCTCCCGTGTCTCCTTGTAGGCTCTTGCTTGGCTCGGCTCATATTTTACATTCAGCACCTCTAGTTACCCAGAAATTGCATGCAAAATTGTGGAACAGAAAAGCAGTGGACCATGGACTCCATCCGAACTGCCTGGCACTGCAGCATCCTTGACTTGTGACGCTCAGAGGCTGGGCTGGGAGATTGTATACAGAAAGCCTGAAGGCCCTAGATGCCCACTAGAAGTTGTGCTTTGAATAGATGCTGTGAGTTCACCTGCCATGTGACTGGGCTAATCCATAGAAGCGAATGGAATGGAAATCGGACTATAGAAAGTCAGAGTGAATGAAAAAATTGCCAGAATGGAATATAGATAAACTCGGTGGTCATTGTCCTATATGCAGCAGCTGTGTGGAGTTGACGGTATCTTACTGATAGGAGCCTTCCCTGGCCCAGTGTGAAATAACGAGCTCTGTCTGTCATGATCCCACATGGTATCCCATTTGTGATTCATGATACCCAGGACCCAGAGCAAGGAGTTCTAAAACCTTATTATTAACTCTGTGGTTGGAAATGCTAAGATTTCATAATCCAAAGGGAGGAAGAAAAACAGGAATCAAGCACCTACCATGTGCTTGCAACAGCCCATCTTATTCCTACTATACAGGTGAGAAAACTGAGGTTCTGAGAAGGGTGACTTTTTTGTGGGAGGCGCAGTTGGCATGATGGAAAGACAAAGGACTTTGGAGGTAGGATCAGAGTCCAGCTCTACCACCCACAGGTGCAGTGATCTGGGGCAAGTTAGGTGACGTCTGATTTCTCATCCATAAAATCTGGACAACTACCTATACACAGGATTATCAGGAGGATTAAATGAGATAATGTAGATACTAGCACAGTCCTAGCACACAACAGACCCTCAGAAAGTGGCATAGATCATTCTATGACCTCGCAGTAGGAGAATCAAGATCTGAACCCAGAGAGTTCATCCACATCCTACCCTTGGGCCCCTTCCACCATGACGCCCGGCCTCCAAGTCCACGCTTGAATACTAGCCTTAAGTTCTGAGCGACATCCGGTGAGCCCGGTGCCCTTGGCATTCTTTACATTTAAGCTTTGTACTCTTAAGATTGATCCTCATGCCTCAGCAGACAGAGCTGAGATGAGCAGGAGGATGCCCTTACTCCATCATGCACAATGAATATTATTCTCTGAGCATTTCTGTATGTTTGAAAGACTTTATTTAAAAATTTACAACCAACTCCCCCAAAATTGCATAACAGAGATTTCATCAGATCTAACAACTGACTAGACAAAGAGGGTAAGGTGCAGAGAGTGTAACAATAATCCTTGTGCATACCTTCAGAATTTGCCACCTCTTACCAAAGTTACCTCTCTATGTCTGTCTGCCCTGCTACCCTATGCATGATGTATCTCTTTACATCTCCCATGCTCAGCACAGTGCCTGGCACATAGTAGGTGCTCAAAAAAGGTGCCCACTATATGTTGGGCTGAGCTAGCCACACAGAAACTAAGAGCTGGTGAGAGCAGATGCTGTCCATTTCCCAGACTCGTAGCCTCTAGGCCTGTGTGTGACTTCAGCTTGATTTCTTCTCACCTTAGTACCCCGAGACAGGCTGTCCATTTCCATAAGCACTGTGCTCAGCCTGGGAGCAGACCGGGTTGCTCGTGAGCACTAGAGATGCTCATGTTCAATTACTCAGAGGGTGGGTTAAAGGGCGCTACCTTCTGTTTCCTTCGGAGATGCACTTTCATTCCCTGAAATGACAACTTCTCTGCACTCACTTAATGGGATCCCAAATAACATGCTGCAAACCAATCTTTTATCACGGTTGCCCCTTGGAACACATTTCAGATGCCAGCCATTAAAAACAGGCCATTTCACAGGCCTTTAATGATGACACTAATAACTGTGGATTTTTGTCTCCCAGAGTCCTGATGAGCTGAGCCAAGGAGTAAATTATGGAGCTAACTTTTATGTGCATGGTTTATTGATCTGTGAGCTTCAAGGAAACTACACTAGCCCCTATAGTTTAGCAGTCCAGATTACCTTTTCATGTATGTAATTGGGCCACCAGGGCACAGTTAATATTCAATTTATATTAATAGGAAGACAAAGAACACAATGTGCCATCACTGCATTCAAGTAATGGACATATCAAAAATATTCTACCTGGTAGATATAAATAAATCCATTTTCCCATGACCCAGTGAGGATTATGTTGCTAATTCATTGTGTATTTCATCATATTTTATCCTGAGAAAGTTCGATGCTGCCACGTTTATCTATATCACCAAAGTATAGAAGGGTACTCTTTCATAAGATATCCAGCCATCTAAATCCATGTTGTCATCTATCTTTTCTTAACAGGTAAAAGTCATGCTTCGCATTTGTTCTACCCTGGCCCGCGATACCTCAGAATCCAGCTCTTTTTTGAAGGTGGACCCACGGAAGAAGCAAATCACTTTGTATGATCCCCTGTCTTGTGGAGGTCAAAATGCCTTCCCAAAGAGAGGCAACCAGGTTCCTCCGAAGATGTTTGCCTTTGATGCAGTTTTTCCACAAGATGCTTCTCAGGTGGGTATAACCCCTCCCAGGCTCAGGCAATTTGATTAAAGAAGTGTTTACTCATTCACTAGGACCCATGAGCTTGGAGGGTCCCTTCTGAAGTGTTCTGATGGGTCATGTGTCTCCATCTCTATGACAACTTTTAGAAGTCAATTTGAACTCCATTGAATAGTTCAGTGCTTTTGAATTACTGGTGCCTTGGGCAGGATTAGTAGGCTGGGATTTCAACAAAATATACTCTTGAGGAGAAGGAAGACTGAGCCAGTCAGTGGATGCATACAGAAGAAGGAAGATTATCTAGAATTGGAAGTTACAGAGACAACTGCATCGAGGTGCTGGTGACAGGGCCATCTGGACCCCACTCCTGCCTGGGCTTCTAGGTGTATGCATGTAAGAAGGGAAATGTTTCAGGGAGCTGGATCAGAATTAGACAATGTCCTAGGGCCCTTTATAAGCACATTGGGGTTGAGGGCATATCTGTTGTTCTAGTAAGGAACTGGAGTACTATGCAGGGAAACTGTGGCTGACATGCATCCTGTGACCTGGATCAGTGGAAGAAGAGAAGCTCAAGCGTAGTTGTTTTATCAGTTACCCATTGCTGTATTATTAAAATTACTTAAAACAAGAAACATTTATTATTGCTCATGAGTCAGCTGAGCAGCCCTTCTGTTCCCAGCTCAGCTCATTTATGTGTCTATGATCAGCCGTGGGTTGGGTGGGCAACCCTGTAGATCCTGTATTATACCACAGGCACACGTTGGGGGTTGGCTGGCTTTAGGCTGGTCTAAAATGGCCTTGACCATGTCAACTAACTAGCCTGTCTTCCACATATCTCTCATCATCCAGCAGGCTATCTTGGGCTGGTGCTCATGGCAAGTCCGTGACCCAAGCATTCGGGTCTCTTGAGACCTAGGCTTGGAATCCACATGACGTCACTTCTGCTGCACTCTGTTGGCTCAGCTTAAAGAGGTAGCAAAGAGACTCCCCCTCGTGAATGGAGGAGCTACAAGTCACATTGCAAGGGGCTTGCATGCAGGGTGGGGTGGAGAACTGGGGCCATTTTGGTTAGCGTACTTTGAGTATAATTTGGAGGCTACTTAGGGGCCCAGGGTGCCAAGATTACTGGACCATGGGCAGCCAATGAATTGTAGACCCTACCAGATGGTGCAACTGAAGCTTCTAGTAGACATCTGTTCTTACTTGGATTGGCTTCTGGAGCTTTGGTGAATATGGGCTTCTAAGTGCCTGTTCCTACAAGGGACTGGGAAGTGGGAGAGGGGATGTGAGTGTAGAACTAATTGCAGAAATAAATAACCCAGGTTATACGTATATAGTGGCCTACTTTTCCTGCATTTTGGCAGAAGACACCTGTGCCTTTCTGACAAATTTCTAGTACGTTCCAAGATTTATGCAAAACCATGTGTAGTATGGTAACTAATAGCCTATAGTGGAACCTAAGGACAGTGGTGTTAGTAGTTACCATTTTTAGCCTCTGTTAATTTTCTGCATGTTGCATGTGAGTGTAGGAGGTGGTGATGTTCTCACAGGCTCCTTATTACACCATAGGCACATAGCACGTATTACATATATACCCTCCGTTCATTAAGAAGTTGAGCATGTGGGTTCCCCAAAGAGTTTGGCCATAAGAAGACAAAGTATTTTATAATAAATTCTATAGTTTCTCTCTTTATTGCATTTTTTGTATGTCATACCACCCAATGGGCTCAGTAATTTAAACCTGACATTGGACCTTATAAATGGCCTACAAATAATTTAATTAATGCCGTTAAAACTTTTCAGGAGCAAATTTCTGCAAGTTGTAAGAATTCCAAAGCAAACCCTAAATTATGGACTATTAATGAGTTTTAGATTTATTCCAGAAAAAGCAATTTTTATTGCTAGTCTTTATTTACTTTTTGCACTTGGTTCCGGAGTTCAGTATGCTCAATGGTGCACTTTCACGTATTTCACAATGTCTTACTTCTGTTAAAATATTCAAATATTATAATAAAATTTACTCCCATAAAACTTTGCAGTTTTCAAGAAGTTTCATGTACATTAACCCATTTTACTCCTCCTAGAATTCTGTGGGGCAGGAAAGGGAGGCATTACTATTTTCATATAGCAGACAGGGGAACCGAGATGCAAAGATTAAGTCCCTTGTTCAGAGTCCCTTTCCTGAGCAGACACCCTTCCTGGATTCTTCCTATTAATGTCTCCGTATCCTCCTCATTATGGTATTGTATCTTTACCACCTTTCATTTTATTCCAGTTACTAGCAGTGTGGCCTTGGGCAAGTCATTCAACTTCTCTGGGCCCTGGCATTCTCACCTGTCAAATGAAGACATGACCAAAATATACTCATCAGGCTGTTGTGAGTCGAGTTGACACACATGAGGTGCTTACAACAAACCCAGGAACACAGCAAGCCCTCAATAAATGTTGCTACTTTTACAATTATATCATCATTGTCAGTGTTAATGTCATGCTGCTGGCCAGCGTGGAGCTGAGTACCCTTAGGCCCTCAAAAGCAGGGAAGTATGCACAGTGAACCTCTTGTCTCGGGTCCTTGTTGTTAGCCTGTGCCACCACAGCCACCATGGTGACCTTGGGCAGTTACAGATTTCACCTTCTCTCGGTTTCGGAGGATTTCAGCTTCCTGAAGCTAAGCAATGATCAGAACAGTTCACATTCCTAAGGATGCCTTGACAAGCCATCCTTATTACCCTCATGTCGCCTCAGCAGTCACTAACTGCCCACTGCTGGGACAAACCCCTGCTGGGACTGGCTTGCAGGGGGTAGGTGAGCAGAGGCTTCCTGCACACCCAGCACTCCCCATGGACTATGTGCTCAGGAAGGTTGCGTGCTTCTCCAAGGGGAAACAGCAAGGGGCGTCCAGGGGCCATTGCCAGCTCTTAACAAGCACCAGACAAACCCCTGACCACTCCCTTCTCAGTGATAGCTGGGCAGGAGCTTTGCACAGGGATGCCTGCTCCAATCTTGGCCCTGGGAAACCCCTCCTGTGTCTCCTCTATCCCCTGGGCTCTGCAGGAGTGACTCAATTTGGTTCACACACAGTCAGTATTCTCCCAGGTGACTCGAGAATCTAATACAGTTTATTTTATGTATGGCTCAAGATGGGCTTTCAGCCTCCTGACTGAGCAGATGTCCTTTATGTCCAAGGAAGGCTTTGTTCCTTGGGCAGTAACTCCCCACTCTGCAGAGCGCCTCTGGCAATTCCATCAAGATTCTGCTGCTTCTGTCTGAGGGTTTAGTGCTAGGCTCTCATTGCCTAGGACCTAGGGGGTGTGAAAGATCCTGCAGTCCCCACAGCAGCCCTCTCCTGCTGCCCCCTTTCCCCTGAAGGACCCCCCAGCAGAGTTGCTGAGACGACCACCCAGGAACAATTGACAGTTGTTGGAATGTGGTTTTTCAATTTCAGTTTGGGAGAGAAAATTGATTTCCGAATACTTAGGTTCATTGTGCTGCTGGAACCTGGAGCTGAATAACTACATTCATGGCCCAGGCGGCTGGTTTTCAGGTCCCCCCAGGAGACACATTGCTCTGATGACTGCAGCCCTGGTGTTTGCCTGGCCGCTCAAGGCTTCCGCAAGCCGACTCCAGCCCCAAGCCAGAAAGGAAAGCAGCAGGACATGAAATAATTTTGTTCTCCTGCTGCTGTGAAAAGTCTCCGGTGCTAACCAGAGAGAGAAGCTTTCCAGATTTCCAGACTGGCCCACAACACTGGCTGAGTTCCTGTTGTTTGCAGAGCGCTCTATTGTTGGGTGTTAATGAGGATATACAAAAGGTCATCAAGAGCCTAGTCCTGTCTAAGGACTTAATAATCAAGTTGGAGTCAAGACACACACTACAGGTTAAAGAAAACCCACCGTAACATACTGGCATGTGGCAACTGGATCATATGCACTGAATATATCTGTAGAGAAAGAAAAAGAAGATAGCATGTTTCTGTTTTTTGTTGTTGTTGTTTTAAGAGAGTCTTGTTTTGTCACCCAGGCTTGAGTGTGATGTCCTGATCATGGCTCACTGCAGCCTCTAATTCTGGGCTCAAGCGATCCTCCCACTTCAGCCTCCCAAGTAGTTGGGACTGCAGGCACATGCCACCACACCCAGCCAAGACTGGTTTTGAAATGAAAAGGATGTGGATTGAAAAAGAGGAAGGAAATCAGGAGAGAAAGCAGACATATTACAAACCTGCTGCTTGTGTTTTAGCTAGTGTTTCCTGGCCAGGCACAGTGGCTCACTTCTGCTATCCCAACACTTCAGGAGACCGAGGCGGGAGGATTGCTTGAGACCAATCTAGGCCACATGGCAAGAGCTCGTCTGTGCAAAAAATACAAAAATTAGCCAGGCATGGTGACACATGCCTATAGTCCCAGCTACTTAGGAGGCTGAGGCAGGAGGATCCCTGGGAACCTAGGCCCAGGAAGGTGGACTCACTTTCACATTTTGGTGGAGCCTTGGCCGTGTGGTCTGTTCATACTGACATTCACAACTCGTGTCTCCTCTTGTGTCTGACAGGCTGAAGTATGTGCTGGGACCGTGGCAGAGGTGATCCAGTCTGTGGTCAATGGGGCAGATGGCTGTGTATTCTGTTTCGGCCACACCAAGCTGGGTTCGTGAGCGCTTTGCTTTGTCACGCTGCTCGTTAGGTTCCCTGTGGCCCCATCCATTCTTCTGTATGGTCCCTGGTGTCCTCAGGTGAAAGGAAGGGTTAAGTTTCTCTTAGGATCTCAACCGAATAATCATGAATAGCCATTTCTGCTTTGAAATGTAGGCATGTGTTGTAAACGTATTCCCGTTCATGTGGGAAAAGCTTCAAGTCCAAGAGATGAATAGCAGAGTAGCAGAGCTGTTCCCACTTGGTCCAGGTCAGAGTCAAGCCCAAAAGGCAAGCAGGAAAATGTACATTTCCTGAGCAGGGGCTCACATTGGGCCCCCTGCGCCATCCCCCAAGAGGCTGTGGGTTGGTGGATGGAGCCTCTGTAAAAGCCAGAGGAGCAACCTGCAAGCGAAGCCCAGAACCGTGTTAGGACCTGCCTGGGAAGGCAGCCTGACAGCCACCCTTGGTCACAGCATCTGTCTGCTGCCGGGAGCACTCCCCTAGTGAAGCACCTGAGAGGAAGGCAGCAAAGCCTCCCCGCAACTCCACCTCCCACCCTGCCACTAAGGATTTCAATGACATCCCCGCGCAATCCCTTCTTAATCCTGAGCTGTGGCCATCTGCTAACCAGGCCTTGCCTTACACGCTTGATAAGTTTAGGACTTGGGGTGCTCCGAAAAGTGTCCCTCACCAGAGATTCCACCAGGGCCCTTACAGAGGGCACAGAGGCCAGTTCTCAGCCAGGACAGAAGCCCGTTGCCTCTCTCTGCACTCCCATCTTCCCCAGCCCGTCCTCTCTTCCTGATCTCCACCAAAGCAGTGATCCGGATTTTAATGGAATTTGCTCATGCTATAAAAATATACACAGCATTTAACTTGATAAAGGATATAAAGTGTGAGTATGTGGATTTAATCTGTGGGGTGACCATAAAAGGAACCATAATAATGATGGAAAGTCTCCACCTTCTCACGATGTGTGAAGCAGTGCAGGGGATGACCAGCTTGCAATGTTTGGGATCCTTCTCAAGGTACATTGCGATTTAATTTTGTCATATGTCCACCTGGGCTCCCGCGTTCTTTATTACCGCCATTTAAACGGAAGCACAGGGAAATGCCGTGTTGTCAAATGCTTGCTATTTCCCTTCCCTTCCCTTCCCTTACCCCTACTTCCCCATGCCTTGCTTCTGCATCCTTGGCATTTATTTGGAGACCCTATGGCCCAATGCCGGGTCACTCACACTGCTTTTCTTCCTTCCCCGGCTCTCTCAGGAAAATCCTATACCATGATTGGAAGAGACGATTCCATGCAGAACCTTGGCATCATTCCCTGTGCCATCTCTTGGCTCTTCAAGCTGATAAACGAACGGAAAGAAAAGACCGGTGCCCGCTTCTCAGTCCGCATCTCAGCCGTGGAGGTGTGGGGGAAGGAAGAGAACCTTCGGGACCTGCTGTCGGAGGTGGCCACGGGCAGCCTGCAGGATGGCCAGTCCCCAGGCGTGTACCTCTGTGAGGACCCCATCTGCGGCACACAGGTGATTGTTTCTGGAACCCAGCTTGCCCGAGCTGGCTCATCCCCCCTCAGAGGCCAGGGCAGCTCAACTGTGAATCACTCAACCTGTGAGCTGGGAGTCTCACGGTGTTTACTTTAAAGTGGACTGGAACTTTATGGCCTGCAGCTGCGGGGCCATCTGCTTGCCCAACCTAAATATTTGTACCTTGAATCTAATTGACAATGAGCAGGAACCACAATTGTTGTAGCATTTTGGGGGAAATTGTATTCACTTTCTTTACTCACCTTTCAAAAAAAAAAAGTACAATCTTTCTTTTGTTTAACAACAAACTGAAATATTTACTACTTTGTACAAATAGCTACAGCCATTACTGGGGCTGTTTATGGCTCTATAAACTGTGTTTCTGGCACTGGTTTACAGCTGGATTAGCAATGCTATAGGAGAAACTAATAACCACTTTCTAATTAGAACCATGATATAATTGCTGGGACTATGGAAGCCAAGAGAAGCTCTGTTCACCTTTTCAGGGTGTTATGCCTGTTCTGAGTGTCTCTTCCTTGCTGTTTGACAATAGATGCAGGGGTGACTCGGGAGCCCCTTACTCATGTCCAGAACAATCTACTTTTGCATACTCTAGCAGTAGGCTTTCTGTTCTGGTTTTATGAGGTGCCCCTCTCCTTTGTATGGGTGTCTGTTTGATCCCAACTGGGGTTGTTTGTACAGATGAGGATACCTCGTGGCCTTTGTTAGCTACTCAAACATGACCACGTCCTTCCCCTGCTTAAAGCACCTCAGGTCCTTCCATTCCCTTATGAAGCCTCTTTAGGCTGCATCTCTGGCTTTACCCCAGAGTTTCTGATTCAGGAAGTCTGGGCTGGAGCCCCAAAATCTGCATTTTACAGGTTCCGAGGTGATACTGATGCTACAGGTACAGGGATTGTACTTTGAGAACCGCTGTGAAGCGTACATCGTGCCCAGGTAGTATTCCACAGCCCCTGTGATGGAGTCAGCAGGGCCCCATCCTCTGTTTATATTCCAGGAGTATTCTTGACATTCACAGGAGCTTTCACCTCCATTCTCTTTGATAACTCTGTTGATGAAGTTCCACTTAGGTGAAAGATCTGGTTAACCACGGGCTAAGAAGAAGGAGAGGAAGAAGCCAGCATTCTCTTTAGCTCTCTTTGTTGAAAAATCTTTAAAAGTTTTAAATTAATTTTTCTATAATAAGTACACATCATGAACACAATAGAATCTCTCTTTAAAGTTTGAGGATTTTGATGGTCTCAAGTTCCAAATGTTGGCTGTCACAGTTCAAAATTATTAATTAGAGTAGAAAATTGTCAGAATTTGTGCCAACCCTAAGGCATATACTGTGAATCAGTTCTTTGAACAAATCAGAAATATGAGTTTCCTTTTCTCCCAGAAAAAGGAGTACTGGTCAAATTCTGATGATACGATTGTTCTGATCCAGGTTTACTGTAATTGCCAGGTGTTCTTCTAAAATCTAGACGTAATGACCATCTGTGCTCTCGCTCTCTCTCTTTCTTTTTTTGAGTTGGAGTCTCATTCTGTCACCCAGGTTGGAGTGCAGTGGCACGCTCGCAGCCACCCCAGCGTCAACCTGCTGGGCTCCAGCGATCCTTCCACCTCAACCTTCCAAGTAGCCGAACTACAGGCATGCACTACCATGCCTGGCTAATTTTTTGATTTATTGTAGAGACGAGGTCTCACCATGTTTCCCAGGCTGGTCTCGAACCTTCAGGCTCAGGCAATCCTCTCACCTTGGCTTTCCAAAGTGCTGGGATTACAGGCTTGAGCCACTGTGCCCAGCCCTCCATGCTCTCTCAAACCAATTAATGAGGATTCCAGGACCAGGAATTCAGGAACTAAAGGTAAAAATAGATCGTTCTTAAATACAAACAAGACATACAAGCATCGCGGGTGTTTCAGGGTGTCTTTTAGACTCGCTTCTGGTTCATAAGTATGATAATAAATGTGGCCTAAAACTATTAATAACTGAAAAATTAGGAGTCAAGTGAAAGCTTAACCAAATATTTTGCTTCTTTGGATCACCAGTGCTGTCAAGTCTAAAAATCACATTTTGCAGTCTACCTGTCTCCAAACAACCTAATCCTTGAAATCAAGATGCAGTCACATCCCTGTGTTTTCTTAGGTAAATGGGGAGCCCAGAGTGCTGGTCAGCTCTCCCCTGCAGAGATAAGGAGAGCCATCTGCTCTCTTTGACCACTCCATACAGCCATTTGCTTTTCACACCTGCTATTTACAGATTCTACTTAAGTTGTAAATTGGGTAAAGATAGTTTTCATCCCATAAGTGTACTCAATATAAATTTTCAGAAACAAATTAATGAAGCTGAGAATTGCACATGAGTGTAGCACCTGGTTCCAGAAGGACTTTTAGCCTCGAGAGGCCTGTGGCTTTATAGAAAAGACAGGACAACCAACTAAGCAGAGCTGGTCTCACCCAGGTATGGGGGCCGTCAAGCCCTCCTCAGGCTGCTGCCTCAGCTCTCAACCTCTGTCTTCCAGCTGCAGAACCAGAGCGAGCTGCGGGCCCCCACCGCAGAGAAGGCCGCCTTCTTCCTGGATGCTGCCATTGCCTCCCGCCGGAGCCACCAGCAGGACTGCGACGAGGACGACCACCGCAACTCACACATGTTCTTCACGCTGCACATCTACCAGTACCGGATGGAGAAAAGCGGGAAAGGGGGAAGTGAGTCGCCCCCCCCCACCTGCACCTCCCCTTCAGCTCTCACCCCAGCCACAGACCCCTCCTCTAGGGCAGCCATGACCTCTCCCTGCAGTTCGGTGATCGCAATTCAAGATCATTATAAAGTCTGGGCTGAAGTTTACCTTTGAACTGTCCAAGGGCTTGCTTTGGTAAAGATCATTTACAAACGTGATTGCATGAGACCCTGAGAGGACAGACTTATGCAAAGAAACACAACTGCTTCAGAGCCTTTCTTTGTTCACAAACCCTAAAGGTGCTCATCACAAAAGACCAACATTTATCCACCAAATCACCCTGGCAGCATGTCCTTAGTCATTAGCTTGAGTCCATCTTATGGGCCTGAAATAAACAGTCATGTCTTTTAAGTAGTGTAGAAATCAGACTTTTGAATAGCTAACTGGATTCTGGCTGTCTGCCTCAGGCTGTGCCCGTGGTGAAGGTTCACTGTCAAAACCCAGGCACGATGTCTGCTCTGTGAGTGAGCTACACTGCCAGGTCCCCAACACGGTGGTTATGCATGCTCCTCTAGGCTATTTTTTGTGTTGACACTGGCCTTGGTGCAGTTCTCTGTCCTTTGTCTGTCAAGTAATGTCTACTTTATGCCTCGCAGAGTCGAGTACCAAATTAGCTGAGTGTCTCCAGTGGGTGACTTAGGCCATGGATTAAGTGATCCATTGGCCTCACTGGGTTTCTAAAGCCAGTGTGGGCCACAGGGCTACTGGACTGGCCAGGCGGTGGCTTCTGTAGTCCCTCAGTGTCCACCTCTGTGGGGCTTTCAAAACACAGGCAGCTGGCCCCTAGTGCCATCTGACTCTCCAGACACCCGCGATGGTGAGAAAGGTCTGACTGCCAAGGAGCAGAGTATGTTGAATGGGGATCTTTCACATGATCCATAAAGGGTTCATACCATGTAGAGCGCTTCTGTTTAAAAATAACATTCTTAAAGAAGGAAACAAGGGATTAGAATAGGGCTGAGACAATCCAGACCTTTAAAATGCACCACAGAATTTTATCCACGTTTCTCCTGGCAGTGTGGGAGCTAGATTTAAATCCTGCTCTTGTTGTCTTTTTCTCGGTAATGTCTTAGCAGTGTGAATGTGAGAGTCTGAAAAATATTTATTTTATTCTTTTAAGCAGCTGTCAATAGTAATAATAATAATCAGCTCCTGCTGTGGATTGCTGTACTTTCAGCAAAGGGTGACTCGCAAAAGAACTGAATATTGAGCCAAATGGCTCCCAGAAGTTACTGAGAACTCAGAAGACAGGATCATCTTCCCCTTCTAGGTTTCAAACCAAACTTAGAACAACTTTGTTTTCAGTTTCACACTTTTTTGTTTTTCGTGGTTCTGCTCTCAATTTAGAATCTGAAAGTAGGGAGAAATCTTGAAAACAAGGAAATAGTTAATTAGATTACTTCAAATGTAAGCACCTGAAATGGCAGCTTCCGCAAAAGTTTAGACTCGGACGTTCCCTAAACCCAGTGATTCACCCCAAATCTGTACTTGATGAATCCTGGGCACCTATTAAATATTTAACATCAAACTAATCTTCTTCCTATTTTTAAATTGTAAAAGAGAATTGCTTTTAAATAATAAATTCAGGTTAAGGGAAAAGGCAAATACCATGAATGACTTCCAGAACCTTCTCTAGGTACTTTCTAATGTTTTAGTAGATGAGAGCAAAGAAGGTGCGAGAGCCCAGGTCAGCCCCAGAAGGGTCTGAGGGCACCTCTTGCCCCTCAAGGGGAAGGGATCCAGGCCAGAATGCACACAGCCTCCCCATCCCACGGCTTGCTTGACTTCAGTGAATTTATAACTGTTTAAAATATAATGAGAAGATTTGGAGCGTTGTTTAAAATGGAAATTTGTTTACTTATATATAAGTAATAATCCCTGTGGACCTGGCAGCCAGAACTCAATTAGGGGAAAGTTTAATAATTCGTCACCCTGCAGGGAAGCAGGAAGCAGAGCGTGCTGCTGTTCACTGGCATTGGAAGAGGTCTCTGCTGCAAGAACTATAAACATGCTATGTGTGTGCACCTGAGTCATATACACATACGCGCATTTTATACATACATGTATACGTTTAAGTAGACAGACACAAATGTTCTAAACATTTCCAGTCAAGATAGAAAAGAAAATTCTTTGTTGCTGTATCACCATTTTGCAGATGGCACTAGGTTAGGCTTAAAATATCTCTCTGTCTTAAAGAACTTTTGGAATATTCGTGGGGTCAGTTTTTCAGCCATCATGGAGGCCTTCCCTGCTTTGCTAAGCTAAATCTGCAATGGTTTAAGAGCCTCCTTGGGAATCCAGGGCTGGGGAAGAGACCCCAAAGCCCTCATGACTAGAGAGCTGCTACTCATAATGATGGGTATGTTAGGCATCTAAGGAGAGGCAGTGCTTCAGAATTTTTCCGATTGTAAAATATTTGCATAGACATAATGACATATCTTGGAGATGGGATCAAATCTAAATATGAATTCATTTGTCACATATATGCCTTATATACATAGTCTGAAGGTAATTTGATGTAATAGTTTTCATAATTTTATGCATGAAGCACAATTTTGACTGTGTTTGCAACCCAGCACATGAGATCCTGCATGAAATTTTCCACTTGTGGCTCATGTTGGCACTCAAAAAATTTAGAATTTTTGGAGCATTTCAGATTTTTGGATTAGGGAATGTATAACATGTACTAATAATACTTCGGGGTAACACATTAATAATACATAAATTTTACCTGATCAAGATGGTTTTTAAAAGCATCACTTTGATGAGTCATCTAAGCTTACAAGCAACTGGGTCAAGGGTCAAGAACGACACTGGGTGTCTGATTTCTTCATACACTTTATTGCCTCTAGGGAAAGATTGGAGGCCTTTGTAGGCTAGGCTGGCTGAGTATTCACTTGAACACGTGTATGTGCACTTGGGCATGCGTCTTTGCTTACGCTCATCTGTTTATAAGTCTGGTCAGACTTTTTTTAATCTCAGTTTTCTTTCGACAGTGACCACTCTTTCTTTATGTGTCATGGAATGGCTTAAATCAGCTAATGCCCTATCCAGAGTCATACAGTTGATATGACTAGTGATTCACTCTTTGGTGGATGTGGGAAAGAGGATCCAGGAAAGAATCTTGCTTAAAGGAGAAGGCCTCTGGTGTCCCTAGCAGCAAAACCCTGTGCAGCAAGGATGTCGACACTGCAAGCCTCTCATCTCCCCCTCAGGCAATAACGAAGTGGCAGTTTCATAATTTTAGACTTTTGTAATATTTTTCTAAATGTTGGCCAGGAGACAGTATTCTGAAGAGTGCAGCCTGAAATTCCATCACTGCAGCAGCTTTTAATCTTCTTCCCAAGCCTCCTGCTCCCTCTGCCACTCTCAACAGATAACCAGCATCCTATCTGAGAAGACAGAGCTGATCTGGTGCATTAACTCAACGTCTCTCCCTTTACCTTCACAATCTCCTTGTCCTTTTACCTCGGGTTCCCCCCTGTTCCTTGCCATGGGTCTCTTCTCCCTTCTTGCTTTTATCTCCCTGTCCCCTTCTGCCTCTTCTGGGACCTTGCCAATTGGGACCTCATCGAGTGTCTTTTCATGCTTATATTTTCAGTCTCTTACCACCAAAGTTAGGGCTACCTCAGGAATGGAGGAAAGACAGGAAAAGGATAGGAATAATGACAATAACAACAAAACCTTGTCTCTACTCAGCTTCCTGCTGGCCCGCCTCCTCCGTAAAGACTTCCAGATCCTTCCCTCTGAGGAATACCTTTCTCCGTTGAATCCCATAGCAGTTTGGGAGATGTCATACGTCTTCCTTTCTCTACTTTACATTTTTGCCATTCATGTGCTTCTCCAACATATAGTTAGACTATAAGTGCCTTGGAGACAGACTGCTGGACCACTCATCTTTTGGTCCTCCATAGTGATGGTATTGTGCACAGCAGTGCTCAGGCTTTCTTTGTTCCATCAAATGGATCATGTGCTGTGTTCTTAAAATTGAATTTCTCTGTTCTGTAGCCTATCTGTGTTTTAGAAGGAGAAAGACCACCCAGCTACCTTTCATGTAAGCAGACAGTAGGAATTTGGAGAAGCCCTCTTCCACAATGTAATCCAGAGGAGTTGGTCAGTTTGTTGAGACAGTTGGTTAAAAGGGGGAATTATATAAAATTATAGGCTGGGCACAGTGGCTCACGCCTATAATCCCAGCACTTTGGGAGGACGAGGTGAGAGGACTGCATGAGCCCATGGGGTTTGAGACCAGCCTGGGCAACTTTAGGCTCATCTCTATAATAAATCTAAAATTTAGCCAGGCATGGTGACATGTGCCTATAGTTCCAGCTACTTGGAAGACTGAGGCAGAAGAATCGCCTGAGCCCAGCAGGTTGAGGCTGTGGTGGCTGTGAGGATGCCACTGCTCTCCAACCTGGGCAACAGAGTGAGACTCTGACTCAAAAACAAAAGATATATTCTTGTTGTAAACATTTTAACTTAAAACCTAAATGTGTGTTTATTTCTTGATCTTATTATATAGGGCCAAGACTTTCTCTTGGAGAAGAGTTTTCAACTCAGAGTTCTGGCTTTCATGAACCACACTCCTACTTTTTACTTTAAATTTCTTTAAGGAGATTCAAGAGCTTAAAAGATACTTGTGTAGCTACCTGGGTATAGACTTTTTCTAGATTCTTACAATATTTTCCACTCTATAATTCCTCATTCACACCTAATTCAACATCTTTAAAAAAATTTTTTTAATTACATCTTTTGAAAGCATTGAATTTAGTTTTTATAAAAATGTTAACTCTTACAAAATCATTGTATTGCTTTACATAGTATTTTATTATGTTTTTATGTATAGTGACAAGTACAAGTGGCATGAAGAGGCTTAGGAGAAAACACAGCTGATCTGCTGAGATGTAGACAGCTGATTTTTAAAAAAATTTTTATTATAAAGATGTAGGGTACATTTCAGGGTTAGGTATACAAACATTGATCATGCAGGTACCCTTGTTGATGAGATATGCCCCTTCCTCCCCTAGCAGTTTCCCTCAACTGCCAATCCCACCCCACAGCTGATTTTTTAAAGCAGAAGTACACAGACAACCTGGATTACAGTCTTCTGTAGCCACAAGCCCCCAACATGCTGCAGGACAGCATGTCTTGCGCAGGCGATCCAGAGCATTGGTTAACTCAGCCATGTGTTAAAGTGGTGGTCTGCAAACTTAGCTGCATGTTAGAATCACCTGGAAAACTTTTTAAGGACTCCCAGTGTGAAAATTGTACTCCAGCTCAATTAAATGAGAAAGCCTGGGAGTGGGAGCTAGGCATCAGTATTTCTTTAAAGATTCTGGGGTGATTTCAACATGCAGCAAAGTTTGGAAACCACTGCATTAAGGGAAGGTGAATTAAAAGAGCTTCTGCATGCTTTATAGTTAGTTTGGGTCTTCTTCTTAGATTCAGCATTAGTTTTCTATGAGATCTAGAATAATATAATATCATTAACCTTTAGTTTCCTCAGCTGTAACATGGAGCTAATTCTTGCATTATAGGATTATTAAAGAAATTAAGTGATATTAGGAGAATTTAGTATTTCCTAGCACCCTCCAGGTGCTCAGTGAAGAGTGGCCCAGGATTGGCTTAAGTTAATACACTGTGTCCTGTGGGAAAAAGAAGGCATGTGAGTAATTTGGTTTGGTCAAAGTCTAGACTTAAAATATGCATATTAGAATATCACTAAAGGATTACTCAAAGAAGACTGAGTTCCATTCCTTTAGCCCCGAGGCCTTGACCTCAGAAATCTGAAAAGTCAAGGGGGAACCTGCTATGATTTATCACTCATTCCGTTCTTTTATTAAAGGACTACCTTCTCCTCAGGCACTTGTAGTGATGAAAATTCTTGAGAAGAACAAATAACTCTTGTTCACTCACCTCACACCATTCAGGTTAAGTACCAAGTATGAAATTCAGGATTCTGTGACCACTGAGACTTCAGTGAGTATAGAGTAGAGAATGGACTTTCCACTCTCTGTGACTCTCATTTGGAGTCATGCAGATATAATTATAGGTATTTTATAACATTATTCTTCAGCACAGTCCATGCCCTTTGGTCTTTGTGTTCTGTACATTGTACATTTCATTCCATTATATCAAATGGACTATTAAGAGTCTGAAAGTCCAAATTAGTTCGTGTCTTTGCCCTTTAATCTGTGGTATATGTGTGTGTGTAATATCTGAGCTTCTCCTGTCTATATAATTAGGCTGCAAAACAGATGATATTTTGCTTTAAAAATATCTGCTTCCCTAGTACACTGCCATGACCCACACTTGCATGTACAAAATAGGATAAAAGAGAAGTAACATAGTATATCTTCCCCTTTAAGGGGTGGTACTGCGGGTAGTTGAAGAGCAACAAAATATAACATTTAAAAAGTTACTTGCAGCTGGGCTCAGTGGCTCAGCCTGTAATCCCGTGCCTTGGGAGGTTGAGGTGAGTGGATTGCCTGAGCCCGCGGGTTCGAGACCCACCTAGGCAGGCGAGACCTCATCTCTACAATAAAATCAAAAAATTAGCCGGGCGTGGTAGCATGCGCCTATAATTCCAGCTACTCGGAAGGCTGAGACGGAAGGGTCGCCAGAGCCCAGCAGGTCGAGGCTGTGGTGGCCGGGAGCGGCCACTGCACTCCAGTCTGGGCGACAGAGTGAGACTCCAACTCAAAAAAAAAAAAAAAGTTACTTGCCATAGGTGTACCAGTCGCTGGAGAGTCTGAATTGCAATGGGCTACTTTCTGTAAATATTCATCACCTTTTTTCTCAGTACTACACGTGGATATTGAGAGTGGGAAGGGGTAGAGACAAGGTTAGGGTGGGAACAGTGGTTCTCAAATGTTTTCATCCTATAGTTGAGCAGAGCCTCACCTCTTGCATCACCACTGTCATTTGGGCTCTTCCTGAAGATGTGAGGGTGCCTGGATCCTGCATATACCCCAGTTGCTGCCCGCATGCTCCAGACACACCTACGGCCCACCTCTTGCTGGAGCGTTCTCTACCAGCCCCTTTCAACCCTCCCCCAAATCGCCTGACCTTCGCAGTGGCTGTGGGTAGTTTCCATGCCCACCTTTGCTGATTTCCTTTTGTGCCAAGTAGGGGAAGACAGAGGGAAGAATTGCTGTTCTGGGAGCAACAGAAGGTGGGCCACCTAGAGAGGTGGGAGCCCAGAGGCCTGGAGGAGAGGAGTCTGTTGCTGCTGCCTGGGAGTGAGGGGGAGGAAAAGGACACAGTTAAGAAGCTGGGTGATGCACCGAGGGCCACACGACTCTGGGAGAGTGAGCCCGGGACAAAAAGGCAGCCTTCTACACCTGCTGTCTCAGGAACTGACTGAGGCCACATGGCACATCCAATTTTTCCAGTACCACTGTTTTAAAAACGATCATTTCTCTACTAAACTACCTTTGTCAAGAATCACTCGTCTCTATTGTATATCTATTTCTGGACTCTCTATTTTGTTCCATTGATCTGTTTGTCTATCTTGATACCAATAGCACACTGTCTTGATTATGGTGGATTTATAATAGGTCTTGAAGTAGGTACTGCTGGCCTTCCCACTTTGTTCTTATTTTTTAAAGTTGTTTTAGCTATTCTAGGTCCCTTATACGTCCATAGAAATTTTAGAGTCACTTTCTAAATGAATTTTGTAGAAAAAATTTCTACCCGAAAAACCTACTGGGATTCGGATTGGGATTGAATTGAATCTATAAATAAATTTGAAGCCGGGCTCGGTGGCTCAACCTGTAATCCTGCGCCTTTGGGAGACTGAGGTAAGTAGATTGCCTGAGCCTGCGGGTTCGAGACCCGCCTGGGCAGCGAGACCTCATCTCTACAATAAATCAAAAAATCAGCCGGGCATGGTAGCACGTGCCTGTAATTCCGGCTACTTGGAAGGCTGAGGCGAAAGGATCGCCGGAGCCCAGCAGGTCGAGGCTGCAGTGGCCGGGAGTGGCCACTGCACTCCAGTCTGGGCGACAGAGTGAGACTCCAACTCAAAAAAAAAAATTTTGAAGACAGTTGGCATCCACAATAGTGAGTTTTCTGACTCATGAGCACAGTATCTCTCTCTAGTTTTTTAGGTTTTTATTAATTCCTTCAGTAATTTTGTTAAGTAGGGAAATTCATTTATTTATATATATTTTTATTGATACATAATTGTTATACGTATTTATGGAGTATGTGTGATATTTTGATACATGTGTACAGTGTGTTATGATCAATCAGGGATTTAGGATAGTCATCACCTCAAACAGTTATCATTTTTTATGTGTTGGAATCATTTCAAATCTTTTCTTCTAGCTATTTTGAAATATACAATAAATCATTGTTAACTATCATTACCTTATGTACCATTGCACACTAGAACTGATTTCTTCTATCTGTGTATTTGTACCTATTAACCAACAGTTTTTCACCCCATCCCACACAAACACACAGAAACACACACTTTCTCCAGCCTTTGGTATCTCATTCTACTCTCTACCTCCATGAGATTAAGTCTTTTGGTTCCCACCTATGAGTGAAAACATGCAATGTTTGTCTTTCTGGCCTAGCTTATTTTCACTTAACATAACGACACCCAGTTCTATCCATGTTGCTGTAAATGACGGGTTTCTGGATTTCATTATTTTTTTATGGCTAAATAGTATTCCATTGTGAATATATACCACATTTTCTTATTCATTCTTTCCGTTTTGGACACAGGTTAATTTCATATCTTGGCTATTGTGAATAGTGCTGTAATAAACATGGGATACAGGCACCCCTTTGAATATACTGATTTTTTTTTCCTTTAAATAAACGCCCACTGATGGGATTGCTGAATTATGTGATAGTTCTATGTTTAGTTTTTTGAGAAACCTCTATACTGTTTTCCATACTGGCTGCACTAATTTATATTCCAACCAACAATGTGTAAGAGTTCCCTTTACTCTGCATCCTCACCAGATTTTGTTTTTTTGTTTTTTTGATAATATCCATTCTAACTGGGATAAGATGATATCTTATTTGTGGTTTTGATTTGCAGATCTCCATGATTAGTGATGCAGAGCATTTTTTTCACATACCTTTTGGCCATTTGTATGTCTTATTTTGAAAAAAGTGTCTATTTAGGTCCTTTGCCCACTTTTTAAATGGAATTATTTTGTTTTTTTCCTGTTGAGTTGTTTGAATTCCCTGTGTATTTTGAATATAGTCCCTTGTCAGATGAGTAGTTTGCAAATATTTTCTCCCATTCTATCGGTTATCTCTTTACTCTGTTGATCGTTTCCTTGCTGTGTAGAAGCTTTTAAGTTTGATATGGTCTCATTTGTTGCCTGTGCTTTGGAAGTCTTAGCCATAAAGTCTTTGCCTAGACCAATGTCCTGAAGCATTTCCCTTATATTTTCTTCTAGTAGTTTTATTGTTTTGATCAGGTCCTGTGTTTAAGTCTTTAATCCACTTTGAGTTGATTTTTATATATGGTGAGAGAGTGAATTTTTCAAGCAACATTTATTGAGGAGGATTTCTGCAATGTAAGTTCTGGTGCCTTTGTCAAAAAATCAGTTGGCTATAAACATGTCGATTTCTGGGTTCTCTATCATGTTCCATTGGCCAACGTATCTGTTCTAAGCCAGTACCAAACTGTTTGCTTTGTAGTATAATTTAAAATCAGTTTTTGTGATGCCTTCAACTTGTTGGTTCTCTTTGCTCAGTATTGCTTTATCTATTTGGGGTCTTTTGTGATTCCATAAGAATTTTAGATTTGTTTGTTCAGTTTCTGTGAAAAATGTCATGGTATTTTCATAGGGATTGCATGGAATCTGTACGTTGTTTTGGGTAGTAAAGACATTTTAACAATATTAATTTTTCCAATTCATGAGCATGCGATATCTTTTCATTTGTTTGTGTCCCCTTCAATTTCTTCCATTAGTGTTTTCCTTCCAGAAAACTTTCATTTCTTTGGTTAAATTTATTCCTATGTATTTGCTTGGTAGTTATTATACATGTGATTACTTTCTTGATTTCTTTTTCAGATTGATCACTGTTAGCATATAGAAATGGTAGTGAGCTGGGCTCGGTGGCTCAGCCTGTAATCCCGCGCCTTTGGGAGGCTGAGGTGAGTGGATTGCCTGAGCCCACGGGTTTGAGACCTGCCTGGGCAACTTGGCGAGACCTCATCTCTACAATAAATCAAAAATTAGCCGGGCATGGTAGCGCACGCCTGTAGTTCCAACTACTTGGAAGGCTGAGGTGGAAGGATCGCTGGAGCCCAGCTGGTCAAGGCTGCCGTGGCCGGGAGTGGCCACTGCACTCCAGTCTGGGCGACAGAGTGAGACTCCAACTCAAAAAAAAAAAAAAAAGAAATGGTAGTGATTTTTACTTTGATTTTGTAACCTGCAACTTTACTAAATTTATTTATCAGTTCTAAGAGTTTTTTTTTTAATGAAATCTTTAGGTTTTTCTAAATGTAAGATCATGTCTGCAAACAAGGATAATTTGACTTCCTCCTTTCCAATTTGGATGCTCTTTTTTTCTTTTTCTTGCCTAATTGTGCTGGCTAGGAATTTTAATACTATGTTAACAAAAGTAATGAAAGTGGGCATCCTTGTCTTGTTCCAGATCTTAGTAGAAAGGTTTTGTGATTACCCATTCAGTGTGAAATTAGCTGTGGGCTTGTAATGTATGACCCTTATCATGCTGAAATATATTCCATTTATACTCAATTTGTTGAGGGTTTTTTTTTTTAAATCATGAAGGGGTATTGAATTTACTTTTCCAGCATCTATTGAAGTAAGCATAAGGTTTTTGTCCTTGATTCTGTTAATGTGATGCATCATATTTATTGATTTACATATGTGGAACCATCCTTGTACCACAGGATAAATCCCACTTGATCACAGTGAATGATCTCATTAATGTGTTGGTGAATTCTGTTTGCTAGTATTTTGCTGAGGATTTTTACCTGTGTGTTCATCAGGGATATTGGCCTACAGTTTTCTCTTCTTTTGATATGTCTTTGTCTAGTTTTTGTATCAGGGTAAGGTTGACCTCATAGAATGAGTTTGGAATTATATCCTCCCCTTCAATGCTTAAAAATAATTTGAGTAGAATTGGTTTTAATTCTTCTTCAAGTGTTTTGTAGAATTCAGCAGTGAATCTATCAGTTCCTGGGTTTTTCTTTAATGATAGACTTTTTATTACTACTTCAATATATTATTATTAGTTCTGTTCAGGATTTTACTTATTCATGGTTCAATTTTGGTAGGTTGTATGTGCCCAGGAATTCACTCTTTTTTTTTTTAGGTTTTTAAATTTTTTTGGTGTATTTCTGTGGTAATAGTTATGTCTTTTAAAAAATCTCTGATTGTATTTATTTGAATCTTCTCCTTTTTACAGTTTGGTCTAGATAAAGGTTTTAAAATTGTTTCTTTTTCACAAACAACTTTTGTTGATAATTTATATTGTTATTTTAGTCTCAGTTTTATATATTTCTGTTCTGATCTTTATTATTTCTTCTACTAATTTTGGTCTTGGTTTGTTCCTGCTTTTCTAGTTCATTGGGAAACATCATCGGGTTGTTTATTTGGAGAGTCTTTCTATTTTTTTTATGTAGGCATGTATTGCTATAGACTCCCCTATTAGTGCTGCTTTTGCTCTGTCCCATAGATTCTAGTATATTGTGTTTCCATTTTCATGGAATTTCAAGAAATTCTCAAGAATTTTTTAATTTTCTTTTTAATTTATTCATTGACTTGTTGGTCATCCAGGAGCATGTTGTTCCATTTCCATGTATTTGTAGAGTTTCCAAAGCTCCTTTTGTTACTGATTTCTAGTTTTATTTCATTGTGGTCAGAAAAGATATTTGATATGATGTTTGACTTTTTTTACTTTCTTGAAACTTGTTTTGTGGCCTATCATATGGTCTATCCTGGAGAATATCCCATGTACTGATGAGAAGAATGCGTATTCTGCAACAATTGAATGAAATGTTAGGAGAATATCTGTTAGGTTCATTTGGTCTAGAGTATAGTTTAACCCAGGTTTTTTTGTTGACATTCTGCCTGAATGATCTATCCTTGCCAAAAATAGGGTATTGATGTCCTGTACTATTATTGTATTCCAGTCTGTCTCTCCCATGAGATCTTTTAATATTTGTTTAATATATTTGAGTGCTCTGCTGTTTGATGCAGGTATATTTACAATTGATGTATCCTCCTCCTAAATTGATCCCTTGATGAATTATTATTATGTATAATGACTTTCTTTGTCTCTTTATACAGTTTTTCACTAATGTCTGTTTTATCTCATGTAAGTATAGCTAGTCCTGCTCCTTTTTGGTTTTTGTTTGCATGAAATACTTTTCTATCCCTTTACTTTTAGTGTCTGTGTCATTATAGGTGATGTGAATTACTCATAGGCAGCATATAGTTTTGTCTTGTTTCTTAATCCATTCTGCCACTTTATGTCTTTTTAATTGGATAATGTGATCCATTTGCATTCAGTGTGGTTATTGATACATAAGGCTTTACTATAGCCATTTTGTTATTTATTTTCTAGTCATTGTGTACCTCCTCACTTCCTTTCTCACTGTCTGTCTTTGTGGTTAAGTGATTTTCTTGGGCAGTATACTATGTTTCATTTTGTTTTTAGTATATCTATTACAGTGAGATACTGCGGTTATTATGAGGCTCACAAAAACATCCTGTAATTATAACACCTTATTTAAAACTGAAACCAACTTAACTTTCATTGCAGAAGAAACAAAGAAACAAACCAAAACAAACAAAAAAACATTTGTATACTGTAACTCCTTTTTCTGCCACATTTAAAATTTTAATTTCACAATTTATATTTTTAGATTGCTTATTTCTTAACAAAATGTTGCAGTTATGATTTAAATGGTTTTGTCTTTTAGTTTTCTTGTAAAGATATAAATGGTTTAAACATCATGATTATATTAGTATAGCAATCATATTAGTATTGTTTTCTTATGATTGAAAGAACTCCCTTTAGCATTTCTTGTAGGATAAGTCTAGTAGCAATAAATTTCCTCAGCTTCTGTCTCAGAAAGTTTTCATTTCTCCTTCACTTCTGAAGGATAGCTTTGCTGAGTGCAGTATTTGTGGGCAATTTTTTTCTTTCATCACTTTGATCAATAATATCCAACCCTCTCCTGGCCTGCAAGATTTCTGCTGAAAAGTCTGTGTCAGGTGTATTAGATGTCCCTTATATGCTATTTGCTTTTTTCCTAACTTCTTTCAGGATCCTCTCTTTGTCTTTGACCTTTTTGCATTTAATTATAATATGCTTTGGAGTATTCTTATTTGAGCTGAATCTGATTGGTGACTTTTGACCTTCATGTACCTGGATATCTATATCTTTCTCCAGGTGTGGGAAGTTTTATTTCTATGAATAAGCTTCTGACCCTTTGTCTTTCTTTGTTTCCCTTTTAACTCCAATAACTCAAATATAGTATTTATTCTTTTGATGTTTTTCCATAGAGCCCATATGTTTTGTTCATTCTTTTTTATTCTGTGTTCTCTTTTGACCATGTATTTTCAAATAATCTGTTTTTGAGCTCACAAATTCCTTCTTCTCTTTGATCAGTTCCTCTGTTGATGCTTTCTATTGAATTTTTCATTTCATTCATTGTACTTGTCAGGTCTAGAGTTTCTGCTTAATTTTTGTTTATTATTTCAGTCCTTCTGTTAAATTAATCTGGTAAAGTTCATTGAACTTCCTTAAAACAGCTATTCTGATTTATTTGAGAGATCACATATCTCCATCACATTGGGGTCAGTCTCTGGTGCCCTATTTTATCCTTTGGTGCAATCATATTCCCTTGAATTTTCTTGATGTTTGTGGAAGTATGATATCTGCATATTAAGAGATTAAATATTTATTTTAGTCTTCACAGTCTGGTCCTGTGTCTGTACTTCTTTGGAGGACCTTCTAGGGACTCTAAGCCAACTGACTGTTATATTCCCTGAGTCTGTGATCACTGTTGCCATTTCAGCACTATTCTCTATTCTCAGACTTGCCAGGAGTTTCACAAGGTTGAGGTTGAAATGGCTTTTCAGCCCAGAAATACCTGAGGACTCAAAAGAGGTTACTTGAGCTGTGTGGGAACCCTGGCTAGGGACCTGAGTCCAGACGACTATCCCAGAGAGGCATGCTTTCTAACGGATCTCTTCATAGCTGGATGGGTTCCTGACTGTAGTGAGAGGGGCTGAAATTGAGACTGGGCCCCTTTGGAATCTGCTGTGGGAAGGAGACAGATGAGCCCATTTTCTTAGCTGAGATGGCTATGTGTTACCCAGCAGGTCTCTGCAGAAGCAGGGTAGTTCCTTGACTGCAAAAGGAGGAGCCACAGCTAGAACTGGCTCTCAGCAGGTCCCTGCATAGATCCAGTAGTTTTCCAACTGTAGCAAGAGGGGCTGGAATTGAGACTGGGCCCTCCTGGGATCTGCTATGAGACAGAGACTGGAGACCTCGATCTCAATTCAGAGAGGTATGCATCACCCAGCAAGTTCCTGCACAGATAAGATAGTTCTGACTGCAGAGGGAGGGAATGGAGCTGCAACTGAGCCCCCTCAGGATCTGCTGTAGAATAGAGGCTGGAGAGCCCTGTCTTGCTGGCTGAGAGTGCACACATTTTCCAGGAGGACCCTGCACAAATGAGATCGGTTCCTGACTGCAGAAGGAGGGACTAGAGCTAAGATAGGGTTCCCTCAGGATCTCCTGAGGGATAGAGACTGGAAAACCCATCTCACTTGGCAGACATGTAAACATCTTCCTACAGATCTCAGCACTGCTGGAATAGTCCCCTGACTGTCTGACATTGGTATATCCACTCCAACTCTCTTATGGTTACTGTTTGCCTTTTCTATACTTATACATTTAATCTACTGTTTCTTTATATTTGAAATTCATTTCCCATATAGGCAGCAAATATTAGGGTCTCACTTTTTAATCCACTATGATGATTTTTGCCTTTTTATAAGGGTACTAAGACTATTTATATTTAATGTGATTATCAATATGGTTTGCTTCAAAGTATTGCTTTTTTATGTTTTCTCTTTGTCCCATATATTTTCTTGTCCTCTTTATGTGCCTTATTTGGGATTTATTAAACTTTTTTTTTTTTTGAGTTGGAGTCTAACTCTGTCACCCAGACTGGAGTGCAGTGGCTACTCCCGGCCACCGCAGCCTCGACCTGCTAGGTTCTGGCTATCCTTCCGCCTCAGCCTTCCGAGTAGCTGGAATTACAGGCACGCGCTACCATGCCTGGCTAATTTTTTGATTTTATTGTAGAGATGAGATCTCGCCTGCCCAGGTGGGTCTCGAACCCACGGACTCAGGCAATCCACTCACCTCAGCCTCCTAAAGGTGCAGGATTACAGGCTGAGCCACCGAACCCAGCTTATTAAACATTTTTAATGATTCTACTTGATATCTTTTGCTGGCTTATTAGCTATAACTTTTTATTATTTAATGATCACTTTAGGGTTTATCATATGCATCAAGTTATTGCAGTCTACTTTCAAGGGATATTATACCATTTATATATAGAATAAAAACCTTACAACAGTGTGCTTTTATTTCTCCCTCTGACCTTTGTGCTGTTGTTATCAAATATTTTAATTTGACAAGTGTCATAATTCACACATTACATTGTTACTAACAGTTATCTTTTTAAGAGATATAAATAATAGGAAAAATTATATGTTTACCTGTATGGTTATCATTTCTAAAGTTCTTCATTCTTTTGTCTATATTCCTTGTATGTCTGCTTATGGTTAATTCTTTCAGATTTTTTAAGTATGAAAATATCTTTATTTCCCTTTTAAAATGATACTTTCATTGGGTGTATACTTCTAACTTGATAGTTTTGGTACTTTAAAAATGTTGCTCAGCCGGGCTTGGTGGCTCAGCCTGTAATCCTGCGCCTTTGGGGAGGCTGAGGTGAGTGCATTGCCTGAGCCCGCAGGTTCGAGACCCGCCTGGGCGGCGAGACCTCCTCTCTACAATAAATCAAAAAAAAAAAAAAAATCAGCCGGGCGTGGTGGCGCATGCCTGTAATTCCAGCTACTCGGAAGGCTGAGGCAGAAGGATTGCCGGAGCCCAGCAGGTCGAGGCTGTGGTGGCCGGGAGCGGCCACTGCACTCCAGTCTGGGCGACAGAGTGAGACTCCAACTCAAAAAAAAAAAAAATGTTGCTCCACTATCTTCTCACTTGTATTATTTCCAGTGAGAAATCTGCCATAATCCTTATCTTTGTTCTTTCTGGCTGTTTTTAAGGTTTTTCTCTTCATCAGTGGTTTTAGAACTTTGATATAGTTTTCTTCATGTTTCTTGTACTTGGGACTCACTTAGCTTCTTGGATCTGAGTTTATGATTTTCACTAAATTTGGGGAAGTTTTGGTCATTATTTCTTCAAATATTTCATCTATACATTCTGTGTCTCCTTCAGGGACCTCAATTACATATATTTGGCCAATTAAAGTTGTCTTACAGTTCTTTTTCTTCTTCTCTTTTCTTTGGTTTTCTCTTAAATTTTCCCTCTGTATTTCATTTTGTATAGTTTATAGAGCTTCAAATTCACTAATTTTTCATTCTACAATATTTAATCTTCCATTAATCCCATTTAGTGTATTTTTATCTCATACATTGTAGTTTTATCTCTAGAGGTTCAATGTTGTGTCTTTTTAAATATATATTCACGTTTCTACTTAACTTTTTGAACATTTGAACAGTTATTCCAGTTGTAATAACTGTTTTAATAGTCTTCTCTGTCAGTTCTAACATCTATTGCCTGTTCTGGGTTGGTTTCAGTTATCTCTTCATTATGGGTCTCATTTTCCTGTGTCTTTGTATGCCTGGTTATTTTTCATTAGATGCCAGATATTTGGATTTACCTTGTTGAGGGTTGGATATCTTTTTACTTTGTAAATGTTATTTTAGCTTTGTTTTAGAATGTTGTTGAGTTACTTGGAAACAGTTTAATCTTTTTTGGTCTTGCTTTTAATATTTGTCAGGTGGAACCATGTCAGTGCTCAGTCCATGGCTAAGCATTTCCCACTACTGAAATAAGACCCTTCTGAGTACTCAACCCAGTTCCCTGGGAGTCTTGAGGTTTTTCAGTCTGGCTGTGGGAACAGGCACCATTCCTGGTCTTGTGTGAGTGCTGTGCACTATTACCTTTCATCTTTTTAGTACTTAATTCTTGAGCCTTGGGTAGTTTTCTTATATACATGTACTGATCCGTGTCCAGTTGAATACTTAAGGGACCTTCTGCACATCTAGAACTCTCTCCCCTATAGTACTCTTGTCTTGTAAACTGTTGCCACCTTGCTCTCCTGTACTCAGAAGCAGAAGTACTCATGAGCAAGTTACTTAACTTTTCTGAACGGTTATTTTCTCATCTATAAAAAAAGGATAACAGTATTTAGCTTATAATTTTACCATGGGAATGGAATGAGACTGATGTTTGTGAAGCCCCTGGCACCTGGCAGATACTCAGCAAATATTTGGGTCTCTCCAAACTCTGCACCTGATTACGTCTTCCTGATTCTACCTTGAGTTTTCAACCTGATTCCTGGATGAGCTTTAGGTTGGGGTTTCTATAATGATTAACCAAAGCAGATAATAACTCATGGGCCATTCAGGTTTTAACTTGACGAGTTTCAGAATTCTGCTGTTCAAAGGACCTTATCCTCCTTTAATTAGACATTTATTTCCTCTGAAATCTCATTTAATTCAACCTACAGGAATTATTCATTTATTTATAGTATGAATGTCAGTAGTGTTTAGGAGGTCAGTGATGTGTGGTGGACAAAATTAAGAGAACCAATACCATTTGTAACCCCAGTATGATTTTGTTGGGATTTCTACCAGGTAATGAACTTCAGCCTTTTTATTTCCCCTTTTCCCTCAGATTTCCCAAGGAGCTACATGAAGAACAGATGAGTGTTTGTCAGAACTTAACCACTTCTGTCTTCTCTTCTCTTGTGGTAGTGTCTGGAGGTCGCAGCCGCCTGCATCTCATTGATCTCGGCAGCTGTGTGAAAGCTCTTAGCAAGAATCGGGAAGGTGGCTCAGGGGTGTGCCTCTCACTGTCTGCTCTGGGCAATGTCATCCTGGCTCTCGTCAATGGCAGCAAACACATTCCATACAAGTAAGTGATCTTCTACTCAAAGTATGAAATGGAGTAAGCGTGGTTCTGGAGCTGGGTGTGGGATGCTTGGCCCAGTGCCATCTGGGGAGAAGTGTGCCACAGAGAGACAGTCTGGGTCCCGTAAGTGATTCAATGCTAGAGAACAGCCTTAGCTAACAATTGTATAATCCATGATCCTCCAAATTCAGAAGTTTTAGAAAATTTAAATCCATTCCAGTTCTAACTGTGGACTGTTCAAGTCAGAGGGAATAAGAAATTACCTCAGTTGAGGTCTCCAATTACCATTGCTGTTAGTGGACCACTGTCACCATAATAGAGATGTACCTGTTTCGTAGTGATATGGGGTGAAGGCAGAAGATTGGCTTACTCTTCCCTTAGGAATAGGGCTGCCAGATTCAACCAATAAAAATACAGGCTGGCCGGGTGCAGTGGCTCAAGCCTGTAATCCCAGCACTTTGGGAGGCCAAGGCGAGGGGACTGCCTGAGCCCACGGGTTCAAGAACAGCCTGGGAAACTTGGCAAGACCCATCTCTACAATAATTCAAAAAATTAGCTGGGCGTGGTAGCTACTTGGAAGGCTGAGGTGAAGGACTGCCTGAGCCCAAAAAATTAGCTGGGCGTAGTTCCAGCTACTTGGGAGGCTGAGATGAAAGGATCAGAATGATAGAATGAGGAATTTTTTTTGTAGAATTTAGAACACTATGGCCAGTAACCATAATAATAATGATTATCATTAATCTGGTTGAGACTGTTCTTCTGTATTTAAATGGAAAAAACACCTACCTTACAGAGTTGCTATGAAGATGAGAATTATATTTTAATCTGTAAAAAGTCTAAAAATATTAGTTACTATTATGTGAGAGGAGAAAGGTAAGTTGGGCAGTTTGTCCTACAACAACTGAGATTCAGGATGAGTCTTGGAGATCTCCTTTTCCTCTACCCTAAGTCAATGCCGACCTCCCTTTCATCCCACTCCCCAAATACTATGATTTTATTTTCTACCAGGAGGGCTGTTACTAGACTGACTTTTGGAGCTTGAATGGCAATTTAATCCTGTCTCACTCATTTTTTGAAATTTGGAATCCTAGCTGACTTTTCTAACTCTTGCTGTGACCCTTTTCTATGAGAAAACATTTCAAGTTGAAGGTTTATACAGTTTCATCTGATGTCATTTCTGTAACTGAATAAATTGAACTTGTGGGAAGCAGGGGAGGGAGGAAAACTGTCAGGGTTGGAGACCATAGAAAGAAAGTAAATAATTATTGGCCCTAGTTGGTTTCCATAAAATGAGAATCATGTCTATTAATGTCACAACTTAATGGATTATGATTTAGATACAATTCCAAATACCACCTTATATTTTTCACTCAGTGTCTGTAGAGTGACATGCTTTTATGATTTCAATAAACAATTGTTAAATTGACGGTGGGAGGAATGGATGAATGTAGGCATATAAAATTATTTTTAAGCTAGACAAAACTCAAATCTAACCCAAAGGAAGTTACTTTATTATAAACAAGTAGGGAAACATTAGGAATAGTTTTTACTAATAGTTCGAGGCTCTTGTTAAATTAGGCATATTTTTAACATCAGCTGGCCCACAGCCAGCCACCTGCCCTCTTGGGAGGGCTGACAGAGTGTGAAGCCTCCACTCACCAGTTCCTGCACACAGTGCCTGCCTCAATTCCAGGAGGTCCCTTCCTTCCATTCTGGCCCCGAGAGGGTGATGATTAAAATGTTGCTGTGTCTTAAGTACAGACTAACATAAATGCTGTGTCTGCACAAGACACAGTCATGGAATTGTCCCCTCCCTCAGGACCCTGGCCTATTGAGCCATTGGTCCCTTGCATGCAGACTCTCATCAGCTGCCCTTGCCTTGTCCAATGTACCTCATCGAGACCTTATTGGGCTGCCCAGTGCCAGGAAGCATGGTGTCCTGGCCATCTAGTCAGCACTGTCCTCCCCAAAATATGAATTGGCTGGTGCATTTGTTCTGTCATCTCTCAGTGTCCTTAATGCCCATCATTGTGTGTAAGCTTTGAAAGACCCTTGCTGTAACATTTTCTCAGAGTCTCAGCCAACAGCCTATATTCAATATTTGGTGTCTGCAAATCACATTTGCAAAGTGATTAATCAACTAGAAACGATCCTCTTTTGAGGTGCAGAGATAAAGCAAAGATTTACTCAAATCACCCAGCCAGTTGGTGGCAGGATCAAACTGCCTTACTTTTTACAGTTTCAGAGACCTTGACAGTTCAGAGACCACGTTGCAACCCACTTCCCCCTTCTCATCAAGCTTTGTAATATATTAGCTGCCTTTGCTCTGCACAGCAGGGGGACTCAGCACAGCAGGAGGGCCCAGATTTCTCTTATCAATTCCGTCAGTGTGCTAAAGCCACATTATGCAGCATTTTGTTAGCATACTAAACACCTTTCAGGGTGTCAAACCTTGTCTTTGCAATTGGGTTCCTTAGAGAGGGGAAGTTTCCTGCCCAAGCAGTTTCCTCTTATTCTGGCTCACTTACAGGAAAACAGAAAATCAAGCTCCACATTCTTTACCCTCCCCCACCCCTCCAAAATACAAAAACTCCACTCCCTCTTCATTTGTCACCCTAGACAACTCTGTACTTGGAACCTGCATTACTTGTGCTTGCTTCTGGGAAATTAACTGGAATGTGCACAGAGGGGCTATAGCCTGTCTTCATTCCTCTTCATCATTTTACCAGACGATTTGTCATGTGAGCAAGCTGGAAAGTGAGTCTGGATTCATTACCCATCCTAGGCACTCCCAGGGGCACCCTAGCTATGCCCTGAATGGTCCTGACTTTGCAAATGATATTGCCAGAGCGGATGACAGACGCAGGCGCAGAGCAGATTCCTGACCGTTACCCGACACAGGCTTGCCGGCCAATCTAGGTGTCATAAATCAATCCTGAATGGTGACACCATTCAGAAAAGCATGCAGGGAAGATGGGGAGACCACCAAGGGTTCTAGCCCCCTAGTCAGTTTGGCACTGACAGGCCGCACAAATTACCCTCTAACTTTGGGAAGCCTCATGGCCTAGGGAGATCTGTCCTAGTTTTGAGCATTTTGACAGTACATTTGCAAATTTCCTTCTATCACCCATTCATTTCATCTGTTTGCTATTCCTCACCACTTCTAGGAGTTTTCACATTTAATAGATCAGAAGAAATAGGGGCATTGAGATGAATTCTCATGCCAAAAACCAGTGTTCCAGGTGGTACACACCAAAGGAGATGACCTTCAGAGAGGACACCATAAGGATCTGTCAGGGTGAATTCAGCTTTGGTATTATGTTCCTGCTCATCTGAAGGACCACAGTCTTTCCAGAGACTCAGAAATTCTGACTACTAGCCGGGCGCGGTGGCTCAGCCTGTAATCCCATGCCTTGGGAGGCTGAGGGGAGTGGATTGCCTGAGTCCGCGGGTTCGAGACCCACCTGGGCAACTTGGCGAGTCCTCATCTCTACAATAAATCAAAAACTAGCCGGGCATGGTAGCGCGCGCCTGTAGTTCCAGCTACTTGGAAGGCTGAGGCGGAAGGATCACTGGAGCCCAGCAGGTCGAGGCTGCAGTGGTTGGGAGCGGCCACTGCACTCCAGTCTGGGCGACAGGGTGAGACTCCAACTCAAAAAAAAAAAAAAAAATTCTGACTACTACCCTTGTAAAGGGTACAGTCTTAGGACGCACTCCTTCATACTGCATACTTCAAGCTCTGAGGCATTTACTTCATTTACAATTGTTATTCCATTTGGAGAAATGACGACTTCAGTAGGTCATAGGATCGATTTGCTTGTTTGATTAGCTTGTTTGCCTACAGGATGCTTGCCCTCTGTTTCTAAACAACAGATAGTTGATCATGTCTTGGCGACCATTTAACAAGAGGTCATGGAGAACCATTCTGTAACCCTCTCATGTTGGGTCACTTGAAAAGTGGCACCATGTAGCAATCCCGGGATGTGAGTGATGCTTGATGCCTCTCTTCTACAGGTTTTGTCTGTGGTTCAGACCAAGACCTCATGCTCGTTTGTTCAGATCTGTTATGGATGCACTTTGAGTCTCAGATAGCTATGCTGACTACGCCCCCTCCTCTCTGTGGTAGAACAACTGGGAGGAAGCAAGTAGAGCCTGGGACATTCAGTCACAAACTTCAGGCTGCAAGCTAACACCACAGGCAGCATCTGCTTCCAGAAGCCTCTGTTCCGCAAAAGCGGTAAGGACGCCCGTCCTAAGCCTCTGTAATGGGAGCTTTTTTCCTCCCACGGCCCTAGTGAGAAGTCAGGAACAAAAGTTGTTTTTAAGAAGATGGCAGCACCAGAGCATGGCAGTTCATTCGAACCAGCAGGTAGCACCAGAAACTCAAATTCAAGTCAATGACTTAAGAGAAAATGACATTTTATAAACAGAGACAGCTTTTTCAAAATGGAAACACCTCTTCTCATCCTGGAAAGGAGAGGGGTGCTGGCACCCACAGGCAACACGTGCAGCTGCAGGCCTGATGTCTATGACTTTCAGGACTGCCTCTTTAAAGGACGCAGGCAATCCTTTCCCTTGCCTCGAGAAAGATGTCCTCCTAGTGCCCATTTAGATTCTGGGTTAGTCTCTGCTTTCTCAGAAGTGGAAACCCACTCAAGGTCCACAAAACTGGAGGAAAGGGCTCAAGGCTGCTATTAACCTCAGCATTCAGACACCTGGCTCCCACAGGATAGAAAAGGCTTGTTCCTCTGGATTTGAATGTATATTACTTAGATATCTCATGAAATTACATAGCAATTTGCCAGGGAAAACGCAAGGGAATATCAATTCTCCTGATTTGTTTAAGATAGCATGAAATGGAGAGACGCTCGTGTAAGAATCTTCGTATATGTGTGACGTGAGAGAGACACACCCATGCATACTTAACCTCCCTTAGATGTACATTAATGCTGTGTTATCTCCTTCTGATGTACAAGGTGAACATCAATTTAGAACTATTTGCACAAACTCCAGATTTCAGTTTAGAGCATTCCCTGTTCAGAAATAAAATAACCAAAGTCTCAGGTTGCCAAGCAACTGCAGCAATGATAATTCTTAGTATTGCTGCTTAAAAAATATTCATTTTTATACATTTTCATAACTGTGAGGATGCAGAGAAAGTGAGCTCCGAACATCACCTGGACGTAGAAGTCCCCCTTTTAATGAGATTTTTAGCATCCTCACTTTCTTTATTTTCCCTCCTAGCTCCATTTGCTTCCTTGGCTAGTGATATCTTCGTATTTAATGATGGAAATTTCCAGAGAGTTGAGGCAGGAGATGCCACTAAATTAACTTCACTAGACTCATTATAGAACCATGTAAGCCACATGGGGAGAAATGACACCATCTAGGGATCAGGTGGAGTCACAAGCCCTGGGTCCAGGCACCGATGGTTCTGCCCCTGGTTTGACACAGGAACTCTGCATATCATCCTTTTTGTTCTCAAGAGACCACTTTCTGGCCCGTCTCAGAGCTTCACTGAATTGGGCTCCCAGCTCAATCATAGTCTCTTGGCAACAAAGCCATGGCTTATGTGTTTCTTTGTCCACTGCAGACATTAACAACTTTGAGATTGGGTAGAAATCGAGAGGCGTCTTCATTTCCCTTTTGGCTTTTCAGGTTTAACTTCCTTTATGTCCAATTTCTGAGGCTATTAATCAAACCCTTCCAGTTTCTGAACAAGTTGCCCAATAGATACAAGAGCATGATCAGAAATCAAAGCTCTGTGCTTGCTTTATCCTAGAGAATAGAAGGAGGTCTCCTCCTGCCTTCCATTAACATAGACCCTAGGGCTCAGGAAAGGACAGAGTTGAGTCAGCAGAGCAGTTCCTCACTCAGACCCGCATGCCTGCCTGGAGGAGAGACAGAACAGACAGAGATGGGCTGCACATGCCCAGGGTCACATTTACTAGCCTCACTCTTCAGACCTTTTTCCCTCTTCCATGTGAAGAAGTGAATGAGGGGACAGGACAAGGGTGAGAACTCTTCTCAGTCTTTGCAAGGGGTTAGAAGTTTCTAATTTATAGACTTGCTGGATCATAGGTGACAGTAATTTTCAGTACTTATTTTCTGATTTTTTTTTTCAGCTATATCGCAGGAAGTTAGCATAGGGCGTAAATGAGCTCCTGAAAAGAGTATTTCACATTATGGCCATCATGATCATAGCTCACAGTCATTGTTCTCTCACTGTGCAGTGGAGGCTGTTCTAAGTGCCTTATGGATATTTAACTCTGACAACAGTCTGAGACACAGGTACAGTTATGGTACACGTATTACAGATGGGGAAATTAAGACCTATAGAGGTTAAGCAGCCTTTCTAAATTTACACAGCAAGTAGGCAACAGAGCTGCCTCTCTGCCTCCCAGGATATACTACCACTGAAAACAGTGTCTGGAATATTTCTGGTGTTCAAGAAATCATTGTTGACATAACAGAAGAATTGTGACACAGAATCAAATGTATCTGCAAAGCTTGCCTACATGCAGTTGATGGTGAATAAAAGCAGAGATCTGAGGGGCAGTGGCCAGCTTGAACATTCAAGTCCATCTTCTAGTCTTACCTGTTTCTGTGATCACTAAGCCAGGACTGACTGCTAGACACTCATGACAGTGAAGAATGTGAAATAGGGAAGAAAAAGAAGAGGAAGAAATCTTCCTTTCAGGACCTAAGCCACTTATTGGGCCAAATCAGAATTATCAAATAATAGTGTTAACATCAGTGAGACCCTCCTGACCTGGACCCTGTGTGCAAGGCCCAAGGTGGACAGTTAGAAGGCAGGGCTCAGATCAACTTCTTACTCTTGATGGACCCTGAAAGTCCCATGTTCTACCAATGGAAGATCTTGGCAAATCTCAGCCTGTTTCATGAGTCCTTTAAGAAACGTCTACAATCTTTCTCATGTCAGAGCCTGAAAGCTCTTAGAATCATTTTGCATACCCCATTGACAGAAAAAGCTGCTGGATTCTATGATGCTCTCACTGGCTAGAGAACCCCACAAAGTCCTCCTGGTTTTTCGGTGGTGGCTTTTACATGAGAAGTGTGATCCATCCCACAGTGGAAAACCAGATACTAGGCACAGCTAACTGATAAGACAAAGTTTCTAGCCCTCTCCTTTCTGGGTGACAGTGTTTCTTAGGTGTGCTGAAGCATTCCCGAGTGAATAGATTTGTGTCAGAGTAGGAGAGGTTATCACCCAAGCTGTGTCTTGAAGCTTTGCTGAGTACAAGAAAGGTAAGAAAGAGATAAGCAAGAGGTGAGGATGATAGCAGGGCTGTCAGAGCTGAGATAATGAGCTTCCTTGAACATCTAGCTAATAATAGATGCTTTGGGAATTTCTACACTTGGCAGATAAGATGGTCCACCTCTCAACTGGAATTTGTGACATCTCTTCAGCCTAAGCTCCCAAAGAAGTATATGTAGTTGAATAGCTATGGTTTCTCAGAGATGGGGTGTGACCCGGACTGGTGGTGCTAATGCTGAGTTGCGTCCAGGAGACATGGATTCTAGCACCAGTGCCACTGCTTATCTTGAACACTCAGAGACTCTTCCAGAGCTTTTCATTTCTCCACTAGTGAAATCAAAATTATCATTCTTTCTCCTCTCCACCTCAGACACATACCGTGGGTTCCACTGAGACAATATCTGGGATAGCCCCTTTAAAGAGACATGCTTTAAAGGCAAAAGGATCATTGTATTATTATATTTCAGAATTTTATAACCCCCGTTAACCTGGCACTATCATATCTTCTTATCTATCCCTTGACTTAAAAAATATACATCTCTTTTGGACAAGTGGATTATAATGATCTTTTATTATAATGGAACCCTCATGCATTTATTCAACAAGGGTTTGTGTGCCTGACATTCAGGTGGTTGCCTGAGACAGACATTTGATGTAATGATTGAAGGAGGCTAGTGACTCCAGCCTCATTGAGTCTATTGGGCCTCAGAATGAGCCAGGGGCTGAGGTGAGATGCAGCTGCACCTCTAGTTTTATCTGTGCATTCCACTGACCAGCACATGATCAAATATTTAAAGATATAAATTTTCATATAATGTAGCCTTTACATGCAAGTCAAGTACTTCTCCTGGTCCTCAGCCGGGGACAGTGATATGGTTTCAACACTGAAGTAAAACTTGTCTGTGTTAGACTTAATAAGAGAAGGGTTTCTTCCAAAGAGATACTCAAGGCTAACTTTGGAGTTAGACATTTCACTTAATACCTTAGATCTCATATGGTTCATAAAATTGAACTCCATTATTCATACAACTCAGTGCTGTTCTGATCAGCAAGGTAGATTCTGGCCCAAAAGAACTAACTGGTTGAGGAATTTAAGGAACTGATTCTGTTATATGTCTAAATGAAGCTATCAAACATATCTGGACAATAACTTGAGGAATATATAACAGAAATGTAAACTCTTTTATCCACGTATTCACTTACTCATTTGCTAATTAGAAAATATTTACTGGGCTTCTGATATACAAGGCACTGGGATATGACAAATGATCTCTGCTCTTGGGCAACTTACAACACAGTAGGGGTACAGACATTAGACACCCAAGTATGAAGCCTAGTAATATATGTACACCAGCACTTAACCAGCACCAAGGAAAGAAGGGGTCCACTGGAGTTGAGGAAGTCATAAGGACTGTTGTGAAGACTCTCTGGGTAGGGGTGATGATTCTTAGACTTTCTACTCATCTGTTCCCACATTCCATTCATGCTCATCTGTGTTTTCTACAGTCTATCCTCTAAGTGCCTAAGCCATCCACAGCTGTCCTCTCCCTCCCTGCGTTGATAGAGAGATCATCCAACACAAATCATGATAAACTGGTGAGCCGCATGCAAGACTCCGAACCCACAGCGAACTGTTATCTTTAATGATAACTAATCATCTTATCACAAGTCATGTTGCAACCAGAAAGAAAACAACTGAAGAAGGAGGGCTTTGTGTTAGCCCAGGGTCAGTACACAGAGAGCCCAGGATGCCCTTGGGCACCCATAGGGGCCAGCGATTACTCAAGGATAGTTGATTTAGGCACAATTAGGCACCGAGAGGGATGAAGCATACAGATGAGTTGGGGCTTGATTCATTAACGATCTGTCTTGAAACACTAATAGAGCTTCAATCAGAGTATTCAACCATAAATTCTCACCTGTTTCACAACTGGTTCAGGCTCAATTGAGCATTAATAAATTTTTTGTCCATGCAAATGAGGTGATAATTCATTTCGTCTGTAATTAGACAATTTTCAAATAGTTATATTTATAGAGCAGTAAAGTTGTACCAAATTGTCTAATGTACCTAGTAATTCTTTAACTAAAACAGAGCTGAATTCATTTTGATACAATAAAAAGAGACCCAAACAACTATAGATGGTTCCTGTACATTTGTCACTGGTTTGAGGAATGGTAGGCTTTAAAGCCTTTATGCTATGCAGCCCTTTAGGCTCATGACCACAAGTGTTATTCATTTTTATTTTCCCTTACTATCTTTTCTTCTCCTAGGCCTACCAATGCAATTAATAAAAATGTGGTGGGGTTTCTGGGTTTGACAACCCCCTGTTTTATAAGCACACATTTCCTAGTTTTGTGCCCTGACAAGCAACTTTTTCTGAGGGTTAAATGTGCCTATCTTTAAAACACTGTGTCGGTTTTTTCCTTCAAACCACTTACCATTTGTTGGTGTCTTCTTTGATTTCTTTGAGCAGTGTTTTGTAGTTTTTGTTGTAAAGGTCTTTTACTTCTCTGGTTAGGAAGATGCCATGGTATTTCTTTTTTTGTGGCTATTGTGAATAGGATTTTGTTTTTTATTTGGTTCTCTGCCTGTTTCTTGTTGGTGTATAAGAATGCAACTGTCTTTTGCACATTGATTTTGTACCCTGAGACTTTGTCAAAGTTCTTTATTGGTGCAGGGAGGTTTTTGACAGATTCCCTTGGGTTTTCCAGGTATAGGATCATATCATCAGCAAAGAGAGATAGCTCTGCTCCCTCTTTTCTTATTTGGACCCCTGATTTCCTTCTCTTGTCTGATTGCTCTAGCCAGGACTTCTAACACTATGTTGGACAGGAAGGGTGAGAATGGGCAGCCTTGTCAACATTGTTAAGATGTCCATACTACCAACAGCAATCTACAGATCCAATGCAATACCCATTAAATTACCAACACTGTTCTTCTCAGACCTGGAAAAGGCAATACAGAAATTCATATGGAAACATAAAAGACCACAAATAACCAAACTTTATATAATAAATCAAAGTTTATATAATACACTTTTTTATAAGACTACAATAATCAAAACAGCCTGGTATTGGTACAAGAATAGGCATACAGATCAATGGAACAGGACAGAGATTCTGGAAGTAAAACCTCAATTTCTCAACCAACTCATCTTTGACAAAACCTCCAACAACAACAACTGGGAAGAGGAGAACCTATTCAGCAACTGGTGCTGGGAAAACTGGCAGACCACATGCAGAAGACTGAAACAGGACCCCTACCTGTCACCAGTAACAAAAATCAACCCTAAATGGATCAAAGACCTAAACGCAAAAGCTCAAACTATAAGAACCTTAGAAAATGTAGGAGACACCCTTATAGAAATTGGAATAGGCAGCCAATTCATGATCAAAACCCCAAATGCCCATGCCATAAGAGATAGGATAGACAAGTGGGACTTCATCAAACTGAAAAGCTTCTACAAAGCCAAAGAAACCATCAAGAGAGTGGGGAGACAGCCCACAGAATGGGGGAAAATATTTGCCAACTGCATATCTGACAGAGACCTAACATCCAGGACCTACAAGGAACTCAAATGTGCTGAAAGGGAAAAAACAGACAGCCCTACTAAAAAGTGGGCAAAAGATATGAATAGACACTTCTCAAAAGAAGACATACAAGCAGCCAACAAACATATGAAAAAATGCTCAGCTTCACTAATCATCAAAGAAATGCAAATCAAAACCACACTGAGATACCACCGAACTCCAGTTAGGATGGCCATCATCAATAACTCAAAAAACAACAAGCTGGAGAGGATGCAGGGAAAGGGGAACACATCTACACTGTTGGTGGGTGTGTAAACTAATACAGCCTCTGTGGAAAATAGTATGGCATTTCCTAAAAGATCTAAAAATCGACCTTCCATACGACCTAGCAATCCCCCTTCTGGGAATATACCCGGAGGAGCTCAAATCATTCTATTAAAAATATACCTGCACATGTGTGTTTATTGCAGCATTATTCACCATAGCAAAAATATGGAACCAATCATGCTGCCCATTGAAAGTGGACTAGATTTTTTTAAATGTACTAATATGTGATGGAATATTATGCAGCCATAAAGAAAGACAAACATGGACTTCACAGCAACTTGGATGGATTTAGAGTTTATCATACTCAGTGATCTCTCACAGAAACAAAGAACTGAGTGCCACATGGTCTCACTCATAAGTGAACCCTGAACATTTATCATAATACTATAAGAAAGGGATTGGGAGTAGTGGGACATTGCCCAGAGGACAGGAGGCACACAACATCAATAAGGGTACCTGATCTCAAACCAGGCAAGGAGGGGACCAAAGGGAGGCCCAACCTTTACCTATATAATAGCCACTTATCTACCTAATCCTGAATAGTACCCCACATCCTCTAAATAAATGACTAAATGGATGAATGAATGAATGAATGAATGAATGAATAAAACAAAAAATCACTTACCGAGGCTTGCTTTTCTCATGAAACCTTGCCATCCCTGAGCACAACATCCCAGGATGAGGATTAATTGCAACTGCTGTTTGTATCAAGAATATTTTTATGTAGCTACCTGAGCAAAGTCCACTGCTCTGTTCCTTAAAGGCACATGCCATATCCACTGTTTATTTGTAAGGACTCTTTTTGGTGTAGGGGAGATTTTAGTTTTCTTCATACTCCACACAGCTGCCAGAAGTCCCTTTTAAAATGCAAATCTGATGGTACTCAATCTTTAAACCCTTCCATGGCTTCCTACAAAATGGAGTTGAATGGGGGCATTTCATGGCCTATGAAGTGATTCCTAACTTGGCCCCCACCCACCTCTCTGATCATAGAAGCTTCTGATCAGAGACTACAGAACACCCCATGCCTTCTCATGCCCACATGCTCTGTAGATGCTATTTCTTTTGCTTATAATGGTTATTCATTCACTCATTCATTTATTAAATCAATAGTTATCAAGACTATATTACGGGGCAACCCCTTCGGGTCCCCTCCCGCTGTGGGAGCTTTTCTGTTCTCTCTTTCTCACTTTCCAGCTGTTCATGCTTTCTCACTTTTCAGCTGTCCATGTCCCTCATCAAACAGCTGAACTCTGGGAAAAAAAAGAATATATTATATTCCAGTACTGTCCTGGACTTCCTTCTCTATTAGAAAGCTGCTTCTTATTTCTTTCACTTGTTTTAATTGTAAAATGTACTGTATATACAGATGTAGAAATATATCTGCCCAGTCTATAGAATAACAAATTCAGTACCTGTGTGCCCATCACCCAGGTCCTAGCAGAACATTCCAATGCCTTAGAAGTGCCAAGTGTGCTCTTCTGTCTGTTCCATCACCCTCTCACCTGTTCCAGAGGTGACCACCTTGCTGAATTCTGTGTCTATAAGCTCCTTGCTTGTCTTATAGTTTTACCACCAAAGTGTGTGTCCCTAAAAGATATATCATTTGGTTTTATCTGCTTTTGAACTTCATGTAAATGGAATCATACTCTATTCTCTGTCCTTCTAAAACTTCTTTTAATCAATATTTTGTTTTTGAGTTCCATCTTGATGTGCATAACTACAGGTTATTAGTTTTCATTGCTGTATGATTTTTCCATTGTAGGAGGATATCACAAAATATTTGCTCTTCTATTGATGGATTTCCAAGAAAATGTTTAAAACTGGTTGAATTTTATCTAGCCCATTTCCACATATAATGAGATGATCACCTGGTTCCTTCTTTAATCATTTAATATGGTCAATTACATCGATCGATTTTCTAATACTAAAAATTCTTGCAATTTTTTCTGGCTTATTCTTCAAGTCTTATCTCAAATATTTTATCTTCTCCCAATCCTTCTCTCATCTCCTTTCCCCTTTAATCTTATGGCATTCTGTAGCTATTTTATTATAGATGCTTATGGTATAATGATTGTTTACATACTATCTCTCCTATCATATGATCTCATCAAGCTAATGACGGAGTCTTTTTCTTCAGGTTCCTTATTATTTTGCACTAATTTGAATCAAACCAACCTAACCCCTACATCTTTAGTCATAGATGTGGGTCAGACACCTGCCTTCAACTTTTTGGTAGCCTGCCCACTTTCTAGAGGAAGGACACCTTTGTGCCATCAGACTTGCTTTGTGACTGTCAGAGTCCCATTCTAAACTATTGTAAAGTGTATGTTTTTGTGGTAATATCAGCTGTTTAGGATGTGGAGAGGCACTGAAGCCATAGCCCTGCTTTCTGAACCCGATATGATAGCAAAAACTATATTTGCTCCACCAGGTTATTTAGACAAATTTATCAGGCATCTATGAAATATAAAGTATGACTCTAAGCATTAGGGCTGACACAAAGAGCTTACAGACTAGTAGTACAGAAGGAACTAGTATGCAAATTGGAGTGTAAGGTATAAAGCTGTCAAAAGTCACATTGTAAAGTATGTTCAAGGAAGAGGTAAGAAGTTCTAGCAAGTTATCTGTGAACATGTTTTCTATGGTAATGATAATAATAAATACAAGATACAGATACAGATTCCTATTTACTACAGCAACTCTCCAAGTGTCTAAAATTTAGTAGAAGCAAATATGTCTTAGAGTTCACCCAAGAGGTTTTATTGCCCAAACTACCTCTTTATAATAATCATTTATTGCATGGCTTTGGAGGAGATACCCTAAAGATATATGTATAGAAAAGTTCTGGGAATGCATAAGAACCCTAAGGAGAGGCTGCTCTTGTGACTAGTTAATGTTCCCCAATTGGGGATGGCAACCTACCACTTGATGATAATACAAATGTCGAGCTACATCTTGAAGACTATGTGCCTTGGTGTCAAGAAGGACAGTTAGGTTAGGTGTGGATGGAGTTTCCTCGGCTCTAATGATTCACTTTTTACTAGACAATTCTAAATAACTGAGATGAGAGTCTCTGTTGTCAAGCCCAGGGATGCACCTGCAGACTATTCCCACTTGTTAATTCAGCCTCCATCTATTCTAAGAAGCTGGATGATTCTGCAGCCCAGAGTCCTCTTCACTGTGGCTGAAAAAGCAAACCTCCCTGCTTTATTTCTTGCTGGAATAGTGAAACCCATCTCAGCCCCTGCTTGACAATTTTGTTTGGAAAAGGAGAATAGCCACCTTGAAACCCCATACAATTTGAACTTTCCAAAAGCCAAGGGTTCTCTTCACCAAAGTCATGCACTGGAATCCAGAATCTGTAAATGGAAAAGAACCAAGTGATTATTTCTCCAAAGGCCTTTTGGGTAGAGTCAGAATTGCCCTTTTGGCATTGAGTCCTCTGTTGAAGAACCCATTTAAGCATCCATTTTACATGGTCTTAGAATCATGGGTAACAAGAGTAACAAAGTTACCACTGTATGAGTATTTGCTAGCGTAAGCACAATCTCTATATAATAAAATATTTTCTTTTAATCTTCATATCAACCCTAAGGGTAGATGCAATTATTACTCCTTTTTTTATAGATGAAGAAACCGAGACAGAGAAATCAAGCAAATTGCCCATGTCACATGCCACAGTACTGGTAGGCGAGGATTGGAATTCAGGTAGTCGGGCTCCAGAACCTTCTTTTTCCATCACCATATTATTCCCTGGGATGTGGTGTGGTGAAAAAGACACCAAGATCCAGCCCCAGCTCCTCACATGCCACCTATGTGACTTGAAGGTCCTAAAATCCATCTGTGAAATGCAGAGTAGACGGCGGGTGGCTTTGTCATAAGGAATAAGTGAAATAACGCACGTGAAAGCATCTGGTACACCATGGAGAGCTATGAGAATGATGGCAATGAGAATGGCCTCTCAAGTCTTTTCTAGAATCTTTTATATGACTTTGGTAGTCTAATATAAACCTTAGCATATAAGGAGTTCAGACAGGATTTGACCGTGACCTCCCAGCTCAGTTGCTCAGCATGTGGTACCAGTGAATCCAAGTTGTGAACCAGAACTTCCCATTGTCCTCTTAATTCTCAGGTTCTCATGACCCTGGCCTATATCCTCTCATATGCTGAAAATAGATTTTGTTCTATACAAGGACAGCTGAGTTTTTTTCTCAGGCAATTCCTACCTTAAACCCACTGTCTTCTGTCTCATTCCTTCAGAAGCAAAGAGTAGAAGTGAATGAATATAGACCATCAAAGATGTAGGTGAAACACTTCAGTGCACCACAGTCTGAGTCCAGACAGCAGCCCAAGTATTTCTCTGCTAAATCCAGAGAACACACATATTGTTAGCCACATGTCCAGCCCTATGATCCACAGTAAGAAAGAGGTTGCTAGTGTATCTCAAACTATTCTCTGAAGTTATGAGTGAAGATAGCAAAACCCCATCATAGCAACCCTTCTTTCTGTATACATTTGAGTTTAAAAATGAGCCAACCCATAGACTCCCAAGCTTAAGACCCAGAGTATAAATTCCTTACATAACATTGCTTGGCCAAGAAGACAGGGCTATCTAGTCCAACCAGTACTCCAAGGTATCTGTCATTTTTTAGATTTAATCCACTGGATGACAACTTGGAACCTCCACATCTGGGCTGATATGATTTATTCTTACTTCCTAGGAATGCAGCTGTGCAGGGCATTGAGATGAGCCCCTTGTGACAGCCAAGCCACCTTGTTGATAGTGTTAATTCAGGTGCCTGGAAGTCAGCTTCTCATGCTTTGAGGACATTTTTGTTATTGGTGGTGGTGTCATTTGTTGTGAGGGTTTTTCTTCTCGTGGTACTTTTTGCTTCTCAGTGCCAAACTGTGCCCAGAAATCACTTGCTTTACCATCATTGTCAACATCATCATCGTCATCATCATCGCTAAAATTAAACTTAGGTAGTGCTTACTAGTGCCAAGCCCTATACTCAGTTCTTTTTATCTAGTAAGTCATTTCATCTTCATGACAACCCCCTGGGGCCAGTACTAGAAATTGGCCAAAAGAGATTTACTCCAAATTTCCTTTGTTACCTGGAACAGGTAACAGAAATCTCAATAGCCACACCTGACTTGTCATGGACAGTGGAGCTGGTAAGGGACGAAAGTGTGACTGAGCAGTCTGGTTCCTGCATATCATTACCACCTCTACACTCGGTGCTGTGTCCCTTTCTCCCCTCTCAAGGACCCTGGACCTACCTCCCAGCCTCTTGCTTGTACCTTGTAGAAAACCTCCAGTATCCTAGGCCTCATTTAACTCTGTCCCGTCAGCAAAGTTGATCTTTCCTGGGGGCTCTCCTTCCCATGCGGCTCTGGTAAGGTAACGTGCTCTCTTAGGTCAAATTCAAGTAGCACTATCTGGTAAGGGTCTAACAATGTATGAGAGTTCCCACTGTTCCCACCTTGTCAATATTTGTATCATCTAAATTTTTTAAACTTTTGGCCATCAGGTGGGTATTTAATGTTATGACATTGTCATTTTAATTTGCAATTTTCCTGATTGCTGATAAGGGTAATATGTTTTTATGTTTGTGACCATTATTCTCTTTTTGTTGTTTTTGTTTGTTTTTGTTTCTCTTTTTGTATAACTCTTTTCCAGGTCCTGTTTCTATTTTTCTATACAGTTGCTTGGCTTTCTGTTTATTGATTCATAGGAATTCTTTGTAAACTCTGGATGCTACTGCTTTGTAACTCTCTTTTGCCAGCACCATTTATCAGGGCTCCACTAATTGGGAACAATCTTTCAGTCATATAACAAGTGTCCTCCTCTGTGTGCTCCTGAGTCTGTGCTCCCTGTCCTTGTGCCAGTACCAACACTGTCTTAATTACTTTGGGCTCTGACATTTTTCTTTATGTTATGTTTGTTTTCCATTTTATTAATTTCTGCTTTTTACTGTTTCCTTCCTTCTGCTTTCTTTCAGCTTACCTTGCCATTCCTTATCTCCCATCTTAAGGTGGCTACTTAGCTTATCAGTTTTCATCCTTTTTTTTCCTAGCATATAATCACCTAAATTGCCCTCTAAGTCCTGTTTTTTCTGTCCTCAACTTTTGAAAATAAGTATTTTCACTATCATTAATTCAAAATATTTTGTTTCTCACTTTAATTACTTCTTGATCATGGGTCATTTAGAAGTATATTTGCTGACTTCCACAGTTAGTTACTTGGAACCATGTTGCTCCTTTCTAGGCTTGCTCTTAAGCTTTGCAAGGGCAGGTACTATGCAGTTTAGGGCTGTTTCGATCCCACTGATAGAGCAATGACCTCCTGAGAGCTGAGAGCTCTGTGTGATGCCCTGGGTATTAGCAGGCCTTCCCACTCTGTCAGCTTGAACACAAATTAACTCCAGTCCCTTGTTGGCTCCAAGGATTATTGCGACTCTCCTTTTCTTTCTGCAGCCTTGGTGATTTTCTCACATGCATGCAGATCCGTGCTCAGCCTGAGATCTCCAGTGTTCTTTTACTCGCTCTTAGTTGATCAGTTTGTCTCTCCCCTCAAAACTTCTCTCTCCCCCTCTCCCTCTTTCTTTCTCTCTCTTTGCAGTTCTCTCCTTTCTTCCTTTCTGTTATTTTGTCCTGCAAATGTTAGCTGCCTTGGCCTCTCCAAAGTCTAAACTTCATCTCCTCATCTCAGCAAGATGACTGCCTGGCTCACTGTGGGCTCCCTGTTCTGTTTTGTGGCCTGGAAACTCCAGGCAGTAGGCTGGGGCACGTATAAGATCCAACTCGTTTGTTTCCCTTCTCTCAAAGATTATTGTCCTCTGCTGCCTATTACCCAGTATCCAAAACCCATTTTTTTCTTATATTTTGTTATGGTTTTCTTGGTAAGGTTGAAGGCTAAATCCAGTTCCTATTTTTCAAACATGTCCAGCAGCAGAAATTTGGTCATTCCTGATCATATTTTTTGTTGTTGTTGTTGTTTACTTTATTTCTTTAAACATTTTAATTTCCTTAAACATGTTAATCAACTTTTTGTTGTTTATTTGTAATCTGTGTTTGAACATCTCATTCTGCCATCTGTTGTTTCTGCTGGTTCTTTCTCATGGTGCCTTGTTTCTTTGTGTGTTTATTTTTGTCTGGCAGTTCATTTTCACTGGCTTTTTTTTTTGGTGAGAATTCTGTGAGACCTGGGATAAAAATGGTTTACTTTAGAGAACATTTATATTTACTTCTACTAGGTGCCAGTTGAGGATAATCTAAATTATAGTCTCAGTTTGAAATATTTTGGACCACCCAGATATTGAGAATTAAGGCTGCAAACTTGCATGTAATTCAGATTGTGGTCCAAATTCTTAGGACAATGTCTTTGTCCTCTGCTCAGTGCTGTAATTCAAGACAACACATCTTGAATACATGAGGGGGACAGTTGTTGAAGAGGGGGATTTTCCTATTAAAATCCTCAATCAGAGCAGGCTTTCGAATTTGACTTGTGCTTTCCATGCTCTTTGAGGCCCTATACATCTAAGCTATTACCTGGTGTAGTATCTTTAGAGCAAGCTTTAGCATTCTGCTTATTTCTCTTGAGTTCCCAACTTCACTTGCTTTTTTCTTTGGTCTGAGAATCTCTTGTCCTTTTGCAAGGTCAACAATGCATTTAATAAGATTCTTAAAAATATCCACAACATTTAATTGTACTTGGCAAGAAGGCCTTTCTAGGTACCTAGCCTATGGTGTTGTACTTCCGCTATTTTTCTTTTTCTGTTACACATTCTCCCTCTTTTAAATTATAAGTAAGGGATTGTATGATTTATTATCCAAACCAAGACTCTTTTGAGAATGAAAAGGAGTACTTAAGTAATATTGTTTAATGTTTTGAAATCTTTTCTGACAAATCCATTTCTATTGGTGAACCTATACAACTAGTTCTATTCAAAACCTACCTTCAACTATGAAATACTTTCTCAGAAAGAAAAATATCTGTTATACCAAAGTTTTAAAAATGTTAAAACATCTTTATATTATATATCTGGACATTAAAAAATAAGCAGAATAATTATTCTTGATATGCCTTTATATATTTTAATCATTGTCTCTACCATATCTGAGTAATACCATGTCAGTGACATCTTTCTTCAGACCATATTAGTTTCTTTAGTGTTATCTTAAAGCCACAGCATTATTCTTTTTCTCTGACTTTCTGATATATTTATGTATGTGTATGTATGTGTGAATGTGTCTTAACATACAAAACTATCTACCTTTTGATAACTGCAGCTTCTATTTCTCTTGGTAGAATATAAGTTTGGTTGAAAATAATTATGAATGTATGTACACCACTACCAATGACAAGTTCATATCAGAAGAATAAAAGTTTCTCAATTCAGTAAAGAATTTTGTGTGTTAAAGTTTCAAAGGATCTTCCCACAAGTCAATTTCTGGAGCACAATTAAAGAATTTCACATTTTAATCTTTTATATGCGTTTGAGCTGTTGTCATTTCAGGGTCCTCCTGTTTGCAAAATTTGTTTTTAATAATTGCAATTCATTTCAAGCTTCAAAGGCTGAGGTTTTGCATTTCATTTGCTGAACATTTGATTATAGATTACCACTTATTTTGAACAAAATGCAATCAAAATTTTAGATGACTTGTTTCCAAAACTCCAATACTTTTTGGAGATCATTTAGATTGATTCATAAAGTGTGTTTTGAAGTTAAAAGCTGCCTAATGTCAGCAATTTCATATCATTTAAACTAGTTCTTTAAAATCTCAAATATTTCTCAAATTCAACTGATGACAGGCAGCAAAGAGAGAAACTGCACACTCTCCTAATGAAATCATGGTTTGCTTTTTTTAAAAATTCAATTTAACCCTCATCACAAATGTCTGTAGTTCAGTTACTCTAACTCAATTTATGTCAATTTTATGAATTTTAACAACTACAGCTTATATTTCTCTGGGTAGAAACAGAACTGTATTTGAACACAGTTACAAATTACGTATGTACATCAATTACAAGTGTATTTCAGCATTGTAAGCTTCTCAACCTAGAAGGAACATTATGTCTTCAAGTGTGAACTCTGTTCACTGCACATGTCTCACATGGTACTAGATGAGATCACAGGAGCAGAAAGCGAAGTTCTACCCAACTCTTCCATCTCATTTTAATAAGTCTTACTAATTCTTTGTTTTAAAAAAAATGAAAGATCCAGGACAAAATAAACCAGACAGGATGCAGGATATAGGCATAAACTGAGACTTTGGGGCAAGTAAGAACATATGGTCAACCTAATTAAAGCCCTAGAGGCCGGGCTCGGTGGCTCAGCCTGTAATCCCATGCCTTTGGGAGGCTGAGGTGAGTGGATTGCCTGAGCCTGGGGGTTCGAGACCCGTCTGGGCAGTGAGACCTCATCTCTACAAATAAATCAAAAAATCAGCTGGGCGTGGTAGCGCATGCCTGTAATTCCGGCTACTCGGAAGGCTGAGGAAGGATCAGTGGAGCCTAGCAGGTCAAGGCTGCGGTGGCCGGGAGCAGCCACTGCACTCCAGTCTGGGCAACAGAGTAAGACTCCAACTCAAAAAAAAAAAAAAAAAAAAAAGCCCTAGAGCAGGATTCCTGTATCCCAGATTCTTTATCCATGCTTGTTGAATGAACAACTCCCAAGTAGCATTATCTGTTGGAATAACACTTTCTGTGTGTTCGCGTAAGGAAATGAAAATGGGCAGTTTTTTAGGCTTTGTAACCAGACCCTCCTAAAGCCCACCACATAGGTAGCTGCTTCCTCTTCTCACACTTAAGTGCAAGCAGAGATGACCTTGTTACCCTTTTTGAAATATCGTTTCTACATGCCAAAAGTGTTTAACTTGACTGTACCAACCAACTTCATCAGCCCTTATAACTCAAACACTCTGCTGGGACCAAATACTTTTGCTCCAGAGATGTTCATACCTGTGTAGTATTAATGTAAGGACAACCTGGGGTTGTAACATAGACACAGGTTTCAGGCGGACCTGTCTTGACTTGGCCAGAGTCTTGGCCTCACTGAGGGCATATCAATGGTTCTGACCATTCCTCTTTGGGGAACATTGTACGAATTCCTCAAGAGGGGCCTGGTGGTTACCTTGGTGTAGCTGACCCTCCTGTGATCTATTCTTGAAGACTGTGAGTGTGCTGACCCAAGTAGGCCATGGCTTGTTCTCTAGAACACTTTGAGAGGCTGAAAGAGTCTCTCTACCATGATGTAGGGTAGACTGCAAGATTGTACTAAGCACTCATTCCAGCCCAAGGCGGTAGCGTCTGCCTTAGATTCATTCTGGCCATGGAGCCCATGAAGAAGGAAAGCTGATGCTTTGCAAATTGTGGAGTTTAGAAGCTGGGGAGAGATTTATTTTGATGGAGAAGAATACCTGTTAAATATTTATTGAAATATTTATAGAAAGGCAATACCATGCTGGACACTGTGTTAGGTCCTGGATGTTCAGAAAGAAGAGAAATGACCTCGGCCCATTTTATGCAGTTCTCTAGGAAGGAGGCATCAGTAGTGGTATTTGGGTCATCCAGCCAACCAACCCACTGAGTGCCCTTTGCAACACTTAAGAAAAGCACTGAGATGTTTTGAAACTAAAACAAAAAAAAAAGACCAGACCAAAAAAAAGTAGTGGCATAAGAAAGATGTGATTAATTCCTCATTTGTAAGCCTCTTGTCAGCACAGGACTTTGAGAACTGCACCAGTTAGGGACCTGACAGGAATAACAGCAAGTGGACCTTGAACTCAAGCCACATTTATCCCACATGAGAAATGAATAGCTATTTGTTATCAAATTATCAACATAAAAAATGCAAAGGTTGTGCACCAATAGCTATCTTTTTTTCAAATAAAACAAATATCACTGGAAAACTCTAATCTTTCTTAATTCTTTGTCAAGAGATGTGTAATTCCTCCATGTCATTCCCCTTTAAAATTTCAGACTCTCCCTTAAGTTATTAAATGATATGAATTGTGGCCTCTGTGTAGCATCTTTTCCCAGACTCGTACCAATAATGGAAAGCATTCTTAATCTTCATTTCCTTTTAATTCCTTCCAATTACTATGCACTGTTCTTTGTGCCAAGTACCAATCCAATTGGTACACGTTGTGAAAACTGTGGGCTCATGTTTCTTTAAACCACACATGATACCCAGAAGGCCTTATAACAAAGTTGCTTTCATCACCTTCCTGAAAGTATATTATACTTGATTTCAAAAGAATTTTTTATACCTGAGCAATCCATAGATCGTGTGCTTAACAATAATCTTTCAAGTTTCCCCCAGCTGGTAACGAGTTAGGTGTCTACAAGTAATAAGGATGAGATTGGACAACCATCTTTAAGATAAAATAGCATAGGCAATCCTCGGTCACTCTCATTGGAAGGCTTTTCACTGGAAAAGCAAACATTGGAAAGCTTTTGAACTACAGATGCCAAAAAAATTAGTTAAAATCTAAGACTGATAAAGTATTGCCTACAAATGAAAAGGCAATCTTGTGCATCAAGAAACACTATCAAGAGACTGAAAAACAACCCATAGAATGGGATAAAATATTTGCAAAGTGTAATATCTACCATGAGATTAATATCCACAATATATTAAAAAATGCCTACAATTTAACAACAGCACCCAATTCAAAAAATGGGCAAAAGTCTTGAATAGACATTTCTCCAAAGAAAATATACAAATGGCCTAGTAAACACATGAAAAAGATGTTCAACATCATTAGTCATTAGGTAAATGAAAATCAAGTCACAGTGAGATACCACTTCATACTCAGAAGGGTGGCTATTATAAAAAAACAAACAGAAAATATGTGTTGGCAAGGTTGTAGAAAAATTAGAATCCTTATGCATTGCTGGTGGAAATGTAAAATGGTATACTGCTGTGGGAAAAATTTGGCAGTTCCTGAAAAGTTAAACATAGAATTGCCATATGACCCAGCAATTCCATTCCTAGGTATATACCCCCAAGAAATTGAAAGCAGGAACTCAAACAGATACTTGTGTACTATTGTACATAGTAGCATTATTCATAATAGCCAGGAAGCAGAAACAACCCAAGTGCCTGTCAGCAGATGAGTAGACAACAAAATATGGCATATACATACAATGGAATATACTATTCATCCATAAAAAGGAGTGAAATTCTGATACTTACTGTAACACGGATGAATCTTGAAAGTACATTGAGTGAAATAAGCCAGACACATAAAGGACAAATAGTATATGATTCCACTTATGCAAAGTACCTAGAATAGGCAAATTCATAGACACAAAAGTAGAATGTTGGTTACCAGCAGCTAGGAGTGGAGTGGGGAAAGGGTAAAGTATTACTTAATGGAAAGATGAAAAGTTTCTGGAGATGGATGGTGGTGATGGTTGCACAACAATGTAATTGAACTTAATCACTGAACAATACACTTAAAAATGGTTAAAATAACAAACTTTATGTTATGCATATTTTACACCACAATTTTAAAAAGAAAGGGCAGAGGACTTCCGAGGAAACGAGCACCCAGGATTTGCCAGTACTGTCAGACTTTTTTCCTTTCCCCCCCCCCAATTATTAGTGGATTCATGGATTTCAGCTAGAAGTGGAAGAATTCCCTTAGAAAGAGATGAAAGGAAAAGGCATTTCAGGCTGAGAACCTGGGATGAACACAGATACAGGAGAGACTCAAACGTTCACAATGTGTTCAAGGAGTTGTGAGCAGAGTGGTGACTCCCAGAGCCTGTACAGCAGGGAAGGACATGCAGTAAGGCAGCTTCTTCCTCGTCACCCAACTAGCTGAACAGCTCCAGGTCCAAAGCCATCAACTTGTCTTGATTGTCACCTTCCTATGACAAGGAGGAATCCTTCCAGACTGCCAGTCAATGGAGTAAATAGATTGGGACCCCAGTCATGCCAGTCTGCAGACCATGAGGCAAGTCCCCGAGGGCCCCATCTCAGGGATTAGTGGTGTCTGTGGCATGGGTGCTTCACCAGTCCTTCTGGAACCATATTTAGTATCCCCAGCTGAGTGCTGAAAAGGCCACTGATCAAGAGCAGAGGGCAGAAGTTGAAGAGATAGGGCTTATCCTGACCTTGACAATCAGAATCCTGTGTTAAACTTCATACTGCTGGCTTAACAGAAGGACATTGCAAGGGAGAGATGTGAGGGTGAGCTCACAGGAAGGAACACATTTCATCATCGAATCCAGCCTCCCTAAACCAGTCTGAATCCCCAACAGGGTGATGTTACCATCCAACTGGCCTCGCATAATGAGCCTGTTTACGGCATCTCTTGGAAGGCGATCCTACAACATGAGGCGTACCCTCTGATATGCAGCCTGATTGAGCAGAGGGATTAGATCTTTCTGCCTTTCATGTGCCCAAGATCAGAAGACAGTCAAGTGAATGCAAGCGTGGTGGCTGCTTGGGGCTCATCTTTGCATATTCTCTATTTATTTTATTTTGATGGAGAGATAACATGGAATTGGCTGGATCGAACTCTGGAGACTGGAAATAGTCATAATTCTAATCCAAAATAATCAAAAGTGTGATCCAGTGTAATTATCAAGCCTAGACCTTTGGCCTAATCCTATCTAACCTCTTTTTAATCTTTCCAAGAAATGCGGCAGGAGAGGGACTCAACCTGAGTTTCCAGAGCTGGAAAATAAAAGCCCCCTAATTTACCCAGTACCCACAATGTTCTGTCATCTTAGGGTTTTGCTTAGAGAGTAAGTTGGTTTTGTTTTTTTTAAGTAGATTAATCCCTTCCAGATGCTTCCTGGCTGTGTATGTGTGTGTGTATGTGTGTGTATAAACACATTTTTTTAAAAAAAGAACTCTAAATACACTTGCAGATTTTCAAAGCCCAGATTCTACACAGTTCTAATGTCAACCCTGAGGAGAGATCACAGATTGAACTACACAGAAAGAGGTGCTGCCCAAATGCCACATCACATATAAACTTCTTGTATATTTCTCACCTGAAACAAACATTAAAACTCATGGAAAAGCATAGGAATGTTCTAAAAATGCAAACTTAACTCTAGGAGACAAAGATGGTATAGGGCAAGACAGTAGGAAAGATTTGAGAGAAGGCACTGGGCTGGAATAGGATTTCATTATAGCAGGAGTTCCATTTGTGCTCTTTGTTTTATTTCCTCTTAAGGATTATTAAAAATCTACAGGGAAAGACAAGGGTGAACAGAAATTGAGGAAGAGGCTCTGGGTTACCATGACAACATGATTCCATCTCTCACCCATCAGTGCCTAACTCCCTTTTGGATTGCTGCAGAGATCTCTGACATTGGGATCTCTGACACATGCTTTTGAACCTGAGGATGATTTAAAGTTGAAAAACAGCAAAGTTTCTAAATAGTACAATGAGCTCATCTTTACTCAAAAGATGTGTAATGATTATAATGCAATATAATTGAGATGCTTCTTTATCCCTCCATCAGTAAAGCTGTCATAAACCACTATATACATTCTTTAAAAAGTGACAAGGCTATAGAAACGTCTATTGCAAAGCATTGATAATTAATGATAATGGCTTGGGCCAAATAAAATTGTAAATGGAAGGGAAACTTCAGACAATGTGAGACATGTCAGAGTAGTATTTACATTCTAAATTACAGTAGTGATAAGGGCATTATTGTTACTCTTAATCTGGTCCTGCAGGTGGATTAAATAACAAGTGTGCATCTATTACAGAACAGTCTACACGTTCAGTAAGTGTGCAGCATCTTGTTATCAAGTCATTCAGCACCCCTTTATATCATCTTAAACTTTATTTGCATATGTAATTTTTGGCAGTCTGTTGATTGAGGGGAAATCTATAGACCTATTATTTTCTATTTTTCTATAAGGTCTACTAATTTGCCTTCTAAGTTATTGGTTTTTGTTGTGTTCTTTCATCAAGGTATTGACATTTCTAGATCCTAATTACGATAATCTGAATACAAATAACTTTAGGATATTTTCCTTCCTGACTAGAGCTAATAAGTTGTAAGTATTGGCTCAGTCACTGTAAAGAAAGGTCAAAATAAAAACACAAGCTCCCACAATCCTTGTTCTTAGGGTCTTATTGGAGAACTACTCAAGAGTCAGCCAAATGCTAAAGTTTGAGAGCAGAGTTCCCAGACTGCCAAGTCTATCCAAGTCTTCTGACACTAGTTAGGGTCCAACTACAAAGGTAGAGGGAAGAGTCCACACAAGACCATTCTCACTTATGACACCAACTGTGCATTTGGAGGGTTCCTAAAACTACCCTCAAGTTCATAATTCACTAGAAGGAGTCACATAATGTACTGAAAATACTCATGGCTATAACTTACTACATGGAAAAGATACAGAATAAAATCAGTCAAAGCAAGTCACATGGGGCAGAGTCTGGAAGGGTTCCAAATGTGGAGCTTCCACTGACCTCAGGACATGTTACTTTCCTGGAATCCATGTGTGATGATATATATGGAGTATTGCCAGCCAGGGAAGCTCACCTGAGCTTTGGTGTCCAGAGTTGTTACTGTGGCTTCATTACACAGGCGTGATTGATTGATTGATTGACATTCCATGTGATTGAACTTAGTCTCCAGGTTGACTGATACCATGTGACCCAAAGCCCTTGCCTTAAGTTACATGGTTGCTCTTTCTCATGTGGCCAATCCCTATCCTAAAACTATCAGGTATGGCCCATCTCACCCTAAGATCTGATGTGAACAACCCCAACCTTAAACAAAGGCAACTACTGGGTATAACATAGTTCACCTCCCAGAAGCTCATGGAAAAAGTCAGAGCTCTCTTTGGGCAAGCCAAATTCTTTGCTACTCGTGTCTGACCAGAGAGGAAGTACTAAATTGGGGGAGAGGGATAGTGTGAGCTTGGTTGGTTAACTAAGTATTTGAAGAGTAATAGAAAATACATGAAATGTTCTTAGGCAATAAAATCCTTAAGGAAGACATGATAAACATTTTTTAAAATGTGAAGGACCAGGGTGAGTAAAGGGCATTGTTTTTACCCTGTGTAATCCAAGAGAACAGAGCTAGCACCCATGGGTTAGAAATTATAAAAAAGATTTAAAGAAGATAAAAGGAATATAAGGGAAAGCTTCCTAATAATTGAGGCTATTCAAAAACATTATACAGGTTGCCTTGGGAGTTGGTAAGTTCTCCCAAGTTAAAAAATATGCAACCAGAAAGGACTTACTACAGCAGTCCTTTTATTAGAAAATACAGTGACCCTCAATTATTCTTTAAACTCAAATACTCTATGGTTCTAAAAATAGTTTTCAATCTTGACTCAGAATTGTATCCTGGAATCACTGAACTATTTATATCATCATTCTTATCATGTGAATTACCTTTAGAGTTTCTGATGTCACACCTGTCCAGTGTTCTTGAGATGAACGTAATTTCCTGAGCAAAACTTAGAATATCTAGAATAATTCGGAGTCTACTAAGTCTGCATGGTCATCACTGAGATGATGTTTTTCCTTGTTCTAGATAAGAAGGAATGATAAACAAGTGAATAATACAGTTTTCATGAAACACACTTGATTTATGTAAGTGAACCCATGGTTTATATCCACTTTAGTCTTTGCAAGCAAATCTTGTTAAATGAGATCAAAGCAGATCGGTTAGGACTTTAACTGGAAACCTTCTGTTATTTATAGATTCAAATTACATCATATACTTAAAAGATTCTATTGAGACTGTTCACTGTTTATAGCTGGTCTTTCTCAACAAGTAGGCTGAATTAATGGGGATTTTATCTTATTTAGATAAAAAGAACATTGATATTTAGAATCAAATGGATTCATGTGCCCAAATTTCATCTAGACTTTATCTTCCTATGTGTACAGTAATAAACTATTAGAGTTATAACTCAGATGCACTAGCTTTAATCCATCCTTGCAGTGTAAACCCTCCAGCTTATGTATGCATTCTCCATCCAGGTATTTTCTGATGTCCCTCAGAGACTTCTCATGAAGAATTGTCTCGCTGGGACACCTGCTTCACCAAGAATAGCAGGCCTCTGTTGGGCACCATTACTTCTCTCCTGTCTCATCAGGCACTGTCACCAAAGTCCTAGAGTCATCATGGTGCCAGCCCTGTGCAACTAGGATGGTTCAGGGAAGGACGCATCTCGACATGTATTATCCTGCTTCAGAGACACCCAAATGGTGCTTCTTCCACCTCAGGGCTTTATAATGTTTAAAAAGGTTCTGCAAGAGAATAATTACATTAACTCATGTACTCTGAAAGGATGTTTCAAGTCCTCTACCAGTGGGTGGTCTTAGGATAAGCAAGACATGAACTCATAACATAGGGCATGTTGGTGGGATTATGAAAGCTGGTCCTTCAGCCAGGTGGCGGGGATGCTTCTCAGTAGGATCCGCTTCTAAGCTCTTCCCCGATGAGAAAACTGATCTTCTCCCATACTGCAGAGTGGCAGTGTTTGCAGAAGCACCTCAACCCATGCTGGACTCGGGGCACTGTCACTATCTTTGCTAATACTTTATTATACAAGCCAGAGTCAGCCTCACCAGAAGACCTGAGAACTATGCTTCTGTATCTACGTTGCCCATGTTATGCAGTCTTTTCCCAGCTTCCCACAGGAGATACCCACTTATGCTATTTGCAGTATACATGGAGTAAACCTGAAACTGAGCAGCCAGCACTTTTTTTTTGAGTTGGAATCTCACTCTGTTGCCCAGGCTAGAGTACAGTGACATGCTCACAGCCACCATAGCCTCGACTTGCTGGACTCAGGCAATCCTTCCACCTCAGCCTTTCAAGTAGCTAAAACCACAGGCATATGCCACCATGCCCGGCTAATTTTTTTTATTATTATTGTAGAGACGAAGTCTCACTAAGAGGTCTTGCCAAGTTGCCCGGGCTGATCTCGAACCTGCGGGTTCAGTGCTGGGATTACAGGCTGAGCCACCGAGCCCGACCAGCACCCAGCACTTTAACTTCATGTACCTCTCCTTCTGAAAGTACCATGAGGATAGCTCAGCCTGTACCAAGCTTCTGGTATTTGTCTAGTACCAAAAACCAGATAATATATGCCCTACCACGTTAGCATGCTTGAAGGGAACATTGCCAAGACAAGACTGCTTCTGCAGGACAGGTGGCTTTCCCAGAGGGAAGGCATGTCAAGTTGTCCCTCATCATAAATATGGGGTCAGGGTCCTTACTAATAAACTCAAGAGAAGTGATTTTCCTCCTATGGACGTATGTGTTTCAGTCTGTCACAGCTCAACATTGTCAGAAATAGATATTTGCTTGGGACCTAGAAGACACATAGGACAGAATCTCTCTCTCTCAGAGGGGCAGTTACCTTCATCCTTTAAAAAAACAAACAAACAAAAATCTCAGCCAGGCACAGTGGCTCACACCTATAATCCCAGCACTTTGGGAGGCCAAGGTGGCAGGATTACTTGACCCCAGGAGTTCAAGACCAGCCTAAGCAACATAGCAAGACCTTGTCTCTGCAAAAAAAAAAAAAAAAATCAAAAAATTAGCCAGATGTGGTGGCGCATACCTGTGGTCCCAGCTACTTGAGAGGTCAAGATGGGAGGATCGCCTGAGCCCAAGAACTCAAGGTTGTGGGGGGCTGTAAACATGCCACCGCACTCCAGCCTGGGTAACAGAGTGAAACCACCACTTTAAAAAAAAAATCTCTTTTTCATAAGGGGTAAAGAACTGTAGAGATGCTGCCCACCTTGGCCAGGAGCAATGGGCCATGGATGCTGGCATATTGGTTGACTTCACAGGATCACTGGTGCCCTTTCAGGGAACAATACAAAAGATGTTCACAGACCAACAGGAAGAAGGCAGGGTCAGTGGAGAGAGGGCATGGAGTACCATTTATGTAGAGAAAACATGCTTCAAGGCCATGATTTTATTCTACTTCTTGTCTTTCTTGCTCCTCTTCACTCTATTGTCTCCTCCTGGTGGTCAATGGGTAGATGCCGGGGCCTGGGGTTTGGTGGCTAAGACCTCACATGTGACTTTGGACGTCACATTCATCAGCAGCCTGCATCATCTCACCAGTGCAAGGGCTTCCTCTCCAAAGGGACCAATAATGTGTTGATTCCATACCGCCCTTCCAGAAAGGGGCTGGGCCTGTAGAGCTTCCTGGGTGTTCTGGAGACCTAAAGTAAGGAAAGAATTCCTTTTACATCCTTTGATCCCTCCCAACCAAGGAGACAGAACTGTGATATACTTGTAGAGCTAGCTGTTCTCCAGCAGTCAGGGAGTTATAGTGATGAGTGGAGATGTCCCTTGGTCCCTAGGGGTCTTTCCTTATGTGCTGCTTTGGATTTGTTCTGTCATTAACTTTTATCACAGGATACCATACTGTGTGTTCGTGTCTGTCTCTCTCACTAGATTATGGGCTTTTTGAGTACAGTCTAGTCCCTCTTCCCCGAGTTGGTGCTTAACAAATGTTTCCTGAATAAGCAGCTGCATACCCCAGTGAATTAATTAATTGTATGAACACGAGCAGCCTCACCATCCCTTTGGACAGACTCTGCTTCTGTGTGAAACAGGATGTGATTTGGGCAGTCACAGGTGGCTGTGGCCTGGTGCTTGCATGATTTCTAAAGCCAAGCATTTTTTTTCCTCTGCTTGTTTCCATGGAGTTGACTTTAGCTGTTCCTCCATGAAACATCTGGACTAAAAGAACAACACCACAGACAACTATCCAAATTAGAAACAGATTACTGAATAGTCTGAACAGTAAGGAAATTAAGATGCATCTTCATTCTCTGGTTGATGAATCTGTATCTGAGATGATACTATGTTACATCATTACTCTAGAGCAGGGGTCAACAATTTTTTTCTGTAAAGAACCAGATAGTAAATATTTTTCGCTTTGCAGGCCATATAGACTCTTTTACGGCCACTCAACTCTTATTGCAGCAGAAAAGCAGCCACGGACAATATGTAAACAATAGGTATAGCTGTGTTTTAATAAAACTTTATTTACAGAAACAGGGAGTGGGCCAATTTGGCCTGCAGGGCCCTAGTTTTTCAGCCCCTGTTCTGGAGTGCTATGTGCTGTTTAAGAATTATCATTCATTAAAAAGTGTTGGGCAACCCCTTCAGGTCCCCTCCCACTGTGGTAGCTTTTCTGTCCTCTCAATAAATCTTGCTTTCAAAAAAAAAGTGTTTACTCGGAAGGGTGAGGTGGAAAGCTTGCCTGAGCCCAGCAGGTTGAGGCTGCGGTGGCCATGAATGTGCCACTACACTCCAGCCTCGGTAACAGAATGAAACTCTGACTTTAAAAAAAAAGTGTTCATTTTCCTGTTCTTTTTCTATCCTTTTGTTATGTCGAATCAGAGCTTGATTTGGTTTTTTAAAAGCAAGGCATTTTTCCAAAAATCATCTTCAAAGGTGTATGTGGTCAGGGTAGGCGGGAGGTGGACTATGCGTGCATAAACATGGCTACTTAAAAGAGCGGCATGGTCCTTTCTCGGGCCCCAGTCAGCTTTGCTCTGTCCCCAGTCCCTTCCTGCACCTGCCCAACCTGTCCTCCACAGCCAGGCCCCCCTCCCACCAACGTAACCCCCTAGCCTCTACCTCCCCCCTTCCATCCTGGCATGGGGCTGAGGGTAGCCAGCAGCTCTGCACTTCCCTTCCTCCCATGACAGTCTTGATGCAAAGGTTGGGCTGAGTTTGTGCTGACCATTGCCTTGGAAATTTTTGTATTTCCCTCCAAAAGACACTAAGTTCAGCCTACAGTTTTCAGCCTTTCTTCCCCTGCCCTCCCTAACTTAATTGTCTGTGTTCCAAGTTAAATGATCATCATGAGGTTGAAAAAGCCAAAGTTTTCTGTGTACCATTTTTTGCTCCCCTAAGGACATGTTTTAGAGTCCAGAGAGGTCCACAGGAAGGAGGCTCACTAGCAGCTTTACTGCCTTACTTTCCACTAGCAGAGTGCAAATGCTGGTTACTAAGCAACACACATGCCAAGGCTTCTTTCAACAATATGGACTTTTAAAAAAAGCAGCAACACACATTTGTTCATACGATTGAATCATGAGTGGGGGCACACGTGGAAACATACAGGGCAAACAGTTTGATATCACAGTGTAATATCCTTGTGTTCCATCTGGTACGTCTTCCTGAGGACTCACATAAGGTCACGAGGAGACACAGGGTATGCCTTAAGCCGAATGCAGTGGATTAACAAGGCTTAGCATGAGGAACTTCACAGTACAGTCAATCCTCGTCATTTGCAGATTCCGTGTTTACAAATTCGCCTACTCACTAAAATTTCTTTGTAACTCACAAATCAATATGGAGGTTTCACAGTCACTCTTGGACACGCGTGGAGTGGAGACATTTTTGAGTCGACGGATACACGTGTTCCCCACAGAGGTGGAGCAAAGTGATGCTCAGGCCTTCGTGTTTTAGCTGTCAGACTATACACAGGTGTCCTTGTTATGGTCTCTGTAATGCCACATTTTTCACATTTTTGTGTTTTCTAATGGTGATTTTCACCGATCTGTAAGGCCACTTCAAAAGAGGGTTGATGTGGTTTTTGAAAAGCAAGGCATTTTTAAAAGTGCTAAAGTAACATCTACAGTACATGATGCAGCTATGGACAAGATGAACACAAGGATATAACACTGTGATATCAAACTGTTTGCCCTGTGTGTTGCCACGTGTGTCCCCACTCATGACTCAATCATATGAACAAATGTGTGTTGCTGCTTTTTTTTAAAGTCCATATTGTTGAAAGAAGTCTTGGCATGTGTGAACTTGTGGGTTCACATGATAATGAACTTTTTTTTTTTTTAGTTAGAGTCTCATTCCATCACCTAGGCTGGAGTGCAGTGGCACACTCATGGCCACCCCAGTGTCAACTTGCTAGGCTCAGGTGATCCTTCCGCCTCAGCCTTCCAAGTAGTTGGAACTGCAGGTGCACGCTACCACGCCTGGCTAATTTTTTTATTTATTATAGAGATGGATCTCGCCAAGTTTCCCAGGCTGTTCTCAGACTCGTCGGCTCAGGCAGTCCCCTCGCCTCGACCTCCCAAAGTGCTGGGATTACAGGCTTGAGCCACTGCTCTCAGCCAAACATTTTTTTTTTTTAAGTAGAATGGATAGTATTGTTGAAAGCCAAAAAAGTTTATGATCACATTACCCAAGGGCAGGAAAGTATTAACACTTCTTAGCTAGTGGTTTATTTTAAAGAAATACTGTATAAAATTCATGATTTGTAAGGAATAGATATTAAGTAAGGTGTGTTATTAGCAAGGTTATGTACTGACCAACTGAAAAAAACTATTGTGGCCGGGCTCAGTGGCTCAGCCTGTAATCCCAGCAGTTTGGGATGCCGAGGTGAGTGGATTGCCTGAGCCTGCGGGTTCAAGACCAGCCGGGACAACTTGGCGAGACCTTGTCTCCACAACAAAAATTTAAAAAAATTAGCCGGGCATGGTAGCACACACCTGTAGTTCTGGCTACTTGGAAGGCTAAGGTGGAAGGATAGCCTGAGCCCAGCAAGTCGATGCTGGCATGGCTGTGTGCATGCCACTGCACTCCAGCCTGGGTGGTGGAGTAAGACTCCAACTCAATAAAAAAAAGAAAAAAAAGAAAAAGAAAAAAACTATTGTGACTAGAGGTTCACTGGAACCTCTTGTATATATTTCCCCTGAACAATGGCCCAGTATTCACTAAATCAGTGTCCACAGATATGTTATAGAGCATAACTCTCAGGAATAAGAAGACTCGACTGTATAGGACCACAACCTAACCGAAATGGAGTCCATCTTCCACTTTCCATATTGAAGACAAAGCCCAAAACACACACAGACATATGTCTCTGCTAAGAATGTCAGCCGGAATGTGGCTTGATTTCCCCTGTCAAGTGGTAGTGTCCATGACATTCCTGCTAAATACATTTTGAAGGGAGTTAAATGATTACAGCCTGTTCCTCCTCTATACCCCTTACCTCACCACTTCCATCACTGGGTATTTTGCTTGAAGGGAAGCCCTGGTATATGTTTAAATTACTCTGGAACCGAGCCATAGAGAGCCCAGTGCCCCTGAACTGACACCTTAATTAGTCCCAGATGGGAAGAAAAAACTATTGCTCTCACACCGCAGTCTTTCCTCCCTGAAGCCAGATGCAGGTCACGTGTGAGATGGTCTCATCTCTGCTGACAGTGGCCTGCATCTCCCACAGGGACTGCTGGGCTCGATGGTCCCTCTCCAGGGAGATTTGCAGGGGATGGCTGATCGGACATGGACATGAGGACAAACTCCCCTCATCTGGCATTACAGACACAGCACAGAGACACAAACACGGGGCATGAGAAACAAAGGGGCTACCCCCACCTTCAGGATCAGGGGACGTGCCGGTGATGAAATGACATTTGGCAGCAGATGAGAGGGTGCGTGCCGTGGATGAAGTAAGCAGAGGCCTTTTAAAAGCAAGGCAGGAAAAATGTTGGGACAAGCATAGGAATGGAAAAACATGAGCCATTCCTCCAGGTCAATTCTTAAAGACCTAGAAACACCATCTGTAAACCCCTGGGCCTCATTACCACGGTGCAGGGCACTGGCCCCACACAGAACCTGCAGAGTCCCTGGAGGATGCCTTCCTATAGAAAACTCTGCTTTCTGTTGCTGCTTGAGTGAGCACTTGGCCTTCTCTCTGTGTTCCTCTACTTGTCATTAGGAATATGAATGGCTTCTCCTTCCCTGCTCCTGGGTGCAAATATGAGAGGTAAGGGACCATGCCAATAAAGTGGCTGCAGCTTCTTGGCAAAAGAGCCTTTGCATAGACCATAAGCACATAGATCAATACAAGTTCATGGTGGGGGACTATTTCATTGCAGGAATTGCCTGTGTGCAGAAACTCCCAGAAAAGGGCCATGCATGCAGGTAGCACACTGAATCACCGGCCACAAGGCTGTTTTCTCTCAGTCCCTTCCTCTGCTTTCTATTCCCAGGCCTCATTATGTGCGATGTCATATGCGCACACAGACACACAGGAACATCCCATCGCAGCCAAACCAGAAGTGCCAAGGGAGGTGCTTTGTATGAATTCCATCCTTGGAGTTAGAAGCACTTGCTCAGTGCTTGCCAACTACAAATAGCCCCATGCTGGAAAATGATGCTAATTAGTATGCCATTAAAAGAAGGGGGGGTATCCACCACCCATAACAAAATGGCCATGTACAGGCCTGAAGTCCCACCCTGACAGCCACAGTGAAGCATGGCCCACTAATGTAGCCTTAATTCACTTTGGCAGAGAGAGCAAACTCACCATGCTGCTGCGGGAATCTCTGGGGAACATGAACTGTCGCACCACCATGATCGCTCACATTTCGGCCGCGGCCGGGAACTACGCAGAGACCCTGTCCACGATCCAGATTGCATCGAGAGTCTTGAGGATGAAGAAGAAGAAGACAAAGGTAAGGAGCTTGCAAGGGGTGTGGTGGATACAGGAGCTTTTGGAGCCCTGCCCTGGACCTGAGTCAGAAGTCAGTACTGTGAATCCCCCAGTACCCAGACACGTGCACCTGTGCTGCTGACATGTGGCTCAGTGTCCATGTCGGGGTCAGGAAACCCTCAGACTGATGCAGAAGAAAGTCTTGTCCCCTCCCCAAAGCCGGTGCTGCCTCTGATCACCCAGCCTGTACCCCTACAGGGAGCACTTGGTCCACTTTAGATAGTACAAATGGATTGCTACTTTGAGATGAAAAATATTTCCGAGATGGGAAATACTCACAGGTTTCCTCTTGTGCCTGCCTTAGTCCTGTGAGGATGAAAACTGTCCTTCAAGGAGTTGACACCAAAGGGGGTTGGGAACTCCTTGCTCACAGGATCCTCCCTTTCTGCTGCCTTTTTAGGAGCCCCTTATTGGCCTCTGGATTTGTCCTGTTATTTCAGTGGTTTCTGGATGATACTAAGCATCCACCAGAAATCACTAGACTTGCTTTCTCAGGCACTGGCAGGGCCAGGGCAGTGGTAATGGAACAAGAGTAGTTGAGAAAACCATCATGACTGTATCCACTAAGATCCAGAGTCAGATGTTCATGATGTGAGGCTTTTTTTCCTTCTCCTTTTACACCACTCCCCTTTATAGATACATATATAAACAGGGATTTCCAATCAGTGTTCCATGACACAGGTTGCCAAATCGGTGGCCCCTGAGCACTTAGAAGGTGAGGCGGGCCTGGACTGGACGCCTCTTTTTGTGAGCAGCCTGTTTCCCTAGTGTGCACACAGGGATTCTTCACAAACACAGCCATGATTTGGAGCACTGGGGTGCACTGGCATGATGCCCCAAGTAACAGCCCATTTGCAGGGAGACTAACCAGGGAGGCTGCAGGAGCCTGTGTCACGTCAGCAGCCTCCATCACTCACTGCGGGATGTTGGGGTCCTGAGGATAGTGAGGGGTTGCCTTGGGAGTGCCTCCACATTAATTGTTATCTCACTCACAGTACACCTCCAGCTCCTCTGGGGGAGAAAGCTCCTGTGAAGAAGGCAGAATGCGCCGGCCCACCCAGCTGCGACCCTTCCACACCAGGGCCACGGTGGACCCTGACTTCCCGATCGCCCACCTGTCCAGTGATCCCGACTACTCCTCCAGCAGCGAGCAGTCCTGCGACACCGTCATCTACATTGGGCCGAACGGCACGGCCCTCTCAGACAAGGAGCTCACCGACAACGAGGGTCCCCCAGACTTTGTCCCTATTGTGCCAGCCCTGCAGAAGACCAGGGGCGACAGCCGGCCCGGAGAGGTGGGAGAGGCCGCAGCCAGCAAATCAGAAAGGGACTGCTTGAAGTGTAACACGTTCGCCGAGCTGCAAGAGCGACTAGACTGCATCGATGGCAGCGAGGAGCCCAGTAAGTTTCCCTTTGAGGAACTGCCTGTCCAGTTTGGGGCAGAGCAGGCAAGGAGAGGCCCCCCGCCAAGCCAGGCTGCTGGGGCAAACTCCCGCTCAGAGTCCGATAAGGAAGACAACGGGTCTGATGGGCAGCTGACTGACCGAGAAGGCTCTGACCCCCCGGCCCCGAAGGTACAGCGGAATCACTCACCCGTGCCTGCCACCGCACCCGCCCACAGCCCCAGCCCCGCCTCACCCCGGAGCATCCCAGGCAGCAGCAGCCAGCCCCGCACTTCCCAGCTGGTGCAGAGCCCCAGCCTCCAGAGCAGCCGGGAGAGCCTGAACTCCTGCGGCTTTGTGGACGGCAAGCCCAGGCCCATGGGCTCTCCCAGGCTGGGCATCGCCAGCCTGTCCAAGACCTCGGAGTACAAACCACCCAGCTCTCCTTCCCAGAGATGCAAAGTCTACACCCAGAAGGGGGTCCTGCCAGCTCCCACCCCTTGTGCCCCCTTGAGCAAGGACTCTGGCGTGGCATCCAGCGAGTCCTTGCTGCAGCCTGAGGTACGCACCCCCCCAGTTGGAATGAGCCCCCAGGTTATGAAGAAATCCATGTCTGCTGGGAGCGAAGGGTTCCCAGAAACCCCCGTGGAGGACGAGCCTCAGGCAGCAACTCCTCCAGATGCCAAGAAAGAGATCCTGAGCACCACCATGGTGACAGTGCAGCAGCCCCTGGAGCTGAACGGTGAGGACGAGCTGGTGTTCACGCTGGTGGAGGAGCTGACCATCAGCGGCGTGCTGGACAGCGGCCGTCCCACCAGCATCATCAGCTTCAACAGCGACTGCTCGGTGCAGGCCTTGGCTTCAGGCTCCCGGCCCGTCAGCATCATCAGCAGCATCAGTGAGGACCTGGAGTGCTATTCCAGCATGGCCCCCGTCTCCGAGGTCAGCATCACGCAGTTCTTGCCCCTCCCGAAGCTGAGCCTGGAGGAGAAGGCCCGGGAGGCAGGGAGCAGGCGCTCCTCCATCAGCTCCTGGCTGAGCGAGATGAGCGCCGGCAGTGACGGCGAGCAGTCGTGCCACAGCTTCATAGCCCAGACATGTTTTGGGCACGGGGAAGCAATGGCAGACCCTCCGGCCCCGGAGTTTGTCGGCGGCATCCAGAACACCTCCGTGGTGTGCAGAGAGAAGCCCAAGACGGGCCCCGACAACCTGCTCATCTTGTCTGAGGTGGGGGAAGACGCTTTCAGCAAAGCAACCCCCATCAAAGGCTGCAAAATATCCACGCTGGGCAAGGCCATGGTCACGATCTCCAACACCGCGAATCTGAGCAGCTGCGAAGGGTACATCCCCATGAAGACCAACATCACAGTTTACCCCTGCATCGCCATGAGCCCCCGGAATGTCCAAGAGCCCGAGGCGTCCACTGCAGTCCCCAAAGCAGCCCCCAGAGCGGCCCAGACCCAGGAGAGTAAGGAAGTCAGTGCAAAGAAAGAGATGAAATTTGAGGACCCCTGGCTGAAACGGGAAGAGGAGGTTAAAAATGAGAATGCTTATCCCAACGAAGAAGGGATTAGGCATGAGACTGCCACTGGTCCCACAAAGGCGGAGGCCAGACCGGAGCAGGAACAGGACAGAAAGCCCAGCCCAGGTGACAGGCTCAGCAGCAGCAGCGGGGAGGTGACGGCCTCCCCAGTGACCGACAACTTCAGGAGGGTTGTGGACGGGTGTGAGATGGCCCTGCCCGGCTTGGCCCCCCTCAGCCCCGTGCACCCCCACAAGGGCGTGAAGTCCAGCAGCCTCCCCAGGGCGTTTCAGAAGGCCAGCAGGCAGGAGGACCCGGACGGCCTCTTCTACCACTGTGCTGCCGAGACCTCAAAGGCCACACTGGAGAGGAAGGTGGCGTCCCCCAAGCACGGTGTCCTGGCTCGGCCCAAAGGGACTCCGCCGCTGCCCCCTGTCCGCAAGTCCAGCCTGGACCAGAAGAACCGGGCCAGCCCGCAGCACAGCGCCAGCAGCAGCGGCACCAGCAGCCCCTCGAACCAGCCAGCCGCCTTCCTGGCCAGCTTCCCGGACGAGCCCAGCGGCAAGACGAAGGACTCCAGCAGCAGCAGCAGCAAGCTCTTCAGCGCCAAGCTGGAGCAGCTGGCCAGCAGGACCAACTCCCTCGGCAGGACCACGGTCAGCCACTACGAGTGCCTCTCCCTGGAGAGGGCCGAGAGCCTGTCCTGCGTGAGCACCCGCGCCCACGCGGGCAAGGACAGCACCATGCCCCGCGCGGGGAGGAGCCTGGGCCGCGGCGCGGGGGCCTCGCCGCCCGGCGCGGGGGCCTCGCCCAAGGCCGGCCAGTCCAAGATCTCGGCCGTGAGCAAGCTCCTGCTGGCCAGCCCCAAGGCGCGCGGCCTGTCCACCTCCGCCACCAAGACCCTCAGCTTCTCCACCAAGTCCCTGCCGCAGTCGGTGGGCCAGAGCGCCAGCCTGCCCCCCAGCGGGAAGCACATGTCCTGGTCCACGCAGTCGCTCAGCCGGAGCCGCGCCTCGGGCCTGGCCTCCAAGCTGCCGCTACGGGCGGTCAACGGGCGCATCTCGGAGCTGCTGCAGGGCGGCGCGGGCGCGCGGGGGCCGCTGCGGGCCGGGCCGGAGGAGGAGCGCGCCGGGGCCGGGGCCGGCGCCGGGGCCGGGGCCGGGGCCGGGGCCGCGGCCGAGGAGCGGCCGGCGGCCGCGCACCTGCTGCCGTCGCCCTACAGCAAGATCACGCCGCCGCGGAAGCCCCACCGCTGCAGCAGCGGGCACGGCAGCGACAACAGCAGCGTGCTGAGCGGCGAGCTCCCGCCGGCCATGGGGAAGACGGCCCTGTTCTACCACAGCGGCGGCAGCAGCGGCTACGAGAGCATGATACGCGACAGCGAGGCCACCGGCAGCGCGTCCTCCGCCCAGGACTCCACGAGCGAGAACAGCGGCTCCGCGGGCGGGCGGTGCCGCAGCCTCAAAGCCCCAAAGAAACGGTCCAGTTCAGGTGGGCGCCGGGCCCGGGTCGCGGGTGGGGCGGGCGGGGGCGGCCGAGCGGCCCCAGGCCCCTGCGGGTCTGCCTGCTGGCGGCCGGGGCGCGTTGAGGCCTGCCGTGGGATCCAGGCCTGGGCGCTCCTCTCCGCACAGGCTGTCCTGCAGGTCTCTGCCGGGCACTTAGCCCTGAGAGTTTCGCTGTTAAAAAACAAACCGGCCCCGCTATGTGCTTCGTCAGCCTTAAGGCTGTGAAGTCGCCTTGGTGGGAAGGCCAGGGCTCCGGATGTAGCAAGCAGCATCACCCACACCCGGTAGCTGTGGGGGCGACTGTCTTCCACTACCTATTCCCCTCATCCGGTGCCCAGAGACATGGGTTAATCTGCTCGATGACGGAGAATACCATGTACTGTTTAGAACCTTCGACAGGGTCGAGTCAGGGTAACTACCCTCATAGCCTAGTGTTGTGGAAGCCAACATGTGAGGTGTGGGCCTCCAAGACTGGCAGCCTCCCTCATTGAAAGGACAGTGCGAGAGGCTCTTCCTCCAACTTCACCCAAAGACACTCGTGGGCAGTCACATATGCACCTTGCCCCAAGGCCTGCAGTGCCTTCTTACACACACATATATCCTGCAGCACAATGTACACACACCCACTACAGTGCCCGAGATGCGTGCTTTTGGAGGAAGTCTGTGCCATCTCTAGGAGTTTCCTATCAAAAGGCACGCACTGGGGCTGGGCTCCGTGGCTCAGCCTGTAATCCCAGCACTTTGGGAGGCCTAGGCGAGTGGATTGCTTGAGCCTGTGGGTTCGAGACCAGCCTGGGCAACTTGACAAGAACTCGTCTCTACATAAATTTAAAAAAAAAGACACACACTCCAGAACTAATGTATAAGGTCCACTGACTTGTTAATTGACATTTTGGGTGACACATGACAGTATGTTATGACGGGCAAGAAGAAGACCCAAGACCCGTCAGAACTGGGGGCCCTGGTCATGGGCAGGTGAAACAAAAGGACAGTGAAGAAAGAAAAAAAAACCCACACACAGGCAAAAGGTACCAAGAACGAAGTAAGCTACTTGAGAATTATGCCTGGAATCATCTCTGCTCTTAAATGTCTTCCCCTATTCATTCTTTAGCCTAAGGACTAATTTTTTTAATGAGACAAAATCTTGTGCCGAGCACTGTGTGCAATTCTGAGCCTTGGTCACAGTGAGGGTGGCCTGGGGTCCTGTCCTCCTGGTCTGTCCTCTGCCATCCCACCATCCTTCTGTGCAAGGAGAGGCTCTCCAAGAGCTCTCAGAAGCCCTTGCCCTGTGGAGTACAGGTGACAGCAGCATGTCTGGAATTAAAAGATGGAGGCGCGGTGCAGAAGTGGGGCCTCCCCTTTCCTGCAGCTCCAGCAGATGCCCCAGAAACTGCCGAGGAGGCTTTTTCTCTCAGTCATGAGGTTGGTTTTTCCTGTTCTCCCACCAAAAGCAAGCACAAGCTCTGGAGTGTTCCAACCTAAACGTACAGGCTATGATCAGTGCACATCATAAACCATTTGTCTTCCTCGAATCAAAGAAATCCTCCTCAAAGGAGTATGCAGTCATGCAGATGCCGTTTTATGATGTAGACAGCCCCATCCCATCCACTCACCCCATGGAACTCAGTTGTGAGGATGTTATGCTCTAAGCGCGGTGAGGAATCATCATGGCTGTCAGCACCTTGACATCTTTATTTCCCAGGTGGTGTGTGCTTCAGTCTTTGATATACTTCGTGCTTAATTTCACCCCTCAATCTCAGCAATAGACCTCAGAGCAGAACCCCATATAAGACCAACTGAAAATGAAAAGTCATTCAGCGTAGCATAGCAGCTGCTGTGTCCTACTGACAGGGCCAAGGGCATTGAAACATACTAATATTAGTTACTAAAAATAATAAGAAGGCCTATCTAAGCCCAGTCTTTGCAGAAAAAAACAACAACAAACAAAATAAACACCTGCTGGCCTCCCCAGTACCTGGTTGATTAAACCTCATTATTATAATCTACCCATACTTGGTCTTCAAAGTCCGGGTTACTGTGTGGCGTTTGTTACGTGGTCACATGTGTTTTAGTGCTACAGAGTACTTTCACATACTCTAGTGACTTGAGTCTACCAACTCGTTTCACTCCTTAAATATTTTTAAATTTTTTTCAAGACTTTCATTTCTTTGGTTCAGGAGCTACACTGGAGTAAAGAGAAGAAAATTTGTGAGGAAAATGTGTGAAATAACTGCTTGGAGAGCAGGCTGCAGGCTCTGCCCATGCCCTTGCTCTGGGCTAAGTCCTTTCATAAAGCTGTCCTCTGAGGGCCTCTTGTTAGGTAAGGCTATTGGAAGCAAGTGGTGCGAAATAAAAATGCCAGGGTAGGTGCTGGAGATGGAATTTCACTTAGAGTGCCAAGAGCAGTGGACCCTTGTGATCAGCTGCCATAGATCCAGGGCTCCATGATGGATATGGCAGTGGAGATGTGCTTGTTTCAGGTTAGGTGACCTTGTCTCGCTTATTTATGATTATTATTAAGAGAAATGCTGGCTGTCAGACATGATCAGCATAAATCAAAAGCAACTTCTTTAAGAGAAGCCATAAAACTCAAAGGAAATTCCTAACTAGATGGCTAGAGTTTACAATTACGAGAGATGTCTGCAGCTACAGAGGAGACAGGCAGTTATCTTTTATCTGAGATGGCTTTTGAATTTGGAAAATTTTAATGCTTTAGTTATTTCCATAGTTAAAGTAAACGAAAATTACATTACTAGGAAAATAACCTTGAGTGCTCTGATTCCTCTGCAGTGCATATAATAGCAGAAACAACCTAACATTACTGGTTCATCATTTTGGTCCCATTCTTAGAGATGCATGTTATTGGGAAGTACACGGGACTGTGCGTGTTCCATTGGCCATAGCAGAGTATAGCAAGAAAGCAGGAGACTTGGGCTGTGTGACTTTTCAGGAATAGCTATCCTCTCTGGGCTTCAATTTTCTCATATAACAAGTAAAGTAAGAAGATTGGTAGAAAACAGATATGGTCTCTCCACTGCCCATATCATATGAGACTATACAAATAATATTAAAACTATTGATGGTCATATGTCACCCTTTCCTTAAGAGGACCCATAGTCAATTGGATTTATTTTCTATTGTGAAACATTGACCAGGTATCTTCTGTGCTCTTAGAGCTCAGTGATGTGGAAGCCTTGGGTAGGGCAGCATGGAAGACAAGGCCACTGTAAGAAATTTGTAATCTAATTGGAGAGCAAAGATGAAAAGCCTGGAACACAGAACAGGGAAGGGAGGTACATTGCCAAGTGCTGAGTGATATAGTCAGGCCTCCACCAGTGGAGGAGGCATTCAGACAACGGCAGGATCCCGTAAGTCCAAGGCTGCAGAGAAACATTGGGATTGAACTGGCTGTGGAGGATGCTTACATCTGGACAGGCAGAGGGGGTGGAGTGCATTGTGGGCTGGGGCAGTAAAAGCGGGGCCTGAGGGCAGCATAGTGAGAGTAACTCAATAAGGGGGTATTCCAAATGAGTGCAATGAGAGATAGAAAACGGAAATCCAGATTAAGTTATACCTTGAACATCTGGGAACTATAATAGCAGTGTACTTCTTTCTATAGTCTACATAGTTCTAGAGAACTGCAGTGAGAATATACAATGTATTATTGCAGTTGGCAATGGGGAGTCACTATAGATTCTTGGCCAGGAAGGTGATAAAGTGACAGAAACATCATGTTGTTTTCATTGATGGATTTTCATTGATCCATCCACAGTTCCTTGCTAGCCCCTCTGTGATCAGTGACGTGAAATTATATATGACCTATAGCCATGAATTAAGAGTGGTGACAGCCAGGACAGGTGGGTAACAAATGTATGTCCTGGCCAGGGTGCCTGTAAGCTGCTAAGAGGCCATAAATCAGTGGCACACAGTTTATGCCATGGTTGCACCAGGTGAGTCCCACCCCGAGCCCTCAATCCTAACACTACCACATCCCTCTTGCATCATCTGTTACATATCACTTGAACGCTCCTCAGGCACACTCTGTCTTCTTCTTCTGGGCCCTTACGTTTCACCTTAATGTGGTGAACTACCCCCTTGGCTTCTTTCTCTCACTTTCCTTCTCTTGGGTTGGATGGATAAGTTTGACAGCTAGGTGAGCACCTTGGTCTGAGTGAAGTTCATCCCCACTGCAAGGATGCCTGGGTTTGGTGTGACTCAGCATCCAGAAAACCCAGGAGTGAGAGATTGTCTCCCCGAAAGAGAAGCTACCCCAGGGAAGCATGTTGGTTCTGGGATGCACCCAGGCCTTGACCTGCCTGGACATGAGCTCCTACAAGGCCTGCTCTATACTTGACTCCACCTGCTTGGTACCCAGCATTGAGCTCATGTAGGTTACTTTTGGATACCATTGATAGATTCGTTGACTGGCAGCATAGTCCTAAAAGTTAACTCATTTATTTGCTATGTATTTCTGATCTTTTGTCCTATTGGTAATAAGTGCTTTAAGTGTTGAGTTTAGTCTACTATATTTTTTGTCATTCTTAGCACCTAAACACCATGCTTTCCCTTCTCCTGGTGCTGCATAAACTTGACTGATGGGCCCATCTTGTGGGCTGCGATTGCTGCCTATAGTGAATTGAGTTCCTAGTGTACCAGGTTCGGTTCACAGAGCACTGCTGTACAAATGCCTGTGACTAATCGATCCTCACCAGGGCCCAAGAGCACCGTGGTTTGCTTTGCCAACCCTCTGCTGTTCATTTGGTTCTCAGGTGCATCCTGGTTTTGTTTTAATAACTTCAAGAAATGCAGTGGTGGCTGACTTAATGAAAACTGGAGGAAGCCGAGCTGCTTGCTGGCAGATTTAAGATTTCCAGAGTGTTTCTTTAAAGAGACAGCTGAGAAAAGGTTCATTATGAGAGAAACTTTGTAAATATACAGTTGGGAAAAAAAGAAGAAAAGTAATCAATTCCCCAAGACACCAAGGAAGCTATTCAGAGCAGACCCTTGGAGAGAGCGAGTGGAGGTGGCATGGTGGTTCTGGGTGCAGGGCTGAGAATCATAGAGCATGCGAGAAGGCCTGGGCTCTAACTAGAGAGCTTTGTGGCCATGGGGCATCCACCTCTTGCTCATCTCCAGCTTGGGAACATTTGACTCTTGCATCAAAGCATTTTATCAAGCCATAGAGCCAAGACCATCATTCATCTGAGAGACCATGGAGCTGGCTTCTTGCTGGTAGAAAACAATCACACATGTTGATTCATATTCTCTCTTTCCTCTCTGATGTCTGTGGTTCCTTTCAACATTCATGCTTCATGCATCTTAGTGCTTCCACCTTGAGTCAGTTTGGACAGTGGGTAGTGAGGGAAGGACTGCGCTAGAGGGCTTTCAGGAACAGGAGTTTGAGAATGAAGAGACCATTTTTCCCAGGAAGTGTTATGAGGCCTCAGCACTCAGAATGCCCGTGTCTCCTGACATTTGACCTAAGTGGCAACAGCATCAGACTTCTGTCTGGACTCATGAGTGAAAGGACCAGTGTCAGACTTCTCACCTGGGCTGCAGATGATAGCGTGAGATGGACGTGATGGGTCAGTGGCTCCTCTTACTCTATGCAGCTGTCGGCCAAGCCTGGACGTGAGAGGGGTCACAGTGCTTCTGTTCAGTGGAAGGGGACCTGGTTGGAAGATTCATTGAGGTACCAGCATTGACTTCCTCAGGTCAAATCTAGGCCATTTCATGCAGTTAAACTGTGTTGGCACTTACCAACCTAAGTGCTTTTGTACTCACTGGACTTCCACATGTCCAGACTGAATGCTAGTGGTGAATGGGCAGGGAGTGATTGAGAGGAGGAGGCTGGTCCTCGAAGTGTGATCCCAGATCAGAGAGGCAGCGTTCAATAGGCTGCCACACACCTCTTGCCAGATTGGGGTGCTTCCCCCACACCTTCCTTAAAGCTGATGCCGTCCTGACCCCACCCGCAGCCTAGAAAGAAGTGATCACTGGCAGAGACTGGGTTCAGCAGGGAGCTGGGGGCATCTGCTTGACAGGCGGAGATGGCGAAGCGTGCGAAAACCCAAGGAATCTCATTTCCATGGGCACCCAGACCAAGGTCCTCTGATCAGCCTTCACCCAGCGATGGCATCACATGTTGGTACCATCGCTTCCTGTGCCCTTTTGAGCAATGTGAGGATACCGTCTCTACCCATGAAACTCCCTTCAGGTCATTAAACTCCTTGGCCTAGCCACCTTCCCCTTTCTCAGTCCTCTGCTTTTCCATCACCACCTAGTGAGGCTCATGTGTGCCTCTGGGGAGAGACAGGGGTAGGGAGACCGCCTCCATTGTAGGAGCAAGAATCGGATACCAGTTTATTCATGGGATTTATGTACTGGCACCCATATTCAAAACTTTATGAGAATCCACAATACATGTTCATTAGTGTGCTGGAAAAGCGATTCTTATCCCCCAGACCACAGCTAACTTGACATTAGGCACTCACTTCCCACCCTGGGAGGCATTGACATGGTGAGGAAGTTTAGAAAGTTGCCAGATGGCATGGAAAGAAGGCAGTGGAAATTAGATACCTGTCAAGTTATTTCTATTAAGCTATTGTAACCCCCATGAAATGTCATTCTCCAGTCAGGCTTTTTTACTTTTCCCTACTCCCATCTCATATGATGTCCTAGTATGGGTATTGGAAGACAGAGAGTAGCTCTTTTTCCAGATATTTTCTCATCTGATCACATCCCACCTGTGGTGGCCAGACTCCAAGATGGCTCCTGATGATCCCGGCCTCACAACCTTGTGTAGTCCCCTCCCATATGGTCCCAAGGTTGGTCTCTGTGCTGGAAAAGGCAGAAGTGATGGTGATGTCACTTTTAAGATTAGGTTATAAAACACACTGCAGCTTTTGTCTTAGGTGCCCTCTTTTACCCATCCTCTCTGTTCACTTGCTCTGGGGAAAAACCAGCTGCCCTGTCATAACCCTACAGAGAGGCCCACATGACAGTGGACTGAAGCCTCCAGCTAACAGTCACATGAATGAACTTAGAAGTGGGAGCTTCAGCCCCAGTCAAGCCTTCAGATGAGTGCAGCCCCAGCTGACTGCTTGACTGCAGCACGTGAGAGACCTTGAGTCAGGACTACCCAGCTAAGTTGTTTTCAGGCTCCTGACCCACAGGATTATGTGAGATAGTGCTTGTTTTAACTACTAAGTGTGGGAGTAATTTGTTATACAACAGTAGATAACCAGTACACCAGTTCTTTTCCCTATTTCTTCTGCAAACAGATTCTTGGAAGAAGAATCATCCCAGTGATGCCTGGACATGTCTGAGGGAACTCAGCTTGGGCTCAAACACTGAGAGACACCCTCCCCCCATTACGTTACTGACTTCAGTTTTAGAGGGGGATATCTCCTGACCTTCCTCGAGGTCAGGGTAGATAAGGAGTGCCAGTCATTCTCTCTATGGCCATGTAAACCTTTATCAAACCTAGAGAAAAGGGCATAACAGGAGTCACTTCTGGAGTGTTTGCAACCTAGAGGAATGAGAGCTGTCTGGATCACCATGCAGACGCTTACAGCTTCTCTCACCCACCTACCTTCCTGAGGCCTATCCATACCCAGCTTCTCCAGATGTTTCACAGGTTCCACATTACAGAGGCTAGAGCTGAAACAAAAAGGCAAAGCAGTTTGCTCAAAGTCAACTAGCCCAATCAGGCTGCCTTAAAAAAATAATCGATGATCTGGTTCATTCCCATTGTGAATTCCCATTGTGACACTGAAGAGATAGATGTTTGCTTTGCTCCAGTGGTTGATGTTTCTTAGTTTCATAAATCAGTGCCTGCACTCTATGGAAAACTGTGGCTGCATGTGTGTGTATAAACAAGATCAAGATCTGGGCTCTAAAAAGTGAGATTTGATATAAAGCCAGGGGAGCTCGTGCAGAGCATGCTTTGTAGGGGAAATTAACGCTCGTGTGCATTCCTTGCTGTTTCCTAGAGGAGACACGCTCCTTCTGCTAATACCCTGTGGGTTAAACTTAAGTCCCCTGGACCATGAAGAGTTTAGTCTCCGTTTGGGAGGCCATGTGCCCTTCTCAAACCCAGGGTCTCTCTCGCTGAGGAAGAGGAGGGCAGGTATTGGGAGGCAGCTAGCAGCGCTTGTCAATGTGAAAGTATGTTGAATGGTGCCTGGCACATAATCCGTGCTAACGGGTGATGCTGCTGCTGTTCTTACCTGCAAATAAACAGTGTTTTCTGGAACTCCTCTCACTACAATACCAAACACTAGAACCTTTTCACATATCCACACTGAGGATGTGCCAGTGTGGCTCACAGTCCTAGGCCGGGGTGTATGTGTGTGTGTCACAGGTGGAAACAAGGAGGGAGTTCTAAAGATTTGGCAGGGATGTGCCAGAGCTTCCAGAGGTAAAGCCCGAGTGCTGGTTTAATGAAGGGGAGGGAGGGATAGGAGTGTTTCAAGAACAGCCTTGCCACAGATCCTGGAGTGCCTGGCATGACCTCTTCCTTTACATCAAAAACAAAATTTGAAAGATTTAAATTCAGAACAAGTAACTTTGGGCTTAATTCCCTCCTTAGGTTCTCAGAGACGGAGGCTCATCCCAGCGCTGTCTCTCGATACCTCCTCCCCTGTGAGAAAACCTGCCAACAGCTCTGGGGTCCGCTGGGTGGACGGCCCCTTGCGGAGCACCCAGAGGGGCCTCGGGGAACCCTTTGAGATTAAAGTCTATGAAATCGATGACGTGGAGCGCCTGCAGCGGCGACGAGAGGGCACCAGCAAGGTGAGGCTTCCTCCCCCATGTGGCATTTCCCTCACCAAGTCCCTGAGCAGGTGCCAGGGTGGTGCCCTGAGGAAGAGGGCCCAGACCCAGAGGGACTTCTCAGTGGTTTCTGTGTGGGTGGCAGACAGTGAGCTTAGGTCCCGGCAGAGGGCCTTTGGACAGAGGATTTGGAGAGGACTCTGTGTTTCTCTTTCTGAAATGCCCTAAAGGCTCAAAGATGGCAGGGTTAGTGTTCTTGGGGACTCTTCTTGACCCATGAGGTTTGCTGTCTTGACCAGCATTAATCCTGCCTGGGACACCATCTGCTTTCCAAATTTAAGAAAAGGAATAGTCCTTCCTACCTTGTGGTTGGGTTGTCTGAAATGAAACTTGGCTGAGATCACTCAGGCCCCCCATACTTCCAGCTCCTTTTCCCTCAACTCTACTTATAAGTGTTCCTTTCTGAAAGAGGTTGCAGGGGCTGGATTTGAGTAGAAGGTCCTTTTCTCCTTCCTGCCACCACCCCCATCTTCTTCTCTGTCTGTGTACTAGGAGGTCGTGTGCTTCAATGCAAAACTGAAAATTCTGGAGCATCGCCAGCAGAGGATTGCTGAGGTCCGAGCCAAGTATGAGTGGCTGATGAAGGAGCTGGAGACGACCAAACAGTATCTGATGCTGGATCCCAACAAATGGCTCAGTGAATGTAAGGCCCGCGGTTCACTACCATCATTGTGACTAACGGGTTCACCAGTTAGACAGGCCTGGCACGTGGCCTCGGGTGAGACTCTTACAGGCTGGGTCTGCATCAAGGGCACATGATGCCTATCAAATGGAGATAGTCTCACTGAGTGAGCAATCCTACTCTCCTGGGGTGAGTGGGAGGGGCCGGGGGCAGCAAAGGGGTGGTGAATATTGCTCTTGCAAGATTATTTCTTATGTGTCTCAGTCCAAAGCACCTGAAAATGAGATTTTTTTCCCCCTGCATGTGGCAGAAGATCACTCAGACATGAAGGCTGTATTACAAATCTGCTCCTAGGCCACAAAATCACACTGCATACCTAGCCTGAAATAGACAAGAATTTATAGAGCTCTTAATAGGGTAGAATGTACAATCCTAGAAAAGCCACAGAGAACTCAGAAAGCAAGGAAAACATTTTTTGAGTGAAAAAAAAAAAACCAACAGCTAGTGTTATTTCCGTTTAACAGAAAGCCCAGGATGACAGTAACCATCTAATAACAATTCAGAACAATTTTGTTCTCTTTGATAGACAGATTCAATTGTCTCTTATTTATTTGTTCCTGACCGTTCCATTTAGCACAAAATAAAACTTTAATCCAATCCCAACTATTACATTGATATGGGAACCAATGTTGGGAGACTTCGTCTGTGGGGTAAAATACATTTCTGTCATTAAATGTAGTCCCCTTGCCTCCCTTCCTCCTCTGGCCCTCAGCCTCCCATGCCTCCCTCGTGACATGCCTCCCTTGCACAGTATGCCATGCCACCCTCACAAATGGAGGCTGGAGGCATAGGTTTGCATTATAGAGAAGCTGGTTGAAACAATATTGGGTGAGATGATCCTGGGTGCAGAAGAAAGTGGCAGGACTTGTCAGCCTCCTAGCCATGCCCCACCTTACATTCACTGGAACGGTGGTTTTCCAGCAGTTTCTCCTCCATAGATATGAGATGATAGCATCTCCCCAGAGTGGGTTCTTGGGACTGTAACCAATCTATGGAGCCGTGTTTGAGTTGCAGCATCTGTGGCTGTGACAATAGTCATACAGACCTGTTTTGGATGCTAGCTTTCCCACATACTGCTGTGGGACCTTGAGTAGAGTACTTAATCTCTCTGAACCTTGATTTTCCTAGCTGTAAAACGGGGGGAAAAAATGGTGCCTATTCCACTGGAGTTATTGTGAGGAGTAAATTAGTTCCTGTTGGTCTACTGGCACTTATTACACTGCTTGGCCCAGGATGAGAACTCAGTATCTGGCAGTAATTATTATTATTATCCCAAAGTTCCACTAAATAGATGTTCTCAACAGGAGACATTTCCTTAGGTCCTGCTTACATGACACACTGAGCTAGGTTGTCTGTTAGAAAGCTGGCCCGAGACATGGACTCTTCCTCCAAGGGCGTTTCATTGCAGGCACAAATGGGGCAGGCAGACAGGCATGAGGACCTCAGCTGATAACTGACCTCAGCACAAGCATGGAATCTCGTGCTTATTTCTCTCCCCTCTGTGGACAGTTTTTCTTCTTTCATGAGTCCTTGAGTGCTTCAAGATCCCAGGGGCATATATTCAGTTAGTTCTCTGTCATTTTTGCTATTTTCATTAAAGTTTTGTTTTTCAAGAGCTATTATGTCCAAGGCATATTTGGAAATTATCTTCATCTTACAAAGTCATATTTTTTCCCAACATGGGAACAAGCTTAAACATCAATACATAGGTGTTTAGATGCTTCCAGGAAATAATTGTTTCCTTCTTGTCTTTGTACATGTCAAAAAAATCAGTGAGTTTTTGATGCTGAGAAAGAAAATGAACAGAAAACTACATGAAAGGGGAAATACAGATTGTTTATTTAAGATGAACTGAAAACAGGAATGAAAACAAAAATCAATAGGCCACATACTGACTATTGCTTATGGGTAAGAGGCATGTATGTGCCAGGATCTGTTTCCACTTTTATTTTTAATTTCTTGATGCCACTTTCAACCACCAGCCTGATGTGGTTGTGGTATGCTGAGTTGTTTTGCTTTTTTTTTGTTGTTTTTTAAATATTAGACTGGTATTCAGGGGCCATCAGTCTCCTCACAGCTCTAGTCCTGATTAACAGTGCCACTTGGAGCAAGTCACCTTATTGCCCAGATCTCAGGACGTCTGCAAAAAAAAGTCAGCTTTCATCACAATCCCCAATGTTTCTATAGCTTGGCACAGTTTTCAGACCAGGTTCACATTCATTATCTCATTTTTATTTTATTCTTCACAACAACTCAAAGTGGATAGGGTAGACAGAGTAGGAATTCTTCTTCTTCTTTTTAAATTTTACAGTTGTGGGATACAAGTGAGGATTTACTTAAGTAAGTTGCATGCAGGTGAAGTTTGGGCTTCTAACTGGCCCTCTCTCCCCCAACAGTGGACCAGGTACCCAGTGTGTTGCCACGTGCTCCCCTCCCTCTTCACTCCTTCCCTCCCCTGGCAATGTCCAGTGTCTGCCAGTCCCACCCTTGTGACTGTGTGACCAGTGATCACGGCCTGCTTATGAATGAGGACATACATTATTCAGTTCTTTGTTTCTGTGATAATTCACTTAGTATGATGGTTTCCAGCTGTTTCCATGTTGTTGCGAAGGTCATGATTTGGTTCTTCTTTATGGCTGTGTAATATTCCATCATGTATCTGTACCACATTTTCTTTATCCAGTCCACTTTTGATAGACATCTGTGTTGGGTCCATGTTTTTGCTATTGTGAATAGTGCTGCAGTGAACATATGTGTGCAGGTATCTTTTTGGTAGAGCGATTTATCTTCATCTGGGAATATTCCCAGGAGAAGGACTGCTGGATTGTATGGAAGCTCAACTTTTAGTTCTTTGAGAAATCACCACACTGCTTTCCACAAAGGTTGAACTAGCTTACTTTTCCACCAAGTGCAGAAGCATTCTTTTTTCTCCACAACTGTGTCAGCACCTGTTGTTTTTTGACTTTTTAATGATAAACGTTCTTACAAGTCTTAGGCGAATCTCATTATAGTTTTGACTTGCAGTTCTCTGATGATTAGTGAGGCTGAACATTTTTTCATGTGTTTGCTGGCTGCTTGGATGTTATCCTTTGAGAAGTGCCTATTCATGTCCTTTGCCCACTTTTTAATAGGTTTGTTTGTTTTCCTTTAAATTTGTTTGAGTTCCTTGTAGATCACTATATGTTAGGCCTTTGCCAGATGCATAGCTTGCAAATGTTTTTTCCTATTCTGTGGGTCATCTCTTTACTCTTTTGATGGTTTCTTTTGCTGTGCAAAAACTTTTCAGTTTGATACGGTACCACCTGTCACTCTTAGCTTTTGTTGCATTTGCTTTTGAAGACTTGGCCATGAATTCATTGCTTACTCCAGTGTCCAGGAGGGTGTTCCTTAAATTTTCTTCCTTTTTTTTTTTTTGTTTCAGTGGTATGTTTAGTAAACAAATGCTTATGACAGATTTTCACAACAGCAACAAATCCTATTTCATAACATCAAATCTCCTTTACTAAGGAAAAAAATGGCAATAAAAACAAGGTTGATGAATTTGGATTATTTTTTCATGTTTTCTGAGAGTAAAACCAGTGTCCTCACATGTTTTCCTCTGTTTCTTCATTTTGAAGATTATCTGTTTTAATTTTCTTTATCACCTCTCTGACCATGTGTCCTGGAAGGCAGCTTGGATTTTGAAAGCAGGAACTTTCTCTTTTTCCTTATCTTCTTCAGAAGATTCTAAGATGGTAACTGGGGTCTCTTCCTCTTCCACAGATGTCTGAGACTTTTCTTGTTCGGGCTCACATTTCTCAGGTGATTCTTGCTCCTTGAATGCATGGTAATAGAAGCAGTCATCTACCTTAGCCCCCCTTCTGCTGGTTCAAAGTTGGTTTTCTCTCTTTTCTCTAGAAGATTTTCAAAATATGCTGCAGGAAAACCTGGTATATTGTCTAGTATAGTTTGAGGTTTTAAGTTAATTTCTGTGTATGGTGATAGGTAGGAATGCAGTTTCATTCTTCTGCATGTGGCTAGCTAGTTTTTTCCAGCACCATTTGCTAAATATGGTTTCCTTTCCCCAGTGTTTGTTTTTGATGGCATTTTCAAAGATGATTGAGGGACCATGTTTTTATTTCTAGATTCTCTGTCTTGTTCCACTCGTCTGTCTGCCTATTCTGTGCCAATACCATGCTGTCTAGTTACTGTAACCTTGGAATAGAGTTTAAAACCTGGAAGTGTGGTGCCTCCAGCTTTATTCCTTTTGCTGAGGACTGCTTTAGCTATTCGTGCTCTTTTTTGCTTCCATATAGATTTCTGTATTGCCTTTTCTAGGTCTGGAAAAATGATGTTGGCACTTTTGATGGGGATTGTATTCAGTCTGTAAATTGCCTTGGGTAGGAGGGACGTTTTGACAATACTGATTCTTCCAGTCCATGAGTGTGGGATGTTTTTCCATTTGTTTGTATTATCCTTGATTTCTTTGAGCAGTGCTTTGTAGTTTTCATTGTAAAGGTTTTACTCTTCTTTGGTTAGGTAGATGCCAAGGTATTTCATTTTTTTGGTGGCTATTGTGAATGGAATCATGTTTTTTACTGGGTTCTCAGCCTGCTTGCAGTTGGTGTATACAAATGCAGCTGTCTTTTGCATGTCCGTTTTGTATCCCAAGACTTTACTGAAGTTGTTTATCAGTGGGGAGAGGTTTTTGACAGAATCTCAAGGGTTTTTTAGGTGTAGAATCATATAATCTGCAAAGAGAGTTCCTGATTTCTTTCTCCTGCCTGATTGCTCTGGATAGGACTTCTAGTACTCTGTTGAATTAGGAGGGGTAGGAGGGGACACTCTTATCCTGTACGCTCATGTTACTTGTAAGGAAACTGTGCTAGCAGAGGTTAAGGCCACAGAGCTAGTGTTTTTATTTCTAGATTCTCTGTCTTGTTCCACTCGTCTGTGTGCCTATTCTGTGCCAATACCATGCTGTCTTAGTTACTGTAACCTTGTAATAGAGTTTAAAACCTGGAAGTGTGGTGCCTCCAGCTTTATTACTTTTGCTGAGGACTGCTTTAGCTATTCGTGCTAAAGCACGAATCAAATGCAAGTGTCCTGCCTTAGGTTCCAGGGACACCCCACCCTTGGCTGCCATCCATGCCTGTCTCCCTGGTCCTGGGCCCTGTGCTGTACGCCTGGAGCCAAGACCAGGCAGCCCAGCTCCTGTCCCACCACCACTGGGCAGTAGGGATTGACCCCAGATACCCACTCTTCAGAAATTGAAGGACAGAGGCTTTTCACTCTGTGTAAGTCTAAACATCAGGGAAGGCATCTGGATTATAAGTCTCAACTTGCCTTCTGAGTGTAAGGAATCTTTTTTTTTTTTTTTTTGAGTTGGAGTCTCACTCTGTCGCCCAGACTGGAGTGCAGTGGCCGCTCCCGGCCACCGCAGCCTCGACCTGCTGGGCTCCGGCGATCCTTCCGCCTCAGCCTTCCAAGTAGCCGGAATTACAGGCATGCACTACTATGCCCAGCTGATTTTTTGATTTATTGTAGAGATGAGGTCTCCCTGCCCAGGCGGGTCTCGAACCTGCGGGCTCAGGCAATCCACACACCTCAGCCTCCCAAAGCCATGGGATTAGAGGCTGAGCCACCGAGCCCAGCCAGGAATCTTAATTATTAACATAGATCTTGCTTATCATCATATTTTCTGAATGACCAGTGAGTAGGTCAGAGTGCACAAGGAAGTGCCAAGAGACAAGGTCAGATTTCTCAGTCTGAGGCAGCTACATATAGGGCATGAAGGAATAGCCAGAGAGAAACATCCTTTCATATAAGAGATATAAATGTAAGACTCCAAAAGGGTAGTCTTTGGTGGCTCAATCTGTAATCCCAGGACTTTGGGAGGCCGAGGTGAGTGAACTGCCTGAGCCAGCGGGTTTGAGACCAGCCTGGGCAACTTGGTGAGACCTCATCTGTACAATAAATAAAAAAAACCAAGCTGGGCATGGTAGTGCATGCCTGTAGTTTCAGCTACTTGGAAGGGTGAGGCAGAAGGATCACCGGAGCCCAGCAGGTCGACGCTGGGGTGGCTGAATACACTCCAGCCTGGGCGACAGGGTGAGACTCCAACTCAAAAAAAAAAAAAAAGAAAAAGAAAGGCAATCTCCCTACCTCAGCTTGAATAACTACTTACTTTATGGTTAGTCAAGAATAATGGTGCTGGAATCTTAACTCCTGTGATGTAGATGGCTGGAGGTGAGGGGAGGTAGAATGTCACCTCGCTCCTCAGTACAGTCTCAACAAAATGTTAAGGATCTAAAACCTGGTGAACTGGCTCCATTCCACCCAAGAGAGGCCGAGAATCAGGCAGGAGGGAACACCAAGGCCGCCCGAGGCAGGCAAGATTAGATTTTTGGACCAAGCAGTAGATGTGGGGGAAGGGAAAAGAATGGGGAAGGAGGACAGCCATGGGCAGAGCTGTCAGGAGATGGTTCCTACCCCATGAGTTTCGTGTCTCCATCGGACGTCCCCTCTTTTGCAGTTGACTTGGAGCAGGTTTTGGAGCTGGATTCCCTGGAGTACCTGGAGGCGCTGGAGTGTGTGACGGAACGCCTGGAGAGCCGCGTCAACTTCTGCAAGGCCCACCTCATGATGATCACCTGCTTTGACATCACCTCCAGGCGCCGATAGAAAGCTGGACTCCTGTCCTAGCAGTCCCCTCGCTCCCTAGGACTTCCCGGAGACGTCGCCCGCCCCCAGGCCCTCTGTGCTGGTGGCAAAGACAATGAATGAGGATGAAGGTTGGTGGCAAGTCTGGAGTGAGCGTTGAGCGGAAGGCGAAGTTTTCTTTTGTTTTCTATAGGAAAGGTGCAAACGCCAAACACCCATGGAAGGAGAAAATGATGGCCCAAGGGATGTTGAAGCCCCGCGAGACTGAAAAAGCACTTTGAGGAACTTTAAAGACCTTGTTTGTACATAAGAACTGCTAGCAAAAGACACCTCACTCTTCTCTTGCTTTAGTGAGAAAGGGGGAGGGTGGACGTAGGATTGCTGTGGAAAGCGAACGTAAAACAACAAAAAATGACCCAGAACGACTGATTAAGTGCCTTGCAAATCTTTATTATTATCCAAACATTTATGTTCATACTTTCTTGTGTACAGATGGTGCTAGTCAAGATGAAAACCACAAAACAAAAAAGAAAAACACATTTTTGAAATGTATTTACAGCTCGTTTTCTCTTGGTGTTTTATCCTATTTCTGACTTGCTGTTTCTAAGTAAGTTGTGTTTGTAGAACTATTTCCTAATCAGTATTGCATATGAATAAATGTTAACTGTCTTTTATGGTGATTCTGGTAAGGCCACTCAAACAGAATCTAGCGGCACAAGCCAGTGTTTGCTTCCAAAGAAGGTTTGGAGCCGCAGGTCACCTTGACGCCACCTCCCACAGGCAGCATGGCAGACTTGGAAGGCTGATCATGGAGCAGGTGCATGTGAGCTTTAGAGAATGGGAGAGGAGACAGGGCCTTCATCTGTAAGGGAAAAGGAATCCTTTGCGAACTGGGCCCTTCATTCTCCTTGTAGGTGGTCTGTTTATTCTGGATAAGGGTCCCCCCATCCGAGTCCTCACAGACATACTTGTTTCTTGACCCACAAATCCGGGGTTTCATGGCCCTTCAAACATTTTGCATAGTCATTTTTATTCCAAAGACTCTGAGTTGAAAGCTTGAACCAATTCAACAGAGCCATATTTCTTTGTTTTCTCGTTTTGTGAAGTGGGGGATTTTTCCCAGTTTAGAGACCTTCTCAGACTTTCACATGCTCAGAGACTCAAAGGAGTCTTGAGACTGCACAACTTTTCTGTTGTCCAGAGGACTGCTCAAAAGCAAGAGTTCCAGCTATCCCATGTCCCAAAGCCTCTATACCAAGAAGAGACAAGGCTTGTCCCCTCAACCATGGCACCCAAAGGCAGAGAGAATTTTTCCTTCCCTCTATCCATAATCCTGGATAGGTAGAACACAGAGTATCATGAATATGGATGTCTGCCTCTTGACTCTCAAAAACTTAGGACCTCATTCTCAAATTCAGATGTCCATCCCTGTCACAATTCCCTTAGGGATTATCAAACCCATTTTTGTGAAAGAAACCTAAGGCACAGAGTGATCAAGGGATTTCCTTGATAACAGCTGTAGTGGCATTGGGGCAGCACAGAATCCAGGAGTGCTCCCACCTTCCAGAAAAGAACCCTCTCCAAGAGACCCTGCAGTCTTCCCATTCAGGAAGGTGCTCAGGGGTTTGCACAGAGTACTGTTCCATTTTGCCCTCAAATGCAGCATATCTTAACAAGCCAATTTCCAGGCTAGGCTGCCCCCAAAACAGCTATTCCTCAAGGAAAAAGGAGCCTTGCATTTTTTGGTCAAAGCACCTCTGAACACATGCAGCCCACATAGATGGCTAAACAGCCAGCAAGTTTGAACTGAGCTCAGTAAATGGGAACTGAAGTCAGGATCCTTTATTATCAAAACAGTGCTCAGATGGCCTTGTAGGTGCATGTGTTTTGGAAGCTAGCTTCATGGGCCACCAGTCTGACTTTGCACTCTCTGTAAGAGTCTGCTCCTATGCAAAGGTACACACAGGAGATAGGCCCAAGTTTGCTAGCAGAATGTCCTAAAATATGGTGAACGGGTTTTCTGGAATAGCACATTTCCTCCTATTTCCCTCTCTATGCATCTTCCCCCCATCCCCCAGTAAAACAAGTGTTGCCTTGGGAAGCAGACCCTCCCTGAGCTCTTGAACTGTAAACCCATAATCCTTGGCTCTGGACTTACCTCTGGCCTCATAGAACTAGTGTGAGTGGGCTTGCTTAAACGCAGTATTCTTGGAAGCATCTGGACCCAAAAGGATGCCAATCCTCTGAGTTTTCCATTTGGCATCTTTTTTGGTGGCTGGTTTGAAATATACCATTTCATGAAAAATCTTTAACTTGGGAATTGTCAAAGATAAGTACTTTTTTTCTTGTTGGAAATAAATTCATTTTATTAGTAATCAGTGAGCTTAACTTTTGCCCCTGCACATGTTCCCGAGGTCACTGTGCCACATTGATGTCCTTAGTAGGGCAGGAACAGAGCCTGGTCTCCTTCCTGGAATGAGACCAAGTAGAAATGTCTACAGAGATTTAAAATCTCAATTAGTAGAATCCTTCTTAGGGGAGTGGCCTCAGCTTCCTCCTGCCTAAACCTGCTTTTATATACTTCTAGCTTTTATATACTTCTAGCAACTTTATGATATAACAAATGGTTAAATGAAACCCAAGAGGTCTCTTACCAAGTCAGACTGGCTTTCCAAAATGCCACGTCATGGAATATCTAGCAGGATCCTGCTGGCCCTCATGTAGGAGCACAACTTTGCATGGATGCTAACCGTTATTTCTCTCTTCTTTTCCTTTTTTTTTCTTTTGACCTAAATAAGCTGCAAACATCGTAAATTTACCAAGTACTGATAAACCATGTAGCGAAATTATGCATTTTATGCTATGATATGCTTATTCCTTGCCCTGCCTATAAATTGACTATATAGATAGATGATGATTTTTAAGCACAAAGGAAGGTGGTCCAGCTGACTATTTTGAAGTAGTCCCAATAACTGAAAAATGCCTCATACAGTGACCAGATGTGAGACAGTACCAGGTGTCCTTTTGGTTTTGGTGCCAGATAACCCCAAAAAGGCAAAGGGAATGTCAAATAACCCATTTCTATTTCATTAGTCACGAGTGAAAGGACTAGAGAAATGCTTACTTGACGTTAACATTTAGATGTGTAAGCCTTAATTGTTTGTCTGAAACTTCAACCCCTGCTCTAAATAGTTTAGTGTGGGGTGAAGCATTAGCAGCAGAGCACAACTAAGATCTAAAAAAGGGAAACGGTGATATTGTTTCCCTGGGAGTAAATCCGTATTGCATTTCATGATGCTGTTCTGTGCTGCGAGGCAGTGATAGTTTGCTTTATCCTGGGCTTTCAATCCCCACCTGAGAGCTGCAAACTTTGATCTTGTCCTTGAATTCCCCTCTACATTATGGGAAGCTAACTTTCATCTCTTCCAGATTTGAAATCAGATCACCCTGCATGGTGTTTAATCTCCAATTGCTATTCTGAGCACAGGGAACTTGAGATGCAAATACAGAGGTGGGTCCGTCTTGACACAGGTGGGAATCACACAAGGAACCTCAAGACAGAGAAGGGGCTATTGGCACTAGAAGCTGGGGTAAATATCCATGTAGCCTAGCGTGGGGAATTCAGCAGGTAGGAATCTGGCCCCATTTGTCCTAAATTAGCCTTAAGCTTGAAGTCGAATGTGTTCCTATAAGGTGGCAGTGACTTCAGTGCAGCTGTATATCTCAACCAGGGTAGAGGTTCAAAAAGTCTTACACACACATAAATCTCATGCTTGCAGCCCAGATTTCTTTTCAAGTGTTGAGCAAAAAATGCCGTTGTACCCACTCGGGTATGTATCTCGTATCCTTATAAACCAGCCACCTTCTTTTGGGCTTCAGATTCTAACACTCATCATGAATTTTGGTTAATCCATAAGCCTTCCCGGCAGGTGTTACTACTTGAAAGCAGCTGTCTGACCTTGGCTTCTTGGGATAGAAGACAAGGCTGGCAAGAGCCTGCAGATTTATTTGTTCAATACAAACACAGTGGTCTGTGTCATTGGCCCCTGCGGATCTGTAATTGAGCCTTCCAAAATAATAATATATTGAATGCCTTTTGACTTCTTATTCCAAAAAGGATTTTAGACTATAAAATAAATGACTAAAGATGTGTTGATGTCAAAATTGAAAATGGAAGAATTCCTGAATTTACTCATTGTTCTTTCCTGCTGCATGTTCTTTGAGCATATACAAAAAATATTTCCTCACTTTTAAAGGCAATATATCTTAAGCCCTGAAACCATGCCAGTAAGAAAACAGGTTGAAAGTCTTGTTTGCTATTAGCTGATGCTGACTAAGCCATCCACTGCCATTGTCCCCAGGGCCTCCTGGCCAGCTTTCCACATGAGAGGGATACCCTTCAATGCTACCATGCATAAGTCTTCCAGATGGGAAGAAAAGGTCAATACAGACCACTTTTCTCTGCACCAAATGAAACAAACCCAGGCGTTCAGTGTCAGTGATGCTGTCGGCAAATGAGTCTATGGGGGGTAGGGGAGCTGGTGGCCGAAAAATAGTTTTCCTTTGGATTCTAATGTATTTTTCTCCACCTCCAGAAAATATCCATCAATATCTGTGGGGGGAAAAACTCATCAATCGTGTCACTTAGCAATCTTCTGACAAAATAACTTTCTAAATTACAACTTGTTCATTATATCTATAATGAGAAAAGCATAATTCCTATACAGGAGAAGCTATTGTAACTTAAGCCCATCTTCTCAAAAAATGTTTTTGAAAATTCCTAGAAGCTAATTTATCCCTCCCTAAACAAACACATTCTGCTTTTGGGTGGCCCTACTCAGAAACTGAGGTGATATCATAATATTGAACACAGAGTGGGGCTTGAGGCCGTACCAAGCCTTCATTGCATATAATTAATATTCTCTAAACATAGTTGTTCCCAATGTCCACATACATAGAGGTGAGCATTGAAATATCAGTACTCACACATCTAGTATTTTATGTATACATAGAAATTATCTTCAACACTAAAAAAAGACTCATTCCATCATTCCTATTCTGCTAACATCACACACTGTCATATTCAATTTATGAAGAAGTTATAATTTATTTGTAAACTCAGGATGTTGTTTTATAGCATTGTTTGTGCTTTATAATTTATTTATACATCACAGTTGGAAATGCTATCCAAGTGCTATGCATTGAAGTGGAAGTCTGGTGGGTCTCTCTGTGGCTATGTTTTTTTTCTGTTTTTCTCATTCTAGCAAAGTCAGTTAGTGGAGACATGAGCTGGGGGTGGGGGGAGGAGAGAGAAATAGGGATTAGGGTCCAACCCTCAGCCTACAGGGCTTAGGTAAAAAGCCAAGCTGTTTCTTCACTGAGTAGCCAAAGGGGAAAAGATCCCTTCATTTTGAATTTGTTGAGAATGGGCTTGGAAGTCAGCCTCCACAGGCCTGCGCGGAATAGGAAACAGCCCCTTCCTACTGGTTCAACGCTAAATTTCTGAAGAACTTGCTGGCAGTATTAGGTTCCTATATTTCCCTAAGACTTCCATTCAACCCCTGGTGCTACTGAAGGGGGTTTGGGAAAGCAACCAGAGTTCCTTAGCTTGGATATATTTAGTACCTGTTTTTTCCGGAGAAACCAAAGCACTTTAGTGAGTCTTACAACCCGTAATACTTAAAGCATCTTGTCCCCTCACTGTATCCCTGAGAGGCAGGGAGGGGCTGGGGTCGGTAGTCTCATTTGAGAGGCGGCTAAACCTAGGAGCAAAAGCCTTGAGCTAGGAGCAAGGAAGCCGGGCTTCCAGGCTTGGTTCCGTCACTAGCTATGCAACCTTGGGTGAGTCTCTTCACCTGGCTGGGCCTCAGGTTCCCCAATGGAAGACTGGGGTGAGAACAGCTGCTCTTCTGGGATAGTGTAAAAAGAAATGGTAGAACTGATGGGAAGTGCTTTGAAGCAATTAACGCTCTAGGTAGGAGCTGGGGATAAGCCTTTATAGATGAAGAAGCTGAAGTCAGCAGCCACTGATTGGCCCAAGTTCAGAGTAGTTTTATAGTAGAACTGGGACTGGTGTCCAGCATATTGGACTCTTCCCATTAGATTACCAGGTGTGTGTAGACATGAACACCACATCGTTCCTCTGTACTAATGTGTGTGTCTATACATGGACGCGTGTGTACAGGAGGTATGTGACATGGTAGAAGAGCATAGGACAGCAAACCTGAGTTCTGATTCCTATTTTGACAGTAGCCTTGGATCTATGTCCTAACTTCTCTGGAACTCGGTTTTCTAATCTGTAAAATGAGGACATTGTGCTAAATGATCTTTGTGGTTCCTTCAAGCTCTAGCTCTATGATTCCATGATGAGTAATGTATGTATGTATATATAAATATGCTTATCTGTAGAAATGGGCCCATTTGAAAATTCAAAACAAGGTCTGCCCAAGTGCATTTATTGTGACAGAAACAGCAAATTCATAAACAAGTTCATAAAGTCTTGTTTTAAAATTCAATGGTAGTACTTAATGTCATTGTTTGAAATCCACTGTTTAACTGGGTAGGAGATTGGTGCCGTTTTAAAAATTAAGTTCTTAGTTCACAAGTGTTTGCTGTTGAAATTTTTTAATAAAGCTCATTTGTTAAAGTCAGAAATCCAACTCTTCTATACTTGGGCAGGTCCCAGCAGCCTCTCTGCAGGCCGGCTTTGTACATGGGCCTTTCCTTAGCTATATAAAAGTTAGCTGTTGGCTTGATCATGATAAATATGAGCAGGCTCCTTGGAGAACGGTCCCGTTCTAGTTCTCACAAACTGGTGACATTGAATCCATTACGCTGTGTGCCATTTCCAGTGTGAAGACATTGTTTGCTGGCTACGATCTCTGACTTTTTGTGGCATTGAGGTGTACAATGTTGTCAAAAACGAATCTGGTGTTTAAAAAAAATCAAACTATGGTGGCATTAAATGTTCACTTTTATTCTACCCAGAGTCATGAATTCCTCTGTATCCAATTTCTCCTCCTGTACATGGCAGGGAAGCAATTCAAGGCCTGGGGTGGCTTCTTCTCACTAGAGCAACACCTGGGCCTAGGTCTGCCCCCAGCCCCTCAAGACTTCCTGGGATGAGGCCTGTCTAGTTTCACTGTGGAGCTGGACTTCCACAAGCCCAGACACTCATCGAGGAGTGAGTCGAGGTGGGCGCTAAGCCTCAGAGCCCCTGGAATTGTTCTACGACTCTGAGAGGGAGCTGCCAGGCTAGTGTTCACACATGAAAAGTGTCGAGAAGCTTGGTGTTGATGCTATGATACTTTTCATTGGCCTCCCTAAGTCCAGCGTCTCTGGGGCTCGCAGAAAATAAGGGCATTTGCAGTCCATGCAGATTGCGTGGGCTTAGATGCACAAGGCCCATGTTACACTGGCGCTTGCTTGTTCAACTGTAACTGGGCACTTTCAGGCAAGAAAGAGAAAGCAAATCAGAGCCAGAAAAAGATTTTCTAGGGCATCCTCTGCCCCAAGGACAGTCTGCAGACCTTGCAGACCCAACTGCAGACAAATCCCTCTGAGCAGCAATGAGGGATTTTGCTAGATGTTGGCATCACTTCCATCCAATCAACTGAGTTCTCCACAGTTCTAAGAGACAGGGTAGGGCAGTCACTCAAAGCAAGTACCTACTCTAGATTCCTGACAAGGGCTGTGCTCTGAGTCCCTGTCTCCTACTCTGCTGAGCTTGCCTGGACATGCAACCTCTCCCAGGCTCCCTGATTTTCTTCTCCCCAAGTCCCGGACAAGATCATCTTGGGTTACCCTTCAGTCACCTAAGGGTAAGAAACCATAAGGGTTTTCTAAAAGTAATGCCTTCCACCAGAAGAGCAAGTGGAGGTACTGCCCAGTGAATCATTCCCTTGAAGAAGAAAGAACATAAAGGCAGCATCTAGAATTGTTTCCAATGGCCTCGCCCCTCCTAACTAAAGATTCCATCCCTCAGCTCTCCACTGGTGTGGCATGGCCCATAATACGAGGGGACCCAAAGTAAACCTGAAATAATAATAATAATTGGATGGGAGGTCCCTTGTAGTACACTTGAAATTTGTTCTCTGGATCAAACAGTCAACCAAAGTTTTTATCTGGAAGTTTTGAGAAGGTTGTGTCATGATTTGCGGAAGAAACATTCCGAGTTGTGGCAAACAGGTGACTGATTCTTCCACCACGACAATGCACCTGCCTGCACTGCACTGAGTGTTCAGCAGTTTTGGACCAAAAATGGCATAGGCTCTATGCCCCACCTCCCTATTCACCTGACCTCTCCCCCAAATGACTGTTTTGTTTGTTTCCCTGGATTAAAAAAGTCCTCAAAGGGAAATTTTTTGCCAATGTGGAAGAGGTAAAATAAAAAATGTCAGAAGCAATAAAAGGCATCAAAACGGACAAGTTTATAAACCATTTTGAGCAGTGGAAAAAACCTCTCAACAGGCGTATTGCATCAAATGGAGAGAACTTTGAAGGTAACTGAAGTTTAAACAGGTAAGAATAAATACACAATTTTTAGGCCAGGCTCGGTAGCTCAACCTGTAATCCCAGCACTTTGGGAGGCCGAGGCAAGTGGATTGCCTGAGCCCGCAGGTTTGAGAACAGCCCAGGCAACTTGACGAGACCTTGTCTCTACAATAAATAAAAAATTAGCCAGGCGCAGTAGTGCCTGTAGTTCCAGCTACTTGGAAGGCTGAGATGGAAGGATCGCCAGAGCCCAGCAGGCCAACACTGGGGTGGCGTGAGTGTGCCACTGCACTCCAGTCTCAGTGACAGAGTGAGACTCCAACTCAAAAAAAAAAAAAAAACCACAATTGTTTATAAATGAATTCCGGATTTTTGTGGTCCCGCCTCATATATCTTATTCTCAGTTCACATCAGAGCTTCTCCTCTCTGAAGAGGGTGGTGGGAAGGATATGTGTTTTATGGTCATCAGAAGGGAAAAAAACTATCCAAATATACAATCTTAGAATTTGTCTCTCAAACCATTAAACTCTCAAAAATTTTATTACTATTACTTTCATTCTTTCCATCCCTTTTGATTCTGTCTTTTCATCCCAGGAAAGACATTGACCCATCTTTTGGTGGCCATTCTGTCTACTATGGCACCATGTGCACTCGGCCAAGTGCCCCTGAAGCTGGAAGGACATTAAAAAAAAAAAAAAGAAAAACGATACTTTGTCCAGTAATAGCAGGTCAAGCTATTCCTGCACCTGGATGGAGAAAATGCCTCTGTGTCGCATGAAGGGCCTGTCTGACACTTCTACTTGTGCTTCTAGTTGAAGGCATTCTTTCTAGAAAACCTTTATAAATATTCAGAGCATGCAGAATGTAGATGTGTTGACCTGTCAGTGACTGGTGTGCTCCTAACACTTGTGGTTGTCTGTCATTCTTCTATATCCCCAGCATCTAGAACAGAACCTGGAACATAGTGTTCAACCCATATTAACTGAGTCAATCCATCAATCAATCAATCAGTCTACTCCAGGAGAAGAGGCAATCACAACAACAAAAAACCTGTGAGGAAGCCTGTTGACATTTCAGACTCCCTTGACAAAAGGACCAAATGTTTGCTTCACACATCCTCAACTGGGATTAGGCCTACTTCATAGTGGAGGAGGCGCACCAGGCCCAAACCCATGCCTTTGGCTTATACACATAGTCTTGACATCCCCAGCTATTCCCCAGCCTTGGCCCCCTAAGGCATGTTTCTCCTCAAGAGATGAAAAAAGAGTAGTATTCAAGTACTCGGATTCCCACTCAGCATTTGTAAAGCAATCATTGAGCAAACCCCTAAAGAGCATCACTTGTTCTGTAGATTCCAGGCTTTAAGAATTCAGTTAGCCGGGCTCGGTGGCTCAGCCTGTAATGCCGCACCTTTGGGAGGCTGAAGTGAGTGGATTGCCTGAGCCCGCAGGTTCGAGACCTGCCTGGGCAGGTGAGACCTCATCTCTACAATAAATCAAAAAAATTAGCCGGGCGTGGTAGTGTGCGCCTGTAGTTCCAGCTACTCGGAAGGCTGAGGCGGAAGGATCGCCAGAGCCCAGCAGGTCGAGGCTGCGGTGGCCGGGAGCAGCCACTGCACTCCAGTCTGGGCGACAGTGAGACTCCAACTCAAAAGAAAAAAAAAGAATTCAGTTAAACTGGTAAGCCTGGCTGGCACACAGACACCTCCCTACAGACAGGCAAACATGCTTTCCCCCAGTGTAGAATGAGAGTTTCTCCTGCCAACCAGCACGGGCCCCTTTTCCTTGAAGTTGGGCCCTTGTCTAGATCTTATCTCCAGAAGGGTCTTCCTAGACATGAGGTTGAGAAGATAGGAGAGAGGGAGGGAAGAGGAGAGAGCGAGTGTCCCCTGCAAGCCACTTTATTTTCCCTGTGGCAGTTCAGTCCTCCCTCACGCCCTGAGCCTCCAGGAAGACCCCTGTCACTCAGGTTTTTGTAGCCTCTTTCCTGAAGTGGGTTGTTTAACAAGTGCATGTGCCAGGAGTGCAAGTGCAAGAGCGCACTGTGCTGTGGAAATTCAGGTGGCTGAAGGGGCTGGGGGAGGGGTGGACTGTCCCCTGAGCAGCCCAGGGAAAGTGACCCAAAGGCCACTCCTCTACCACCCTGAAGAAGCTGCTGCAGCGTTCACCCCCACACAGGATAAGTGGGGTGTCCGTTGTTTTGTTCTTCATTTTAAAATGTGCTCTTTCCCTTCCCAGCGAGTCCTGGGGTCCAGATGAGTCAGCCCCACGTGTGCTCAGAAGAAAAACTCAGAATTAAGGGCTTCACACCAGACCATAGAGTTCTACAAGCCCCCCAGGTCCCTGAAGTCCCAGTGAGAGAAAGACCCTCTTTTTTTAAAACTGGACTTTGAAAACCTGTTAATTGAAAATAAAAATTACCGGTAATCTTACCCTAGAGAGAATCACTACTATTATTTTATAGATACACACACACACACACACTTTTACAAATTTTGTCTCATCCTGGACATGACCTTTGGAATCTTTTTTCTCCTTAATAATCATACCATTGGCTGGGCTCGGTGGCTCAGTCTGTAATCCCAGCACTTTGGAAGGCTGAGGCAAGTGGGCTGCCTGAGCCTGCGGGTTCAACACCAGCCCCGGCAACTTGGCGAGACCTCGTCTCTACAATAAATAAAAAATTAGCTGGGCATGGTAGTGTGTGTCTGGAGTTCTGGCTACTTGGAAGGCTGAGGCGGAAGGATCGCCAGAGCCCAGCAGGTCAATGCTGGGGTGGCCGTGAGTGTGCCACGGCACTCCAACCTGGGCAACAGAGTGAGACTCCAACTCCAAATAATAATAATAATAATAATAATAATAATCTTGCTGTTCCCATTTATTTCCCCAATTGGTACATGTGCTTTGACAACATGACTTTTAATGGCTGCAGAATATTCCATCATATAGATTAACTATCGTTTACATACTACTCTTCTTTGCTTAAGATTATTGCTACTTTTTCACTTAGTAAAGTATCAATTATACTTTAATAAACATGTTGAACATAAATCTCATTTTTGCCTCTCTGACAAGTCCCTAAGGATAAATTTCTAGAAGTGAAATAGCTGCAACAAGAAAAATAAAACATTATAAGACATTTTGCACACACTGAGAGTGGCCTTGCTTGAAATTGTCCAGTCGGAATTATGATTATGATTAGAACCCTTCCATGATGGCCCCAAATAGAGTCATCTCTTCCTCTCTAAACCTCTATTCCACTGATTCACTTATTTGTTCATTCCATGAATATACATTAAGGAGTTCCAATGTGGGACAGAGCTCCTCTGGTAATGCACCAAGTTCTTAGTATAGTAGGACATGTGTATTTGTTCCTAAACATTAGGCTTCTGTAGGGTAGAAGCTCTTTCTATGGCCCTCTGTGGTTAGCATCGTGCTGGGCACAAAATAGGGTAAAGATGCAGAGGACTTAAGCAAAGCGATCAAAGAGAAGGACATTTTATGCACAGTATAGTTATGCATATTTTGAAAACATTCCCTGGGGATTCTGACACACACCTCACTTCTGCTGAGAACCCTTGGATGAGGAGTCACAAAGCCATACTGGTTTGATTGCCACTTGTGGTTGACTTTTGAGAAAGTCTCTGCGCATCTCTGGGCTCAAATTTCTCACCTGTGGAAGGGAAGCGAAGCCCAACTCGTCTCGTCTAGTTTCCCCTGGGATTGTTCTGAGAATGAAAGAAGACACTGTGTGTAGAGCAGGTCATCATCTGGTAAGTACTCAACAGATGTAAGGTGCTAGAGCAACAGACAATTAATAATTAGAACGAAGACTCTTGAGAGTGCCTTCACTTCTTCCATGGACTGTGCCTGCCGTCCAGTGACCTGGGTCTGTTTCTTCATTTAGCACTCATCCCATTCTTTTATAAGTATCAGTGGCCTCCCTCTATCGGATGTAGGTTGGGCTATATATCCCATCATTCCTAAATTTGCTCTCAAATGGTTGGATTAATGAAAATAAGTGTCAGGTGAGATTCTGCAATATGTATAAACATTTGTTAGCAAACAAGCTCACAATGACACCACGAACTGCTGCTGTGTGCTGGGTGGAATCCCCCGTCTGTCCTCAGGCACTTGGAAGAGTGCCCGTAGAAGAGGCTCACAGAGAGTTGACTCTGGTGGCAGGAGGGGCCAGTCCTGCATTAAGTAGAGTGGACACCTGGCTAAATAGAGATGCAGACCCAGAACCCAGCTCCAAAGTGACAGGTCCCTAGCTTGCTAGATTCTTATACCCACTTCACGCAGGGAGGTGGTGCTTGTAGTAGCTTTCAAGTCCATCACCATCCTTGTTTTACGAGGAAAAGCATTTCTAAATGCCTTATAAGTTAACTCATGTGCCTCCTGGCGAGATTTAGGGAATGATGCTCAGAGTGCTTACTTTAGGGACTTCTGGCATACCAATTCCCGAACGGAGGCCTTTAGGTGCTAACTATTCGTTTCTGATTCGCAGATTCCAGATTACTACTGCAGAAGCTAATGCCTCACTCCTAAGGTATAGATTAAAGTTAACTCACACACACACACACACACACACACACACACACACACACACACACACACCCCACTGTTTATACTGAGTACTTTAAAGCAAATTACCATCTGAATAATGTAACAGTTTTCATTCTCTAGCCACCATGCTGGGGGAAGGTGCAGGACTTAGCACACAGCTTGTTCCTCACACCCAGTCCATCTGTGGTGGCAGGGGGTGGGGACAGCGGCAGAGGCCACTGCTCAGACCCTCTCACATCACTCAACCACCATGTGAGCGTGGACCCACTTTTTCCATTTTCCATGCCAAAATGAAGCAGATAATAATAGTCTTTGCCTAACATTATTTCTCTGAGAAATGATGAATTATGGATTTAGACCACTTTGTGCGCTCACACGTGCATGTCTGTCAGAAGGAAAGGACACTCTACCCTCAAGAAATGCATGAACTCTCTGGAGAGAGGGACACGTACACGACACTCCGGGCCTAGCTTAGCCTCACTGGGGTGGCTGGGGCGGATGGTTCACAAGAGCTTACCTGGAGAGGCCCATGGGTGAGCAAAGGTGAGGAAGGTGTGGAAGAGGTGATGGACAGTGAGCCCATTCCTGCCCTTGCTAGGACCACTGCTCTGTGTCCAAACCAGGCACACAAGGGTAGGCGGGCAGCTGGGTTACTGGGTGTAGGGACATAGCTGTAATGAGCAGGGTGTTCCTAAAGTTCAGCTCAGCATTCTTGAAAATGCTTGCCCCTCACCCCAACACACACACAGAGGCTTACCGATCCTCTGTGAAGATCCCGCCCTGGGAGGACTAAGGCCTGTCTGCTGCCTGTGGCATGAATGACTTCAGCGACTAGCTAAGCAGAAGGCACAAGCCTAAGGCTGCTGCTTTTTTTTTTTAAAGAATAGGTGTTTAACTCTGGAGAAGAAAGGAAAAAATCTAGTTTCAGAAGTTAGACCTGCCTTGAGTGGATGGCAGAAAAGCTGAGGGTCCTGGATTTCTAGGAAGTCGGCAGGAGGCTGGAGGCCAGAGAAGGCCTGAAGGCCGGGAGGCAAAGTTTACCACTCTCACAATTTTGCTCATCTCCTAGGTTCCTGCCCCACAAGTTACTTTTCTGAAAACCTGAACCAGTTTTACCAAGACTCTCCATTTCCAACTGATCCTTTCTCTCCTGCGGATGTGTTTGGAAAGCCAGGAATAGAGGATATTCTCATTTCTCTCCTCCCCCACTTTTCTTTCCCCTGATTTATTCAGCATCACATAAATTTTATAGGATGGCAGAGAGTGTGCTGCAAATGCCTGAATAAGCGGTTTCAACAGTCAGCACGGCAACAGCAGCCCGGAGAAGGAAGCGGCTTTAAAAACCTCAGGGCTCATGTACAACCTCGTGGGGTCATCCAGCCTTGGCTAGTCCCCAAGCAGTTGTGCTCCTAAACCATGACACATGGCGGAGAAGTTTCCAGCTCAGGGGAGTGCTAGGGGAAAGGAAGATTCTCTTTATCCCTGGAGGCACATTTGAAATCACTCAGGCAAAGGATATCCCTCCCAGTGGCCTCCAGAGGCAGCCTCCAGAGTCGTGGCAGACCCTGGCTCAGTGGCAGTCCCTCTATTCTTTGAGCATGGATCAGCCCCCTTCCCACTCCTGTGTGAATCGGATGATGTGCAGTGAATCCAGAATCCTCTTATACATATACACATCCTATTGGCTCTTTCTCTGGAGAACCCTAATCCAGGCTACCTCCCCTCCATGACTCTGGGCCTCCTTTTTCTCTAATAAGCACTCCCTTTGGGAGAGTCCAATGAGAAAAAAAGAAGAAAACCCTCATTAGGACCCTCCCCATGAACAGTGACTGCGTGAACCCTAATTACTGCACCTGAATTATTCTTTTCTAGTTGCAAAGGAAGGAATCTCTAAGGTCCTTATTAAAACCTACGAAACTTCTAAAGAATGGTAAAATGAGAGGGTGTGAGTCTTTTTTTTTTGCACTGACAGGAGCATAAATAGGTCCTCAGGGCATCTGAACTCCAACCAGGTCAGACTAGCACCGTTTTACCCAACATTCCCCTCGGAAGGGAAGAGGTGGTGAGTAGTAACTCGCATTTATAGAGATTTTATTATTATCTTTGATCTTCAGCACCACCCTGTTGAGGTAAGCATGAGCTCACACCTTTGTACAAGAACAAGTCAGAAAGTAAGAAAGGCATGTGGAAAAAACAGGGAGGAGGACTTGGTTGTCGGTTTCTTCATGTGTTCATCGCACAAATATTTATCGGCTACCACAGTGTGTCAGATGTGGTGCTGGAAATGGAGAGGGAGCGAACGAGACTGACAAGGTCCAAACCCTTATGGAGCTTGTAGTCTAGCAGACATGCCCTCCAGGCCTGAACCTGGCAAGGCACTTTGGCAAAGCCCAAGCTTCGCCTAGAAGGCAGCAACCTTAGCCTACAAGGAGGCTGTCCAGTTTTGAAAGCCGCCCCTCCTGTGAGCTCCCTCATTACCTCAAGGTTATTCTGCCAGAGTCTACAATCACGTACCCTTCTACAGTGATTGCCTATTTTATCATCTTTCTCTTCTATTGGCCTGAGAGCTACTCAAGGGCAGGACCATTCTCCAACCAGGGTCAGGTGCATAGTTCTTCAGGCAGGTTTATCCAGTGAGGACCTGTGATGAGCTAAGCACAGTGCTGGCAGCTGAGGGGCCAGAAGAAACCCAGCCTCTGTCCTCCAGAGATGTGGGAGTCCAGTAGAGAGAAAGATCATTAAAGAAGTAATTGTTTTGATGTAATAAACGTCCTGGGGAATGAATAGGTGCTCAAGCAGCATAGAGGAGGAAACGCATGGAAGGATCAAGAAGAATGAGCAGTTTCCAGGAGTGTGTGTGGGGGGAGAAGGGCATCCCGAAGAGAGTGAGTAGGACGAGCACAAAGCATGAGAGGAAAGGCTTGTGGGAGCTGGGCTTGGCTGGAGTGTCAGAGGCATCTGGATGATGGAGAGAGAAGGCTGGATGCTGCATTTTAGAGCCTGCACTGGGGGCCACACGGTTGGTATGCACACTCGGTACTTATGAACAGGACGGGATCATTTTTGCCCTTTGCCCTCATGGCAGAAAATAATGCTCCTCAGACATAAAAATCATAAAATGTTTGAGCTAGAAGTGAACTGAGAGGTTAGTTGTATTCCAGTTGTCACTGGGTACAGACGTGATTCTTCCAAGGTCTCAAAGCTTAAGGCACAGATGGGGTACAAGAAGCCTCTTGGTCTTTTCACTATATCACACATCCCAAGGCAATGCCTATACTTTCATCTTTTCAGGAAGAATTTCCAATAATCCCCGGTTTTCTAAGATGTTAACCCTCTCTAGCTCAGTGAGAATCTTTGCCTGATTTATAAAGAAACTCTGAGGAACTTTCTAGCATGTCAGCAGTTTACTCTTAAATAGTTCGGGGGGAAGAAATTGTCCTGTACTTGCAACTTTTCTGTAATTTTGAGATTTTTAAAAAAAGTTCCAACAGAATGTATTCATTTTCTAGGGCTTGTGTAACAAAATACCACAACTGGGTGGCTTAAGTAAGAGAAATTTATTTTCTCACAGCACTGGAAGCCGGAAGTCCAAGATCAAGGCATCAGCAGGGTTGGTGTTCTCTGAGGCCATTCCCCTTGGCTTGCAGATGGTCACCCTCTTGCTGCCCCCTTCCTGTGGTCTTTTTCCTGTGGCAGTGCCTCCAGCGTGTCTTTGTGTGTCCAGATTTCCTCTTCTTCTAAGGACATCAGTCAGATTGGATTAGGGCCCACCCTAACAGGCTCTTTTAAATTTAATCACCTCCTTAAAGGCCACATCTGGAAATATAGTCATGTCCTAAAGTATTGGGGGTAAGGACTTCAGCATATGAATTTGGGGAAATTCAGTCCATAACAGTTCATTTCTTCACTTTCCCATCTCCTCTCTCTTGTGAGTCAAATACTCTCTGTTTTGGTCTTTGGAAGGCCCCTGACTTGAGCACTCAGGAGATGGGCCCTTGGTGATGGAAAAAGCCCATTGTTTGTCACACATTGTTGCTTCTTGTCCTCAGATCTGTCTTCATTGCTAGATGGTGAATTCTGATTGGGCAGAGATGGTGTCTGTTTCCTCAGCACCTAGCACAGGTCATGCGTAGATATTCAACGTATTTTCAGGGGGAAATGAATTCAATAGTCACATGAGGGAATCTGAAGTATTTACAGAATAGAAAGAACCGAATACTATTTCATCTTTTATGTTAGTTAGAAACGCATGGTCTACATCTAGGAAGTATAAACACACAGAGTGAAGTCCCAGAGCATGGTTTTTAACACGTACTTACAATGTAATGAGTCAGTGTTCCCGGAAACCTCATAAGTATTCAATAATCACACAATATTAAATATATGGAAAAACTACCTAAATCCCAGTGCTGTGTTGCTTGTCGCTTGATAGAATATAATTTTCTTGTCTAACTCTTATTTTTGTTCACATTCATGATTATAAATACAGGTACAGCCACATGAACACCGGTATCAGCGTCTGGTTTCCATAGTAGAGTCTCAAAAGGCAGGAAACCTACCTGCCTTAACAGCACCTTACAAAAATCAGCACATTGTTTTGTGCAGATGCATTTAAATCATGGACTCTCCCAGAAGGAAAAGTGTTCTTGGGTGATGCTTGTTATTTTCCTAAGTTTTGCTTATTAAGGACCCAGCCAGACTCCCTCACTCTCTTGTGCTAGAGGTGGTAGCTCCTCACATCTGAAAAGTGAAATGCCTAGAGGAGAAATAAAACAATCAAAGTGGTTGATCCTTTTAAAAAAAAATCATTCCAATTCAGTCATAGCGGGTCATGCTTCTTAACTCAGCCACAAGGAAATCCCAGTTCATGTAAAAATAATTCTGTCTTCATTATTCCATAATCCAGAGGGCATCTATGATAATTTGAGTGTTCCTTTTTTGAAAAGAGAAGATCAGTGCGCATGTCTTAATAATTCATTCCTCTTGGTCGTCCTCAAATGTAACTGCATTTGATTGCAGGAACCTGGCTCAGGCCCCCTACTGATGCTCTTACAGGCCATTATTAATGCGTACCTCTTCAGGGGCTGTAATTTGGGACTCAATTTGCCATAAAATTGTCCTAAGTGTCACCTTAGTAATCGGAGATCATGTGACCCATGAAACACATTGAACTGAAAGATGGTACCTCTTGGAATGAATGTCAATTGCCCCTAGTAGTAAATAGGCACTAGCATGGTATCTGAAGTGGATTTCACTGTGCCTCGAGATGGTGAGGCATTAAGATGCTCCCTACCCAAATTCCTGGGGCTGGGCCTACAGGGCCTCAACAGAGTCTTCACACAGACTCTGGTAACCCAGCCATTTTGATAGTTCTTATTGTTTTAGCCAAGACTTCATATGTGGTCTAGCAAAGGATTTTTATGCTAATCAAGATTTTTAAAAAATTGGTGAGATGTCAAGACTGGCAAAACAAAATGTAGTTTGGCTAATCATTATGGAACTGCAAATCAAAACCACAATAAGACTCCACAATGAGTTACTACTTCACACCCATTAGGATGGCTATTACCAAAAACCCCCAGAAAATTACAAACATTGACAAGGATGTAGAGAAATTAAAATCCTTGTACACTGGTAGTGGAAACGCCTCTAGTACAAGAGAGTGAGGGAGTGTGGTTGGGTCCTTAATAAGCAAAACTTAGGAAAATAACAAGCATCACCCAAGAACACTTTTCCTTCTGGGAGAGTTCGTGATTTAAATGCATCTGCACAAAACAGTGTGCTGATTTTTGTAAGGTGCGGTTAAGGCAGGTAGGTTTCCTGCCTTTTGAGACTCTACTATGGAAACCAGATGCTGATACCGGTGTTCATGTGGCTGTACCTGCATTTATAATCATGAGTGTGAATAAAATGGTGCCACTGCTGTGAAAAACAGTATGGCAGTTCCTCAAACAAATTAAACATATGATTACCAGTTTCACCTCTGGGTATATAGTCAAAAGAACTGAAGGCAGGCACTTGAATAGATATCTGTATATCAATTTTCATAGTAACATTATTTGCAATAGCCAAAAAGTGAAAACAATCCACATATCCATCGATAGATGAATGGACAAACAAAATGTGGTATATACATATAATGGAATATTATTGAACCTTAAAAAAAAAAGAAATTCTGACACATGCTACTCATGGATAAACCTTGAGAACATTATGTTAAGTGAAATAAGCCAGACACAGAAGGGCAACTATTGTATGATTCTACCTATGTGAAGTATATAAAGTAGTCAAATTCATAAAAACAAAAAGTAGAATGGTGGTTGCTAGGGTCTGGAGAAGCAGGGAGTTAAGAGTTTCAGGTTGGGAAGATGAAATTGCTCTAGGGATGGATGGTGGTGATGGTTGCAGAACATTGTGAATGTATTTAATAGCACTCAAAAATGGTTAAAATGGTAAAGTGTATATTATACATAAAGTCCCCTACATTCAAATGAGTTCCATTCTGAGAGCATGTTCATAAGTCCAGTTTGTTTGTAAGTCCAACAAAGTTAGCCTAGGTACCCAACTAACACAATTGGCTATATAGTACTATACTGTAATAGGTTTATAATACACAGAGATAATACATAAAAACAAACAATACGAAAAAATTAATCTCATAGTACAATACCTTGAAAAGTATAATAGTACAGTACAGTACAACAGCTGGCATACAGAGGCTGGCATTGAGTGAACAGGCAAGAAGAGTCACTGACTGAGGGAGGAGGAGGAGGAGGTGGGAGATGGTAGAGCTGAAGGATCATCTGCAATGGGAGACTGGACATGAAAAGGCATGTTTGCATCTTTGAAAGTTCACAACTTGAAGGCTTGTATATAGAGGACTTATATTTTAACAGAAAAAATATTAAAGGTAGTTTGGTTGTCAAACTATCAGAATCTCAGGGTCATTTTGATTGCTATATAGACAAAGGTCAAAATGTGTGAAATGTGGGAATATGCTGGAAAAATCTAGGCAGTTGGACTGCCATCTTGTAACTGTGCTATAAATGAAACAGCTCAAGACCAGAATACTCTGGGGTGAAGGCAGAAGAGATATAGAGATAGACATAAGGAGAAATGTCTGCTTCTATCCTCCAGCAAAGCATGCAAGGCAACATGTTCAACCTTTAGCCTGACTACTCTGACTGCAGAGGAAGCTGGCACTGGCACCCTTGTCTATCCCTTAGACTTTTTAAAAAACTTCAGCCAAATCAACTACTTAGCAACCTTGTTCTAGGGCAGTGGTTTTGTTGTCCTTTTTCTTCCTGATGACTCTTGATTTTGAATTTTGAATTTAGTCAAGCAGAATGAAATGGCCTCACAGAGGTTTCACTTTCATTTAATGTTTTCCTCCATTCCTCACCCCCAGGCACAAGGCGCAGGAAGCAACATTCCTTCATGTGTTCCAAAGCAGAGGAAAGAGCCAATACTACTCTTGCAGTAATGGAACTTACAAGCCACAGCATACAAGGCACTGTTAGATGGTTCTACTGATTTAAAAAATTCCATGGTTTATCTGACCACCAAATGGACGAGATACAGTATGATCATTATGGTCCTTATAAACTTGAGAGCACTCCTAGGGACCACTCTGAATAAAGCCAAATCCTCCTGACACAAGATTAAGTCAGTACTCTTTGTCACATTACTGAAGGTGTTTTATACTTTGGCATTGACTCTCACTAGTCTGCCTATTTCAAAAGAGGTTGTGGGAAGCTGAAAAACTGAACAAATTTTTGACAGCTTTGTGAAGACAAACATTGGAATCTAGAGTTTGACAAGGGGTCCTCATAATTCTCTCTGTTTTGGGGTTGAGCTCCCAAAAAGTTACACCATGGGAGTACAGTGAACTGAAACTCAGCTACAATTTATTTCATTTCTTGAAATTGAATTAAGAAGACCCAAGATTGCTAGTTTTCTTAGCCACATCCCAGAAACAAATACAAATTCTCTCTAGAGAAAATAACCTTTTTATATGTCTAATCATCTCTATAACTTTTTATGTACAACACTTCATACTTAACTAAAAAATAACCAGGCATGCAAAAAAGACAAAATGACATAAAGAAAACCCATAAGAGACCATATATGTTTCAAATAGTTACACAGAGGCCAGATAATAAAATTATCAGATACAAACTTTAAAATAGATATGCTTAATATAAGCAAAAAGAAGAAAGACAAAATTGAAAATTTTCACAGAAACCAGGCTGCTAAAAAAAATAACGATAATTTATATAAGTAAAAAATAAGTAGCTGAAATTAAGAACTTAGTAATTAGGTCTAATAGAAGATTGGACTCAGCTGAATATAAAATATATTGAAACAAAATTCCAAAGACAATATCTAGAATGAATTTTTAGAGTCAAAAGAAAGAAAAAATAGAGAAGAGGGTAAGAGACAAGAAGCACAGAAAAAGGTCTAATATACACTGAATTGGCGTCTCTAAAGAAGAGAAGGGGCAGTAGCAATATTTGAATAGACATTTGCTGAGATTTTTCCATAAAAGATCAAAGTAATCTAACCAGCACTAGTTCAAGGAGCCCAACAAACTCCAATTAGGATAAATGAAAAGAAATCTGAAATTAAATATCATAGTAAAACTGCTGAAAGGGGAAAAACCAGAGCTGTATGGGCAATAAAAGAGATCACTATCAAAGCAGCTACAATAGAATAACTGAATTCACAATAGAAACTATGGAAGTCAAAGATAATGGATGAAAATATTCAAAGTGGTCAAATAAAAATATGTGCCAGCCTAAAATCCCAATGAAAGTAGCTAACTGGAGGTGAGATAAAGCCATCTCTAGATAAACAAGAACTGAGAGAATTCAGCATTGGCAGTCCCATTATAAAGAAAATATGAAAGGGTATTTTTTAGGCAGAAGAAAGTGATCCCAGATGGAGGTTCAGAAATCCAGGAAAAAAATGAACAACAAAAATGGTAAAAATGTGTAAAAATAAGTGAATATTGACTCCATAAAACAATTTCATGTGACTTAAAAATATACAACAAAGACAACAGTTAAGAGCTCTAAGATTTCTGCATTATCTGTGAGGAGGGTGAAAATACTAAGAAACTTTAGACTTTGACAGATCAAGGATGTATGCTGTAATTTTTGAGTAACCACTAAAAATAATATGAGGGGACAACTGCTAATGAGGGGATTAAAACTGGGGGGAAAATCTATTAGAAGACAAGAAAGGAACATATATCTGCTAATACAAATAGAAAGAAAACAGAAAAAGGTAGAGTTAAGCCCAAATAAATCAGTAACTATATCAAATAAACTAAATGCTCCAATCAAAAAACAAAGGTTATAAAAAAAAAAAAAAATCTGATCGGGCATGGTGGCTCATGCCTGTAATCCTAGAACTTTGAGGTGGGAGGATTGCTTGAGTCCAAGAGTTCAAAACCAGCCTGGGCAACATAGTGAGATCTTGTCTCTATTAAACATTAAAAAAAAAATTCATGCAGAGAAAAGGGAATGTTTATACACTGTTGGTGGCAGTGTAAATTAGTACAACCTTTATGGAAAGCAGTATGAAGATTTCTCAAAGAACTAAAAAGAGAACTACCATTCAATCTAGCAATCCCTCTACTGGGTATATACCCAAAGGGAAAGAAATCATTATGTCAAAAAGATTGCAACATTATTCACAATAGCAAAGACACGTAATCAATCTAAGTTGATCAGTAGAGAACTGGATAAAGAAAATGGGTGTGTGTGTGTGTGTGTGTGTGTGTGTGTGTGTGTGTGTGTGTGTATGTAATACTACTCAGTCATAAGAAAGAATGCAATGTTTTTGCAGCAACATGGATGGAACTGAAGGCCATTGACCTAAGTGAAACAACAGAAACAAAAAGTCGAATACCACACATTCTCACTTATAAGTGGGAGCTAACAATGGGTACTTGTGGACATACAGAGTGGAATAACAGACATTAGAGACCACAAAGATGGGGTGGTGGGAAGGCAGTGAGGGCTGGAAAACTACATATTAGGTACAATGTTCAGTATTCAGGAGATGGGTACACTAAAAAAAGTCCAGGCTTCACTATGTAATATATGCATGTAAAAAAATCCTTCACTGGTACTCCCTAAATATATTAAAAATTTTTAGAAAATTTAAAAAATATCCATGTTATCTGTTTACAAGAGATGTACCCAAATGAAAAAAATACCAAAAGTTTTAAATTAAAAGACTAGAAAAAGATAACTTCAACATTACTAGAGAATGACAAACTGCTTGTCAAAGTGATTGTATAAATTTTACTCCCTTGTATAGAAGTTTTTGTTACCCTACATTCTGTTCAACATTTGCACTGTCAGATTTTTTTTTAAGTTTTCAGTTTGATGAATGTATAGTAATAGCTTACTGTGGTTTAAATTTGCATTTCCTTGATTACAAATGTAGTTGAACACATGCTCATGTTTTTTGACCATTTGGATTTCTTCTTTTGCCTGTTTAAATTTTCTGCCATTTGATTTGTCGCTTTAAAACTGGTACATAGTTTATTAAACAGTCTGGATACTGGTCTTTTGTACTTTGATAACTTTGTATTTACATTTTTTAAAGTATATTTTTTCACTTTTATAAGAGAATCACATACTGGTCACTGATGTGAAAGCACAGCCAACATCCTGGGTTGGTGTAGTAATTGATGCTTCCTTAAACCATACCACTATTCTGTCAGCTCAGTTACTTCTCAGTTACTTCTGGATGAGCGAATACACACACGTCAGGACATATATAATATTATATAAATCAGATGGCAGGCTGGTTTCATTAGGGAATGGTAGACTTTTGGGGTTTGTCTCTGCTGTTGGAAAACTGGGTATTCTGCGGTGACCGTAATTAGATCATCTTTGATAAGAGGAATTTTCATCTTTGATAAGAGGAATTTTAACTTATTAAGTCCATTCATGGCTACTTTCACTGACCTTGAAATTTATGGTCACAAGACCAGAGCAGTTCAAAAAAAGAGACTGACTGATATTTCCAAAATAATCTTGTCTATCCAATTATTGAGCGCTATCTTTGTGTTAGATATCCTTTACAGCAAAAACAAACAAGACACAGATACCTTCATATTCTGCCCATTTCAAAAGGTACATCCACACACCTCTTCCCTATAACTCTGTTACCAGTCTTCTAATATTTCTTATCATGCACCTAACCACACGGCCTAAACATTAACCACTCCCGTATGTTAGTGTGGATTTGTACCTAAGGTTGTTATTATTGTTATTATATTATTATTATTATTATTTCATCCAGAAAAGGTGGAAAGCCAGATGTACTTCTTGAAATTCTGCCCACTGGGAAGATTTATTTTCATGGTCTTTCAGGATCACTCTTGATACTGTAATACTGCATTGGTTCACTTCTGGCTAAGGCCAGCATATCATGAAGAACGATTTGAATTTCAATCATTATGTGCTCAAATTATTATATCTTCCTATTTCTTATTAACTATATATTTCTCTCTCTCTCTCTATGCTGCATTATGGATAATTTCTTCCAACCTATCTGTCAGTCCACTATTTTCTCTTCTGCTGAGACCAATCTTCTTCCAAGGATATCAGCTGCAGTCTTGATTTCAATTATTGTATTTTTCATGTCTAGAATCTGTATGATTTTTTTTCAAATATGTCACTTTTATAATTACTTACTCTCTGTAGCTTAAAAAAGTCTATCATTTATTTTTTTACTGAGATGCATTTAAGTAATTAAAAAAAATAGTAGCTTTAGGTTCACAGCAAAATCAAGAGTAAATTATAGAGATTTCCTGTATATTCCCTTCCCTCACATATGCACAATCTCTCCCATTATCCACACACTGCACTACAGTAGTACATTTGTTACAATCAATGAACCAACACTGACACGTCATTATCACCAAAAGGCATAGTTTACATTAGGGCTCACTCTTGGTTGTTGTACATTCTACAGGATTGTGGAAATGTATGATGGTACCTATTCGCCATTGTACTATCATTCAAAATACTTTCACTGCACTAAAAAGCCTCTGTATTCTGCCTGTTCATCCCTCCCTGTCCTCAACCCTGACAACCACTGATCTTTTTACTGTTTCCATCATTTTGTCTTCTCTAGAATTTCATATAGTCGGAGTCATATAGTATATAGCCTTTTCAGATTAGCTTCACTTAATATGCATTTAAAGTTCTTCCATTTATCTTCTTAATGTCTTATTTCTTTTTAGTGCTGAAAAATATTCTAGTGCCTAGGTGTACCACAGTTTGTCCAGTCATCTACTGAAGGACATCTTGCTTACATACAAGTTTTGGCTATTAAAAACAAAGCTGCAGCCTGGCACAGTAGTTCATGCCTGCAATCCCAGCACTAGGAGGCCAAGGCGGGAGAATCACAAGAGGCCAGGAGTTGGAGACCAGCCTGGGCAACACAGTGAGATCCCATCACTACAAAAATGACTTAAAGTCCAGGTATGATGGCCCACACTTGTAATCCCAGCACTTTGGGAGGCCAAGGTGAGAGGATTGCTTGAGTCTAGTTCAAGACCAGTGCAGGCAACCTAGTGAGATCCTTGCCTCTACCAAAAAAAAAAAAAAAGTCGGATGTAGTGGTACATGCCTGTCCCAACTACTTAGGAGACTGAGGTGGAAGGATCATCTGAACCAAGAAGATTGAGGCTGTGGTGAGCCATGATTGTGCCACTGCACTATAGCCTGGGCAGCCGAGTGAAACTCTGAGTCAAAAAAAAAAAAAAGAAAAACAAAAAAAACATTGTTTTTGAAATTATTATTTTTTATTTTAAAGATGTGGGGTACAATTTAGGATTAGGCATACAATTGGTCATTGTACAGATAAAGTTTGGGCCTCCCATTGGTCTCCACTTCACCTGGTTTGAGAGCAGATACCCTTTTTGATATTAAGTACCCCTTATCCCTGCCCTGGCAGTGTCCTGCTACTGCCAATCCCTTTCTTACAGTATTATGGTAAATGTTCAGGGTCCACTTATGAGTGAGAACATGTGGTACTCAGTTCTTTGTTTCTGAGAGAGATCACTGAGTATTTTAGACTCTAAATCCATCCAAGTTGCTGTGAGGTCCATATGTTTGTCCTTCTTTATGGCTGCCTAATATTCCATTGTGTATATGTACATTTTTTTTACCCAGTCCAGTTTTGATGGGCAGCATGGTTGGGTCCATGGTACTGCTATTGTGACTAGTGCTGCAATAAGCACGCATGTGCAGGTATCTTTCTGGTAAAATGATTTGAGTTCCTCTGGGTATATTCCCAATAGGGGGATTGCTGAGTCATACGGAAGGTCAATTTTTAGTTCTTTCAGAAATCGTCATACTGTTTTCCATAGAGGTTGAACTAGTTTGCATTCACGCAAACGCAGTGTAGAAGCGTTCCTTTTTCTCCACATTCTCGCCAGCATCTATTGTTGTTTATTAATGAAGGCCTTTCTTACTGGGGTTAGGTGGTATCTCAGTGTGGTTTTGATCTGCATTTCTCTGATGATTAGTTGCCTACTGTCTATCTGACAAAGGCCTAACATCCAGGATCTACAAGAAATTCAAACATGCCAAAAGGAAAAAAACAAAGTCTATTAAAAAGCAGGCAAAAGACATGAATAGATACTTCTCAAAAGAAGACATATGTGCTCAGCCTTACTAATCATCAGAGAAATGCAAATCAAAGCCACACTTTGAGACAAAACCAAACCCCAGTAAGAATAGCCATCTTTTTTTTTTTTTTTTTAAAATAAGCTGGTGTGGTGGTGCACACTTGTAGTCATAGCTACTAGGGCAGCTGAGGCGGGAACATTGTCTCAGGAGTTTGATGCTGCAGCAAGCCATGGTCACGCCACAGTTGTGCCACTGCACTCCAACCTGTGTAACAGAGCACAGATAAGTTCATTAATTAAGCAAGCCACTATAAACATCTCTGCACTGCTTTTTGTGTAAATGTAAGTTTTCAATTCATTTGGGTAAATACCAAGGAGCATACCATATTACTGAGTTGTATGGTGAGAGTATGTTTAGTTTTATAAGAAATTGTCCATCTGTCCTCCAAAGCAGCTGTACTATTTTGGATTCACACAAGCAGTGGGAATTTGGTGGTGTCAGTGTTCTGGATTTTGGCCATTCTGTTAGGTATACAGTGGTACCTCATTGCTGTTTTAATTTGCAATTTCCTGATGCCATATGATGGTGAATATCTCATATGCTTATTGGCCATCTGTGCATCATCTCTGGCGAGATATTTGTTTAGCTCTTTGGCCCATTTTTTAAACTAGATTGTTTGTTTTCTTATTATTGAGTTTTAAGGATTTTTTGCTTATTTTGGATAACAACCCTTTATCAGATGTGTCCCCTGCAAATATTTTCTCCCAGTATGCGACTTGTCTTTTCATTCTTTCAACAATGTCTTTCACAAAGTAGAAATGTGTGAGGGGTGTAAGGTCTATGCCCAGATTCTTTTTTTTTTTTTGCATGTGGATGTCCAGTTGTCCCAGCACCATCTGTTGAAAAGATTATCTTTTACCCAGTGTATTTCCTTTATCCCTTTATCAAAGATCAGTTGACTGTATTTCTGTGGGTCTGGTTTCTGAGCTATTTTGTTCCACTGATCTGTTTCTCTATTCTTTTGCCAATACTATACTGTCTTGATTACTACAGCTTTATAAGAAGCCGTGAAGTTGAGTATGTTAGTCATCTGATATTTTTCTTTTCTTTTATTATTGCGTTAGCTTTTCTGGGTCATTTGCATTTAGAAACTGCTTCTTGACCAGCCTGGGCAACTTGGCGAGACCTCATCTCTACAATAAATCAAAAAATTAGCGGTCATGGTAGTGTGTGCCTGTAGTTCCAGCTACTTGGAAAGCTGAGGCAGAAGAATGGCATGAGGCCAGCAGGTTGAGGCTGTGGTGGTTGTGAGCATGCCACTACACTCCAGCCTGGGCGATAGAGTGAGTCCAGCTCCAAAAGAAAGAAAGGAAGGAAGGAAGGAAGGAAGGAAGGAAGGAAGGAAGGAAGGAAGGAAGGAAGGAAACTATTTCTTATAAAAACTTTAGAAGCAGTTTGTCAATACCCAAAAAATAACTTACTGGGATTTTGATATGAATTGTGTTATATCTGTAGATCAAGTTGGGAAAAATATGCATATTAATAATATGGAGTCTTTCTATCTATGAATGTGGAATGTGGAATATTTCTTCAGTTAGCTCTTCTTTGATTTCTTTCATCACAGTTTTATAGTTTTCTTCATATAGATTTTTTTTTTTACATATTTTGTTAGATTTATACTTAAGTTTTTCATTTTAGGGTATGTAAATAGAAATGTGTTTTTAATTTCAATTCCAGTTGTTTATTACTGTGTATCAGTATCCTGCAAACTTCTTATAATCACTTATTATTTCCAGGAGATTTTTTGCTGATTCTTTCAGATTTTCTACACAGATGATCATGTCATCTGTGTATAGTTTTATATCTTCCTTCTCAATCTGTAACCTTTTCTTTTGTCCAGGACAATGCCAAAAAGCAATGGTGAGAAGGGACATCCATACCTTGTTCCTGATCTTCAAAAAAAAGCATCTATTTCTCACCATTATTGTGATTGTTGCTGGTTTTAAAAATTATTATTACTGTTATTTTTAAAGAGAATGTCTCGTTCCATCACCCAGGATGGAATACAGTGGTGCAATCATAGCTTGCTGCAGCCTGAACTCATGGGGCCAAGTGATTCTCTTGCCCTGGTCTCCCAAAGTGCTGGCACAGGCACAAACCACTTCTCACAATATAAATATATAAATGTAAATATACCCAGCCATTTCTCACATATAAAATCGCATCAAATATTATGTTAACTATAGTTTTTTTTGTAGTTATTTTTTATCAAGTTGAGAAGGTTCCCCTTCATTCCTGCTGAAGAGTTTTTTATAAAGGATATTGGAGCTCATCACATGCTTTTTCTACACTTGTTGATATGATCATGTGAGGTTTTCTTCTTTTTTCAAACCCCGTTGATGTGATAGGTTGATTTTCAAATATTGAACCACCCTTGCATGCCTGCAATAGTACCACATGGTCATGGTATAGGCTTCTTTTTATACATTTTTGCCTTTAATTTGCTAATATGTACGTCTATGTTCATGATAAATGCTGGTTTGTAGTTTTCTTGTACCACTTTGTCTGGTTTGGGTATTAGGATAATGGAGGCCTCATAAAAAGAATTAGGAAGTAGTCTATTTTCTTCTGTCTTCTCCACAGCAGAGTCCTGTTGCAGTGCACATCCACCACTATCCCTGATACATTCCTGCTCTGCTGGAGCTGCACATCTGGATGCTGCCATCTGCAATTCCTTGGGGCCCTGGCCATCTCACCATCACCATGCTCATATGTCCAAACTGGTCTCCCCTGACATATTTAAGACAAACCCCTGGAGACCAGCCCTCTGCCCAGAATTATGAAGTCTCCATGATTTAACAAACTGAGTATCAGGAGGTATTGATTCCCCTTCTTCTATAGTAACATCTTTGGCAAAGGACATAGAGAGCACACTGATGCTTGGGCTCTCAAAGTCATAACAAGTGCCAATTGCTGTATGTAGGTTCCTGTGAAAAGGAGATAATGTCCATCTGCAGAAAGAGAACCATGAGTCAGAGAAAAACCACAATTATAAACCTGGAGGCATGGAAGAGAGAAGCTTCTGTCATCCTGAGGCTGGTTGTACATCTTTCCTTGGATTTATTTATTTTAGTAGTGAACATCATTGTTTTAAAATACATATATAATATTTCTAGAACTTGACATTTGAGTAAGTTTTTTTCTGTTGTTTTCCTAGTATGCATGTTGTTTTTGTTCTTGAGCCCCTAGTTATCATTAACCAGTCATACAAGGCATTGAAAAATGACTTGTGGGCTTTCTCAGAGGCCTAGGATGGATGTATTCTTCCCCAGTAAGGTTATTTTTTTCTGTCAGAGATTTGGAAGCATTACTAGTTAAAAATCTCCTCAAAACAACTCACAACTTGCAGTTCCTTGGTCAATCCAAACTTTGCCTTCCTAGAGAGCAAATTTACATAAGGACTGGTCTTTAGGCAGTAGTGTTGGGTATTTTTATTTTCTCCCCTTTATAAAATGTATAATTTATTGCTCTTTTTAGCACCAAGACACTCTTGAACCACTTTTCCTTGTAATAAAGGTTTAAACATTTTGGGTCCCAGTTCAATATGGACAAGATCTTCTCTAAGTCTGACCACTTCATGGAGTTCATGATCCTCAACTTCTGTCCTTTTATCCTATAAAATCTCTGAAATTCAAGTATGTAGCACTGACAAATGCTTTTAGTGGACAAGTAGCTTTGATGCTCTGACATCTAATAGGTCACTAACCTTTATGCTTTCATCTACTTACTAGCCTGGAGTTTCCCCACTGCTTTTTAATCTCTACAGTATTTTAAAAGTTATTTTTGTGTATATTTTTCAGCATTTTCATTGTTTTCGGTAGAGTTATACCACAAAACTCCGCACTCCATAATCAGAAGCCATAAAGTCTCCAATCATATGAAGTAATACTCTAAATTACGAACAGAGTCAAGGGTCACCAGATATTTGAGAAAAAAAAATAATCTTAAGGTTGGAGCCCAATACAAACAAAATAAAAAGGTAATCTGATAGAAACTATCATTAGTATCCTTAGAGAGATAAGCCCTGAAAAAAGAACAGGATGCTGTTGAAAAAAAGTAAAAGATAAAACAAGAGCTTTTTAAAATTAAAAATACACAGAGAATTAAGATGGCTGAAGTGAACCACTTGTATACTAATCCTGAATCATACCCCACATCTTTAAAATAAGATTTAAAAATTAAAACACACACACACACACACGCACACACACACACACGCACACACACACACACACACACACACACACACACACATAAAGATGGCCCAAGTGAGGCAGCTAGAGCCTGTTTCTTCTGCAGAGTAAATCACGATAGAGTTTCCTAAGCACTCAGAGAGGAATAGGACCAACAGCACACCCCACAACTCATCAAAGAAGTAGTAATAACCACATAGTGCAAAGAAGAGAAAAATCAACTGACCTGGGTAGGAACTAGCCAAATTCTCCTCTGGATCATGGTACAGATCACCAGCATAAAAAACATAAAGAAATTTAAAAAAAACTATTCAGGACATGAATGAAAAATTCTTCAAAGAGATAGACACCTTAAAAAAAACCAAGCTGAGCTGGGTGTGGTGGCTCATACCTACAATCCCAGTAGCTTGGAATGTAGAGGCAAGAGGATTGCTGAGCCCAGGGGTTCAAGACAAGTGTAGACAATTTGGTAAGGCTTCATTTATACAATAAATAAAAAATTTAGCCATGTGTGGTGAGGTGCACCTATAGTTCCAGCTATTTGGAAGGCCGAGGCAGAAGGATGACCTGAGTCTGGCAAGTCAAGGCTGTGACGGCCATGATCATGCCACTGCACTCCAGTCAAAGCATCAGAGTGAGACTCTGATTAAAAAAAAAAAACCTGAGATTCTGGAAATGAAAGAAGCATTTAGGGAGGTACAAAATGCAGTGGAAAGTTTTACAACTTTAGACTTCAACAAGCAGAAGAATGGATCTCAGAACTTAAAGACAAGGCTTTGGAATTAACCCAATTAGACAACAATAAAGAAAAAAAAATCAAGAGAAGAAAACAAAGTCCCCAAGAAATGTGGGATTATGTAAAATGCCCTAACTTAAGAATCATAGATGTTCCTGAGGAAGACTAAAAGTAAGAAGTATGAAAAACCTTTTTGAGAGAATAATGGAGGAAAAATTCTCTGGCCTTGCCAGAGATTAGAACATCCAGATTCAAGAAGCCCAAAGAACCCCCAGACGATTCACTGCAAAAAGGTCATCTGGTTCTGCAAAGTTAATGTGAAGGAAAGGATTTTAAGAGCAGTGAGATGAAAGCATTAAATAACTTACAAAGGCAATCAGACTGACAGCAGACTTCTCTGAAAATACTCTACAAGCCAGAAGGGATTGGGGTCCCATCTTCATTCTCCTCAAACATGTAACAGTCAGTCAAGGATCTTGTATCATTCAAAACTAAGTTTCATAAATGGAGAAATGATGTATTTCTCAGACAAAAGTAAACATTGAGGGAATTTGTCACCATTAGACTGACTCTTCAAGAAATACTAAGAGGAGTCCCGAATACTGCAAAAAAAAGGTTGAAATACACCAGTAGAAAAACACTGGAAATGATCAAGCTTAAAAACCTTGTGGAATAGCAGCATAAAAAAGAGAGAAATAAATAAATAAAGCAACCAAATAACAACCAGTGGTGTGAATGAAACAGACCTTACATAACATTATTAACTCTGAACATAAATGGTCTTAATGCCTCACTAAAATGTTACAGAAGGGCAGAATGGATTAAAACACACAGCCCGATTATTTGCTCCCTTCAAGTGACTCACTTAATATACAAAGACTCCTACAGATTCAAGATAAAGGGGTGGGAAAAATATTCCATACAAATGAAAACCAAAAATGTGCAGGAGTAACCATTGTCATATCAGATAAAACAGACTTTAAATTAACAACAGTAAAAAAAGACAAGGATGGTTATTATATAATGATAAATGGATCAATCCAACAAAAAAGATAAAACTGTTTTAAATATATATGCACATAACACCAGAGCCCTTAGCTTTATAAAACAAATTCTACTAGATCTAAAAAAAGAGAGAAACAGCAATACAATAATTGTGAGAGACTTCAATACTTCACTGTCAGCAACAGACAAAACTTAAAGATAAGACTTTTGAATTAACCCAATCAGATATCAATAAAGTAAAAAGAATGAGAATAGAACAAAGTCCCCAAGAAATAAGGGATTATGTAAAATGCCCTAACCTAAGAATCATAGATGTTCCTGAGGAAGAAGAGATAGCAAGAAGTGTGAAAAACCCTTCAAGGCAGAAAGTTAATTAAGAAACACTGGAGTTAAACAGGACTCTAGAAGAAATGGAACTAACAGACATCTACAGAACACACACCTCAAAACCACAGAATATACATTTTCCTCATCAGCACATAGAACATTCTCCATGATAGGCCATATGATAGGCCACAATTCATCTTAATAAATTGAAAAATTCAAAATCATATCAAGTACCTTCTCAGACTACAGTGGAATAAAACTAAAAATCAACACCAAGAAGAAATCACGAACCAAACAAAAACATAGACGTTAAACAATCTGCTCCTGAATGACCCTTGGGTCAACAATGAAATAAAGATGAAAATATAAAAATTCCTAGAAATGAATGACAACAACGAAACAAGTTACCACAGCCTCTGAGATACAGCCAAAGCTGTGCTCAGAGAAAAATTTATAGTACTTAAGGCCTATATTAATAAGACTGAAAGATCACATATCGACAACCTAATGTCAGTTCTCATCAGAGGAGAACTAAATGAAATTGAAAATAAAAAAGCAATACAAAGTAATAAAGAGACAAAAAATAGGTTCTCTGAAAGATAACAAAATCGATAGACTACTAACTATATTAACTAAGAAATGAAGAGAGAAGATTCAAATTAGCTCAATCAGAAAGGAAAATAGAGACATTACAACTGATATGACAGAAATTCAAAAGATCATCCAAGATTATTATGAATACCTTTATGCAAACAAACTAGACAATCTAGAGGAAATGGATAAAGCCTTCGAAACATACAACACCCCAACCTTGAATCAGGGAGAAATAGAAACCCTGAACAGATCAATAATGAGTAGGGAGACTGAACCAGTAATTAAATCTTCCAACAACAAAAATGCCCGGGACCTGATGGACTCACAACTGAATTACACCAGACTTTCAGAGAAGATCTTTTTTACTGAAGCTATTCTGTAAGACTAAAGAGAGGAGAATTCTCCCTAATTCATTCTATGAAGCCAGTAACACTGATACAAAAGCTAGAAAAAGACACAACAAAAAAAGAAAACCACGACCAATACTCATTATGAACATAGATGTGAGAAACCTCAACAAGATATTAGCAAACTGAATTCAACAGCACATCAAAGAAAAACTAATCAACCATGATCAGTGGGTTTTACCTCAGGGATGCAAGGTGAGTCAACATAAGAAAATCAATAAATGTGATCCACTACATAAACAGATTTAAAAACAAAAATCATATGATCATTTCGATAGACACAGAAGAAGCATTTGATAAAAGCCAGCATTCCTTCATGATAAAAAACCCTTAACAAAATAGGCATATTTTTGAGGGAACACTCCTCAAAAATAATAGAAGCTGTATACAACAAACTCACAGCCAATGTCATCCTAAAAAGAGGAAAGTTGAATGTACTCCCTCTCAGAACTGGTACATGGCAAGGATGCCCACTTTCACTATTCCTATTTGACATAGTACTGAAAGTCCCAGCCAGAGCAATCAAGCAAGAAAAAGAAATAAAGGTATACAAATCTGAAAATAAGAAATCAAACTCTTACTATATGCCAACAATATGATCTCATACCTAAAGAACCCTAAAGACTCCTCCAAAAGACTCCTAGACTTGATAGATGAATTCAGTAAAGGATACAAAATCAACACACACAAATCAGTAGCACTGCTATACACCAGCAGCGACCAAACTGAGAATCAAATCAAGAACTCAATTCCATTCACAATAACAGCCAAAAAACTAAAACACCAGCACTATATTTAACCAAGGAGGTAAAAGATCTCTATAAAGAGAACTACAAGACACTGATGAAAGAAACTGTAGAAGACACAAACTAATCTACATGCTCATGAGTTGGAAGAATCAACATTGTTAAAATGTCCATTTTATCCAAAGTATTCTACAGATCCAGTGCAATCCTTATAAAACTACCAACATCATTTTTCACAGAATTAGAAAAAAAAAAACATTCTAAAATTCATATGGAACCAAAAAAGAGCCAGAATAGCCAAGGCAATCCTAAGCAAAAGGAACAAATCTGGAGGTATCATATTACCTGGCTTCAAATTATACCACAAAACTGTCGTAACTAAAACAGAATGATACTGGTACAAGAGAAAAGACATGGACCAATGGAACAGAATACATAATTCAGAAATAAACCCAAATACCTACAACCAACTGATCATTGACAAAGCAGACAAAAACATACAATGGGGAAAAGACACCCTATTCAACAAAAGGTGCTAGGAAAATTGGATAGCTATATATATAGAAAAAGATGAAACTTCATCCCTATCTCTTCCCCACCTACACAAATTAGCTCAAAATGGATTAAAGACTTAACTGTCAGACCTGAAACCATAAAAATCCTAGAAGAAATGTAGGAAAAACTCTTCTGGACATCAGCCTAGGCAAAGAATGTATGGCTAAAACCTCCAAAGCAAACACAACAAACAAAAATAAATAAGTGGGACTTAAACTAAAAAGCTTCTGCACAGCAAAAGAAACAATCAACAGAGCAAACAGGCAACCTACAGAATGGGAGAAGATATTCACAAACTATACATATGGCAAGGACTAATATCCAGAATCTACAAGGAACTGAAACAAAGCAGCAAGAAAAAAAAAAAGGCAAATAACCCCTTTAAAAGGTGGGTAAATGACATCTCTCAAAAGAAAATATACAATGGCCTACAAACATATGAAAAAGTGTTCAACATTACTAATCGCCAGGGAAATGCAAATTAAAACCACAAGGAAATACTACCTTTCACCAGTCAGAATGTCCATTATTAAAAAAAAACAAAAATCATTTTGCGTTTCTTTCTAATTTTAATCTTTCCCTTTCTATCCTTCATTCTGATTTATTTCCTCAGCCCTATCTTCCATTGTACTCATGAGATCTTCATATATTGAATTTTTTACAAATTTTAGATTTAGGGGTACACATGCAAAATCAAAACATGGGCATATTGTGTGGTGGTGAGGATTGGGCTTCAGGTGGCTCATTCCCCAGATAGTGAACATTGTGCCCCATAGGTAGTTTCTAAACCCTAACCCTCTCTCTTCTCTCCCCCCTTATAGATGTCCCCAGTGTTTATTATTTTCTTCTTTGTGACTGTTTAGCTCCCACATATGGGTGAAAATATGTGGTGTTTGGTTTACTGTTTCTGAGTCAGTTTACTTGGGATGATGATCTCAGCTCCATTTGTGTTGCTGCAAAGGACATGACTTCATTCTTTTTTATGGCTGCACAACACTCAGTGGTATATATATGTATACACTTTCATTATCCAAAAGTGGTTGAAGGGCATTTAGACTGATTCCATATCTTTGCAATTGCGAATTGTGCTGTTATGAATATGATGATCTTCATTCCTTAGTGAGGACACCTAGTAGTGGGATTGCGGATCAAATGGTAGACCTACTTTTAGTTATTTGAATAATCTCCATACCACTTTCCATTTCACTCCCGCCAACAGTATATGTGTTCCCTTTTCTCCACAACCATGCCAGCATCTGTTATTTTTAAAAATCTAGTTAATGAATTCCAGAAACACAAAATAAAATCTAGTTAACAAATTCCAGAAAGAAAGAATAGAAAAAAAAAATGGGATGAGGCAATATTGAAGAGATTATTTTTTAGAAATATCTAGAATTGATGAAAGGCATAAAAATACAAATTCAAGTAGAACAACACCAGAGGAAGTAATGGTATTCCTCACAACATAGCCTTGGAGCAGGGAACTAATTTCACAACAGAAGTACAGCAATCAGTTCAAGCCCATGAAATTTCTGGTCATATAGTTATTTCCTCACTTAGAAGCAGTTGGTCTGACAAAATGGTGAGATAACAGAGCTCAGTTATGTCATTAGCTACGAGAGTACCCCATGAGATAGGGTGCAATCCTATCGGATTTGCTTATGCTTTGAACCATCAATTGATATGCAAAGCTGTTTCTCTTATAGGCAAAAATACATGTTCCAGGAACCAGCAGTGGGTGAGAAGATTAGAGTAGCTTCTCAGGATCACAGTTAATAACTCACTTGGAGAAGGTTTGCTTCCTGTCCCTGTGACCTTTGGATTTTCTGGTTCAAATATCTTGGTTTCTAAGAAAGGAATGACTCTTCCAGGGAATACAAAAATGGCTCCATTACTATGGAAGTTGAGACTGCTACTCAGCTGAGACTGGCCACTTCAGACTCTTCAAGACTCAGAATCAGGGTGAGAAGATTACTATTCTAGTTGGGTTGATTGACCCCACTATCAAATTGTTGCTATACAATGGGTTGAAAGAGAACCATGCCTGAACCCAGGGGATTCTCTGAAATGTATCTAGTAATTGTATTATCCATTTTAATAGAAAATTGAAGCAACTCAAAATGGCAAAATCATGAAGAACACAGTTTAGAAATGAAAACATGAATTACTTGGTAAAAACACCTTAACAAAGAAAGATGCTGGCTGAAGACAAGAACATAGAATGAGTAGAAGAAGAATGAATTTTGAACATATAAACTAAATTCATGATTATTTAAGAATCAAGAACCACATGAAGAAGGTTGATGGTGTTTAATTTTACAACTGGATTCTGATTTATCACAGAGTAGAGTTCTTAAGGATAGTTTTTAAAAACACTATCCAAATGAACTGAGGGCAAAAACTAAATGAAAGCCAAAAGACAAATGACAAAGTGGGAGATTAAATATCATTCTTAAAGGGACATCTGCATATAAAGACCCGAAGATCAAGAAATAAAAGGCCATAACATCTAGGATCTACAAGGAACTCAAACATGCTGAAAGGAAAAAAACAAACATCCCCCTTAAAAAGTGGGCAAAAGACATGAATAGACACTTCTCAAAAGAAGATACACGGGCAGCCAACAGACACATGAAAAGGTGCTCAGCCTCACTCATCATCAGAGAAATGCAAATCAAAACCACATTGAGATACCACCTAATACCAGTAAGAATGGACATCATTAATAAAACAAACAACAACAGATGTTGGTGAGGATATGGAGAAAAAGGAATGCTTCAACACTGCTGGTGGGAATGCAAACTAGTGTAACCTCTCTGGAAGACAGTGTGGCGATTTCTGAAAGAACTAGAAATTGACCTTCCATATGACCCAGCAATTCCCCTAATGTGAATGTACCCAGAGGAACTCAAATCACTCTACAAAAAAGATACCTGCACACGTATGTTTGTTGCAGCTCTATTCACAATAACAAAAACATGGAACCAACCATGCTGCCATCGAAGCTGGACTGGATAAAAAAAATGTGGTACATATACACAATGGAATATTATGCAGCCATAAAGAAAGATAAACATATGAACTTCACAGTAACTTGGATGGATTTGGAGTCGATCATACTCAGTGATCTATCACAGAAACAAAGAACGGAGTACTATCTGTTCTCACTCATTAGTGGACCTTGGACAATTATAATACTATAAGAACGGGATTGCCAGTAGTGGGAAACTGTCAGGGGAGGGGGGTGAGATTGGCAGTTGAGGGAAACTGCTAGGGGAAGGAGGGGCATACCTCATCAACAAGGGTACCTGCTTAATCAATGTTTGTATTCCTGACCCTGAATTGTACCCCACATCTTTATAATAAAAAAATTGATAATTAAAAAAAAAGAAAAGGCCAAAAAACTCAACAGAAATAGACAAAAGACATGTACAAGATTGTTCACACAAAAGATAGACACAGGCTGTTAAATATTTAAAAAGGCATTCAAATTCACTAAAAAGAAAAATACAAATAAAAACTACACAAATATCATTTCTTACCTATCAGCTTAGCAAAAAAATTCAGAAGCCTTGCCTACTCTATTGGCAAGGCTGAGAGGAAACAGGCATTGTCATACAACCCTTCTTGAGGTGAACTTGACGATACCCTACAAAATTACATGTGCATTTATCTTTTAACTCAGCAATTCCACTTGTAAGAAATCACCCTGGGAAGATGGCGGCCAAGCCAGTCAGACCATGTGAATTCCAGCATGAGTGAGTGAATGTACGGAAAATTTTGCATACGTGTCAGTGAGTAAGTGGGAGTGTGAGTGGCTGACTGAGCTGGGGCTCAGGAGCAAGTGTCCAGGGCTCTCCTGGTGAAGCGGTTGGTGCCATAGCTGCTCAACTTAGAGCCTAGTAATTCCTGGGATACAAAAGTCGAGTGCCGTTTTTTTTCTTTTTTAAAAAACATCAACAAAGCCCCCTCCTGGGAAGAAGTTGCTGGGAGAGACTGAGTGGGGGCTAGGGAGGAAGTGGCCAGGGCTCTCTCCTGGTGAAGTGGCTGGTGCCACTGCTCCTCTGCTTGGGCCCTAGCATTCCCCAGGGCACAGAAGCTGAGCACCATTTTTTGTTTTAATTCAACAAAGGCCTTCCTGGGAAGAAGCTGGTAGGAGAGACTACCAGCTCCAGGGTCTGTTTTACCACTGCAGTGGGAGAGACTGCTGGCTCCAGTGGGAGAGACTGCTGGCTGTCAGTGGGAGAGACTGACAGCACCTGGCTGGACTCTGGCATCAAAGGTTGTAGAGGCAGCACAGCAAGGGAACCCAGAGACAGAGTACTCTGGTACTACAAGGAACTCAAGTGTGCTGAAAGAAAAATAAATAAATAAATAACAACCTCATTAAAAAGTGGGCAAAAGACATGAAGAGAAACTTCTCAAAAGAAGATAGATGGGCAAACAGACACATTAAAAAGTGCTCAGCCTCACTAATCAGAGAAATGCAAAGCAAGACCACATTAACCCCAGTAAGAATGACCATCATTAATAAAACAAACTACAACAGATGCTGGTGAGGATGTGGAGAAATAGGAATGCTTCTACACTGCTGGTGGGAATGCAAACCAGTGCAACCTGTTTGGAAAACTGTGTGGAAATTTCTGAAAGAACTAGACATTGACCTTCCATATGACCCAGGAACCTCCCTACTGGGAATATACCTGAAGGAACTCAAGTCATTCTACCAAAAAGATACCTGCACACGCATGCTTACTGCAGCACTACCCACAACAGCAAAAATATGGAACCAACCATGCTGCCCATCGAAACTAGACTAAATAAAAAAAAGTGGTCCATATATACAGTGGAATATTACACAGCCATAAAGAAGGACAAATACATGGATTTAGCAGCAACTTGGATGAATTTAGAGTCTATCATACTCAGTAATCTATCACAGAAACAAAGAACAGAGTACATGTTCTCTCTCATAAGCGGAACTTGAACAATTACCATAATAGTTTAAGAAAGGGATAGGCGGCCGGGTGCAGTGACTCAAGCCTGTAATCCCAACACTTTGGGAGGTTGAGGCAAGAGGACTGCCTAAGCCCAGGGGTTCAAAACCAACCTGGGCAAATTGGCAAGACCTTGTCTCTACAATGTAAAACAAAAACCAAAAAACACAAAACTTAGCTGGGCATGGTAGTACGTAACTGTAGTTCTGGCTACTTGGAAAGCTAAGGCGGAAGGATCACCTGAGCCCAGTGGGTCGACACTGGGGTGGTCGTGAGCATGCCACTGCACTCCAGCCTGGGCAACAGAGTGAGACTCTGACTCGAAAAAAAAAAAAAAAGAAAGAAAGGGAGAGGCAGTAGCGGGATACAACTGGGGTGGGGGCAGCAGTAGGGGCACAACATTAATAGGCGTACCTGATCTCAAACCAGGCAAGGTGGGGACCAAAAGGAGTTCCAAACTTTACTGAATTGTACCCCACATCTTTAAAAAAAAAAAGCAGTGAATCAGTTATGCATACACACAAAAAAGAAATTATCCTGAAGATAACATCTTCAGCAATGTGAAAAAACATAGGCCCAAGTTTATTCATTATGGCATTATTTATAAAAGCAAAATAACATATGTTAATATATATTATATATGTTTTGATAGTTATATACCAATAAAAATCAACAATGGAAAAAGTCTTAAAGTTGAATAAAATTAGAAACAAATAAACCTAACTGAATAGCAAGTTGAATACATACTCATACAGAAAATAATAATTCAAGTAACTTTAAACATAGAACTTTGATTAGACAACCTTTTTGTCTAAGGGGGAAAAAAGCACTGGAAAGAAACTTTCAATTTTATTTACTAAGCTTGCTGTTGGTAGGGATTGTAGTATAGTACTTTCAAAATTATTTTGCACATATGAGGAAAGCAAGAATGCGGAAGAAGGAAGATGAAGATCAACCCTGAATGTTGGAGTTTAATTGCGGATATCAGTTTGAAACTCATGATTTTAAAAAGGCCTAGAAAGCAATGACACCCTGACAGGAACAAGCAAATGTAGTATCCAGGTCATGGCTTCTAAGTATCATTTCTTACTAAAAGAAACCAAGGGCTTCATGAAGAAATGGCTGGTTTCGTGTGTGGCCCAAAATAAAAAAGTGTTACGGTGGCTCATGCTTGTAATCCCTGCATTTTGGGAGGCCAAGGTAGGAAGATTACTTGAGCCCAGGAGTTTGAGACCAGCCTGGGCAACATAGCAAATCCTCATCTCTAAAAAAATATTGTTTTTAAAATTAGCCAGGCATGGTGGTATGCACCTGTTGTCCCAGCTACTTGGAAGGCAGAGGATGGAGGACTGCTTGAGCCTAGGAGTCTGAGGCTGCTGTGAGATGTGGTCATGCCACTGCACTTCAGTCTTGATGATAGAGTGAGACCCTGACTCAAAAAATAAATATAAAAATGAAAGAAACACATAAAACAAAGGCTCCAACTTGAAGATCCCAATAGTCAAAGCTGATACAACTTGAGGATGAAAGAGAATACTTACGCCCATAGAACTATAGCATATTTGAATTTAAAAAAAGAAAAAGAAGGAGATTGAGGCAGATCTTTGACACAGAAAAGAAAGGGAATTTAGTCGGTATAATTAAAACAAGGAAGTGATACAGAGGAGGTTTAATCCAGGAGGCCGGCATGGGGAGGTTAGCCCACAGTGGCAGATCCATATGGGGATCAGTAAGCAGACTGTTCGGTAGTTTAAGAACGCCAGTCGGAGATTGGATTTTGAGTGACAATGGGGAGGCACTCTAAATTTTTGAGCAGAGGAGTTACAATAAGAAATGAAAAAATAGGCAGCTACGAAGGAGGAGGGGGAGGGAGGAATGACAGATGAGATCATGAGGAGGTCTTTGCAGTGGCTGAGGAATGAGGTGCTAGGGCCTGCAGAGGGGCTGGGAATGGATAAGAAATAAAAATGACTGAAATAAAACAAGCACTTCAGAGGATGAATAGACAGAATTTATTCCCTCGATAAAGGAGAAGGGAGCATCAATGACTGTCCGTCCGTGCTGAAGAGTGGAAGGAAGGTAACGGCACCTGAGCTGAATATGAAAGGCAGAGAACTCATTTTTGAATGTGCTTTGAATTGGTTTTGAATACATTGGCGTTGAGACAATAGCATTTTGATGCTTACAAACCTCAAAAAGTTAAGAGAATGTTCCAATTTGGGGAGTGGTGTTTCTGGTCCTTCTCCTCAACCAGTTTGATCTCTTACAGACCTCAGGGACAAGGAGGACTTGGGTGGCTTCCTGAAGCTTCCATTAATGGTTGCCTGTCATGAAGATTACATGATGCTCCAGAAACAATGCTCAGAATCTTCCCCCTGCTTCTCACAGTGGGCTACCCTGAGTGCTCAGAACAACCCAGTTGGGCCAGAAAGGCATCTTCAAGACCTACCTCAGAGGCAGGCCCCCACGTATGGAATTTCTCTTTCATCCCTGCAGTGAAGCCTGACTGTGGGCCTCTGTGGTTTGTGGTTGTCTGGCTTCATCAGGGTCTGGCTGTCTCACTGGCCGCCCAGCTCTCCTGCTTGGCTGGAGCAAGCATGTCCTGAGCATGGTCGTGAACGGCCTTCCTCCCCCGCACACTTGGCATTCATGTGGCATGGCTATAAATTATGCCCAGCATGTTCATTTTCAGTTTAAATGCGTTCTCATCCCAGAGGAGCAACTAATGGCGTCAAGTTACTGATGTGAAAAAAGCCTGCCGCTACAATGACTATGGATTAATGAAACAGCAGTTGTGGAGGCTGGGGCGGCAATAAATCGTCAGCCACCGGTGACACAAATTTTAAATTATGTTCTCCAACCCTTTTCCCCTTCTCCAAAATTATTTTGCTGCAAAGTTGTTTGGTAAATGTTTACCTTTGCTTAAATGTTTGCTTTCTATTAAAAGTTGATGTAAGCAGGGCCCCTTGCTCATAGAAAACTGGAAGCTACCTAAGAGGGATTTAAAAGCCTATCATGCTTTCTCTAGGAGGTGTGAAGGCAAATCTCTTAATCCAGGATCATCACTGACTGATAAATTTCATTCAGAAAACTGGCAAACACTGTGTTCTGTCAGTGAACTCTGCTCACTTGGCAAGTAAGTTACTACCTCTACCTTCTGTTATGACACGTTTTCATTTGATGAAGGACCCCAGACAATCCACTAATGGGCCACAGGGAGTCCAAGAATCCCTGATCCTAAAAAGCAAATTGCTCATATATAGAGTTGGCCTTCCATATCTGCATCCATGGATTCAACTAATCACAGATCAAAAATATTTTTTTAAATTGCATTTGCATTGAATAAAGACTTTAACATTCCCCCCAAAATATAATGACTATTTGCATGGCATTTACATTGTATTAGGTACTATAAGTAATCCAAGTATATGGAAGGATGTGTGTAAGTTATGTGCAAATACGATGCTATTTTATATAAGGGACCTGAGCCCCCATGGATTTTGGTATCCACATGGTCCTGGAACCAATTCCCCGAGGATAATGAGGGAAGACTCTGTGTATTTTTCTAGACAGAAGGTCTGTAGATTCATCAAATTCACTAAGTGTTCTGTAACATCAAAAAAGTTTAAGAATTACTAGGATAAACTGCAGCAAGGGCTACATTCTTCTCCTCCATGTATCCATGCCCTTGCAATGTTACTTTTGAGAGGCAGTCTTTATCCATCCCTTTATTCTGGGCTGGACTTGAGATTGGCTTTAGTCCATGGGATATTAGCAAATGTGATGCAAGCAGACTTGAAAAGCATTTGTACGTGGCGGTTTGCCTACTTACTGTTCCTGGAACTTTGCTGACACGTGAACAAGAATAGGCTAACCCAGGAAGCTACATGGCACACTCACTCCCCATTTCCCCAGCTGACTACCAGCAACTGAGTGAGCCCAGACTAGATAGCCCATGCCTGGGCCAAACCGGGACTGTCGATCTCAAATTGCTGGCCTACAGAATTATGAGCTCCAAGAATGTTATATTAATTTGAACTACTAAGTTGTGGGGTAGTTTGTTATGCAGTAAAAGCTAACTGATACAAGTACCATATCAGAACAGGCAGTGCTTGTTTTGAAGACGAGGACATGTCTTATTCAGTCTTTCTATCTCCCTTTCCCTGAAAAACACAATAACCATTCAATGTATATTTGTTGAACTGAGTAGAAATGGCCTCTCAAAAAGATTGTGATAAAGCCCCTTTTTCTCAAGGTCACTTAAATAAATCAGAAGGGATTCCAGAGCACCTGGCTCTAGGCCTCATTTTCCTCACTTATAAAACGGGCCTCAAAATACATACCTTGTTGTGCTTTTGTGGTTATCAGAGATATTTTATGCTTTCGAGATGTGCTTGATACATAAAAGATGGTAGCTAGAGGAGAAGCAAGCTTATGTAAAGGCTTTGGAACTCATCAGCATGCAGGACATCATACACGTTCCAATGATCAAAGTGGTCACCAGGTGTTCAGCTTAAGTAGACTCCAGTTTCTAGGCATCGGCTTTTTCTGCTGCAAAGTAAGGCTGGTTCCTTCAGACTCAGTCAAACATCCACGTGTCATTCTGACAATGCATGGCTGACAGACGTGCCACTCCCTCTGTGAGGGATGGGGAGGGCTCCAAGCAGGTCTGAGGAATGTGGTTGCTGCTCTAAATTCTGACATGAGTCCTCGTTTTGTCGCATGTAAAAGAAAGTGTGGATGATGGCATGCTAAGAATCCTTTCAGCTGTAGGAATCCAAAGGCTTCAGTTTCTAAGAGTCTCCTCAAAGCATGAGGAACTACACTGCTCACAGGATCACTGAACCATAAAAGAATTTACTTTTTCGGAAGTGGAAAAGGTTTTCTCTATTTGCCTAAATCAGAAAGGCAGAAAAGCAGGCAAAGTAACTGAGAAATAATAAAAAGGAAAAAGAAAAAGAAAGTCTGAATTGAACTGGGATATTCAAATCTTGTTTACTGCAGGATAATGGAGCTTCATGTTAAGCATATCACACTTACACATTGAACCACAGACTTGGGGAATTATCAAAAAACTTTCAAGAAAAAAAAAAACATAACGCCGGGCTCAGTGGCTCAGCCTGCAATCCCGCGCCTTTGGGAGACTGAGGTGAGTGGACTGCCTGAGCCCGTGGGTTCGAGACCCGCCCGGGCAGCGAGACCTCATCTCTACAGTAAATCAAAAAATCAGCCAGGCATGGTAGCGCATGCCTGTAATTCCGGCTACTTGGAAGTCTGAGGCGGAAGGATCGCCGGAGCCCAGCAGGCCGAGGTTGCGGTGGCCGGAAGCGGCCACTGCACTCCAGTCTGGGCAACCGAGTGACACTCCAGCTCAAAAAAACAAAACAAAACAAAACATTACATACACAAAGAATTACAAAATGGTGGCTGGACTCAGTGGCTCAGCCTGTAATCCCAGCACTTTGGGAGGCCAAGGCGAGTGGATTGCCTGAGCCCGCGGTTTGAGACCAGCCCGGGCAACTTGGTGAGACCTCATCTCTACAATAAATAAAAAACTAGCTGGGTGTGGTAATGTATGCCTGTAGTTCTGGCTACTTGGAAGGCTGAGGCAGAAAGATCGCTGGAGCCCAGCAGATCAACACTGGGGTGGCTGTAAGTGTGCTACTGCACTCCAGCCTGGGAGACAGAGTGAGACTCCAACTCAAAAAAAAAAAAAGAATTACAAAGCATTCATGAGAAGGATTTACACAGAGCCATGAGACATTCAAAAATCACTTTTTTTTTCATTAAGACTTCCTACCTTTTTCTAATAACACCAAAAATGATTTTTGTTCTAGGATTTAGGATAAAAGTTCTTGAGTTGAAGATGCATTTGAAAATACATAATGGACACAAACATCATTTATCACAAAAAGTAAAGACAACATCTCAAAATTCTACATCTTGCCAAAATGGACATTAAATTTTTGGTTAGAAGCAAATATGAAACTAGTGACTTTTATCTAATTATACATATATAAAGAGAAAGTTATAACTTATTATTTCACACTTCTAATAGGATTTTTCCATCTTGAATGTTGAGATTTTAAACACTAAAATCACTGAGTAAGCAAAGAAAACAATTATCAGATGGCACTTTTAACCATATTTTTGAATTTATTATAATCATGCTTCTCTACAACTAGTGATTCTTGTGGTTTGCAAACCATATGTCTGCCTTTTTGACCTACATAAACACAGAATAGCATTTCCAATAAGGGAGGTTCACACAGCAAGCAAAGTATAGAGTGTGTGACCTCAGTAAGGTATTCAATAAAGGAATAAGCCGTTGTTCCCCTTGACTGGGTTCCCTTAGGATGCTCTTATGTTGGCGTCACATTCTTCTAAAAGTAGAATCAAATCTTCAATCAGGCTGTGTTCTCTGCCATGTGTCACTCTCATAATGTCAAAAGCCTAAAGGGAAAAGAGAGAAGAGAGATTAGACCCCCAAATAGATGGGCCCTACCTGCTTCCTGTCTTTGCCCCATCATGTCAGGGGCCTGGTGAACCTCACAGGCTTATAGTTTGAGTAGTCTCTAACAGGCTCACAGCACTGTGCTTCTCTGTGCCAGAATATGAAGCAACAAGAGTAAATTCTGAATGTGGAGTCTGGAAAACAGATTCATTATCTGAGTCCTGCGAGGACCCAGCAACCATTGATGATCTTCATTGTTAGTGCATCAGTTACTATAGTTGCATGTAGAAGGACCGCTTCATTTCTATGGAGGAAAAAAACCGAATCCTGGAGAAGAAAAGCAGTAAGGTTGATGGGTGCTTTCAGCCTGTGTTCCTGGCTTTTTTTTTTTTTTTTTTTTTTGCCTCTTTACAAACATTCCCTTTAGGCTGGAAGGAAAATAGGCAGACAGAGGGGGTCTAGATTTAGATGCTGTGAGAGGCAGGGAGGAAAGGAGGGGGGAGGGAGGGAGGCAGGGAGGGACAGGAAGGCTCAGAGCCTCAGACCTTGCCCTCTCAAGCCTGAAGGAGAGCTCAGCTCTTAGAGTCTGGCTGTGACCCCACACTGGCAGTGAGGGCCATCACCCAACGACATCCCAGCTGCAAAGCCCAGAGGGTGGTGGGAACTGAGATGCTAGGCGGTGCGGATTCATTTCTTATTAAATTGAGTCAGTCTGCTCTGTGGGTGCACAGCATCTGCAAGCAAATCCTGAGGCGGGGAGTTGTCCGGGAGAGGAGGAGAGGAGTTGGGATCAGCCCCCACCTTGCAGGCAGCCAAGCTCTATGAGACTCCTCTGGGCAGGAGATTAAAAACAAATGTTTGATGCCATTCAGGGAGCACGTGCCTCATGTTTTATTCTCTTTTCTCCTCACTGCCCTGGGTCCTCCGCTGTTCTGGACATCTTAAGGTCTGAGGCAGAGACCTGTGTGACAGCATGATTGCAGAGAGAGGAGGTTTCTCAGATCAGAGAGAGCCTTCATGGGAAATCCTCTTACTTGAAAGCACTCTTAGATATACTCTTCCTTTTTACACAACAGAGGGGCCAGATGTGCTTGTGATCTGGCAAAGGAAGATGAATGAACCAGAGGCAAACCCTGAAAAGCTCTTTGCAGAGAGAAACATAACCCACATCCTAAAAAGGGCTGGGCCTAACAAGAGCTCACTTCCCTCCCAGCTTTCACAGATGTCCTCGGTGCAGATGCCCTTGGGTAGGTGAAGGTTTGGCCTTGTTGCTCAGGAAAATTCCACGACCAGCCTCTTTTTTGCCCTCCTGGTTACATTTCTCTGGGTTCCCCACCTGAAGAATAATCTGTGCTTCTTTGTGATTTGGCTAAATGACAAGCCATCTCGACAAAGCCATCTTATCACTCTGACGATATATGGTTGATCTGTATGTTTTCAAACAGAGTACAGGCTCCAATCTTCCTTCCTCAGGCTTTTCTTCCAGTTCCAGTAATAAGTTTCACTTTCCCCATTTGCAGCTTTAAGAATAAGTCTGTTGCTCAAGGGCCAAAGCTACTGCCACTGATCCAGAGTCTTCCTGATCACCAAAGGAGCAGACCTGCCAGTCCTACAGCAGGGCAAGTACCCAAGTGTCAGCAAGAGGCTTTCAGTCCTGTAGTCATTCTGGTATAGCAGAGACAGAGCCAGGAGGGGGGAGCTGCCTGACCTCCCGCAGGCCTCAAATCCAAACCTTGCAGCCTGCTTCCTTAAGGAAGCATCCAAACATAAGGATCATCCAAGTCCAGAGGCCTCATGTTATGGAAGGAACTGCTTCCCGATGTCATCTGGCCTACGAAGTGGACCCAGGGTAACCACTCAGCTCCCATGATTCAACCCAGTGTCCACTCCATGACTGCGCTCTGCAGCCTGCCCCTGCAAACAGTCTGCAGTGACCAAGGAGAGGAACCGGAGAGTCTTCTGGACATGGCTTCTGAGGAGCTCACAGATGTCTTCCTAGTAAAGATGCTTCTGGTCATGTTCTGCATTGTTATTTGGTTGTGAATGCAGCAAAGAGGCAAAGGCAGGAAGGGTACAACCCCCAGGCATGTATGTGTAGGGTTTGAGACACTAAGATTAGAGGATCATGTCTACAAGGGCAGCTAGAAACAGAGAGAAAAAATGAGTATAATCGGAAGCAGAGGACTATTTGAAGAGAATGAAAAAAAAACTATATCATTTGTCTAGAAAGTAAAATTAAATATAGATCTGATTAATACACAAGTAAACATTGTAATTTTCTCTGAGTGATGGGCAGATGTAGAATATACAAGGAGAGAAAAAAAGTAGGATTTAGTAATGTGCAAAATATGTCCATGACTTATTATCTGGAGACAGGTGTGTGCATGTATGAATGATGTGACAAGGTGGGTGGGCAGAAAGATGTAGCTGAGACCTGGTGTTGGAAGGCATCTGGTCCTTATCTAAGATGTCACCTGGGCCTGGGTAAACTGGGACAAGCAGTTCCCAGTATGATAAGAGAGTCCTATGTGGCCCTAAGCGCAGTCCTTCAGTCTAGTGGAAAGATGGGGAGGGCTCAAAAAACAAAGCTAAAATATATTTCTGACCAACCACAGCAGTTGTTTCCAGTGGCTCTGTGTCTCCCTTCTCTCAGTCTCTCCCAATTGTCACACATGCATATGTCAGAAAGGACAATTTCAGTTTAATTTCCTGCAGTAGCATATAAAACAGATTAAGAAAATATAAAATCAGAGCCAGCTTGTGTTGGGAAAAGCTTATCTCTTTCCATTAAGTTTTTTTTAAATGGTACATTTAAAAGGAGTCTGCACATAATCTTTCACAGAGGACTCATCTGAAGCCTCCAAGGGGTGTGCTTGCCGCACCCACACACGGACTCTAAATGTCACATGAGAAATGGCAGCATAGATTGTCTGCCACATGACAGGCAAAATGGTTTCCTCAGGAATAACAAAAAGGGTCCCCAGAAATGATCTCAATCTTATCACATCTTTTTAAAGGTAATTTTAGAATTGTGGTCATATATTAAATAAAATCAACTAAATCAAATCATGATTTAAAACTGGAAACAATATGTTTCATATTAATTTTTAATATGAATATATTAAGCTTATCAAGGATCTCTTATAGTTTCTACCATAAGCCTCAGGAATCTAGTAAATGATTTCCCAAGCATAATTTAAATATGGATATAAAATCAGAGGGAAAAGGAATGTATACATGATAAGAACCTCTGGAATCAGATCACAGCAGAAAAAAATGGAAGATTTTCTTATTCTGCCCATCTTGGAATAAAAGAAGAGGTGGAACGGGTGAGGGGAGGAGGGTGAAGGTGGTCTGGGGCATTCAAAGCAGGAAATGTAAGAAGCCAGAGTTACAACACATTAACAGTTCCAGGGCTACAAAAAGCCCTCTGCAACAGGCAACAGAAAATCCCAAAGATTTGATGACCTTTCTGAGCTCCGCAGTGCCCTGTGGACCCCAATCCATGCTACAACTTGTATAACTCTCCAAGTATATATTTTGCTGGAGGAATTTGTCCTCCCAGGAGGCCGAATTTCCTTAGAAAAAGCATCTGTCCCTTCATGCATTCAATATTGTCTGAGCAGCAGTAATGAGCAAGACTTGGTCCTTGCCCTGGGAGGAGCTCTTGCATAGTCAGGGAGACAGAACAAAACTACTAGGTCATTACAGCAGAACAGCATGTGTTAGACAAGTTGCAGGGGCTGGGGCACTCAGAGGGAGAACAGGAGGGACCAGGGCAGCCCACGGGAACCTCAGGAGGGATTACAAATGTGTGAGCTCAGGTCTGTGTCTTCCAGAGGTAGTAACTATCCAAAAAAAAAAAAAGTGTTGCTGTTGTGTCACTATGGTTAGTTACTTAATCAATTAATCCAATCTCCTCCCTGAGCCTCAGTATCCTCAACATAATCAGGAAGCGACTAGACAAGATACATTTTAAAAGAAAACCAAGTCCTAATGTGTTGCACGATGTAGCATACCAGACACAGAGTTAGGAGGCTCGGATTTGGTTTTGTTTCTAAATATTGTTACTGATTTCTAATTTAATTCCATTGTAGTCAGATAATTTACTTTGGATGACTTGAATTCTTTTACATTTATTAAGATTTGTCCTAGGGCCCAAAATATGGTCTATCTTGGTATATGCTCTCTGGTTATTTGAAAAAAATGTGCTTTGTGCTATTGCTGAGTAGAGTATTTTCTTTCTTTTTTTTTCTTTTGAGTTGGCGTCTCACTCTGTCGCCCAGACTGGAGTGCAGTGGCCGCTCCTGGACACCGCAGCCTCGACCTGCTGGGCTCCAGCGATCCTTCCGCTTCAGCCTTCCAAGTGGCTGGAATTACAGGCACGTGCTACCACGCCCGGCTGATTTTTTGGTTTATTGTAGAGATGAGGTCTCACCAAGTTTCCCAGGCGGGTCTGGAACCCGCGGGCTCAGGCAATCCACTCACCTCAGCCTCCCAAGGCACGGGATTACAGGCTGAGCCACCGAGCCTGGCTCACTTCATTCTTGAAGGATATTTTTACAGAATATAAGTTTTTGACTAACAGTTCTTTTCTTTCAGTACTTGGGGGGCGGGGGCAGGAAATGTGTTACTTTCATCTGGCTCCCATGGTTTCTGATGAGAAAATCAATGCATTCAAGTTGGTTTTCTCTTATAGATAAGTTGTCATTTTTCCTTTGCTGCTTTGAGGAATTAGTTTTGACTTTAGTTTTCAGAAGTTTGAATATGAGTCACAGTCTTAGTGTGAATGTAGATTTTGGGGGCATTTTTCCTGTTTAGGATGAACTTAGCTTCTTGAATCTACAGATTTATGTCTTTTTCCAAATTTGGGAAGTTTTAGACCATTATTTATTTTTTAAATAGTATTTCAATTGTGGTGAAATATACATATTATACATTTGCCATTTTAAGTATACAGTTCTGTGGCATTAAGTACATTCACATTGTTGTGCAATGCTACTACTATCCATATCCAGAACTTTTGCACTGTTTGCCTGTTAAACAATAACTTCCCACCTCCATCACTTTCTCCAGACCCTGGTATTGTACTTTCTGTCTCTATGTTTGAATATCTTATGTACCTAATATAAGTGGAATCATATAATATTTGTCCTCTGTCTGGCTTGTTTAACTTCACATAATGCCTCCAAGTTTCATCTATGTGTAGCATGTATCAGAATTTCATTCCGTGTTAATTTTTTAAAGCTAAAGAATATTCCATTGTATGCATATACTCCATTCTGTGGGTTGCCTTTTTATTCTGTTGACAGTGTCCTTTGCATAAAAGTGTTTAATTTTGAAGTCTATTTTTTCTTTTGTTTCCTGTGCCTTTGGTGTCATATCCAAGAAATCATCACTAAATCCAATGTCATAAAGGTTTTCCCTTCTGTTTTCTTCTAAGAGTTTTATAGTTTTAACCCTTATGTTTAGGTATCTGATCCATTTTGAGTTATGGTGTCAGGTAAGGGTCCAGCTTTATTCTTTTGCTTGTGGATATCTAGTTTCAAACATGTGTTGAACATACTGTCCTCTTTCCATCGAGTGGTCTTGGCACCCATGTAGAGAGTCATCTGACCACATATGCAAGGGTTCTTGGCTCTCTATTCTATTCCATTGATTTATATGTCTATTTTTATTCCAGTACCACACTATTTTGATCACTATATCTTGGTAGCAAATTTTGAAATCAAGATCTGTGAATCCTTCAAATTTGTTGTTCTTTTTCAAGACTGTTTATGGCAATTCAGGGTACCTTGAGGTTCCATGTGAATTTTTTTTTTTTTTTTTTTTTTTTGAGTTGGAGTCTCACTCTGTTGCCCAGACTGGAGTGCAGTGGCCGCTCCCGGCCACCGCAGCCTCGACCTGCTGGGCTCCGGCGATCCTTCCACCTCAGCCTTCCAAGTAGCCGGAATTACAGGCGCACGCTACCACGCCCGGTGAATTTTTGATTTATTGTAGAGATGAGGTCTCGCTGCCCAGGCGGGTCTCGAACCCGCGGGCTCAGGCAATCCACTCACCTCAGCCTCCCAAAGGCGCGGGATTACAGGCTGAGCCACCAAGCCCGGCTTCCATGTGAATTTTAAGATGAATTTTTCTATTTCTCCCACTAAAAAAAGTCATTGAGATTTTGATCAAGATTGCACTGAGTCTGTAGATCATTTTGGGTAACACTGACATCTTAATAATTCATGAACAGGAGATGTCATTCTGTTTATTTCTGTCTTCTTTCATTTATTTCAGCAATGCTTTATGATTTTCAGTGTACAAGTCTTTCATCAGTTTGGTTATTTTAATTCCCAAGTATTTTATTCTGTTTGTAATTTATTGTACATGGAATTATTTTCTTAATTTTGCTCTTGGATCATTCATTGCTGGCATAGAAGCACAAGTTATTTTGTGTGTTGATTTTGTATCTTGCTACTTTGATGAATTCATTTATTAGTCTTAACAGGGTATTTTGAGCCAGGCTCGGTGGCTCAGCCTGTAATCCCACGCTTTGGGAGGTTGAGGTGAGTGGATTGCCTGAGCCCGAGGGTTCGAGACCCTCCTGGGAAACTTGGTGAGACCTCATCTCTACAATAAATAAAAAAATTAGCCAGGTGTGGTAGCACACGCCTGTAGTTCCAGCTACTTGGAAGGCTGAGGTGGAAGGATTGCTAGAACCCAGCAGGTCAAGGCTGCGGTGGCCAGGAGCGTGTCACTGTACTCTAGCCTGGGTGACAGAGTGAGATTCCAACTCAAAAAAACCCCCCAAAACAAAAAAAAAAACCCAAAAAACCCCAGGGTATTTTGTGAAATCTTTAAGTTTTCTACATAAAAGGTCATGTCATTGGTGAACAGAGATAATTTTACTTCTTTCCAATGTGGATGCCTTCACCATTATTTCTTCAAGCACTTTATCCACCCATACTCTTTTTCTTCTCCTTTTGGGACTTCAATGTTAGACCTTTTGTTATTGATCCATAAGTCCCCCCCCGAGGCTCTGTTCAACTTTAATTTTTTTTCAGTTTTTCAGAATGTATAGTTTCTATTGTTCCATCAGAGTTTATCAATTCATTCCTCTGTTTTTTGTTGAGGTCCATTCTGTTTATTTTGGTTATTGTAGTTATCCATTCTTTAATTTCCATTTGCTTTTTGCATCTTCTATTTCTTTACTAAGACTTTCTATTTTTAAAAATTATTTTGAGCGTGTTTATAATTGCTTGTTGGAGCATTTTTATGATGCCTACTTTAAAATCTTTGTCAGATAATTCTAACAACTCTTACATTTGAGTTGGCATATATGGATTCATTTTTTTCATTTGGATTGAGATATTCCTGGTTCTTGGCATAAGGAGTGATTTTTAATTAAAACCTGGACATTTTGAATTCTGAGTATTCTGTTATGAGACTTCAAATTTTATTTGTTTATCTGTTTCAGCTGGCTTTCTCTGACATCAATGTAGCAAGAAAATGAGGGAATGACACCTTGTTACTGCCAGGGAGGTGTAAGTCTGGGTTCCTCACTTGTTTCCTTGTTACTACCAGATTTATACTTCCTGGTAGGTAAATCTCTGCTTATTTCCTTTAATATGGCTTAATCACAATGATTGCATTCTACTCGTTGTTTTCTTCTTTTAATTAAAAAACACACTCTTAAAACTATTTGGAGGTGAGTAGAAATATTCATAAATGTCAGAGCCTGGGGCTTCCAAACAACTCTTTAAAGGTACTAGTGACAATTATCTCTGTATGCCTTCTTGCTCTCTCACCTTTCCTTCCTGTCTCCCCACATGTGAAAGTGTGACGTTACATGTGTAGAGAAGGTCTTTTTAACCTAGAGGCCATGGACACTTAGAGAGTCCATGGAAAGACTTCAGGGAGCCTCTAAGCTCCTTCCTCACCAAACACACAAAAGGTTGTGTGTATGTACATTTTTCTTTAATGAATTCAGTAGTTCCTATCAGATTCCTAAATAATAACATGACCAAAAATGTTCAGAATTACCGTAGCAGATTAAGAAATGGAAAAAATAGAATTGCATGCTCTAAATCAGCCATCATGGGGGCTGGAAATCAGAGTGCAGGCAAGATTAGAGAGACCAGTGTAGTTGGGCTTTGAGCTCTCCCTAGATGTGAAGTAGCTGATAACTGTGCAACAATAAAAGGAGCAATGTCTGGGACTTGTGGTCTGCACTCCCGGTTTAGGCCCAGAAAAAGGCAAAATGCTTCAACAAAATGAAATGAGAAAGGAAGAAAAGAAAGTAGTACAAGAGGTTTAAATCTAGATAAAATATGGTTATAAGAGGAAATAAGTCTGATTTTTGCATCCTGACTTCTGCTAACAAAGCAGCTATGCTAGGGCTAGGGTGAGGCAGCCTGTATCATGCAAAGCCCACAGGAAGAAAACAGGCTCATTCACAAGACTGCCCAGAAGGACTGTCCTTGAGGTCCAAGAAGTCAAATTAGTGGCAAACAAAATCCTGCTAAGAAATAAATGGAAAGAAATAAAAGTAGATTAGAGACAAGAAAAAGCAGGAGGGAAGCACTGTGAAGGGACCCCAGGACAGTCCTGTGGCAGCAATCACAAGAATTTCAGCTGAGTCCAGTGAAAATGGAAGTCTAAACCAAATCAGAGGTGGGTTAAATGGATTCCTTTCCTGGAGGAGGCTGGGGCCTAATTGAATCTGCAACAAATTTCTGTTCTGAGGCTTCTCTGATTTCAGTCTTTGAACACCTTATTCAAGCCATTTCATTCCACTATTTCCAGAGTTTCTAAGACAGGAAAGAATATCCATGAGTGCCCATCTAAACACCAGGTTCAAAAGGCAAAGAATATAGCCTCCCTTTTACCTCTCTGGGTTACCTGAGTCCTGAGAAAGCTCAAGAAAGATTCTTCTGTAGGAAGAAACTGACCTGTTTCTAGACTCACAGGTCAAATGAGTTCTAACAGAGATGGACACAGTTAGGTCATCTATCTGCCAGCAAGTGCTCAGCAAAGGTCGTGAGAAGATCTGCCCCTTAGCCATATACAGCTTTAAAGGCATGTGCGTCTGTGTTAGGGCACCAGAAGATACAAAATACCTAAGTCAAGGTCACTTGAGGAATTCCTCAATTTCACCTTGGGAAACAAAACATGCCCATGTGAACTACTGGGAAGCAGTCATATAACATAATTGTTCAAAAGGGGAACTACCACGTGATCCCAAACTATAAACATGATACTAAAGGGACCAGTTAATGGAAGAGTAATCAGAACAAGAGTTCCTATAACAATAATGGTCTCAAAACACTTCAGATTGGCAAGCGCATTCTCACACATTGCCTCATTTACCTCTCAGAACAACTCTATGGAACAGGTATTAGCTTCATTTTAAAATAAAATTATATTCAGAGAGGTTAAGTGACTTCAAGTCACAAAACGAGTAAATGATGGGACTGGAACCTGAGCCCACTAGCTCTAAATCTGAGTCCTCTTTGTACTACACACCACCAAAGGTGCACATTGGCTCTTTGGTTGATAATCAGAGACACTCTGTGGCAAGAGACTCAGTGATTGTTCTTGAGTAAAATAGCAAGTTTGGGGTAAGGCCATGATTTAACCCCAGGCCTCATGACAGACATTCCAATGCTGCTCCCAGAATATCTTTCATTTAGCATCGATTAGGGTCCTTTCTTATGCCTATATAAGAGGGGATGCTAGCATGATTACCAAGAGAAGTTTCTGGAATAGGTGAGGCAATCTTACAAAGAGGGTGTGAGGACAACAGAGAACAGAACTGGGCATGAGGGGTGTAAAAAGACAATAAGAAGGTCATCAGAAGGGCTGGCAATGGCCAGCACCAGCAACCCAGGCCACATGATCCTGTAAATACATACTTATATGTCTGTCTGGGTTTGCTCAGGCATGTCCTTGCTGCTGAGGGTAACAGAGGTCTCTTTCAAGAGTTCTGTATGCAATGCCAATGACTAAAGCCTTACATGAAGAACAGAGGGGATCTAAATCTCTGATTTCACTGCCACATTTTCCTATGAGTTGGCATCAGAATTTCTACACACTGAGTCTTACTAGAGAGCTTCATCTATTTAACTGGGCCAGTCCAGAGGAAAAGAACAGAGCCCTGGATTCTAGCCTGGATTTAATGACTGGTTCACATGTCTGCCTCCTCCATTAAATTGTAAGGACAATACTGAGTATCTTATTCACAGTAATAGGAAGCATTTAATCAACATGTGCTGAATTGCATTAAAGAAATCACACCTGGCTCTGCCTCAGTGTGATTTTAAATGGGCTCCTGCATATCTCCAAGCCTTAGCTCCTTCATTCTTCAAGTAGAGATGAAAATGCCTACCCCACTGACATCGTATTGCCGTCATCTGTCATGAGGACTAAGCATGACCATGTATGCATGTGCAGTATTAACAGTTTCTATTCCCATATAAACATAAAGATCTAATTTGATCACTTATGAACTTGCAGGTTACCCTGGATTGAATACATCACATACTTGGAAAATTTCCTGTACATTATTATTACTATTTGTCAAAAATTTCTCAGGGTAGATGCTCATTTAGTATTTTCTGCCCCTAGCTGATCTAACTGGCTGACAAGTGCTAGCCAGACCAGAAAAGGCAGGTTCCCTCTAAAACTCGGTATTCTCCTCCGCTCTGGGTAAAGATATCAGACAAGGTAAAAAAAAAAAAAAAAAGAACAGGAAGAGTTAAATGCCTTCAGGAAATCTCAGTGTTCTTCCTGTTGACTGTGTTCTGTTTTCAGTCAGAGATCAGGAAAAGGCAACATGGCTAGCATTAAAAAAAATTTGCAGCCGGGCTCGGTGGCTCAGCCTGTAATCCTGCGCCTTTGGGAGGCTGAGGTGAGTGGATTGTCTGAGCCCGTGGGTTCGAGACCCGCCTGGGCAGCGAGACCTCATCTCTACAATAAATCAAAAAATCAGCTGGGTGTGGTAGCGATGCCTGTAATTCCGGCTACCTGGAAGGCTGAGGTGGAAGGATCACTGGAGCCCAGCAGGTCGAGGCTGTGGTGGCCGGGAGCGGCCACTGCACTCCAGTCTGGGTGACAGAGTGAGACTCCAACTCAAAAAAAAAAAAAAAAAAAAAATTTGCATCAGGGAATCATATTTTTAAGAATTCTTCAGGTATCTGTCACTTCTAAATGTGGATGGCTGCCCATGTTATAGGATCAGTCAGCCCATGGAAATTCCCTGAGCAACCCTGATGCAGGGTTCCAAACCTTCCATTGTAACTCTTCTGTACACAAGGTCATTGTGGCCCAGAGACCCTGTTAAAGTATCAAGTGCTTCCTGTGAAACCCCACACAGCAGGTCTTTGTATGACCATCAGCACCTGGACCAGAAGAGCATGTGAGCTCTCCTTTGGAGGGCTGAGGGCTGTGGACTGCGCAGAAAGAGCTCTGCCGGGCTGGGAAGGCCAGGATAGCAGAGAGTCCTGTGCCCCTCCGGGCAAAGGAGGCTCCCTGAGAGGGTGACAGTAAGCATCAATCTTTAACAAGGTATTCCAGCAATGATCCAGTCCTCCCAATTAGTTTCCTGAGACTTACTGCCAGGATTGTACTGACTGATCTTCTCCTCCATCCTTGCCTTCTTCCTCCCTCCCCCAATGACGAATACTTCTGAGTTTCAGGTCCCTTCCATGGCACTGAGCTGGTTACGCAGATAACCACAAAGACCTCACAGTCTTCTGGGACAGGGGTGGTGGGGCCATCAGGAATGCCTATTACAATGTGGGAAGTGCTGTATTGGCAGGGTGAACAAAGAGTTGTGGAGGAACAAGGAGAAAACAACATACTGGAGTTGGCCTTAAAGAACTAATAGAGTGTTGCCAGGCCCAGAGTGTGGTGATGGAAGGGCATTTAAGGCTGAAGAAATAGTTTTGTAAGGACCTAGGAGTGAGCAGCTCAGGGTAATGGTGGGTAATGGTGAGCAGCACAGTGGTCACAGTGTGAAAAGATGGAAAGACAGGGGGAGAGGGGAGGGGAAGCCGCAAAGGTAAATGGCAGACAGATGGACAAGGGCCTTGCCGGCTATGCAAAAAACATGGACTGTGTTCTGTGGGCAGTGAGTGGGAAGCATGGAGAAGGGCAGCTTATGGAGAGGGCAGAGGGGCAGTGGTGTTCTCAGGCAGGTTTGCACCAGGTTGCAAGAGGGATTGTTAAAACTATCACGATTTTTACTAGAAAGGTGATTTTACATTGGTAGTTTAAAATCAACCAAGGTAGGCATGTTTGCACCACAGAAACAGGCAAATGTCATAAATCAGGTTTCTCCCCGAGTGGTTGTTAAACATTTACCAGCATATATTGGCCAGATGACTATGTGTGCACACATGTGCAGAATTGCTAAAAATCACAAAGCAGCAGTCCAGCAACAGCCATAAAAAGGTATACCTGGCAGAACTACATGAGATCTTGGCACACTCACCAGTCTTAGATTCTTCATTGCTTGGGGAAACATGCCTTGATGTAACTGCAGTTTGCCAACTTTCATTACTTGCACACCTCTGACAGGATGGCTTCCTGGGAAAAAAATCCTAAAAGAAACCAAAATGGCAAACAGTGTCAGCAGCTCTCACCTTCACAGTCAGCATTTCATCAGAAGACTATGAAAGTGGGAGCAAACACTAGGTGTGAACGTTAACTAGCTACTAAAAGGAAATTAGCTTCACAATCCAGGAGACTGCAACACTGACGGGAATTCATACATTATAGGTCTCCGGCTCCTTATAATGCCTTTTGCATCAGGGGGAAAAAATGACAGGACTAGAAACCCTCTCTAATAAATACTAAAGAAAAGAAGCAGAAGTTTGGGTCTCTGTATTTATATTTAAGAGTGGTCGTGTGGGGAGACCTGGTGCTAATCCTATCCTCCATCCTCCTCCATGAAGCTCCAGCACTAGCACAGCCCTGGAACAGAAGACTGTTTCTCAATATAAATTTGTTGAATAAATGAATGAAAGTTTTCATGATCTCCCAACTGAATATTATGACCCTCCCCCCTTAACAGCAAAGACCTTTGACTAAATCTCAGTTGCAGAGTGCATCATAGTCCATTTTTCTTATAAACACTTGTGTATCTGTTTTATCATCATATTGGATTATAACGCTTTTTATCAGGGCATCCCGTCTATATATATCACAGAATAGAATAGGGTGTTATAGTGGACCAAAGAAAGAACACTTATGGATGTGTTTCAGACCCCATGAAGAGCTACGTTACTTCTATTTAGTTCACCAAGAATTTATTCTATTGGATTCAACAAAATGTGTGTAGTTTGGTCTCTTCTGTCCCTCCCAACTTCCTATTCTTAGAGAGTACTGATCTCTTGCTGTACATGCAGGACTGTATCTGGGGCTTGGGGAAATACCAAACTCTCTCTTTCTATACACACACGCACACACACAGTTTGTATGAACTTCTCCCTCAAGACCCAACCATCCCATTAGACCCAAGGCAAAAATTCATACAAGAGTTAAAATAGCATTACAAGATGAAGCATAATTTAATGCCCAAGTCAGGTGTACCTTAGTATAAGCTAGATGTTCAGTCCAAGTTTGTTTAGTTGAACTGAGAAAATAATATACGAGTTATGAAGACAGAAAGGTGACTGATGGTTGTTTGGATAGGGGACAGTTTCTGGAGGAGGGAAATTTGCCTCAAACTGGCTCCCGAGGATTTGGAAAGACTTGGCAGGGTAGGGAGAAGGGAAGTGCACCCAAACTTTTAGAGAACACAAGTAAGGGTCCACTCTAAGTGCTGCTTCTCTAGAGATGAAGGTGTCTGCCCACAGATATCAAAAAGATAATCCTGAAAGCCATCACTTACACAGGGCTTGCCATGTGCCAGGCACGGTCCTAAATGCTTTCCAAGTATGAACCCTGGAACCCATGCTTAAGTTCTACTGTGTGACAGAGATAAGGTATTTTTTTGTACCAGGAGAGACACGTATATTCTCTGACAAGTGTGCACATACCTGCAAACCATTCCCTCTCCCTGAACCTCAACTATTCTCATGAAATGTGATATAGAAACTTTTTTAAAAAAAAATTCATGCTCTTTAAAAAGTGGAAAGCAGTACATGAGAGAAAAGTATTTAAGACAATAGAAAACTGGTCATGCCTCTTTTTAAAGAACTGAGAAGGGGGGCAAAGGGAAAAAACAAAGGAGACACCTGGGTCCTAGATTTTTCTTCATCTCTTGAGTATGCCAAGAGGTCAATCACTCCACCTCTCACACCTTACAAAATGAACATCATTATCTACTCGTATAGAAAGATTTCAAGATCCCCAGACAAAAGGCTTAAGTGCAAGATGCCATTATCAGAAGGTAACTGTCCCAGATACTTTTCTTGAAAAGCACACCTGGATTCGAGATTTCATATTATTGCCATGAATGTAGCATAATTAAATTTAAAGGCCAAAAAGTAATTTTATACTAATAATCACTCTACTAAGTGGATGTCTGTCATGTCAGTTAGCAGAAAGAAAGAAAATCTTCAGTTTTATGATGGCAGAGAAAGTGGTGCACACTTATTCTGTGACAGGTACCTGCCCAGGTCACTTAAAAATATTTTCCAAATGAAGTAGAATTAAATAAAGAGAGGATAAGGAGGAAGTGTCTGTGAGAAGGGACTTCCACATAAATATTAATATTTACGAAGCAGTCTCAGAGCTCTGGCAGGGGTGTTGATTGTGGGCCTGGTTTGTTTCTGCAGACCTCCTAGCTGACATATGGAATAAGAATCATGATTACTTGCTGGGATAGTACCCCAAAGAACACTGGGGAAGCTCACTTCTGCTGGGAGAAGTTCTCCAATAAGGGTGCGGGCTTTCATCAATTTGACTGTGTGTGACAGTAATGAGGAGAGAAGGCCTGCAGGTAGTCTTCAATCACAAGGCTCTCAAAAATCAAGGCCAGGGTGAGAGCCCAAAATGAAGAAGGGATCAGGTGAGCCTGAGCATGTGAGGACTAAAACAGGAGTCTGAATGAGAAGGTGTGGGGAAGTTGTACCCACAAGATGCAAGGTTCTAGGCCTAAGGATCTGGAGAAATCCAAAGCAAGTCCCAGCCTTTCATGAACATACAGTTTGTAGTCGAGACAAATTAAATCATGATGCAGAGAGGAGTGTGAGACCCACCAGACCATGGCACAGACAGTGGGTGCTCTGGGAGCAGCCAGGATGTCAATGAACAGGAGAGCAGTGGATTTTGAGCTGGTTTAGACTGGAGGAGATGATAGGATCCTGGGACTAGTATATAGGGCATGGCAAGAGGCTGGTTGCTCTGGTGCAGGAGATTGAATGTGAAGAGCCAGTGAGCACACTGTTCTGGCCAACAAAGGAGAAGAGTGGAAGAGGAGGTGCATCTGACTCCAGACTGCACAGAGGCATGAATGCAAAGTTAGGGAGTATGGACCTCCCCTTGTTGTCAGTGAGGCACTAGTGAAGGGCACTGAGAGTATTTCATCAGAATAGGAAAGAAAGACAATTGGAAGAGACCCTAAAGGCAAAAAGACTTGAAGTGAATGGTGGCAACAGAACAGAAAATAGGCTGGGCTTGGTGACTCAGCCTGTAATCCCAGCACTTTGGGAGGCCGAGGTGAGTGGAATACCTGAGCTGGCGGGTTCAAGACCACCCTGGGCAACTTGGCGAGACATCATCTCTACAATAAGTAAAAAATCAGCTGGGCATGGTAGCCCATGCCTGTAGTTCGGGCTCCTTGGAAGGCTGAGGCAGAAGGATTGCAAGAGTCCAGCAGATCGACGCTGGGATGGCTGTGAGTGTGCCACTGCACTCCAGCCTAGGTGACAGAGTGAGACTCCAACTCAAAAAAAAAGAAAAAAAAAAAAAGAACAGAAAATAAGGACTTGATTAAAAAAAAAAAGTTATACAGTGGAATCACAGCTGACTCCAAGATTCAAAAATATAAATGCTTCCACAAAAACATATAAGCAAAACCAAATAACAACAAAATTATTCAGTAAGGCATTCTACTTGCTTGGGTGTTATAAATTTTCTTTTCTTAGGTACAATGCCAGCAATTGCATGCTCCAGAATGCTGGGCCTAGCACAGAAAAGTTGCTTTGGTATTTTTACAGTGAGTAAGTGCATAGAAAAAATTAGTTTAAACAAGCAGAGGAAAGAAGGAAGTGCACGTACTAGCTTTAACCCACAAGCTCCAAAATCTTCCTGCTATATTTTACAAAAAGGTTGAAAGTCAGGTAACTGGAATGTCTCAAGTCAAAAGGACACGGAGAAGAAATACCTGATGGCAGGACCTCTGTTGGTCTTGCTAAGGATTTTCTACATGATGCAATTACCAATCACGTTGCTTTGTTACAGGCAGCAGCTTTGGCATTTACAGTAGGAAGAAACACTTATTGTTCAGGACTATTGCTATAGTTTGAATGTGTCCCCTAAAATTTAAGTGTTGAAATGTAATGGTCAATGTAGTGGTATTAAGAGGCGAGGCCTTTAGGGGGTGATTAGGTCACGAGGGTTCCTCCCTTTGTGAATTGGTTTAAAGTCCTTATTAAAGAAATTTCATACAGCCTTCAGTTGCTTGACTTCTACCGTATGAGGATACAGTGTTCCTGCCTTCCAGAGGATGCAGCAACAAGGTGCCATTTTGGAAACAGCCCTCACCAGACAGCTTGATGGCACTTTGATCTTGGACTTAAAGGCTTGGACTTTCTTGCTTGCAGAACTGGGAGAAAATAAATTTCTGTTCTTTATAAATTACCCAGTCTGTGGTATTTTGGTATAGCAACACATACAGAGTAATACAACTTAAAAAAACGGACACAAAACACATTACTGAACCTAAAAGGGGAGTTTAATGTGCCTGTTTAAACTGTATTCCAGCATAACTGACTAGCTCCAGTTGTATGAATTTTAGCTGATAATTGTAGAATCATGATGGAATCATAAAAATCATCATTTTGCAACCCCTGAAAAAATAACTGATTCAGGGTAAAAGTATAGCTTGATGAAAACATTAAAGGATAATAAAGAATTGTATAGTAGATGGATTAGGTTGTTACCATCCGAATCCACTGATCAATCTTAGCATCACTAAAGTGGGATAACTAGACATTAAGTGCCACCTGATACAGTAGGAATATTCTGTACTACCTATAAACTACCCTTGCCAAACAAAACTACACACACACACAAATAGTGATACTGGAACAAGTAAAAGCAGTAAGCTGAATCTAGGATATGAGAAATTCTACAGACCTTGACCCAGGATCTTCAATGGGTCAATGGCATGAAAAGAAAACAATGGTTGAAGAATTAGAGTAGGAGAATATTCTAGATTAAAAGAGGGTTAAGAGCTATAACAACCAAATGTAATATGTAGACCTTGTGGATCCTAACTCCAACACAGCAACTGTAAAGAGATATTCCTGAGACAAGCAAGAAAATCTGAACATGAAATGGCATGTGGATACATAAGAAAAAATCCCCACATTTTTCAGATACAACCCAAATTAAATGATATAATGTCTGAGATTTGATTTAAATATAGTCAGCCCTCTATATCCATAGGACATTGGTTACAGGACTCCTGCCAATACCAAAATCCACAGATGCTTGAGTCTCCTACATTCAGCGCTCAGTATCCCTGGGTTTTATATTTCTAGGTTTAGCCAACTACAGACCAAAAACACAGTTGGTCCTGCATATCCATGTATTCTGAATTCTCAAGTTCAACAAACCATAGATCATTCAAAGCATAACACGTGAATACAGAGGATCGATTGCATCTTCAGTAGAACTTCTGCTTCCATCAATGATGTATTAGCTTATATCAGACTTACGTCCTGCTAAAAACAAGAAAATATAGACAAAACATTTTTTAAAGTATGTTTGAAAGTATCAAAGAGCCATCAAGGCAGTAGGATCTTGAAGAGTCAAGATCATGGAAAGAATGAAAGTTCAGGAAGTTGAGCCTTAAATTCATTGCCACTTTTCCTACCGATGATTTGAAAGTAGAGACAGAGAGGCTAACCAGCTAAGAAATGGTTTTGGTAGTGTTATAGGTAAGGAGACATAGAAATTGGTGTTCAAGGTTCAACAATGATAAGAAAGAGCTCTAGTAAAGATCCCTGGCTTTAAAATGTAATTCCCAAAGAATTATAATCAATCTAGGAATAGCATAGGAAGCTAGAGAGAGACCAGCTATCACAAGAATCACTTCAAGTCCTGATAAGATTAAGATAAACTCCATTCTGACTGTTAGAGGCAAAAGTAAACATCTCTGAAAGAGATATCATCCCCAGACTCTGTAATTATTTCTTCGATCTATATAATGTTCTACATTCAGTAAAATTATAACCAAGCATACAAAAAGACAAGAACTGTCTGAAAACCAAGAGAATAACACAAACAATGAAACAGACCTACAGGTACTAAAATATTGAAGTTCTCTTACACAGATTTTAAAACAACTAATAAATATGTTTGAGAACTTAAATAATAGCAAAGAATTTTAAGAGAAAATCAGGAATTACATTTAAAAAACCAATGTAAATTTTAGAACTGAAAAATAAAAAACTAAAATTAAGAATTTGATAGCTTAATATCAGATTAGTCACAGCTGAGGAAAGAACTGGTGAACTGGAAGGTAGATAAAATGAATACAGCCATTATAAAACATGTAGAGACAACAGAATGCAAAATAAACAGGGACATGGGTCTCATATATTGACTAGAATCTCAAATGAGAGAAGGGAGATAATGGAACTGAAGACATATATGAAGCCATAATGGCCAAAAATTTTTAATATTAATAAATGATAGCAAGTCACAAATTCAGAACTGTACAAAGAATAAAATAATTCCAGTTTGTGGCCAGCCTGGGCAACATAGTAAGACCCTGTCTCAACAATAACAACAACAACAATTAGCTGGACATGGTAGCATGTGCCTATCGTCCCAGCTACCTGGAAGGCTGAGGTTGGAGGATCACCTGAGTCCAGGAAGTTGGGTTGTGGTGAGCTGTGATCATGCCACTGAACTCCAGCCTGAGTGACAGAGTGAGAATCTGACTTTAAAAAAACAAAAAATCCACAAACATAAAAAGGAGAAAGGTACAAGATAAAATGAGTGTTACCAAACCTTGATAACTATTGAAGCTGGATGATAGATATAGGAATAAGTCATTATATTACTCTATTTTTGTCATGTTTGAAAATTTTCATAGTTAAACAGGGCATTGGATTTTACTTTTTCACCTTTAGAAATAAGGGACTTTGGTAGACAACTGCCTCAAGTTTTAAAAGATTTGTAATTTTACTGAATTCTGAGCTTATATAAAAATAAAATGATACACAAAATGAACAGTGTATAACAGTCTTCCATACTGTTTCAAAACATCTGACAGACATTGACTTGATAGCTAGGATAACAGCAGAAGCACCAGCAGCTCACATTCAACATTAAAGGGCTTTGCTTTGGGTCTTAAATCAACTGTAGAAACTCAGTGCCATACACCATGGGTGAATGGGACAAGGAAGCATGAAATGGCACACAGAAACATCTGATGTTGCGTTTAATTTAAAGCAACTGTTGTGTGGAAATTATTTATGCCTTAGTGGTATAGTAGCTTTATTTATTTATAATATATTTATAATTTATATATTATAAATGCATTTATAATACATTTTTGTTGTTATTAGTTAAAAAAAAATTAAAATCAGGAAACAAAACCAAAGGAAGAAAAGGCAGACGATACTGTCAAGAAGCCATCTCAGAATAAAGAGAACGATTTCTTACCATGACCTTAATTAACCCAGGCAGTTACTCTGGAGAGGTGCTATTTCCCAAGTGGGTGATGAATCATTACTTCTCTAGCACCTCGACTGTTTGGCTTTGTTGGTGATAGGGAGATCAGGTCATGAATTATCACTTATTTCTGAAAAGCAAAGAACCTGGGTTCCAGACCAGATTGAACCCTCAGCTCCTGCTTTTTCTATGATATGTGTTATTGGCTCCACATCACTGAGGAAGATAAAACTGCACCACTCCCTGCTTCCACCTGTAAAAAAAATTCACAGTATCACACATTATAACAGGATTTGATAACACTACAATGAGATTTTTGTCTCACTGCAATGAGACTTTTCTTGGGTGTCTTACCCCACAAAATGAGTAAGGAGAATGATTTCCATTCACACAAAAAGTAAATTTCTATTTCTCTTCAATTTTTCTACCAAATAGGTCCTTTATTCCAAAGGCAGAGTTTTCTTACTCTTACAAATTTGACAACTAAGGCTACTTGTGCATGATCTGTTATTAGAAAGTCTCTCGTCAGATTATAAAAACAAAATAGATTGTTCATTATTTTAAAAGTCCATATAATTCAGGCTTAGGAGCACAGAGGATGGGGGGAAGAAGTAGAGTAGGCAAATTAGAATAAAGGAGACACAAAATTTGGGTTCTAGATCTGGATCTCCCAAATACGTAGTTGAGTGACCATTTCACATCACAACTTGATGGCAAGTAAAGTGATTGGAGAATATTTGGAAATGTATACAACTACATATAAACACAAACTAGTATTAAGTTCCCAGAGCTAGTAAATGTGTGGTAATTAGCAGAATGTGCTGTTACATTCATACTGAGATAAAACACTGAAGAAAAAAAAAATCACCTGGCTTTATTGCAAATTTAAAAAAAAAGCATAAGGATATCTAAATGGTTACTTTCTACAGGCAAACAACCCAGTTGAACCACCTGTATGTCTGCCTGTTTCTTTTTAAATGCAAGTTGAATGGGTAGCAACACAAAGCAAAAATTTTCATTACAAAAATTGTGTTTGTCCTGTACAGTCCACTTATCCTTACTATATGGGCAATAAAAAAAAACCACCTCTAAAGTTCTGAGTATATGCACTAAAGCCCTTAAAAGATAGTTAAATCATCCTGAGATCATTCCTCAAAAAAAAATTTGTCAAAATTTAAAAATCTATTTTCAGAAATTTTAAAATGTATTTGAATCTGTTAATTCAAATTTATAAAAACTGGTTTGTTTGTTTCTAGAAATATAGCAGGCTTCGTAGCCATACTAATTCTTTCATTGAAAATGATGTAAAATTCTAGTGACAATATTTTAAAAAGAAATAAGGTGCTGGTAAGATAGTAAGGAATTGTCAGGCCAAAATTTAAGTGAAGGGGGATATCTAACAAATAAGTAGAATGGTGTAACTTCTGGTAAACTGGAGCCTCTGCCTTTACCTGCTTCTGGGGCTTGGGAACAGAAGAGCAAACCCAGTAACTGTAGGGCCTAATTAAGCCCATGATGGGGCCTAATAGGAAACCTTCCCTTTTTGGCATCTTACTTGGAATGGCAAGTAAGAGACAAATGCAGATTACAGAGGGAGGCAGATTACATTCAAAAGAGTCACAATATAGCTGACATGCAACTGCAACAGTGGAAACTGGAAGACAGTGAAATGATGTCTTCAACGTGCTGAGGAAAACTAATTCCTATTCTAGAATTCCATATCCTGAAAGACATCTTTCAAAAAATGAGAATGAATAGCTAAAGGGTTCATAGTTTCCTTCTGATGATGAAAATGTTCTAAAATTGACTATGGTGATGGTTGCACATATATTTAAGTATACTGAAAACCACTAAAGTATATACTTTAAATGGATCAATTGCATGGCATATAAATTATTTCTCAATAAAACTGCTAAAAAAAAGATGAAGATGAAGTAATATCATCTTTAGACAAAGAAAAACGGAGAATTTGTCACCAGCAGATCTTCACAAAAGGAATCAAGATTCTGGGTAAAAGGAAAGTGACTCCAGATGCATGGTTAAGATAGAGAGGAAATGAAGAAGAAAGAGAGTGCTTAATATAGCTAAATCTATGAACACTGATAATTTTTTTAAAATGTGTGTTAAAATATGGTAAACATTAAAATACACTCTAATCACAGCATATATGTTAGTAGGGAAGACAATAAGATTCAAATGTTCTAAGATTTTTCTATATTTATGAAGAGCACAAAGCAGTTACATGCATATTTTCTTTATAATTCTTTAAACAGTTTACCTATGACTTATATACCCTTCATAATATATATTTAATAATAAAAAAGTCTTAAAAATGGATTTAACGTTCTGTTTTGATTTCTGGATACAAAGCCAGTGTGCAGAAAGCAGGTTAATAGGTAATCTAGAGATTTAATGATCTCAAAGGCTGAGTGTTAAATCAGTAAGAAAGGAACATTGTAGTTTTAAAAAATTTACAAATCTTTCCCTTGTTTGTTAGAAAAAGATGAGAGTTATGAAAAATAAAAAATGAATTAAAAGCTACACAATTTGAAAATAGGTGAAATAAAGTTTGGCGTCAATAAGCTTACCAACTTGTGTTTATCTAGGTCTCTAATGGCGTCTAATAACACTGCATGTACGTATTGTTGTTGACATATATTTCAGTAACGTTACTAGTACTTTTATTGAAATCAATCACTACAGATGCCAAGTACTCAGACCCTGTAAATCCTGAAGGTGTCTTAGGATGGGCTTCAGAGCACAGGTGTGGGGAGGTGATGCACTGTGGTGCTGAGAAGCAGAAATGTTCTCCTCTTTGTGGATTTTCAAAGAAAAAATGTATCTGTTGTGGCAGAGTAGCAGCACTGCTTAGATGCAGAATTATGGGAAAATGAGTCCATAGCAGAAATTAGTAAACTATGGCTTACAGGTCAAATCTCATCCACAGCATGTTTTTGTACATAACGATTTAATGGGATATAACTATGCCCATTTCTTTATATGTTGTCTACAGTTGCTTTCATGCCACAATAGCAGAATTAAGTACGTGACTGTATGGCTTGTAAAGCCTAAAATATTTACTACCTTGCTCTTTTCAGAAAAAGCTGCTGATACCTGGTCTATAGTTAAGGAGTTTCAAGAGGTAACAGGCTGGAGGATCCCTTACAGAAAAAAAAATCCTAATGGACATGTCTATAAGACAGATAAGAATGCCTTAGAAATGTGGCTGTCTAGTTGTCTCTGTCACTAACAAGAATGATAATTATAATAACAGCTGTTAATACAGTTAGAGCCTTTGTTACATATCAGGCACTGTTCTTAGGTCTTTGTTTTAGCTCAATTTATTCTCAAAACCGTAATATACAGGGAGATTCTGGTAATAACAATGCAAAGTAATTAGCGATTCTTCTCCACACAAAAAAGTCTAAAACCAGACAAAACTGACAAAAGCAACCACTTTTAGGGGATCTGAAACCGATCGAAGGTAAACAACAAATTGAGAAGTGTTTTTTTTTTTTTAAACAAATAGCTGTGTCTTAGGGTAAGAGAATCAGAATTCCTTGGTCTTCTTGCCTGAGGTTATTCCCATCCACCATTCCCACTGAGTGAGCCTTAGAAGGGATGAGACAAGTTCTCATCGTGTGAGTATCTGGGAAATTTTATGTACACAGGGAGATTCAAGAGAAACTGGCAAAAAGTAAAAGCCAAGGGAAATTTGAGAACTTGGAATGTACTTTCTCATACATTAATGACTAGCAGAGAGTGGAAGCTTTATAAGCTCAAGGTGTTCAAAGCAACATCTCTGCCCAAATCATTGGCTGACTACTAAGCTATGCAGACAAAAGAGGACCTCTAGGAAAGCATGCTAAAAACACAAAAAAGAAGAAAAAGAATAAAACGCTAAGCAAAGACAATATTGATAAGCAGCACTGCATACTCCACATTCTTCAGCTGAAGTCCAAGCAAGTTATAAAAACAACACAAAACAAAACGTCCACCAAGAACCTTTTGAAACTCCCCAGAACAAAACAATGCAGAATTACAATATAGTATTTAAAATGCTCAATTTTCAACCAAAAGTCACCAGATATGCTATGATATGAAGAAAAGTGACTCCAAATAAATCCATACTGATCCTCAAAACCTGGGAACATGTTACCTTACATGGCAAGATACACTATGCCAATGTGATTAAGGTTAGGGACTTTAAGAAAGACAGTTATCTTAAATTTTCCAGGTAGACTCAATCTTATTGCACAAATCCTTAGAACCATTTCCAGTTGTAGTCAGAAAAATATATGTGATGATAGAAGAAGGGTCAGAGAGATGCTACCATTGCTGGTTTTGAAGATGCAGGAATGAACCATGAGATAAGGAATGTGAACAGCCTCTCAAAGTTGAAAAAGTCAAGAAAAGATACTCCTAGGAAAAGAGATTCTCCCACAGAACTTCCAGAAGTAACACAGTCATACTGACATCTTAGTTTTAGCCCCCAAGAACCATGCCAGACTTTGGACTACCATAACTGTAGGATAATAAATTTTGTTGTTTTAAGCCATTAAGTTTGTGGTGATTTGTTATAGCAGTCATGGAAAACTTACACACATGTAAAAAAAAAAACCAAACAAACAAACCAGGAAAGTAGAAACCATACTTGTGTGTGTGTGTGTTGGCGGGGAGGACAACTATCAATAGAAATTGACTCTGGGCCAGGTGCAGAAGCTCACGCCTGTAATTCCAACACTTTGGGAGGCTGAGGGAGGAGAACTGCTTGAGCCCAGGAGTTCAAATCCAGCATAGAAAACATAATGAGACCTCATCTCTACAAAAAAAATCAAAAAGTTAGCTGGGAGGTGTGATGCATGCCTGTAATTCCAGCTACTTGAGAGGCTAAAGCAGAAAGATTGCCCGAGTTCAAGAGGTCAAGGCTGTGGTGAGCCATGATTGTGCCACTGCACTACAGCCTGGGCAACAGAGAAAGACCCCTGACTCAAAAAATAAAAAATAAATTAAAAAAAGAAGAAGAAGAAGAAGAAAGGGAAAAAAATTGATTCTGAGTGGGCCCAGATATTTGATTTAGAAGACAAAATCTGTAGTAGCTATTATAAATATGTTAAAGTGTAAGTTAAAGTATATTTAAATAATTAAAGGAAAATAGTTAAAAAAAAAAAAAGGTGGGTGGGAGAATGGAGAAATGAAAACTATAAAAAGAACCAAATAAAATCTCTAGAGTGGAAATTTAAAAATCACTAGATTCAACAGCAGATTTGATATGGCAGGAGAAAGAATCAGTAAACTGAAAGATAGATAAATAGAAATCATCAAATATGCAGAACAGAGAGTATGTATGTATAATGGTCGTCCTGGAAGAAGAAAAGAGATAAGAAGGCTGGAAAATATATTTAAAGAAATAATGTCCAAAGCCTTCCTAAACTTAATAGTAACAACAACAACATTAACCTATAGATTCAAAAAGCCCGATGATTTTCAAGTAAAATAAATCTTATCTAGACACATCACAGTCAAACTGCTGAAACAGCCAAAGAAAGAGTCTTGAAAGCAGCAAGAGAAAAGCAACTCATCAAATATAGGAAATCAGCTGACTTTTTAAAAATCTGAAACAATGGAGGCAGTGGACAGGGTAATGATACTGTTAAAGTGCTGAAAAAAAAAACTGTCAACCAAAAAAAAAAAAATCCATATGGAGAGAAACTATCCTTCAAAAGTGAAGGTGAATACAGTAAAAATGCTAATTCTCTTCAAATTGATTAAGTGAAATTGTAAAAAAAAATCCAAGCATGATATTTGGAGATACAAACTAGTTCTAAAACTTACATGAAAAGTCAAAGAAATCAGAATAGTCCAAACCATTTTGAAAAAGAATAAAATTGAAGAAGTCATACAACCTTTTATTAAGAATTACTGCAGAGCTATACTATTCCACCCAATGGTGTACTGGCAAAGAGATAGACACAAAATAAATGGAACTCAATAGAAATTCAAGAAATAGATCCATACGAATATAACCTACTGATTTTTGATAAAGGCATAAGGACAAAATAGAATAAGGCTAGTATTTTCAACCATCCTCAACAACACTTGCTATTCTCTTTTTAAAAAAATTACAGCCATTCTAGTGGGTATGAAGTGGTATCTCATTGTGGTTTTGTTTGCATTCCCTGATGGCTAATGATGTTGAGCATCTTTCCATGGGTTTATTAGCCATTTGTATACCTTCTCTGAAAAAAATGCCTACTTTAGTCCAGGAAGAAAAATGAACTTCAGCCTGAACTCATACCAGAGACCATGAACTCGAATAGATCACTGATCTAAATGTAAACTTACAAAGTTCTCAGAAGACATAGAAGAAAATCTTTATGACCTTGAATTAGGCAAGAGTTCTTATACATAAACACCAAAAATATGATTCATAAAATAACTGACAAATTACATTTCATTAAAATTAAAAGTATTTGCTCTATACAAAATATTATTAAGAAAATGAAAAGACAACCTTCAGACTGGGAGACACTATCTGCAAAATACATGTCTGATAGAAGACTTGTATCCAAAATATAGAAAGAATTCTTACAACTCAATAAGAAAGACAGAGAGCGAGAGCGAAAGGGGAAAATTGGAAAGAAACTTGAATAGACATTTCTACAAAGAAAATATATGAATGTCAAATAAATATATGAAAAGAAATGACCAACATCATTAGATGTTAGGAAAATGTTTGGGACATGGGCATGGGGGTTGGAGGTGACTGCTGTTATATATGAGGTTTATTTTTGGGTGATTAAAATGTTCTGGAATTATTAATAGATAGTGTTGATGGTTGCACAACTTTGTAAATATGCTAAAAACCACTGAAATGTGCACTTTAAAAGGGGGAACTCTATGGTATATGAATTATATCTCAGTTTTTAATTAAAGATTACACATTATGCCCCTAAATTCTACTACCAGGAATCTATCTACTTATGAAAAATGAAAATAAGGGTTCACATAAGAACTTGTATGAGAATGTTAATAGCAGCATTATTTATAATAGCCAAGAAAAGTGGCAATAACCTAAATAATCAATTGATGCACAAATAAATAAAATGTAGCATATCCTTACAATGTGATACTATTGCAATAAAAAAGAACAAAATACTGATACATGTCACAACATTAATAAACCTCAGAAATATTATGCTGAGTAAAAGAAACCGTTAAATACGACTACATATTGTATGATTCCATTTACATGAATTTCTAGAAAAAGTAAAATTATAGAGAGAGAATAAGGAAGTATATGGTTACCTGGAGTTGGATATGGGAATATAAATCGACAGCAAACAGGACTAAAGGAACCTTTGGAGGTACTAGAAATATTCTAAAAGTGGATTATGGTGCTATTTGCACAACTGTAAAAAATTTTAAAGCTCATAGAACTGTACAATTGGAATTGGTTGAATTTTATGATACATAAATTATACTTAAATAAAACTGTTAAAAAATTGAACAACCTTATCATACAGGTAATATTATCTCCACCATTCTAGCAATCAGGAAACTAAAGCATAGGCAGATTAAGTAACTTGCTAGAAAATGGCAGAGCTATTATTTGATGCCAGGCAAAATGACTACAGAGTTCTTAATCACTTAAATCAAACCCAGTGTTATTTGCTAACTACAAAGTACAGTACTGGATTGAAAAAGCCCAGCCTCCGTTCAACAGCAAAACAGCTATCATACACTGAGGACCTTTTATATATATACGCCTGACCCTGTGCAAGGAGCCCTATTTTCATTCTCTTATTAACACATCGATTTGCAGGGTAGCTGCTATTATTCCTATTTTATAAATTAGGAAACTGAGGCACAGAAATTTTAATAATTTGTTTAAGATAACATAGCTGGTTGGACTTGGTGGCTCAGCCGGTAATCCCAGCACTTTGGGAGGCCGAGGCAAGTGGATTGCCTGAGCCCATGGGTTTGAGACCAGCCCGGGCAACTTGGTGAGACTTCATCTCTACAAAAAATAAAAAATCAGCTGGGCATGATGGTGCACACCTGTAGTTCTGGCTCCTTGGAAGGCTGAGGTGAAAGGATCGCCAGAGCCCAGCAGGTTGATGCTTGGGTGGCTGTCAGTGTGCCACTGCACTCCAGACTGGGCAACAAAGTGAGACTCCAATGCAAAAAAAAAGGTAACAAAGCCAACATATAGCTTGGCTGGAATTTAAACCAGTGGTTGTTTGACCCCAAAATATTTACATAGAATCCCAATTTCTCATAAAAATGGATTCTTCTTTTAAACATGACATTTCCTCACAGGATAAAAGCTGGTCTTTTTACCTTAAAAATGTATAATTTCACATTATTATTATTATTTTACATCTTTAATTATAAAGATGTGGGGTACAATTCAGGGTTAGGTATACAAACGTTGATTGTGCAGGTACCCTTGTTGATGAGGTATGCCCCTCCTTCCCCTAACAACTGCCCTCAATTGCCAATCCCAGCCCCCTCCCCTGACAGTCTCCCACTACTGCCAGTCCCTTTCTTATAGTATTATAATTGTTCAAGGTCCACTTACAAGTGAGAACATATGGTACTCTGTTCTTTGTTTCTGTGATAGATCACTGAGTATAATTGACTCTAAATCCATCCAAGTTGCTGCAAAGTCCATATGTTTGTCCTTCCTTATGGCTGCATAATATTCCATTGTGTATATGTACATTTTTTTTTTATCCAACCCAGCTTGATGGGCAACATGGTTGGTTCCATGTTTTTGCTATTGTGAATAGAGTTGCAACAAACATATGTGTCCAAGTATCTTTTTTGTAGAATGATTTGAGTTCCTCTGGGTATATTCCCAATAGGGGAGTTGTTGGGTCATATGGAAGGTCAATTTCTAGTTCTTTCAGAAATCGCCACATTGTCTTCCAGAGAGGTTGCACTAGTTTGCATTCCCACCAGTAGTGTAGAAGCGTTTCTTTTTCTCCACATCCTCACCAGCATCTGTTGTTGTTTGTTTTACTAATGATGGTCATTCTTACTGGGGGTTAGGTGGTATCTCAGTGTGATTTTGATTTGCATTTCTCTGACGAGTGAGGCTGAGCACTTTCTCATGTGTCTGTTGGCTGCCTGTATATCTTCTTTTGAGAAGTGTCTATTCATGTCTTTTGCCCACTTTTTTTAAACATATTTTTTATTTTAAAATTGTGGGGTACAGTTAAGGGTTAGGTATACAAATATGCATTGTACAGGTACCCTTGTTGATGAGGTGTTGTCCACTTTTTAATGGGGTTGTTTGGTTTTTTCCTTTCAGCATGTTTGAGTTCCTTGTAGATCCTAAATGTTAGGCCTTTGTCAGATTGTATAATTTTAAATAGTTACAAGTATGTGATTTTTAGTGGTTTCTCCCAAATTCTATAGTGCCTATTAAAGAAAATGTATCTTTCCTTTTTTTTTTTTTTTTTTTAAAGTTAGAGTCTCACTCTGTCATCCAGACTGGAGTGCAGTGGCCGCTCCCGGCCACTGTAGCCTTGACCTGCTGGGCTCTGGCGATCCTTCCGCCTCAGCCTTCCAAGTAGCTGGAACTACAGGCGCGCGCTACCACGCCTGGCTGATTTTTGATTTATTGTAGAGATGAGGTCTTGCCAAGTTGCCCAGGTAGGTCTCAAACCCGCGGGCTCAGGCAATCCACTTGCCTCAGTCTCCCAAAGTGCGGGATTACAGGCTGAGCCACCGAGCCGGCTGGGTTTAACTTGATGGCCTTGAGAAACCTCTAACAAGGTTTCTTTGTTTTCTTTTCTTTTCTGCAAGTATAATTAATGGTCTATTTGCTGTTTTGACAATTTAAAGCAGGGACTATAACTGCCTGTGACAAAATCAGTAATAACTCTGGGTACTCATAGACAAAATAGCATCTGACAAGTTACCTCCAATACAACACTCCAATTATTAAAATTCCTATCAAGATACAAAAACACATTTAGGTAATTGCCAGGGGAGGAGAGGGTGGGATTGGCAGTAATAGGAAACTGTGGGGGGGAGCACGCCTCATCAACAAGGGTACCTGCATAATGAACATTTATACACCTAACCCTGAATTGTACCCTACATCTTTAAAATAAAAAATTAAAAAAGTAAGTTTTAAAAATTAAAATTACAATGTAAAAACCTTAAAACTAGGACTGATGCCATAGTCTAGGAGGTCTTCTGAGCCATAACCCTGCTGAGTGCAATGCAGAATGAAACACCATGTGGATAAGCCTGCCTGATTGTAAGTGGTGAGAAGGATCCTTCCAATGTCTGAGTCATGGATCAGAAATCAATTCTGCCAAGCAGGAATCTGTACAACTGTCTGTGCACCATATGGGGCTAGTTTCTGTAGCAGTCAAAATCAGTCATTTTGCCTCCTCTCTCTTCTCAGTCAAGACAAACCTTTATTAATTAGATAGACTTTAACTGTTAGGAACAAAACAGGGAGAAGGAGGAAACAGAGGAGGAAAAGTGGCAAGAATAGTGTCACAGTAAATACTGACATGAGTAGATACCCTAAATATGTGATCAGAAAAGTCTGAGCCTTCACAGAAGTGCATTCTGGATTGTTTAGTTTTTAATGTATGTTATAGGTTTCATGTACCAGAAAATCAGTATAAGAGAAGTTGCCATTTCAGTGAGTTAGTCCCCAGTAGACAGATGCACACTGGATTATGAGAACTGGCTGTAGGCTGAGCACATCAATCTGTTTTCCAATTACAGATCTGATGAGGGAATTCAAAGAGCACTGGGCCAAGGGCAATTTGTATATGACATCCACCAGCAAACACTAATACTGAACATTTTCTCACTAAAACTGGTGAGAAGTTAAGGATGTCCACTATTACCATTCTTATTCAGCATAATACTGGAGGTACATACAACCCAGTGCAATAAGGCAAGAAAAGAAAATAATAGGATGCAGATTGAGAGGAAAAAAATAAACTTCTGATTTATAAGTGACGTGATTACCTAACTAGAAAATCCCAAGGAATGTATAAAAACATTCCTAGAATTAATATGTAAATTCAGTAAAGCAGCAGGATACAAACTCAATACACACACATTAATCACATATGTATATACTAGCAAGAAATACATGAAAATAAAAATTAAAGACATCTAACATTATTTAGGTATAAATCTAAAGTGAAATACTCAGGTACAAATCTAAACATACTATGTACAGTATTTGTCTGCTGAAAATGACAAAACACAGATGAAATAAACCAAAAATCTAAGTAAAGGGATAGACACATTGTGTTTGCATACTGGAAGATCAATATAGTAAAGTTGTTCATTCTTTCTAAATTGATCTACAGGTTAAATAATTGCTATCAAAAACTCAGCAAGAGTTTTTGTAAATATAGACAAGATTGTTCTAAAATTAGTATACAAAGGCAAAGGAATCAGGGTAGCTAACACGATTTTGAAAAAGAAGAGCAAAATTGAAGGAGTCATACTATCTGATTTCAAGTGTTTTTAAAGAAGCACAGTATTTCTATAGAAGTACTACAGGAGTACATATCAGAAGTAGCAAGTCATGGTTCTCCTGCTAATTCTGGGAAACCTACCACACTTCTCCTTTGTTCCTAGTTTTCCTGTGTACCTTGAAAAAGCTAGTGTGGAAGTATTGCAGGAAGGGTATCTAAGCATCTATAGATGGCAAACGGTTGTTTCACCTCTCTGCTGCTATGTAAGTAACCACTCCAAAATGTAGTGGGACAAAATAACCACCATTTTCCTATGGTCACATATTTTGTAGGTCAGAAATTCAGAAAGAGTGCAGAAGGGATATCTCTTCTCTGTTCAATAACATCTGAGGCCTCAGCTGGGAAGACTTAAATGGGCAGGGGTGTCGCAAAATGGCTGGAGGCTTGAAGTTGGGGCTTGAAAATCTACTTCCAAGATTGCTTCCTCACTGTCATGTCTGGCACCTGAGCTGGGGTGGATGAAAAAAGGCTCAGGCAGGGACCATCAACCAGAATACCTAAGTGGCCTCTCTATTTAGCATCTCAAAACATGGCAGCTGGGTTCTGAGAGGGAATGTCCCTAGAATGAGCTTCTGGAAAGCCAAATGTTGCAAGGGGCCAAGGCAGAAGGTGTAAAGGCTCATCTAGCTTCGCCTTGGAAGTCACACTGACTCACTTCTGCTGCATTCTAGTGGTTACAAGTGAGTCACTTCGAAAAAAAAAAAAACAACAGATTCAAGGGGAAGGAAATTAGACTTCATTTCTTGGAGAGAAACATTACAGAGAACACATGAAATGGGAGATATTGTTACAGGCATCTTTGCAAAACACCAATTAGCCCAATGGTGAAAGCCAAAAAGTGTAGAAGCATTTAAAAAATTTACCTAATAAGGCAATTTCCACTTTATCCAGGTATTATAACTCTAGAGGCCCTCTAAGTCCTTTCACTCAGTAGACTTTAAGTTTTCATTACACACAAGCCAGGTTCTACTTGCACACACCATTTTGCCTTTTACATGCTCCCTCCTTGGTGGTCAAAATGCTAATTCAGCATGAGTTGCATACTCATTCCCCTATTTCCACCTTCTGGGTGGGTGATCCACCATGAGGATCCCTTTGCCCAATCTCTCCACATTCCCTATCTAAAAGAGCCTTTTAGAATACAGGCATTTCACTATTATATTTATTTCAATTTGAGGAAGCCTTTTTTTTTAAAAAAAGCAGTAACTCTTGGAGATGCTGGATACTACATCTATTACCTAAAATCCTACCTTGATGATTAGTTGAGAATAAAGCTCTATAAACGTAAGCATTGAGTTGAAACTTGTCGGGGTAGGGAGATGGTGGCCATGGAGCATTAAGAAGGGAAAGAAGGTTACAAAATGCTGGGTTGGGTATCAAGGCAGCAAAGACAATACCACCTAATAAGTATAACAAGTATAAGTTCTTCGTATGCCACAAACCAACATCATACCCACTATCTAATTAACTGTAATTGTGTAGTTCATTATCTTGCTGATATAGATGTAGGCCTCAGGTCCTAAGAGGCTGTATGATTTGCCCAAAGCAGCACACAGCTAGTAAATGGAAGAGCTGAGGTCAAAATTTGCCATCTGCTTCCTGAACCTATGCTTTTCCCAGCGTGTCTCATTGCCTCACTAACCTTACCTATCTAACAGCTTTGCTTTAGATTAGTTCTGTGCATGTTGTTAACTTCTTGTAGTGCAACTAAAGCATTTCCAATCAATCCAATAGTCCCTAATAAACTCTGAGGCCTCTAAGTACAAATATGCCAGCAGCCTGGCATTACCCTCTCCACCAGAAGCCCACAGGCAATACCAAATTCATCACATAACTGAAAAAAAGTGTTAGAAAAATGTGAAACCAATGAATCTGCCAGCATGGCTGTTTCACGGAGAAAACCTGAAATCCAGCATCCAAATAAATAGCAGAATACTGCTGCTACCAGCTGTGATTCCATTTAAGACACCATTTGTGGAAAATATTTATTACAGTCTTCCATTTTCTCTGCACAAAATCAAAGAAAATTGAGAAATGTGAAATTACATTGTCTTCAAAAATCCTGTCATAGAGTAACTCAGCTCTCACAAGATATTCTCTGAAGACATTATTGATGTTCTACCGAGTTGATGGAGTAATATAATTTGCTAGCAGGAAAAAAGGCTAGCAAACAGAATTGTGTTCATTAGCACAATATCTTTACAATGTCTTCTTCCATTTTCATTACTTTTCAAGATCACACATCATGTCACAGGGCAGAACCACAGTCTTGCTATGCCCTGGATATTTCAGAATTTTTGCAGTTGGAAGTAGATTTTTAACACTTGTGCAAATTACAGCTATTCTTGCTAAAATGGGCTCATTTATGCTGCTGGGGAGAAGAATTCTCTGTCTCCCTCTCTCTGAAGGTCTACGAGGCCACTGTTTACATGAGCTCCCATTATTTTAAGCTTTTAAGTTCCTGTGGGGCAATCTCTTCTACAGTCAATTCATCAGACCTAGTGCTGGGCCAGCTCACATCAAAATTTTGAAGTATGCATCATTTGTCTTCATTCCCTTTTCATCTCTTTTATTTCCTGGCAACTTTTCTCTTTCACTTGGGCCAAAGGACTCACCAATGGCCTTCTCAGTGGAGCCTTTCAAATGTTGCTTTCCCCAGAGTATCCTTCCCCAAAAGTTCTCTCTTTACCCAGACAAAACTTCCAAGCTTTCTTTAGAAAAGTCTGATCTCATCAGAGTGTTAAAAAAGCAATCTCATCAGATGAAATTATAGTTGTTAATGATTGGTAATTTCATAGATGCATTTGCATGAGGAAGAAATTATTAACTCAAAAGAATGTTTAATGGATAAAATTCGAAATAATGTAACTATATGATGAATTTTCATCAGTGGGAAAAAAAGTACTTTGGGACACAAGTGCCTCTCAGAATCTTCAAATACAATCCATGGTGAGTTGAGGTCCATGTGTACTATGGCAGTTGACAACCAAGCATGGTACAGAAAATCAACTTCTGAATTGAGCAATATGCTGGACCCATGCTCAACCCTATTACTGAAATGTCCATTACATAGTTTAGTCCTGTGAGGCAAATGTGAAACGCATGAAAGGGCTTGAAACCATCTGACCAGACTCCACCTCAGTGAACAGAAAGAGGAGAAGGGTATCTAGGGCATCTGTCTGGCATTTCTTTACTTTTTAAGCTCTTCGTATGTGGAGAGGATTACACTGTGAGTTCTGTAGTCTGCATTTCTCAATGTGTTCACATGATTTTGGAAACCAGATGATTTTCCTGGTTCATCTTACTAGATAAAGGGTTGGAGGTGTTTTGCTTGCAATTATTGAAATGAATCAGATTGTTCCTTCTGGAGCTAGAAAGAATCAGAGATCACCTACTTCGACCCTATCTAAATATTTCATTCGTCTAAGATGATGAAACAGCCTAGAAAAGTTGCTCCAGGTCCATCTAGGTCATGCAGCAAGCTCTGAGCTTGTGTACCTTTTGATACACAAAAGGTACTTAATAAATGTTTACTAAAATAGAGGCTGGGTTGTTAACATTTGTCTCCTGATTTTGTGCTCTTTTCATTATAACTCCCTCCCATCTCCTACCAGCACCCCCACTTCTTAGTTCCCATGTCTAGTGGGAAACAATTATGGGTCATGCCAGAGTTCAGAGTAAGATCTCACAGAGAATCAGGGAGTCTAGTTTACTCAGGTTACTGGTGACTCTGACTGTGGGCTCGATGATGTATCTTTCATCACCGGCACAGATTATAGAAACTGAGTCAATTCTTTCATACTCCTGGAGGAGGTTTGAAATCGGGAACTGAGAGACTGGCTTTCAGAGAAGCATTCCTGAAGTTTTTCTACCATGGACTATCCCATAAAGGTGATAAGCGCTCCTCTTAAAAGACAGCACCAGGAGCCACTGGAGTCCAGAACACTCGCAGATGATCCCTCCCCTTCTCAATAAAAAGTAAGTATGACAAGGTGCTCTGTGGCACCAGGTCCAGCCCATGACAATGTGCCATCTTCTGGGACCTGAATGCCTATTACAACATAAGTCCTTTCACAGATGTTTTCATAGGCAGCTCCCTATTGAGGCAAATGTCTCCATCTCTTCTGACCTCTAGGTGGAAAGCTGTTGCCCACAAAAGTCGAGGCCTTTCAAACCAAACTGGCAGTAGCAGTGGGAATGGCACCAGAACACGGTGCATTTTAGCACAGATTATTACTAGTCTGCAGCATTGCAAGCTGTGGGCAGAGGGGGATTCTAATTTTTAAAACAATAAAATGTATACTAACAAAAAAAAGCTATAGTCAAATTTTACTGCTGAGTTCAGTGGAGAGGGAACAAATGATTGGGATAATACAAACAGGGGATGACCCCAAATCCTTTACGTTGGTCTTAGAATATTATTTTTTATTTACATTTGTGTAGAATTGTGTGGTCTGTGTTCTGAAAATTTCCTTCAAACTAAATATTGGTGCCAGAAAAATGAAGCTTAAAGTACAGAGGATTATATAAGCTCTACATTTTATCTATTTCCACAATTTCCTATCTCCACTCGACGCTGATAGCTAACTTCTCTTAGCTGCTCCCAAAACATTTGCTGGTACCAGGATGGTCTATAGGTTAATGCAGTTCCCTGCCTGGAGGTTTGGGGCTTTCTAACGGGAAAGCATAACCCCTTATATACTCTTGATAAAAGAAAAACCCCATCTTTGATGTGGCATACACCTTTGGGAGAGAAAGAATTCATTCACCAGTTCGTTCATTCACGCATTTACATTATATACTCAACATTTACTGAGCATCCATTATGTGTTGGGCACCACAGAGATAAAGTGAGAAACAAGGCAGGCTATGGTTCCTGTCCTCATGGAGCTTACATTATTGTGGAAGGGCCAGACACTGAAAAGTATTAAGTCCGGTGAGTACTGGGTAGGCTTCTACAGGGACCTATAGAAGGCAGAGTTACGCTAAACAGGAGAGTCAGGGTAGACTTCCTAGAAGAGACATTTTGGTTGGGAGCTGATAGATGAGTCAAAATTAGACTGATGAAGAACACTACGGGCAGAAGGAACAGTGGGTACAAAGGTCCTGGGACACAAAACAACCTTAAAAATTAAATGAACTGATAAAAAGTCCAGAGTGTCTTGAGTATATAATGGGGCTTATATAGATGTTGTTGATTTGCAGTGATGAATGAATGGCATACCACCCTATTTGCTAGATTAGCTGAATCAACCCTGGTGTTGAAGGAGGCAACATGAAACAGAGCTCCCTCTTATCTACCCACTCAGGGATTCGGTCCAAGAGAGGGAGAGTTCTGAGTCAGGGATAGTGAAGTTTTTCAAGGGTAGGATCTGAATCTTGAGGGCAAGTGCCCTTTCTACCCCCTGCTCCAAACCAGGCATGCAGTCAGCACCTAGTAAGTGTGAACGCTCTCAGAAAAGGCACAAGAGCCACAATAGTTAAAAGGAAGTCTCTTTTTGTCAGAGGGCAGCCTAGTTTTGAAGCAGAAGTTGCCACGGACAAACCACAATGGGAGATGAGTGTACTCCATGATTCTTTGGTGCCATCACTTCAGTCACATGTATGGACCCTGCTAATTTTGGGAAAGATTCAAAAATATCTTTATGGATCAGTTAAAATTTGAGACTTAGTTACAGGGCTAAATTTGAATTCAAGACTCTGGATGACTCTGTTGTATTATTATCTAATCATCAGGTCCACTGGCTTACAGTATAAAATAAGTGAATTTTCTGCTAAATTCACTCTACATTCCTGAGCAAGTTATATTTTTCCTAGGGGAAAAAAAGATGGGTGATACAAATGACCCCTTTCTGAAATTATAGATGTGAATTTGGTCTTTGTCATAGAAATGAAGCACAGGCTGGGTGTGGTGCCTCATTCCAATAATCCCAGCACTTTGTGAAGCTGAAGCAGGACGATTCCTTGAGCCCAGGAGTTCAAGACCAGCCTGAGCAACACAGTGAGACATCTCTACAAATTTTTTTTTTTTTAAATTAGCCAGGTATGGTGGCATGTACCTGTAGTCCCAGCTACTTGGGTGGCTGAGGCAGAAGGGCACTTAAGCCCAGGAGCTCGAGGCTACTGTGGTGAGCCATGATCGTGCCACTGCTCTCCAGGTGGGCAATGGAGTGAGACTCTGACTCATGGGCGGGGGGGTGGGGAGGGGAACAACAAAAAAAAGCACAGGCATCATAAGCTAATTGCTCAAGCTGTGAGTCTTCTATAAACTGTGCCATGAAAAAGCTACATCCCTATCAGACAAACAAGGGATCCAAGGGCTAGTCACTTCCTCAAACTGGTCACTTTCGTCCTTATCTACATGAGCTGTCCTTACTAAACTACTGTGTACATTCTGTGAAGAATAATATCAGTTAGGAAAGAGAGAGCCTGCTATTTCACCTAGGAAAAGAGGTCTGGCAAGTATAGCAAGCCTCGTTCCAAATCCCTTTTGGGCACTAAAATGCTACCTGCAACATTTATTAATGTAGCAGATCAGTTTATTCTGCCAACTTTATGAGAGTAAACTGCAACACAGCATGTGGAAATGGCAGGAGTCCTAAACCCAGGGTATAGGGACACTGTGTCTCTGCTGTTAACCAACATTTACGTGCGCACCATGTTTTTCTTGAGTAGGGCTGTGGAGCAGGACTCTGCCAGACAGATGATCATTTTCTGTCAGTAACGAGTTTATCTCTCAGGAAAGAAATTGGGAGGGGGAGGTAGGGAGGCGGAACCTGTGCACACTCACATGAGCATCAGTGGGCATTTGTTCTGTAGAAATTCAGTTCATTAAAGAGAAATTCTGGTCTTTTTCAGCCTCTAGCCAGATTGCTTCTGATATCCAGAGGTCACATGTGTTTGGAAGCCACTAAGGAAGCCACTGAAGATCTCCTTTCCTTTTCTTCCCTTTTATTTCTCCTCCCTCCCGTTTCTCTGAGCCTCTCCCTTCTTCCAATCATCAGCTCTGCTCACATTCTTTCTGGTTAGTTCTCTTTGTCAGGTCCAATGGTACAGAACCACCCCATTAGACTGTTTTAAACATTCTAATACTGAACCTGAAAAATGTATGTATGTGTGTGTATAAGTGGCATGTGTGTATTTCTTCCTAAAAGGCTACTCGATAGAATCTGCTTGTCTTCTTTCTTGCCTTACTTTCAAATATAATAAAAGGGTACTTACTCTGTATCTATGAAGTTTATGACGGAATGTGTGGCTGATACATTCATTCATTTCTTCAAGGAACATTTATCAAGTACCTGCAATTAGCTAGGCACTCTTCTAGGTGATAGGTACTGCTGTAGATGAGTGTTATCTAAATTAGTCCTCACAGCAAGTGAAGTAAACATTATTAGTCCCATTTTACAGATGACAAAATTGCAACTCACAGAGGTTAAATAATTAGGCTTAGTCACATAACTGGTACTCTGCAAAACTGGTTTGGGTCTAACTCTAACTCATCATTGTTTTAGGATGCTATAAACTGCTAGCAGACAGAGATTCTCTTTACAATCAGATTTTGTAAATTAACATGCCTAAGTCTTCATGCCACAGTAGACTACAAAAAAAAAAAAAAAGACTTGTTAATAATGACAGCCTATGGTAAGATCCTGATCACTATGAGAACAAGTCAGGAGAATGTATTTCTATCCCTCTTAATTTCTCTGTAAGCATGGGATATTGACATTCCATTTGTTTGTTCTTTTTAGGGTGTGCCAGGCTAATGGGGAACATAGTAAGTCTATGAAAATATCTATAAACCAAGACTTCATTAATACCTATTTTAATGACCAAATAATACTGTCTATACCTAGCACATAGCTTCCTTACAAACGGTGGCCCTAATAACAGTTAATGGTGCAGGAGTGATTATAGAGTCTGGGTGAAGGTGAGGAGGACATGAAGGAAGAAATCAAAGTCAAAGACAATGAAGTCTTCCCAGGATTCAACACTGGCTTGGCTCATTCATCTCAGAGTCTACTGCTGCCATCCAGAACCATAATGACGACAAAATATGCTTTCCTACATTATAAAACACTGGGCTAAAAGTAATATTCTCTGAGAAAGGCCTGAATTTCAGAAGAATTGCCTCCTGCCCCTTGCTGCATTTCTAGTTAGAAACATCTTCCATCTAAAGTCTCACTTGCACATTTTTCCGGGGTGGCAGACACAGTGCAACACTAATTTGGCCATGCTTTCCAGACCAAACATGGGATGGGAATGAACACGATTGTAGCAACTCTCTCCCTTCAAACAAGGCTTGCCTCCTCCCTCGAATCTCCATCGTCACTCTTACAATGAATGCCACCCAGAGGTCCACATATCATTCTGCCTCTCAGCAGCACACACTACATTTTATCATTGTTCTTTCCTCAAAACAGCCCCCTCTTCGCATCTATGAGACAAATCCATCCCTGCCCTGCCCAATGCCCTCCACACCTCTCACCCCTGCTCTGTCCGATGCTCTCTTTGCCCCCCTCACTACTACTCTCACCCTTTACATTTCAACTTGAATATCACTGTCTCAGAACGTACTTTTCTGAATATCTTAGTAGCCCCACCTCCCAAGTGTATGCAGTTAATTTTCTTCACAGCAAAATTGCAAAAAGTCACAAGATCCCTAAAATCGCAGCTACAGAACACATTTTTGTCTTTTTGGTAAAACCTACCTGTACAGCTAGCACTGACAGTAGTGCTCTCTACAAATATAAGAGTCAAGAATACCCACAAGCGGTCCAATGTGAAAGGAAGCATACGTCTTGGGTTGGAAAGTCTGATTTTCTTTTCAGGACTCAGACGATGAAATTATCTGGAACTTAAGGTTTATGTCCAATAATCAAAGATTCTGTTGTTTCAATGTTTAATCAAAAAGAAAATGTAATAAAACTTTATTAGCTAGGATTGAAATAGCAAACCCTTCAAATTAACGAAAAATTTGAAATGCTAGGTTTTTTAAAAAAGTAAAATGGGCTGGGCTCGGTGGCTCAGCCTGTAATCCCGTGCCTTTGGGAGGCTGAGGTGAGTGGATTGCCTGAGCCCACGGGTTCGAGGCCCACCTGGGCAGCGAGACCTCATCTCTACAATAAATCAAAAAATCAGCCGGGCGTGGTATTGTGCACCTGTAATTCCGGCTACTCGGAAGGCTGAGGCGGAAGGATCGCCAGACCCCAGCAGGTCGAGGCTGCGGTGGCCGGGAGTGGCCACTGCACTCCAGTCTGGGCGACAGAGTGAGACTCCAACTCAAAAAAAAAAAAAGGTAAAACGGAGATTGATTTCTTGTAAACCTGTACAATACAACACAGAGTAATGGCTTACAGGAGACTGCCAAGTAGAGACTCTGCAGGACCCTACTTCAACGTATAGTGAGGAATTATTAACTATGTTTTTTTGGGATAACATGCTGTAAAGGCAGCATGAATGGGCTAGCATTTTCCTATTTCTTATGTATTCATCATTTTCTTAGAAGACATTTTTTTCCTTCTACAGATATTGGAAATGTGAACACCAGTCCAGGCCCTCTCTCTAAATTGCCATAAACTCAAAATCAATGAGGCCAGATCAATGAACTTTGATATGCACAAGACTCTTACATATTCTGTTGTGGGTTTGGAAGACAGCATAGTATAGTCACACTCCACCTCATAGCCACAGTCTCTGTATCTGCAGTTAGCCCTTACAGTACCACTAGATCATTGGTCCATTCTATTCTTTTCAAATATCAGAAGGTGTCTGTTTAAGTGGGGAGTCTCAGAATTTCTTTCTCTTTCTCTCATTCTTTCTGCAGATGGCATCACTATTCCAATTAGTCTGTCAAAAATGCAAGGCCAGGATTTAAGGTGCGAAGCACCTAAGAAATAATGATGAATTTGGAAGGACAGAAGGAGACACATCTGTACCAGCTAATGCACTCAAGAATCAGGTGATTGAAGAAATTGTTTATTTCGCAGCATAAGGTTTCAAAACAGTTATTACAAGACACTTTCTACCCAAGTACCAAATTATAGGATATAGAATATGAGGGGATTTGGCGTATGTTTTCATTTGAACAGGGCTTTACTTCATGTCAGTATAGGAAACGGCCAACTCTAAAGAGATTTCAGGTCCAATGCAAATGCCTCCTACTGGCAGGCTTCAAAACTGTGCCAAGACATGTCCTGTCAATTTCTGGATTCCAAAAAAGAGGTGGTTCAAGAGACTGTCAAGGTTCATTACTCATGGTCTGTTCCTGTGTGTTCTAAGGAATTCCATTTTCAAAAGCTATAAGACTTTTCATGATATGGGTTCAAGGATGCTCAGTCTCTGAGATCTGTAGTTTGGAACACAGAAACCAGATAAAGCCTTGTCTATTAGGCACAAATGACCAATGTTTCCCAATGTAGAAATTAGAAACATTCCTATTAAAAAAAAAGATACAAAATTCTCAGCTATTACTGGCTATTCCAAATTCCAGGAAACCGCAAAGACTTTTTGCATCAAGTTGTTACAGGAGAGCACGGCGGTCCCCCAGCTCCCCCATCCCATGCCATCCCCCAGAATGGCCTGTGACATCACTGAAGGAAGCTCATGGTGAGCTTAGCTGTAGCTCCTTTAGCCCTGCTGTATCCTTCACAGAAGAGGCAATTTCCAGTGGGAGCCAGATGGGCCTCAGCCTACAGTGAGAAGCATTGATCTTTCAAACCACACACACACACACACACACACACACACACACACACACACACACACACACACACACACGTCCCCTTGAGCCTTTCTCATGCTTAAGGGTCACCCACCTTCCCAACATGCCCACTCCAGAGCCAGGAAGAGATAGGGTTCTCTCAAGGGTCATGGGTTCCGTCCTTTCTCATGTCCAGATGTGTTTTCTCCAGGACGGGTTTGTCCTGGATGAGGCTGAATAAGAGCACAGCAGCCATCACTACTCAGCTGTCTTTCCCCATATCTCCTATTTTCCCCTCACTGTGTAGAGTACCACTCAAGCTTCATTCCCCTTTCATGTTGTTGGAATCTCTTCCGGTCACCATTCCTGCCTTCACTCCCTATTTTGTTCTTCCTCCCACTTCTCTCTCTCACTTGTTCCACCACAGAACACAGTCAGCTCCTAAGCCCTGTTTTGCTTACGCCTCTCAGACTGTGCCTTGGTGTTCCCATCATACCCTTCTCTCTCTGCATCCAAGTGTACTCACTGCATCCTGATGATGTCCTTGTTACTTTTTAACAACCCAAATATCCACCATCTGATATGCATTCTTCCCCTCTTTCATGCCTCCCTGCACCTTCCATATTCTTTACAGGACAACCTCCAGCCCCTTCTATAGCAGAGAAACTGCCTACTCCTCTGAGATACAACAAATATTCCCAAGAAAGAATCAGAGCTATAGGTGGCAGCTCCCTATTCATACGAGGTGCAGGAAGCTTCACAGGAGAAGGCTGAGTTTCCAACAGTCCCTGTTCCTCCTATATAGGTGTGCAAGGAGCACAGCAACAAGGTCAAAACCACAGAGAGGAAAGGACAGCAGGGCGGTGCTCCAGTGGCTTAGCAGGAAGGTCGGCCATATTCGACAATCTCTGATGCGCTCAGTTCTCTGCAGTCTCATTCCTACACTCAGACTCAACCTCAACTGTGTAGAACCCTCAAGACTAGGTTCTCTGAAGAGTCTGGAAACAGCACATCCACCATAACCACAGTTAAGTGTTGTTATAGGCAGGAGGGGCTATCTTCCACTCTAGAAATCCCTTTCCTCTCCTTTCCAATTAAGTGAAAACTATATGAATTTGAATGCATATAATCGGAGATATTTATGACAAGAAGTCAATTTAGTTACCCTGAAGTAAACTAAATGATGATTGAGTTTATGCAAATGAATTTTTTATGCTTTGTTGTAAAGCATAAATAATGTTAATCATGTGAGTAAACTGGGCACAGCATGCGGTTCTTCTTGTATTTTGGCTGCTGATGCTGATAGAGGAGACATCCATCCTGCCCTGGATTAATTTCTGTGTGACGTCTGCTACTGAGCCAGCCAGCCAGAGGAAGGTTCCTGTGGCAGCTCCCAACCTGGCAGCACCTGTCCATCTGCCTGCTTCATGCTGCAGTGTCGGAATTCACACCAACTGTGTGAGCAGTTGGCATTGCCTTGCAGCCACTCCAAGTGGCACCTACACTTAATAACAAAATCCCTGAAAAAACTGCCATGAAGCAGTTGGCCTAAGGTACGTGCCCACCTCATCGGCTTCATTCCAGGCCACTTTTCCTAACCACCCCCTTTCATCCCCCCCACCAGCCACCACACTGGCCTTGGTGCAGGTAAGTACAGCATTCACCCTCTTGCCACAGGGCCTAGGCAAACTCTTCTCCAAGGCCAGCCAGCCCCTTGGCTAATTCCCTTCACTCTCAGAATAGGGTTCCCTTCCCAGCCACCACCCCTCTCCATCCCAAAGCAGGACCTTCCATTTTAAGCTCTCATAACAGTATATCTTTCCTTCCTAGTTCTTCATAACTGTATGCTATATTGTGGTAGTTACGTCATTACTGTCTCTCACATTAGAGTGTAAGCTGCCTAGGGACAGCTTTTACTCTTGTTTTATTCAACAATACTTCATCTAATGCTCAGCACATAGGAGGACTCAATAAATATTTAAATATTTGAGATATTAAATAATGAATAACAGTAAGCATGCGGATTTAGAGAGCTCAGGTGAAAAACAGAGCATGGCTGGATCTCACATATGTAAATAAGCCATTAAGTTGTTTTAGATCAAACTGGTTGAGAAAAATGACATCTAGTGATAACAAGTGATGAAAACCCTTTTCTTTAAGACTGTTTTGTAGAAATACATAAGAAAAGACTAAGTCTTTTTTCCCCCAGATAGTAATAAGGACCCTAGAGCAAGTACTGGACATCTCAGCACCACAGTGAGGCAATGAAAGATGCCCGGGTGCAACCCCCCAGGAAGCAGGGAGGGAGGATTCTGGCTGGCTGATGATAGTGACTCTTTTCTTGGCCACTATGGCTAAAGACTAACACTACCTTCCCAATGGGGAAAAAACAGAAACAGGGCACATGTGTGGTTAGTTAGTTGTACATAATCGTGTAGAATGAATTTTATGTTTTCATTGCAGAGTAAAGGGTACAGTGATTCTCAACAAATTCTTTATTCATTACAAAAATCCTGAGTTGAAAAAGCCCTCTAGATATTATTATGTAGGAGTGCCAGAATTGACTGGGTCTTATTTGGCTTTTAATGTCAAATTTCTGGTAGACAAACCAAATAAACAGCTCCGCTTAGAGAATTTGATCCTAAAAACGTTTATTTTTGTCTGGGTGTGCTACGTATTATACTAGAACCAATTACAAATGTTTAAAATAGCTAAGCTTTTAAAAATGTGTTTGATGCTTTTATATGTAAAAGTACTTTCAAAAATAATAATAATGTCAATAAACAGTATCAGATTTGACAAGGTGGATTACTGCGTGGTTGAAAAACCATTCCCAGAAGATGTTGATTAGCATATCCCTCTGGCCTAGAGGGCACTGGAATCAGTCCATCCTTGGCTTGGATTTATTCAACATTTTTAGCCATGATTTGATGAAGATATTTAAGACATGTTTATCAAACCTGCAGCTGCTATGAAGCTCAGAGGAAAGGATAATAGCTCTATAATCTTGGCTGTGTTACTTAATCCACTGGACTCTCCATTTCCTCATCTATAAAGTGGGGATAATGATTCCTATCTCACAGGGTTACTGTGAAGAATTAACGAGCCAAAGGTATATAAATTGAACTAGTAAAGTTAGTTATCTTCTTTTATACCAAGAATAACAGAATTAGGGTTTTTAAAAAAAAATCTCAAATTGGAAAAATGAGCTAAAACTGTTATTATACCAAGATAAAAAGGGAATCTTTCATTTAGCTTCAAAAACATAACTCTAGGCGAGGTAAGGACCCACACAAAAACAACGACACATGAAAAGAATAAATAAGTGGCAAAAAAAACCCCACCAAAAAACACACTGTAAATAATCATGTTCTTTCAAAATAAAACAATTTTGTTGTTGTTGTTGCAGAATCTTGGTTAAGATTCTGCCACTGGGCGCAGTGGCTCCCGCCTATAATCCCAGTACTTTGGGAGGTGGAGGCGAGAGAATTGCCTGAGTCCATGGGTTCAAGACTAGCCTGGGCAACATGTTAAGACCTCGTCTCTACAATAAAACAAAAAATTAGCTGGGCATGGTGGCGCATGCCTGAAGTTCCAGCTACTTGGAAGGCTGGGGCGGAAAGATCGCCTGAGCCCAGCAGGTTGAGGCTTTGGTGGCCATAGCGTGGCACTGCACTCTAGCCTAGGTGACAGAGTAAGACTCTGACTCAAAAACAAACAAACAAACAAAAAACTCTGCCATACCAGTCAATCAATCCTATTGATTAAAGGAAGGCTGCATGTTTTACAACTTGAGAAACAAAGATTCCTGGTAAACTGACTTTAGGAATACATTATTTTAAATAAATAATTATAAAACCGAACACAGTAGCACACATGTTGCAAATGTATGCTACTGTGTTCAGTTTTATAATTATTTATTTTAAATAATTTTGAGTTACTCTCAAAACCTGCATGCGAGGCAAAATAAATTACTAAAGACTCACAGAATGGGAGAGATTGACTTGACAGTATTCCTGAAATGGAGTTCTAGTTTTCATCGGCCACAAGTACAGCAGGAGCCAACTACTACCAGGCCATCCTCAGCTAGCAGTATTCCTAGAGTCAGAAAGCCAAACACTCAACTCCCCTTTCCCAAAATCGCAAAGTGATTCTTCTTTATTATGAAAACAGCTGCTTGACACCAAGATCACAACTAATTTTATTTTATTCATTAAATCTCTTGAAAAAAAATCTTAAATTTTTTTTTCTTTTTTATGTTGCAGACCTCTAAAAAAAGAAGAATTGCTGCACTAGAAATGGAATCAACTGTGCTTCAGATACCCTAGATCAGTGGTTTCAGGCTATAGCCTCGGACTGGCTCTGGGCTCCAAAGGTTTCTGGCTATGGTGGTTCCAAGTTTCCAATGTTCCTTCACGAGGCCTATTGGTTACCTAAAATTCTGTGATTTCTTTTTTCTTTTCTTTTTATTTATTTATTTTTGTGTTGGCGTCTCATTCTGTCACCTAGGCTGGAGTGCAATGGCATGATGCAAATTCTTTTAAAATAAAAGTAAAGCTATAAAGAGAGTGAGAAATGAATCTGACTGCTCCTTCTGGAAGGCAAGCATTGCACTCCAAGATAACAGAAAAAGAGGGAAGAAGACAGAACCAGGAACCAGGAGGGGTGGACCTCATCTTAAGCTCTGATCTTGGGCAAATTTCTCAACTCATTGAGACCTGATATTCTCATGTGTAAAGTTAGGGGCTGCAGTTAGAGCATCTTTAAAGTCTTCTCTAGCTCTGAAGTTCCATAATCTGTTAACTGCCTTTGTACACAAGCAGATTGGCCTTTTATGAATTTGTGAACACACTATGCATCCAAAAGTGCCAGAAATGAGTTTTAAAGCATGAATGTTCAAGACTCACAGGGGAGGTAGAGAAGCTCTACCACTTCTAAAAAACATTGCCTGTCTTTCCTTATTATCTGATTCACAGAACCTAATTTAATGGTGAAACTCTAGAACAGCATGCCAGAATCCCTGATTGTAACATGAAAGATGGTCATCTTGGGCAGGGGATTCAGTTATGAATGACTTGCCATATGCTCAAGCACTCTGTCATTTGCTTCCAGCTGTTTATTCATTGCGCTGAAGCATAGGAGAGGTGCTAGAAATAAACCATCAACAATAAAACAAAACAAAACACAAATACCAATTTATGCAAGGCTTTCTAGACACAACTGCCGCTGCTAGAGACAATTACCACTAAAACCTGGTATTTTAGGTTGAACCATATAAACTGGATAATTTCATATGTTAAAAATGGTTGATTATCAACAGTTTCATAGAATTAAATATACACAAAGACCCCTGATGGCTAGGGAAAGTGGGCAACAGGTTTTCCTCTGAGTGTAGGGACAGTAGAAAGATGATGGCTGACAATCTCAATGCAAAGCCCAGCCATGTGAAGGCGAAATCGTTCCTACATAATAAAAGGACTATTATGAAGTTCCTTCTGTAAGTACCAGAGTTAGATGGGGTTCTTAAAGAAAAGACAAATCCATTATTTCCAGAGTTAAAAAATGTCAGAAGGAAAATGACAAACACACAAACCCATTAGCTTAAAAAAAAATTCTAAAATTAGATGTGTTTGATTTTGATGCCAACACAAGGGGAAAGAGAGATGAGAGACATGGTCCCATTGTATCCTTCAAGCCCTAGACCCAGTTATGCCTGTAGTCAGACAACCTTGGACTTTCCAGTTACATGAGCCGATATATTTCTTACTAAAGCACATACATATTCACACAAAATAACACCCATTGCTATAGTCTGACCATCCCCCAAAACTGCTGAGGTATTAAGAGGGCCTTTGGAAATTGGATGGAGACAATCATACTTAGTGATCTAACCCAGAAACAAAAAACTGAATACCACATGTTCTCACTCATAAGTGGGACCTGAACATCAATCACAATATCACAATGGATGCTGCCAGTGGGGGAGGGGAGGGAGACGACACAACAACACAAAGGGTACCAGTTGGAGGCCCAAACTTTACCTGCATGTAGATTACTTATGTACCTAATCCTGACTTGTACCACACTATAAGATATACCTTAAGATAAAGTATAAAGGAAAAAAGAGGCCTTTGGGGAAGTGATTAAGTCAGGAGGGTTCTGTGCTCATGAGTGGATCAGTGCCTTATAAAAGAGCTGGAGGGAACTTAGGCCCATTTTTTTGCCCTTCTGCTTTCCACCATGTGAGGACACAGAGGACCTCCCTGGAGGTCACAGCAATAATGCGCCATCTTGAAGTGTAGAGGGCTGCCCTCGCCAGACATTGAACCTGCCAAAAACTTGATCTTGGACTTCTCAGTCACCAGAATTCTGAGAAATAAATTTCTGTTGTTTGTAAATTACTCAGTCTATGGTATTTTGTTGTAGCAGCACAAAGACAGACATGACATACACAGAGGCTTATGATGCTAGACCAAATTGTCTCAAAATGTTGAACTGAATCACAATAGGCAGGACCCATTTTCTATCAAAAAATTCAAAAAAGCTTAGGCTTCCAGTCTGATTCACAAATTCATGGGCTTGAGGCCCAGGTAACTAAAAACCTGCACAGATGAATTGCTTATCTAAAATTCTGGGTAAAAAAAAAAAACCAGAAATATATATATATATATATATATTTCTTGCCAAAACAGAAGGAAAAAAGAGAAGTTTCTTTCACCTGTACATTTAACCAAACTAACCAACACAGAGAAGGGAAGAATCAGGCTATTTCATAATCAAATCTTAAGAATGTAAGAGACAGACAAACTTATTATGCCTTCATCAGAAGAAGCTGGTGCATTATGCAAAATTCCACAAGCCAAGGCCTAAGACTGGACTAAAATGGTCAAATTGTTATTAAACTTGTTAGAATGCTATAATATTATTCTAATAATAAAAATATTAGAATAGTACTCACTATTTCAAATCAGTTTTTTCTCTTTTCTGGGCTGGTTAAACATTTGCTGATGTGCATTGTATAAAATAACAGCCATCTGCTCATTTGTGTCTTAAGTCTTCCTGCATAAAATCTGCTCTTTTCATTTATCCGTTTTGGGCAAATAAAGGTTGATTTTAATTCAGTGCCAAAACGTGTGGCATAGGCAAGGGATAAGTTGTACCAAAAACTATTTTGCTTTTTACCACCTATTTGTCACCATTTGAAAATCAATATTCAATGTTCACCCCATTTGTGGCTCCAGGCAACCAAAAGAAAATTGTGTACTGTCCCCACTCGAACTGATGATGCATTGTGCCATTATCCTGTGAGCTAATATGAGATTCAGTATCTGCTGTCTTACCTGACAAATATGCCTTCAGAATCCAGTCTTGGGCACATTACTTGAAGAATCTGCAGTTTTAAGATAATTTATATTCCCAAGTCCCTTAGTACTACTTCAGTTATGCAGCATATGACTTGAGATAGAATGATAAAGAAACTAGAATGGTTCTCTTTTCCCTGCTCCATCATCTAATCAATTCTGGACATTCCTTTCATCCCAGTGGTCAGCTATTACACATAGAGTGCTTACTACGTGCCAGGGAACATTATAGTTACTGGGAAGACAGAAATGAATTAGATAGTCTTTCAAGTTGTTCAACTTCTTTGCTACTCATAGGAAAGATCTAAGAAAGAGTAAGAAGAATTCTTGTCTGGAGAAGTGTTAGAAAGTATTCTAAAATTATTTTAAAGTAGTGATACAGAATTAAAATCTGGGAGGGGGGAATAAATGCTGACGCTGTATCCCATGAATCAATAATAAAAACAATAAGAGCTCTGTTAGGAGCTTATTTTGTGCCATTCATTTTGCTAAGATTTATCTTATTTAATCCTTATTACTATTTGAGGTGGGTACTATTAATAAAAACCCATTTTGGAAATGGGAAAACTGAGCCTCAGGGAAATTAAATCCCACAACTACAAAAAAAAAAAAAAAAAAAAAATCTCAAAACGGTGGAGTTGCAGCAGAGAACTGACTTCAATACCTGAACCCTTACCCATTGTGCTACATTGCAGTAACTTAGCCCTAAATTTACAACCTTGTCAATTTGGGACATGTATTACTTCTAAAGATGAACTTTCAAAATGAGTTAAAAAAGAAAAAAGAAAAAAAAGGTAAGGTATATCCTCCTGTTAGAAACAAACAAAGAATTTGAATTTGAAGTTAGAAACAAACAAAAAGAAATGAGTCAGGATTAAGGGCAGACTTGCAGGTAACCTCTGTGCCCAATTAAGAGTGGGGTGTGGTCAAGTTGCCACAACCCATGTCTCTTTCCCTGAAGCTCTCAAGCATTGTACGGTGCAGGCAGGTTTGCTGGAAAATGGCAAGTCCTGCTCCAGGTGAACTATACTGGGCAGCTCTCACCTTCATTTCTGGCCAAACTGTCCAGGGTCACTCATCTTATATAGAGACCCAGGAGCTGACCACGTCTCTCTGGGGCTACCAGCCTCAGATCAGTAAGTCTTACAAAAGTCAAGAAATTGCTTATGAGCACAGCCCTGAAATGTAAACACATTTTTATCAACAAATTTTAAAAACTAAGACCAAAAAAAAGGGTAAGAAAACAAGGGAAAGAGAAAAAAACACTTGGCCAGGGCCGAAAAGGGCCCATCCAAGTCAGCCTCCCAACTTCTGGCCCAATATTGATACCTTGCTCACTGATGACAACTCAGGAATGCACCTAAATCGCACAATGTCACTCAAGGGAAGCAAGCCTGGCGGCAGAGAGATAATTACTGGTACACATTAGTGAGAGCAATCACAGCCAACTCAAAACTGCACTCAAAAATGGCCTTTCATTCATGAACGGGTATTTTCTGGTTTCTAAGAAACCAAATAAAATTAAAATTCACCATCAATAACAAAACAATATTTTACAATTCCCCTCTTCCCTTTCAGAGACCCATCAGTGACTGCATCTGATCAAAGCTGAATTATTAAATGCCTATAGATTAATCCCATAACTCTCAAGGGCCCAGAGTTTGTAATTTCCCTGAAAAAAACAGACACAATCTACACCGTGAAAAATTTAATTGCACTTTAATTACCAGTTAAGCTGAATAGCATGAGATATGGGTGCCTTCAATTTTTAATAGTCATTATGATTCCAAGAGAATTTTGAAGAGAAATAATTGAATCTCTTGGGAATATTCCCTTCTTCTGCCACTGCCAAAATCAAAATGAGAACAGAAAAAATGTAAAGGGTGATTCAAATTCTTCCAGATCATAACCCAGGACGGCCCCCAGCAATAATAAACCGGCCATTCCCAGGCAGCTGCACTGCACATTTTTGTGATATGCTAATACAGAAACGGGTTTCCTGCAGTTGAGTTCTGGTACATTAAACAGATAAAGCCTCTTGGCTGGGGTGTTTCTTTTCTTTTTTAAAATCAGATCCAAAGATGCTGTACTTGTTTCTTTGTTTCTCAGAGCTAGGCACCAATATAGGCATGCGTCCCCCACCCACATGAAACACACACACACACACACACACACACACAAACACATGCTCACACAATTACACATACCCCCACCACCTGTGCTTCCATGATGTTTCAAAATATCATTTCAAAAAGGAAAAAGGGAAGAAGGTAACAAAATCAAGCAAGTCTCCAACAAAAATGGAAATTAGCAGGTCTTGATGAGAATTCAACAGAATACAAGTTGAGCTTCAAACACTTTCACTTTATCAGGGAACCAAAGTGACTCAGGAAGGAACAGGCCTCCTGAGAGCTGGTATAAGACGGGGAGTATGTGGAAGGGGATGAAGGTGACCACTTTCCCCCTTTTCTAATCTTGCTGAGGTTCTTGATGTTTGTCTCTCATGCATTTGTGTGTGTGTGTGTGTGTGTGTGTGTGTGTGTGTGTGTGTGTGTGTATACTGAGGCTACAGTGTTTCTTGGAGATGCTATCCTACCCCAGTACAGGATTTTTTATAAGGAAAGAAATTAAGCTGTGATTTTAAAGAGTCAGGCTGGGGTCAAAAGGCTTTTCGTGAGGCTCTATATTGCCTCTGGCTCCTGTTGCTCATTACAATCAAATACATCACAAGTGTGGACTTTGTTATTAGTTATCATTTGGTAAATCGACTACATTTTCATCTGTCAGGCACATAAGAGTAGAAAAAAAAACTGTGCAGAACCATCTGCCACTTTCTTTTCTCCAATTGTGTATCCATTTCCTTTCTTCAATTGTCTGCATCAAAACTGCACTGACACAGTGCTGTATTAAGCTTCTGAGGGATTTTTATCTCCCTCCAAAATCAACAGCTCCGACCTCAGCCAGGTGAGTCCCAGACTATAGAGGAAGCAGCACAGTCCCTTTCTTCCTGAGCCCAGTGGGTTCACAAGAAGGAAGCAACAGAGTTCTCCTAACTTCGTAAATCAATACACAGAAGAACCCCTTTCTCAGGGTGCTTGCTGTTGACGTGTTAAGGGTGGCAACTAGTGCCACCAACACAAAATACTCAGGTTAGAGAGAAAGAGGGGAGCAACATCAGGAAGCCATTCTTCAGATTACCAGGTAAACACTGCAAACTCGCAGTTGTTAGGAAGCAAGACACAGAAAACATTCCAGCACAGGCAAAACTGTTCCTGACTAGAACAAGGGGAGTTGATGAAAAGAGGACGCAGGTGAGACCAGGGCAGAGGCTGTTCTCAGGGCCACACTGCTCAGGGATAATTCCTCAGTGAGAAGGAACTGTGGACTGGTGGTAAAAGCTCCTCTATATCCTCTACAACTTATCACTTGTAAACATTTGGAGTAAACTACATTGAGTCTTCATTATAGAGGAGGAGCTTGCTCGCATTCTGATTTTCACAAAGCCCCAAGATAAAGAGATTCTCTAGGTAACTAAAATGGGAGTACCCAACTTAACACTGCAGACAAAATTTTGGTCCCAGAGGAGACAAACCTAGGTAAGCAACCCTCTTTGGGCACTATGCATTTCAGCATCAGAAACTAACTTAACCAAATCTTCCTCCTGCTGCCTGGGCAGGTGACCTTGCCTCTCTTGATAACGCGTGGGGAATTTATCCCAGACTTCGAGTAAGAGCAGCTCTTTGATGCAAACACCACCTCCCGTGCTGGGTACCAAGCTGAGGCCTCTGCGCCAACAGGCTGGGAAAGGCTGTTCTGTAACACCGAACTGAGTCTACAACTCCTTCTGGAGGTCCTCAAGTGTGAGGTATGCTCACTGTACGGCAACCTGGGAAGTAACAACCCATGACTGCGGTGCCCTGAGGTAGGACATCCATTTCAGAGTCTCCTCCAAGTCCTCCTTATTCCTTTTCTAGAAACCTAAGGGTCCTTGTGCAGATGGCATTAGTACTGGCAAGACTGTAATCTGTGAGCAGTCAGAAAGCCAGTCTATAGTACCATCTACCCTGTTATTCACCAAAAGCTTCTGTCTCTACTGAGGCCATTCCTTGGAAGGCTGGGCCAGCGGAGTGAGAAGGCCCAACTCAAGAAATGATCATCCCTTTGAACTGAGCTATGGACCTGAGCGAGTTTCAGGTTTGAGGAGCTTGGAAATGGGAAAGCCTATTATAGTCTACATGTCTAGACTGTGTAAGCTTTGGAACCAGCATCAAAATGCTGTAATTTGAATGAGAGAACTGAGCTGGAAACTGTGGGGAAGGGACCAGTTTTCAAAGGATCTCTCAATGACAAAATGAAATATGATGGCAGACTGATGCTGCAAAGAGATGAGGCAGCCAAGACCATGTGTCCTAAAAGACTGAGGCAATGCAACTGCCACATTGAGGTCGACTGAACAAAAAATAACTGGGGAAGTAGCTATTGAGGTTGAGATATTCTGGCCTGAATCCCTAGTGCTTGGTACCCTTCTGGTATTATTTTCTCACCTCTCTTCAGGCTTACTGGTGCATCTTCCAATTCAGCAGGGCCTCTTGCCTCTGAAAGGAAAACTAGTCCCTCTTGGAATTTAAAAGTGTGAAGGCTGCATTTCAGCTGTCACATTCTGGCATATCAATGATGCATATTCCTATGGTCTTTCCAATTTCCCGGTGTGATGCAAATGAACACTATGCGGCAGGTAAACAGAACGCTAAAGTGCAAAGTACAACTCTTATTTATAGATCAAACACCTGCCATCAATTTAAACAGTAGTTATCTAACTTGAAAGTTTAGCAAGATACTGAATGTCCCCTTGAAGTAAGTAATTTTGAAACAGCAGTTCTTGTATACAGATGTGTTTAAAGCCTACTTCAGAATGCTGTAATTATCATCAAAAAGACAGATTCCATTAAATATCTGTTATGCTTTTAGTATCTGTACTCCCAGACAGATTTGAAATGTTGAAAGTCTTGGGTTTCTTAGCACTATACTTTTAACATTATTTCTTTAAAGAACTTGGGCTTAGGATCTGCAGAATTCGGAAAAACATCTGATCAGAAGTTTTTAGAACTGTTAATGATACAATGGGCCTGTTCCTGTCATTTTGCCTTTTCAACCACAGTTCTATTTCCAGCCTCTCTCTCTAACAGACACATAACAAACTTCATATTTGGAGAAAGCTATCTTTCTTTCTTTTTTTTCATTTAATTTTTTTTTTATTTTAAAGATGTGGGGTACAATTCAGGGTTAGGTACACAAATGTTCATTATGCAAGTACCCTTGCTGATGCAGTGTGCCCCCACCACTTCCCCAGGCAGATTCCCACTACTGCCAATCCCACTTCCTGGCTCCCCTCCCGCTACTGCCAATCCTTTTCTTATAGTATTACAATAATTGTTCAAGGTCCGCTTATGAGTGAGAACATGTGATACTCAGTTCTTTGTTTCTGTGATAGATCACTCAGTATTCTAGACTCTAAGTCCATCCAGGTTGCTGTGAAGTTCATGATTTTGTTTTTCTTGGGCTGTGTAACATTCCATCATGCATATGTACCACATTTTTAAAATCCAGTCCTCTTTTGATGGGCAGCACTGTTGGTTCCATGTTCTTTCTATTGTTAACAATGCCACGATAAACATATGCATGCAGCTATCTTTGTTATAGAGTGATTTGAGTTCTTCCGGTTATATTCCCAGTAGGGGGATTACAGGGTTGAAAGGTCGATTTTTAGATCTTTTAAGGAGTCGCCACAGTTTTCCACAGAGGTTGTATTAGTTTACACTCCCACCAACAGTGTAGAAGTATTCCTTTTCGCCACATTCTCTCCAGCATTTGTTGTGTTTTTGAGTTATTGATGATGGCCATCCTGACTAGAGTTAGGTGGTATCTCAGTGTAGTTTTAATTTGTATTTCTTTGATGACTAGTGAGGCTGAGCATTTTTTGTATCTGTTGGCTGTTCGTATGTCTTCTTTTGAGAACTGTCTATTCATACCTTTTGCCCATTTTGTAATGGGGCTGTTTTTTTTCTTTTCAGCACGTTTGAGTTCCTTGTACATCCTAGATGTTTAGGCCTTTGTCAGATATACAGTTGGCAAATAATTTTTCCCAGTCTGTGAGCTGTCTCCCTGCTCTCTTGACGGTTTCTTTGGCTTTGCAGAAGTTTGTCAGTTTGATGAGGTCCCACTTGTCTCTCTTATCTCTTATGGCATGGGCACTTGAGGTTTTGATTAGGAATTGGTTGCCAGTTCCAATTTCCATTAGGGTGTCTCCTTCATTTTCTAAGGTTCTTATAGTTTGAGGTCTTACATTTAGGTCTTTGATCCATTTAGAGTTGATTTTTGTGTTTGGTGATACATAGGAAACTTGTTTTAATCTTCTGCATGTGATCATCCAGTTTTCCCAGCATCATTTACTGAATAGGTTCTTCTCTCTGCAGTTATTGGTGGTGGAGGCTTTGCCGAAGATGAGTTGGTTGAGAAATTGAGGTTTTGCTTCTGGAATCTCTGTTCTGTTCCATTGATCTATATGCCTGTTCTTGTACCAATAGCAGGTTTTTTTGATTAATGTAGCTTTATAATAGAGTTTAAAGTCTGGGAGTGTGATACTTCCTGCTTTATTTTTTCCCTGAGGATTGTTTTGGTGATTCGTGGTCGTTCATGTTTCCATAGAAAGCTATCTTGCTACACACAATCAGTGAAGAGTGAACACATCTCTAACTACAAGTACTAATAACCACTATTTCCTAAATATTAACAATTAGGTGACAAGCTATACAGGCACCCTATGGCTATTATTCCATTAATATTTTTATGAATCCTTGAAGAAAGATTCTCTTCATTTAACAAATGATGAAAACTGAGGTTTTAAGAGGTTAAGTACATGCCCAAGATCACCCCACTTGTAAACGAAACAACTGAGATTTGAACAAGGTTTTGCAGTGATTCCAAAGCCCCTTCTTCTTACTTCATCGTGCTAGCCCCAAAAATGCTCCTCCTTCTTTGCTTAGGTTGTTTCAAGATGTATCTTCTATTTTTCGGGATGTGGAAAGTCATTCTGAAAGTAGGTGATTATTATTTTCAGTGGCTGTTGATTGACCTGATCTCTGGGGCACGAATTAGCAGCACATCAGTATGTTACCTACATGGGCACGTTTCTTCTCATCCAGAAAATGATAAGAATGGATTAAGGACTTTTAAGACAGTTCCTTTTAATTCTAAAATTCAGTGAGTCTCTGGAGTCTATGAATTGCTTCACTCTGCAATGATGAGGATAGGCTTGTGCTCAAAAGGGCTTGTCCTATTTGAGTTTGCTGAATAGGCCAGCCCTCCTCATGTAGGAACTACCCCCCAGAGTTTGTAAAGCCTTCCTCTACCACCAGTACATCAACTGCTGTTTGATGAATGGATAAGGGAATGCGTGAATACGGTCAAGGATACACTCTACTGTGCTCTGTGATAGGGGGTGCTGACCCATCACTGTCCTCTCAGTTTCCTACACTGTGACCAAAATTACAACTGCTGTCAAGTCAGCCTAAGAGAGGGAGGGGCATTTTCTGTGAAATCACCTAGGGGCAGGTCTAGGAAACTATCCCCTTGTTGGAGTAAACTGACAGAGACATGCCCAGGCCTTTGATGAATGAGAAACTCATTCAGTAGCAAGAATAAAGAAGAAAGGGGATACTCTCCCAAAGGGGTAGTGTGAGAGAAAAACACTTTATCATTTATCAGGATATAATAATAAGCACCTCTTTTTCTTCTTTGGCAAAATAAAAGCTACTATGAGCCCAGGCGGAGTGGCTCATGCCTATAATCCCAGTGCTTTGGGAGGCTGAGGGGGAAGGATCACCTGAGCCTAGGAGTTTGAGGCTGTGGTAAGCCTTGATTGTGCCCCTGCACTCTGGCCTGGGTGACAGAATGAGACCCTGACTCAAAAATAAAACAACAACAACAAAAAACTACTGCGAGTAAATTTCATCTGGGCAAGGGAGAGAGTTTGATTTGAGCAAGGACTAGAGAGGCAGCTGAGACAAGGAGGAGAGGAATGTGCAAAGAGGAGTCATAAGACGGCTTCTTCTGACTGAAAATGTTTCCACAGATAAAATTGACGAGGGTCAACACATAATAGGGGCAAACCTCCCTTTCCTAGGTGCAAGCTTAGCAGCTGGGCTCAAGATAAGAGTTAAATAAATCCAGCCCCCTGAGTGAGTGAGGTTGTCTATGCAGAAGAATCAAACCAGGCAAGAAATAGAACTATTTTCTAGCCTGAGAAGTACATGAATAGTAATTATGTAAAAGGAGATAACCTGCAAGAAGTTGGAAGAGCAAGCCCTGTCGAACTAATCTACTTGACCTTTATAGTAAGGCTAAAGATTAGTTTGCTGTGATTTCACAAAGCTCCATAGAAGGACTCCAGTAAGACCAGGAGGCTGGGAAAGGCTCTGAAAACCACAAAGAACCAGGACTGGTGGAGGAACTGCCCTCATGAGAAAGTCAAAATTTAGAGTTTAGTTGGCATCAGAATATTAAGCACCTAAATCACTCTTCCATTTCGGTTAATTCATGGAGACTTATCTATGCATAGGTAATCACTGGCATGAAATAAGTTGCTTTTAGGTGATTATGGATTTCTTCATTGTTTTACCTTTTTTGTTCATTAAAAATATATATATACAGCATAACTTTTACCATTAGAAAAAAAGAAAAATAAGCAAAAGGTCAATTGTTCCCTCACACATCATGAGAGCTAGAAAAGCAAACCTAAGTCAAAGTTAGTGCCCTTCCTGTGTAGCCAGGGAGTGAAACATAACTATTAAATGAACTGTTAAATATGGTTTGAGCTGCAGCTCTGAGGAAAAGGATTTGCATTTCTGGGATTCTCCTGCTTTGAATGTAAACAATTTAATAATGTTAGTTTATAGCTGCATCCAATTATCCAAATCACTGTCTTCATATGAATACCATAAAATTAAGTTGGAAAAATACATGAGGCAGCAGGAGTATCAGGACAGACACAGCTCAACTTTTCAGAAGAAGATTCCTTCCTCCCTGGTCTTCTCATTTAACGGGGGCAAAAAGAGAATGCTATAGTAACACCACATACTTGTTCTACTGTTTTGACCTTCTGGCACTGAATACACACTGCCCCAGCGTCCTGTGAAATGGATGCTGCTGCAGATTTTTATTTAAACAGCATTTTGATCTCCCATGCTGCGTGAATGGCATTGCTGCTCTTTCTAAAGATTTGAGTTCATTTAAGCTTTGTGAGTACTGCTAGGGGCTCTGATGAGGCTTTAGAACACCATTCTTTGGTAAGGACAAAGGCAATTTTTTTTAGCACTTTACAGTTTATAAAGATTTTCCTCAGCCACTGTCTCACTGCATCAATCCCTATGAGACAGAAATTAGAATCCCTGTTCTTTCAAACTCAGAAATTATGTGCCCTAAAAGTGTCACACAGCTTGCTGACAAGCAGCAGAGATCAGGTCTTGGACCTCGGTCTTGTGATATACCAGCACCTGCGATCTTCCAATTCATCAGAGCTTCCTCCAACTGTCTATTGTGGCTGCCTTGCCACATTTACTTTCTCTGGGTGAGCAGGTAAGCTGCAGCACACCACTCCTTTAAAGGAGCAGCACATCTCGGTGAGAGACGACAGGCCATAGTACCTCAAGGATATTCTGGTCAAAGCCTTTGGGCATAAGGAGGAAGACAGTGTGTTCAGTGAAACTTATAGAGAATAACAGATAAAGAAGTTCCTTCTTATAGTCAGCCTCTTCTAAATATTCCAAAATATCAATAATCTTCTCCAAAAGGATAATAATTGAGCATCTATTCAAGAGAAAATCAAGTCCATTTCAGTCCAGACAGTCCAAACTCTTGGGAGGGCACAGCACCCTCACTCTATCAAGACAGATCAAGGAAGAGGGCTTTCACTACTATTTGCAGCGATCAATCTCAGCTCTAGAATAGGATTCTTAGACTCACCAGACACATTTCAGAATAGGAAGACTGAAACAATGCAACACTCAACTAAGCAACTGCAAAAGTCAGACAGAACCCAAGTGAGGGCGACATCTACTATGAGAGGTGCTCTTCATCTATGTTTAAAAAAAAAAAAAAGCAATAGCCAGAATGTCACTGGCTGCTGCCTCAGTCCCAGAAACAGTCTTGATGTGGTATTTTTGCATGATGCTCACTTGACAATAAGGATGAGGACTCACCAATCATTCTTTGTAGCTATCTCACTGACCTCCCATCTACCATCTCTCCAGTGTGGCTGTTTCAATTGGTTCATGTGGCACTTGGCTCTCCATCGCGCCTCTTAAATCTTCAATCAAAAGACATTTTTACACATGTGGTATAAGCCTGTTTTAATATCTTCCTACAAAAACTCTCTTCAAATCTGTATCAGCATAGGGCTGTGTCCAAGAGAGTGCCTAATAAATAGAATAGGATAATGATAAGACATGTTCCCTACTCCTGTTCCTGTCAGTCCAGAATGGGTGAGGCAAAGCACTCAGGCACTGTGCTAGCAAAGGGGTTTTCAGTCTCCGCCTCCCAAATTATTACATTCTTTGTCAGCCATCCCACAGGCAAAAGAGCCCTGAGGAGGGAAAGCTTGATTCTTTGGTGTGAAATATCAAGTGATAAGAGCCACTGGCTTCAGGGGAATAGAGCCAGACAAAAAAGTACAAAAGGGAACACAACCAGCCAAAGGAACAGCATTTAGAGAACCTGATTCATAACTTATTTCTCTCCTATCTTTTGCAGGACAATTTCTTTTTTTAAATTTAATTTTCTATTTTAAAGATGTGGGGTACAATTCAGGGTTAGGTAGACAAATGTTATTGTCTACGGCCATATCACCCTGGACGTGCCCAATCTTTTCTGCAGGACAATTTCAAGATCCATTTCTCTTTATCTCTCCCTCCCTCTCTGCCCTTCCCCTAAGCTTTCTTGCTTTCTCAGTCTCGGTCTTGCTCTCTCTCCACATTTGTGCCTGGAAAAGCACACCTTAGAAAGGCAATGAAGTAAGAGAAAAGAAGAGCACATATCCTTTAAAACCCAAACATCTAAAGTTGGTGCTGTACATTACTGCAGTTTCCTGGCCAACTGCTTTGTTCAGGCAAAACTCCCATTCATGTCAATAGTCTCAGTAGGATTTATCAAATTCAGCCATATGGACAATATTCATAGATATTCATTCAAGAAGCTCTCACTGTTCCAACTTCCACCTTGTTGACTGTCTCTCATCTGTTTTTTTCCCCAAGTCATTCACTTCAGTTGTTGGGCAACATTTCAGGGAAGCCTTTAAGACAGAGATTTCTGCTTTCTTATCTGCAGATAAGAGGACAGGCAAAATAGTGAACCTGCCAAATGGGGAAAGAAAAATGAAAGAAGCACTCTGGTTCAGTACCAAACTTGCTCCAGGATAAAACTGCAGTGTACCAAAAACTGTGGCAGGGCACCAGGTACTGTGGCGGTGGGCAAGGTTCCCAGATTCGGCTTCCCACAGCTGACTAGGCAAGAAGAGCAATGTGCTACCAGAAAAGAATAGCCGGCAGGGCATGGCATGGCATGGCCAGAATGATGGCAGACATCAGCTACTGACATTTATGGATCCAAAGGCTCAGGGCGAAATTTTTGTTATATATCAGCTTCCTCTCCTACTCATGACTACAGGAGTTTTACCTTCTTTTCCCTTTAATCAAAGCCAACTTGGAGTAGTGTCTGAAGGCTTTAGGGCCATGTCATCCAGCAGTGCTCCCTGAAGTAGCTGAAGGCAGACGGTGGTGCCTTGCACAAGCTTGTTATGGAAGTGTTCCCTTGAGGTTACCTCTACACTTCGCACAGCTGGCAGATGACCAAAAAAGAAGTCACCATTTAGGCAAGGGACATGAAAGCTGAGCATCTCTTCCCTAATGAGCACCCAATAAAGGCTGGCTGTATAGATGAATTAATAGATGAATGACAAAAGGACAAACAAAAGCATTACCTTAGTAATCTTTGAAAATGAAGACCTAGCAAGAGTTCAGCAGGGATCTAGATGTGCCACCCTCAGAAAGGACTCCCATAAAAGCCACCCAGACATGTGAGACTCTAGCCTTGCTTTCAGACAGACACTAAAGAAAGAAATTCTACCGTCTCTCCCAGTAACCTCTGCTAGCATCTCTTAGTCATCACCCTTGGGAAGTTTTCAATTCCCTACTTTTTTTAGGAGCAGCAGCTCCTAAAAGTTTTACCAGAAGGCTTTATACCTTCAACCTGTCATATAAGTCCTTCTTCAGTTGTTTCTGACTCTCAGATCTAGAAGGAGATTATACTACTGGGAAGTTACTGGGATGAGATTTATAAGCAGCCCCTCTGTCTGGCCTGCTTCCCTGTCTTCAGACCAGAAAGGGCTAACAAGGCAGGCTGAATCATACTTGACCATCTCTGAACATCCTATCCCTACCTCTATCCACTTTTCTTTATGCCTTTGTGGGCTTTGATGTAGACATGTCTTTCCCCCATTTCTTCTATGAAAGCCCCTTGGAGAGAGGAACTGATGGGAAAAGCAAGCAGTAGCACTTTCTGAGCATACTGAGCATGCGCCCATGGGTCTAACACATTTTCATTTAATTTTCATTTAGTTTCTACGACACTCTATGAGACAGACATTAATTAGTCCTCTTTTATGTCTACAGAAATCTATAGTTTAAAAGAATCAAGTAACTTGCCCAAGGTCTCTGCCTCAGCAGCATCCCTGGGTCTAGAATTGAGGTCACTCTGCAAAAACTCCACGTTATTGACTCCTCAACGACTCTCACTGAAGGCAGGGACCTCCTCTGCTGTAGTCATCTTTGTATCTCTGCTGCTACATCCAGCCCAGTGCTTTATATATTATATTAAGCATTCATTAAATAAAAATGGAAGGCTATACATCGTATATTTGCTCCACTAAGTTTTTTTAAGTGTACAGTTGGGTAGTATTAAGTATATTCACATTGTTGTGCAACAGATCTCCAGAACTTTTTCATCTTGCAAAACTGAAACTCTGTACACATTGAACAAATCCGTTTCCCCTCCCCCCAGCTCCTGGCAACCACAATTTTACTTTATTTCTATAAGTCTGCCTTTAGATACCTCATATAATTGGAATCATACAATGATTGTCTTTTTGAACTGACTGACTTCACTTAGCACAGTGTCCTCTGGCTTCATCCATGTTGTAGCATGTGACAGGATTTCCTTGCTTCTTAGGGCTGAATGTATCCTACGGTATGTCCCCATCGGGTTTTTAAAATGTCTTATTTCATCAGGTTGCTTCCTTAGAACTCCCTCCTTCCATTCAGCTTCACTCACAGAAGAGTTTTAATAATATGACAACCATCACTGCCATGTGTTGAGCATTCACACTGTGTTAACCGATCCTCTCACATAGCTTTCACAGCAACTCTTCAAAGTCACCATTGTGATCTGCAGACGAGAAACCTGCGGTCCAGGGAGATTAAACAACATGGTCAAGGCCACACTGCTTCAAAGCGTAGCAATCTGGACCTTTGATGCTTCCCTCAGCCCCTCAAGTCTATAGCCTGTTGCCTGTCATTTATCTTTACTATCTCCTAGTGAGTCCCTAGAGATGACCAACACAACAGAGAAGGACACTGAGGCCCAGACACATGAGGCAGCATCCAAGGCTGCACTGCCCATTAGTGCAGAGCTGGACTGATGTCCTGAAACGCATGACTTCCGGCCCAGGGCTTTCTGCCCTATTCCACCTGCCTCCCACCCATGTGACTTCTTATCTAATCCAAATCCCATGTTTTCCTCAAGACCCAGCTCAAAAACCTCTTCTTCTAGATCAAACACTCCCACAGACATTTCCTGCATTTTGCTTCTCCTTTTCCCTGCATGGCTGAATTCAGCTGGACATGCACTCTTACAAGTGGCATTATGTACTACTAAATAGGATTCTCCAAGGAGAGATATGTGTTCCCCTTCCTACCTTACCACGTAATACCATTCTGGGATGTAGCAGGGCACTTGATAAATGCTTTTTTTACTGGATATGCCATAACATTATGCAACTTAAAAGTTGAACAGACCCTAGGGAGCATCTGTCTTAACACATTCATTTTCTAGATGAGAAACTGGGGCCCAGAGATGCGGGGTAACTTGTCTGGTTACAGAGCGAATTAATGAAGAGTTGAGTCCAGAACCCAGGCTTCTGTCTCCTGATTGCTCCTCTCCCACTGCTGAGCCTCATCTAAGAATAAGGATTCTTTATTATTTATTGGCATCAGAGTTTATTCTAAGGCCCTAAGTGGACAGCCACAAGGAAAGAAAGGTTAAATTCTACATTCATTCAGTCATTTTAAGGAGATATGAAAGTACCACTTCTTAAAATTTTCTGCAAGGGAAAAAAGATGAAAAGAAATATTGAACAGCAAGAAATGAAAAAGGAGTAGGACAAATTCCCAGTCCTTATCTAGATATTAAATAGCTGAAAAACAAGACCATCTCCTTACCCTTCTCCCTCTGCCTCCTCCCACTTCAATATTGCTTGTTCTTAAGAAGGGCCAAAGAGAATACAGTTCTCTCCTGGTAAAGTGTGAAACCTAGAAAGAGGCATTAACATTTTATGACCTCAAAATTCTTTAATAAATTAACTTTATTAAAGGATTGCTGGTTCTTCAGTACTTGAAAATGAAGTGACATCTTCTTGAAAATATATATTCACCTCATTTGCAGATTTGCTTTACAGCCTTCTACATACTTCTTTCCATGAAAAGGAAAGAATATCACGCACTTCTAAAACATTTTATGTTTTACAAAATACTTGCAGACATTTTTTAAATGTTTATCTTTATAATAATTCTGGGGATTAAATAATGGAGGCATTACTATATAGCTAATCAACCAACAAATATTTATTAAGAGCCTACTGTGTGCTGGACACTGCTCTAGTCCCTAGGGATATACGATGAAACAAAGCAGGGAAGTTCCTGCTCTTCTGGAGTTTTTATTCCCATTAGTTACCTTTCATAGATGAGACAACTTGCACAGAGGTGGCGCAAAGTTAGGAAACGTCATGAGAGTCATGACAGTTACCACTGTGTATACTTACTATGTGCCGGGCTCCATCTAACCGTGCACTTTACCTATACCATCTCACTCCTCAAACCAACCATGTGAGGAAAGTGAGGAAACAGACTCAGAAGTTAAACAACTTGCTAAGGTTACTATCCTAGAAAGTGGAAACAGCAGGAATCATTCTGTCTGACTCCAAATTTTCACGTCCTTTATGCCTGATTAGCAGCTGTGCTGAATATTAGAAGGTGGGCAGAACTGAGTAGCAAATAACTTGAAGAGGGAATTGGCTTCTCTTGGGAGTCAGCACTCAAAGGGACCCAGAGAATGGAGATCACTAGTATGTACATTCGCTTGGCTGCTCTGATGGGAATGATAAGAGTTATGTTCTTCTGACACCTGTCCCTCAGTTGTGGGATGCAGCTGTACAGAGCAGGTGGTCCCTAACACAATCCAAAGTGACTTCCCAGAAAAAATTCCTGCCTTTTCCTCTTAAAAGATGATGTATAACAACTGGATATCCACAGGAAGTAGGGTTAACCCCCTTACCTTATTCTATATATACAAATCACGTCAAAATGGAAAAAACCTAAACATAAGAACTAAAACAACAAATCCCTTTCTTTTTTTCTAAGAAAGCAAAGAAGAAAATTGTCATAGCCTTGTATTAAGATAATGGTTTCTTATGTATGACATCAAAAGTATAAGCAACAAAAATAAATAAACTGAACATCATTATAATACAAAAAGATTTGCTTCAAATATAGTGAAAAAATAACCCACAGAATGGGAGAAAATATTTGCAAATAATATATGTAGTAAAAAATTTGTTTTTAGAATATATTAAGTCCCCTACATATGAACAAGTTCCATTCTGAGAAGGCATTTGTAAGTCCAATTTGTTCCTAAGTCCAACAAAGTTAGCCTAAGCACCCAACTAACACAATTGGCTGTACAGTACCAGCTACATCACTGCTGTTTTTACACTTGCTTCTGGACATCCTGGGCTTGAAATAAAGACACCGTACTACTATACTCCATTCAGTACTGTAAAGTACACAAAAGCACAACCACTTGTAGAGGATACACGCACGTGACAACGTACGCCAGACATGTGAACTAACTTACATGATCAGACATGCAAACACACACTTGCATCTTTGAAAGTTCACAACTTGAAACTTATGTAAATGTAATGTAAATATAAATGTAACTTATGTAATGTAAAGTACTTACTACATATAAGGAACTACTACAACTCAGTAATGTAAAGACAAATTACCCAATTAAAATATAGGCAAAGGATCTGAATAGACATTTCTTTAAAGACATGTAAATGGTCAATAAGCACACAGATAGGTGTTTGATATTAGCCAGCAGAGAAATTCAAATTGAAATAAGATACTGCTACATACTCACTAGAACAACAAATAATAACAACTGGTGGTAAGGATGAAGAGAAATTGTAACTCTCATATATTACTGGTGGGAATGTAAAATTATAAATCTACTTTGGAAGACAGTTTGGCAGTTTCTCAAAATACTAGCATATAGATACCATATGATCCAGTAAGTCCATTCCTTAATATATATACACCTGAGAAAAATTAAAACACGTTCGTTTTTTTAAAAATATTATCTTTTTAGAAACAAGGTCTTGCTCTGTTGCCCACACTGGAGTGCACTGGTATGATCACAGTTCACTGTAAACCCAAACTCCTGGGCTCAAGTAATGCTCCTCCCTCGCCCTGCCTAGTAGCTGGAACTACAGGTGTGTGCCATCACGCCCAGCTAATTTTTTTCTTTTCTTTTTTTTTTCTTTTCACAATAAAGAAAGCTGAATAATATTGCATAGGAGTACCAGAAACTGCCTCATGGAACCAAAACTATTTTTTATTTTTTTGAGTTGGAGTCTCACTCTGTCGCCCAGACTGGAGTGCAGTGGCCGCTCCCAGCCACCGCAGCCTCGACCTGCTGGGCTCCAGCGATCCTTCCGCCTCAGCCTTCCGAGTAGCCGGAATTACAGGCATGCGCTACCACGCCCGGCTGATTTTTTGATTTATTGTAGAGATGAGATCTCGCCCATTTGCCCGGGCGGGTCTCGAACCCTCGGGCTCAGGCAATCCACTCACCTTGGCCTCCCAAAGGCGCGGGATTACAGGCTGAGCCACCAAGCCCGGCTGGAACCGAAACTATTTACGTTAAATAAAAAGCCGGCCAGGCTGCGTCTGCACATTCACAGGGCGATGCCCACGCCAGCCACGCAGGCAGCCTCCGGCCCTCACGCCCCAGAGCCGCGGGTTGCCACGGGAGAGAAAGCGGGGGTGAGAGGGGAGTGCGGGGCTCACTTCTGGATCCGGAGCTGATTGGCCTGCCAGTCCAGTCCCTCAGAGGGCCCTTCTTCGCTGGTGGCGCAGATGGCTGAACCTACCAGTTCCTGTGGCGGAGTGTGCAGCCTCAGCTTGTCTGTGATCTCGGCCGCGTTCATGGCGTTGGGGAGCTCCTGCCTGCTGGCAAACCCGAGGAGGACGGCGTCCTGCAGTTCATCCTCGGCCAGCACGTGCATGAACTCCTCGCGGGCCTCTTTCACACGCTCTCGATCGTTGCTGTCCACCACGAAGATCAGTCCTTGTGTGTTCTGGAAGGAGGGACGGCCACAGAGGCCGGATCTTGTCCTGGCCGCCCACGTTCCACGCGGTGAAGCTGATGTTCTTGTACTCCGCGGTCTCCACGTTGAAGTCTTTGGTGGAGATGGTGGTCACGATCTCAGCCAGCTTCAGCTTGTAGAGGATCGTTGTCTTCCCCGCGGTATCCAGGCTCACCACGAGGATGGGCATTTCTTTTTTGCCAAAAAGGCCCCCGAAGAGGTTGGCAAAGATGTTCCCCATGTTTGTGGACAGGCGGCAGGACACTGACCAGGGACACCTTGCTGGCAGCTGCTCCGAGCCAGGCGTTGGTTTCGCTCTCAATTTTAAAAATTTTCTATAGAAACAGGGTCTCACTGTGTCTGCAAGCTGCTCTCAAACTCCTAGCCTTAAGCCATCTACTGCCTCAGCCTCCCAAAATGCTGGGATTACAGGTGTAAGCCCCGACACCCGATCAACATACATTTCTCTACAATGACTTGTACACAAATGTTCATGGCAGCATTATTCTTAATAGCCAAAAAGTAGCCGGGCTCGGTGGCTCAGCCTGTAATCCCGCGCCTTTGGGAGGCTGAGGTGAGTGGATTGCCTGAGCCCGCGGGTTCGAGACCCGCCTGGGCCGCAAGACCTCATCTCTACAATAAATCAAAAAAAAAAAAAAAAAAATCAGCTGGGCATGGTAGTGCATGCCTGTAATTCCGGCTACTTGGAAGGCTGAGGCGGAAGGATCGCCGGAGCCCAGCAGGTCGAGGCTGCGGTGGCCGGAAGCGGCCACTGCACTCCAGTCTGGGCGACAGAGTGAGACTCCAACTCAAAAAAAAAAAAAAAAAAAAAAAAAAAAAAAAAAAAATAGCCAAAAAGTGAAGAGCCCAAATCAGTTAATAAATGGATAAATAAAATGTGCCATATCAATAAAATGAAGTATTTGGCAATAAAAATAAAGTATTGATACATGCCACAACACGGGTGAACCTTATATGTTAAATGAAAGAAGCCAATCACAAAATACTCATATTGTATCATCTCATTTACATTATATCTGTAATAGGCAAATCTAGAGAAACAGCAGATTTGGTTGCCTAGGGATTGGGGGAATAAGGGAATTTGGGGGATGAGGAGATTGGGGTGACTTTATGGGCATGAAGTTTACTTTGGTATGATAAAAATGTTCTAAAATTGGTTGTGGAAATAGTTGCTAAACTATGTAAATATAACAAAAGTCACTGAATTGTACACTATAAATGGGTGGATTTTTGTGTTGAATGGATTACATTGCAATAAAACTGTCAAAAAAAGAGAAAAGATGATATATAACCTAATACAAAAATATACTGAGAGCTAGAGAAAGATGTTTTCTTCAGCTGTGTGTGTTAAGTGAGCAGGAAACTGGTCTGGGCACCAACTAGTTGATCTTCTGCAAATTATAGATAATGCATCTCTTTTTTTTTTTTGTTTTTTGTTTTTTTTTGAGTTGGAGTCTCACTCTGTCGCCCAGACTGGAGTTGCAGTGGCCGCTCCCGGCCACCGCAGCCTCGACCTGCTGGGCTCCGGCGATCCTTCTGCCTCAGCCTTCGGAGTAGCTGGAACTACAGGCACGCGCTACCAAGCCCGGCTAATTTTTTATTTATTGTAGAGATGAGGTCTCACCAAGTAGCCCAGGCGGGTCTCGAACCCGCGGGCTCAGGCAATTCACTCACCTCAGCCTCCCAAAGTGCGGCATTACAGGCTGAGCCACCAAGCCCAGCTAGATAATGCATCTCTAGGGAACTTCCTGGGCCAAAAAATTGGTGACAGGGAGTAAACAACAAACATTGCCTAAAATATTGTAGAAAGTGAAAGTTTAGAGATAACAGATATTTCTGGCAACACCTAGGCACTGGTAAGATTTGTAGTTCACCAGAGTGGCACAAGCTGTATGAAGACTCACTAAAATCTCAATTGATTTTTGTTTTTTTTTTTTGAGTTGGAGTCTCACTCTGTTGCCCAGCCTGGAGTGCAGTGGCCGCTCCCGGCCACTGCAGCCTCGACCTGCTGGGCTCTGGCGATCCTTCCGCCTCAGCCTTCTGAGTAGCCGGAATTACAGGCGTGCGCTACCACACCTGGCTAATTTTTTGATTTTATTGTAGAGATGAGGTCTCGCCTGTCCAGGCGGGTCTCGAACCCGCGGGCTCAGGCAATCCACTCACCTCAGCCTCCCAAAGGCGCGGGATTACAGGCTGAGCCACCGAGCCCGGCAAAATCTCATTTGAAATAGGCAACACCTACCTTTAAGCCAAAGGACATTTATTAAACCAAAGGTATTTATTTATTCTTCTTCTCTAAATGTTACTCACTATTCCACAATGCCTGTAATGAGCTTCAGAATTGGCATTTAGAGTAAGATGTAGATTTCTGGTGGGTGGTCCCTGAGCACAAGCCCCTGCCCCACTCGTCTCTTTAGATCTCAAGTGTTGGTCTGGCTTTTCTTACCACAAGCAGTAGTATTAAAAACCTCTCCCAAATTCCTTGTGCCTCTTAACCAAACTCGAGATACTGTCAAGTAAACAGCACTTGAACTTCCGAAGTGTGATTCTACACATTTGTGTTAATGACACACTTCTTAGTATTTTAGCAAGGGCTCACGCTCAGATGTTGTTTTTTCTATAATGTTAGTTTTCTATTTTATTGAGGGTACTAAGTACTGCCCTCTACAATAGATGTATACAAAGGATCGCAAATGCTCAAATGATGAATTGGCTAAAATGAAGCTACTCTGTTTACAATGATGGACCGCTAGCCATGACATATACATAGCAAGTCATTTTTCCTCATCTTTACCAGGAGGAAGGAGATAGCATTTGGCAGAGACATCTGATAAGTGCTATGTGCCCCTCAGACCCTCAGTCATGGCTATTTGGGGATAAAGCAGGTGTCTGAGTAACTTTCTCTTTCATTTGTTATTCTGCCACAGTGGGGATAACTGCCCTTACAGCCTTGTCCCAGAAGAGCCATTAACAACTTGAAGTTTCCATCAGCGAGAAACGTACCTGCCACGCAGACTGCTCTCCTGCATCATTCACACAACACCCAGGCACTGGGAAGATTTGTAGTTCACCAGAGTGGCACAAGCTGTATGAAGACTCACTAAAATCTCATTTGATTTTTTGTTTTGTTTTGTTTTTTGTTTTTTTTTTGAGTTGGAGTCTCACTCTATTGCCCAGACTGGAGTGCAGTGGCCGCTCCCGGCCCCTGCAGCCTCGACCTGCTGGGCTCCGGTGATCCTTCCACCTCAGCCTTCCAAGTAGCAGGAATTACAGGCGTGCGCTACTACACCTGGCTAATCTTTTGATTTTATTGTAGAGATGAGGTCTCGCCTTCCCAGGTGGGTCTCGAACCCGCGGGCTCAGGCAATCCACTCACCTCAGCCTCCCAAAGGCTTTTTGGACTGAGTCCAACAAGAGTACTTTTTCATTTGGTTGTAGTTGTTTTCAATGTTTTCAAGTGATTGAAGGTCAAGTGACTGAAGGTCAAGGAGCAAGAGCTTGTATTAATAAAGCCCTTGTGAGGGGAGCTGCTAAAATGACACTTTAACCCATCACTGACCAAAGAACAGAAAACACTGGCCTTCAATAAAATGGGACTGATTCTGGAGATGACTAAGGATTTTAAGTGTGTGTGTTCAGGAGAATCTTGACTCAGAATTTGTTTGAGCCAAGGAGTTTGAGTTGGAAACCTTGCCAGACATTGCCTAAACCAATGGTAAAAGAGTAGAGTTTGTTTCTTCTCAGTGACAGATGGTGGTTTTCTAAGCCCAAGCCTTTCTTAGAAAAGAGAGGGAAGGCCTTTGCCAATTTTGCCTCATGCTTTTTGGGTTTACATTTAACAAGTGGAAAAGTGTGGGGCATCCTTACCACATTCTGTCTGAGAAGGATCTATCTCATCTAATACCTGGCTCATTCATCAGTCAAAAAGTTGGGTCTCACTCTTCAGGACTCACTTGTATGGGGTGCAACGGTGGGTTCAGAAACTCTCAGCAAAATATGTCTAGGTAGCACGGGCCTTCTAAAACTTAACAGTTCCAGTCTTGACAGCCATCAGGCTGAGAATTCATCCCACATCAAGTGGACAGGCAGCAAACAGTATGGCGTGCTCTTTCCCAAAATGGAACTTTAGGTTTCCACGGGCAGTTACATTTGGGAAAATACGTCCCACCCCTGTCTCATTTCTAGGAGTCTAAGACATCTTCAGTTGTAAGCTCCCCATTGGTTTAACAGCAAGTTTTGGGGGGGATGTGGGGGAAGGAAAACACTGGTTACAAGCATGTAGCTTTATTTTTGACTAAATGATAAGAGCCTACATTTATCTATATGAATACTCAAGTATTTCTTTAAAGTACCAGTAACAGTTTGTATCTAGTCATCTACTGCCTTTAGAGTCTAAAGGTTAACTGAGTCACTTTTGACCTTAAAAGTTATATGAAATATCACAGTGACAAGTTGCTCTTCATGATCTTTATCTATTTTGTATTTTTAGAATAAACAATATAAATTCAAATCCTATGAAGATAAGAAATATTTCATGTGCCTTCTCCTTTTGGTAAGTTTCATGTACCTTTTCTTTTTGATAAGCTTATAGCTTCATATTTTCGTTAACTGAGTAACATGTGACTAGAAGGTAATGACTTTGCTAAGTGTCAGCTGGAAGTTCTTGACAGATTCTTGGAGACGGAGGAATCAGCATTCCAAGAACTGTCACACCATCTTTCTCCCACGGTGAAGCTTCCACGATCCATTCCTACAGATTTGGCAATCTCTGTTGCCTTTAATTACTGCCCGGAGTGTGACAAAAAAAAACACAAAACCCTGCCTTTATAATGCTGATTCACAACACATTTTTTTAAATACACATTTTGCTTTGGAATAGTTTTAGATTTACAGAAAATTTGCAAAGCTAGTACAGAGTGTTCCCAAGCATCCTTTTCCCAGTCTCTTGTTGTTAACATCTTACAATACCAAGGAACATTTGTCCAAACTAAGAAACACATGTTGGTATATGACTGTTACTTAAATCCCAGACTTTATTTGGATTTCACAAGTGTTTCTAGAATGTATTCTTTCTTTTGTGGATTCCACTTTCAGGAATAACATTGCATTCAGTTGTCATATTTCTACAGTCTCCTCTAGTCTGTGGCAGTTTCTCAATCTTTCCTTGACAGTCTTGATGACTACTGGTCAAATATCCTGGACAACATACCCTGACTTGAGTTTCTCTCTTGTTTTTCTCAAAATTAAATGGGAGTGATAGGTTTTTTTAATTAAAAAATGCCACAGAGATGAAATGCCCTTCTCTATATATCATATCAAAGGGGACATGGTAGCACATGACATCAATGATGATGCTAACTTGATTATTTGGTTAAGGGGGTGTTTGCCAGGTTTTTCCACTGCAAGTTACAGCAATCTTTTTTTTTTTTGAATTGGAGTCTCACTCTGTCGCCCAGACTGGAGTGCAGTGGCCACTCCTGGCCACTGCAGCCTCGACCTGCTGGGCTCTGGCGATCCTTCTGCTTAGCCTTCCAAGTAGCTGGGAACTACAGGCACGCGCTACCATGCCCGGCTAATTTTTTTTTTAAATTTATTGTAGAGATGAGGTCTCGCCAAGTTGCCCAGGCGGCAATCTTTTTAAAAATATATTTTAAAAATAAAAATCACTTAAAAGACATGTAACAGACAGTGAAAGACTCTAAGTTAAAATTCAACATTGGTGGGCTCCCTATCTTAAGAACTCCCCTAAGATGCCATCAAATGAACAAGCTTATCCAAAGACTGGCTAAGTCTCTGCATCTAGTGCAAGTGAAACAACCTCAGCACACCTGAATCTTCTGCCTAGTGCTAGGTAGGTTCATTCTGACCAGAGCCAGGAGTGTGAGGCAAGCAAGGTGTCATATACACTCTCAGGACCCACCTGCATGAATCTCGTGCTCTACACACTTCAATTGACTCACTCTACTCCCAGTCCTGCCTCTGACATCAATTCTAAGATTTGCTATAAATTTGGAAACACTAAAGTGCAAAAAGATGTGCTCTTTATTTTAGAATCAAGTGTATAATAAAGGTTCTGGGACATCCTGTGGTAACTTTATCTAACCTACTGTTTCCTAAATGGATTTAATCACAGAGATCTTTTTTCCCCCTAAGAGCCCTTTCTTCATCTAAACTTATTAACACTCTTTGGGCAAAAGAGAATAAAGGGGGAATGCACTGAACTGAGTTCAAGCTGAATCTGCCTCTAGTTCCAGCTCCCTGACGGTGGCTAAGTTTCCTCATAAAGGAATGCTCTTCAGAGCCTTTGACATTCTCGGTCACAATTCTGATGCATTTAAATGGATTTCTTTGACCCCTCATGCACCCCTGGGAAGACTATGCTTGCACTTCTGCTAGCTGTGAATGAACTTGCTGATGACAATCCTGTGGGAGTGGCTGACCCTTGCCACCATGGCGGGGAGTAAACATGGTCTAGACAGGCAGGCGAGCACTCAAACACTGACTTCCTTCCCTTTCCTGCAATCATCTGAGAGCTGCTCATTGCTCCACTGTAAATGAGGATGGGCTGTATCTCAGTCCCCCACTAGCCTTTCTGTCCTTTAACTGTCAGGACTCATACATAGCTCTAATAGAATAGACTTCTGTTCTCTGATATAGGATCTTAACGTCCTCTGAAGAACACTGAACGGGCAGGCTGGCAAGCTGAAAATGTAGGAACCAAATTACGATAGACATCCTAACCAACCTCATTGCATATTTCTGAGTAGCCCCAATGGTGCAATCTCCCTGTTCAGAATATCACTGCAACATACTGAATAATCACCATTTTAGCCCATTAGTGGGAGACCTAAAAGGAAGATCCAAATGTCATTTAGACCCAGGATCTTTCTTGGCTATTGATAAGATCTTCCAGAACATGGGGTTATAATTTTTTCCTACTCAACAACAGTAGCTTTAGCATTTGGTGAATAGCTAGCATACACAAGTGTATAGGGCCATCTATCAAATAAACAACACCCATAGGGGATCTCTTTGGGGGAAAATATCCCATATTATAGAAGCATGGGTCTTTTCAATTATATGACAAGGTGAGTTTAAAGATGAATGAGGGCAGTTATTCATTTTACTTTTTAAAAATCTGTCATCACCGGGCTTGGTGGCTCAGCCTGTAATCCCGTGCTTTGGGAGGCTGAGGTGAGTGAATTGTCTGAGCCCGTGGGTTCGAGACCCACCGGGGCAACTTGGCAAGACCTCATCTCTACAATAAATCAAAAAAACTAGCCGGGTGCGGTAGTGCGCGCCTGTAGTTCCAGCTACTTGGAAGGCTGAGGCGAAAGGGTTGCCGGATCCCAGCAGGTCGAGGCTGCAGTGGCCAGGAGCATGCCACTGTACTCCAGTCTGGGCGACAGAGTGAGCTCCAACTCAAAAAAAATAAAAAAATCTGTTATCTTTTGCCAAAAGAATGGTAGCATGCCAGAAAATTCTTGAGACCTGAAGTTAGATAGACTAGGGCTTAAATCCTGGTTCCTGAGGTAAGTTTCTTAACTTCTCTGAGCTTCAGTTTTCTAATCAGTAAAATGGAGACAATAACACCTACTTCACAAGAATATTGTTAAGGACCAAATGAGATAATATGATAATTAGCTTTTTAGTCAGTGTCTGGCACAGAGAAAATGGTTAATAAACATAGGACACTGCAAGCTTCTTTTCACTATAGATTGTCTCATGGTTGATACCTGATAGGATTGTCTGAATTCTGCAAAAACCTGGTATTCTAACACTCCAGCCTTAGGAAGGCTTTAAGAGCAATCTAGAGGGGAAGCAGGACTTTCTATGTGCTCTCTGGATTATATGGCATCATCAGGAAAAACACAGACATCAGTGCCTTGAAGCAAGTCCTCCTGAACAATTTAGAATTTATCCAGGTGGCCAAGGTATCTCATCCTCTTTGGACTTTATAAGGAATGGTCTTCTTAGCCGGGCTCGGTGGCTCAGCCTGTAATCCCACGCCTTTGGGAGGCTGAGGTGAGTGGATTGCCTGAGTCCGCGGGTTCGAGACCCACCTGGGCAGGCGAGACCTAATCTTACAACAAATCAAAAAAAAAAAAAATTAGTCGGGTGTGGTAGCACACGCCTGTAGTTCCGGCTACTCGGAAGGCTGAGGCGGAAGGATCGCCGGAGCCCAGCAGGTCGAGGCTGCGGTGGCCGGGAGCGGCCACTGCACTCCAGTCTGGGCGACAGAGTGACACTCCAACTCAAAAAAAAAAAAAAAAAAAAAAAGGAATGGTCTTCTTTCTTTGTCATGTTCTCTTTCTGCCCACATGGCTTGTTAGCATGTACACTGTCCATGCACAGGAATTAAGAGGATGACTAAAACTTGCTATGCTAGTCATGTCAGTCTGCTTTGAGGAAAATTTGGAGAGGCAAGAACATCTCCTTGAGAGCAGCAAGGGCTCCTTCCTGCCAGAACCAAAAGCCCTACCTCCTGCTGCACATCAGCCACTCTGTGGGGTGTGACCCTCACAGGAGTCTCTAAAGCTACTGGGAAAAAAACCCCTTTTTTGGCAAAAACAAGTCCCGGACAACTTAGTTTAAAATACTTCTGTGGCTGGGGAGAAGGATGAGAGGGTTTAGGTTAAATATAAACAGAAGCAGGAGCCTTACGAGGACAAAACAGAATGAAGCCAACACTATCATATAGTCCAGTATAGCCTAGCTTATTAGGTAGAACTGAGGAGAAACTGACGCTGATTTTTTTAAAAGGCTGAAACCTGCATCATCTCTAGTGCTTCTTTCTCATAGCTACTGCAGATTTACCCATGTACACACTACATTTTCAGGGCTGGCCATGAGAAGCGTTCTTCTTGGAGGATATATTCTTGAGAGAGGAGTCTGTGTTTATGAAGGTTAATTCCAGGCTCAACCAAAGGCCACCTAAGGTACAGAGATGTTCTGAGTCAGTCAGGTTTTATGTGTTCCATCTGTTGCTGAGCACCTCAGGATGGTGCATATTTCTAGTCCGTAAACTGTCCTAAACATTTTAAGCTGCTGACAGATGAAAGCTGGCCTTGCTTGTGGCATACATTCTTTGGTACTTACACATGCTCTTATAAGGAAGTAGAACTCAGAGAGTGCTCACAATAATGTCCTGACTTAGACTCCAATGGGATGGCTCCAATGTCTCATTTTATGTCTTTACTGTTACCAGTGTTGATTAAATCTTGACAAAGCAAAGTGAAAAGGCAAGCATACCCCGAGAGGAGCCCTGAGAATTCAATCTTTAAATGGACAACTTTTCTTCTGATTTGCCAAGGAACCAGGGTTTCAAAGAGGAGCTTATTGTCTGTTTCAACGCACCTAAGTTATCAGACTTTGTCAAGAGCAAGATGATCTTTCAAACTACCTACAATTTCATGTTATTTAAATTTTTAGTACTTATTTGCCTATGATATGGCATAGTCACTGACTAATCAGAAGACATGCCAGCCATAGCAGTAGAGCAGGGTCCCAGAAATTCCTTGATGTATCATCCTTTTTGGTTCTTGCATTGTGGAAAAGTCCTTGGAGAAAAGCCTGAGGGGCTGGACAGAGGGGCTGGGACAATGATTATTTACCACATGGGAAGGAAATTTTTTTTTTTTGAGTCGGACTCACTCTGTCATCCAGGCTGGAGTTCAGTGGCACGCTCATAGCTACCACAGCCTCGACCTGCTGGGCTCAGGTGATCCTTTTACCTCAGCCTTCCAAGTAGCTGGAACTATGGGCACGAGCACATGCCCGGCTAATTTTTCTGATTTACTGTAGAGATGAGGTCTTGCCAAGAACCCCCGGCTGGTCTCGAGCCCCTGGACTCAGGCAATCCTCTTGCCTCTGCCTCCCAAAGTGCTGGGATTATAGGCATGAGCCACCATGTCCGACTAGGAAACATTCTAATGTCTAAACGCACAGTAGTTAGCATCAGGTTTGGATGACTCTCAAGCCTGTGAGGGTTGAGGATAAGGTCATAGATAGGAAGGGAAAAACGACACACACATATACAAACAGGAAGGCTCTGTATGTAACCTTTGCATTTTTTATCACACCATGTTAATTCCCAAGAGAGTTTAACCCTCCTAAATTGCTACTGGATCAATAATTTCAGGATAAAGTAGTCTTAGGGGCTGGTAGGCAGGTCTTCAGAAACTCAGCCTCTGAGACATCCAGGAGTTCTGGTCTATCTCCAGGGAGTCCAGTTCAATCCTCTGATAGACAGAGACTATCTCCTCTGACACTGTCAGCTCAGATTCTATTCAAAACACATACACTCATGTCTGGGGAAAGAGAAGCATGACATACACTGAAAAGCTGCAAAACGTGGTGGGTAAGTTAATTTTTAAAGAAGAAAGTAAGTCAGCGGCACAACATAATGGAATGTGTGATTCACCTCTGCAGGGCAGACATTGATATTCCCACCTGGAAGCATCACCAAATTAGTTGGCAGCTGAAAATATGATCTCTGACTTTTTTTTTCATTCTCCTTAGATCCTATACTTTATTTTAAGACCATGAAACAACATGAGATTAAAAGTCTAATTCAGAAATCGAAGTGGAAAGGAAGGTTCAGTATTTCTCTTGTTCAAAGAAAATACTTTCAAAAGAATTTCATAACTAAAATTGAAATGTGTGGATGGGGGAGGAGGAGGATGTGTGGACTTTCCTTGCTTAGTTCATGTTGGACAGAGAGGGCAGCCTGTGAGTTTAGGGGACACAGATACCTCCCATGTACAGTCATTACCAGGATTACTCTGGGCAGAATCAGGTCCAGCCCTACTCCCAGTGGCCGGTATCCTGGGCACAGGCATTCATCAGAAGCTGTACCTTCACCTTGGGGAGATGAGGATGACAAGTAGTGGGAGGAATCATTCAGGTATGAAATGTCACCTACCGGATATGTGGCCTTGGGAGAAGTACTCAACTCTCCAAACCACAGCTTTTAGAGCTCTAAATTGGGGCTAACAACTTCTGCTATATCTAGAAAGGTAGGTCTAGGTTAAAAAAAAATTGGGGGGTGGGAGGAGGCTGGAGACTCACTCTGTCACCCAGGTTGGAGTGCAGTGGCACACTCACAGTCAACCCAGTGTCGACCTGCTGGGCTCTGGTGATTCTTCTGCTTCAGCCTTCCAAGTAGCCAAAACTACAGGCGCACACTACCACACCCAGCTAATTTTCTGATTTATTGTAGAGACAATGTCTCACCAAGTTGCCCAGGCTGGTCTCGAACCCCTGGGCTCAGGCAATCCTCTCGCTTTGGCCTCCCAAAGTGCTGGGATTACAGGCTTGAGCCACTGCACCCAGTGGTTCAAAATTTTAATGCCCAACACTACACAATATAATTCTGTAGGCCTTCTTTAAAAAAAGGAATGCAAAGGTGACAAATACAGAATTGGGAACAGGGTTTTGAAAGTGGTTCATGCATGCCCCAAAGTTTCAAGAAACAAATTGTGCTGCTGGTTCGTTGGCTACAGAAAGAGAAAGGGAAGGGGGTGGGAGCCCTTGCTGCTACAGGTCCCCCGCCTTGAAAGATTTGGAATTTCTCTTTTAATAATTTGCTTTTTAACGGGTGGCTGTTCCTTCTCCCTATAGAAAAGTTAGATGAATAAAGCTGCTGAAATTAAAAAAAAAAAAAAGTGGCTCATGCAAGGACAAGGCCCTACAATTGAAGCCCAATTTAGTACCATGGTGTATCGACTTTTGCACACCTGCCTATCTCAAATGTGTGCTACAAACTGGGAATAAAAACATAAATGCAAGATGTTGAATTACTCTACATATGCAGTATCTACCATGTGCTATGCTAAGTGCAGGAAATACAGTTGTGAACAAGACAGATCCGATCTCACCCTCACGAAACTTAAATCTGGAAACACTGCATTATCATCTATGGTAGGCATAATTTCCTCTGCATCCTGAGCATTAAGTGAAGAAGATCACCAAGAGTGGCTTGACTGCTTTCTGCAACACTAGTCCCTCTCCGGGTTCTCTAAGGTTCTGATCTCCAGACCTAGACTTCGGGATTTGGACTCCATTGGACCTCTATATCTCTGCCTTCTTCTCCTTTTCAACCATTGTCATCTCACTGACTTTCATTTTGGAAGCCCCTAGAGCAACAAGTCAATCTTTCTGATCTCTTATTTTCAAATACAGTAGTTGCCTAGGCTGAGGATTAGACAGTAGGAAGGGTGAGCAAAAGAATGGGAGAGGGGAGACAGCTAATGAGCATGGAGTTAGCTTGAGGGAAGATGTTCTGAAACTGATTGTGGTGATGGACATGCAACTATGTAAATATTTTAAAAGCCAGTGAACTTTACACTTTCAATGAGTGAATTATGTGATATGCAAATGATATCTTAATAAAACTGTTAAGCCGGGGGTTTGGCGGCTCAGCCTATAATCCTGTGCTTTGGAAAGCTGAGGTGAGTGGATTGCCTGAGCCCGCGGGTTCGAGACCTGCCTGGGCAACTTGGTGAGATCTCATCTCTACAGTAAATCAAAAAATCAGCTGGGCGTGGTAGTGTGTGCCTGTAATTCTGGTTACTCGGAAGGCTGGGGCGGAAGGATCACCGGAGCCCAGCAGGTCAAGGCTGCAGTGGCCGGGAGCAGCCACTGCATTCCAGTCTGGGTGACAGAGTGTGACTCCAACTCAAAAAAAAAAAAAAAAAAGGCCGGGCTCGGTGGCTCAGCCTGTAATCCCACACTTTGGGAGGCTGAGGTGAGTGGATTGCCCGAGCCCGTGGGTTCGAGACCCGCCTGGGCAACCTGGCAAGACCTCATCTCTACAATAAATCAAAAAATTAACCAGGCATGGTAGTGCATGCCTGTAGTTCCTGTTACTTGGAAGGCTGACGTGGAAGGACCACCGGAGCCCAGGAGGTCGAGGCTGCAGTGGCTGGGAGTGGCCACTGCACTACAGTCTGGGCAACAGAGTGAGACTCCAACTCAATAAATAAATAAATAAATAAACAAACAAATAAATAAATAAACAAAATTGTTAAGAAACACAGACAATCAAGAAGCATCTAAAATTCAAGAAAAGCTTACCTACCCAAAGGAACAGAGATCGTTATATAAAAAGATACCCGCACTCTCATGTTCATTGCGGCACAATTTCCAATTGCAAAGATGTGAAATCAACCTAAATGCCCATCAACTGAGCAGTGTGTATAATGAAAATGTGGCATATAGACACTATGGAATACTATTCAGCCATCAAAGGAATAAAATAACGGCTTTTGCAGCAACTTGAATGGAACTGAAGAACATCATCCTAAGTGAACTAACATAAGAACAGAAAACAAACACTGCATGTTCTCTCTTACAAGGGGGAGCTAAACTAAGGGTCTCCAAGATCACAGAGAATGATACAATACACACTGGAGACTCAGAATGGGGATGGAGGGAGGGGATGGAGAGAGGGGGTGGAAGGATGAAAAATCACCTGTGCTCAAGTGAAAGTGGTAGGTACACTTAAAGTCCAGACTTCTTCACCACTATACAGTGCAAACATGTGACCAAAAACTATTTGTACCCCTTAACAGTACTGAAATAAAATAAAAATAAAAATATAAAATTCAAGAAAAGTTTTCACAAAAGATCAGAATAAATAAGTAGATTAAAAAAACTGAAGGAAACTGAGATCATTCAGAAAATGGAAGATAACTTTTAAATGATCAGTTATCTTTAGAGAGATTCAAGATGTTGCAGTCCAAAAATAAGAATAGAGAACTATGAAAAAGGAACTATCCAAGAACAAGAAAAGCTGCTTGTAAATTAAAAAAACAGTAAGCTGCTAAAATATAAAAATTCAACTGAAAGTCTAGAAAATAAAATCAAGGATAATTCCCAGAGTATAAAGCAAAAGGCTCAAGACACTGGAAATAGAAAAGTTTAACATCTGACAACCAGCACTTTCAGAATGCAAGAAGAGAGAAAACAGAGGAAATGACATTAAAAAGGAAGGAAAAACAAGAAAACTTTTCCCAGAGCTAAAGGAAGAGTCTATAAAATGAAAGAGTCTAAAAATAAAAAAATGAACCAGAGGAGGTCAGGAAGATGACAGCCAAGCCGGTCAGACTATGCGAGTCCTGGTGTGAGTGAGTGAGTATATGGAAAATTTTGTGTATGTGTTGATGAGCAAGCGGGGATGTTAGTGACTGCCTGAGTGAGGGTTAGGGAGCTAGCATCCAAGGCTCTCCTGGTGCAGTGGCTGGTGCCACAGCTGCAGGGCTTGGACCCTAGCAATTCCCGGGGCACAGAAAGTCAAGCGCCATTTTCTTTCCCTCCCTCCCTCCTTTCTTTCTTTCTTTTTTAAGTCAACAAAACCCTTCCTGGGAAGAAAATGCTGGGAGAGACTGACTGAGTGGGGGCTCGTGAGCAAGTGGCCAGGCCTCTGGTGCAACAGCTGGTGCTGTAGCTTCTCTGCTTGGTGCCTGGCTCTTCCCAGGTGGCAGAAGCTGAGTGCCATTTTTTTTAAACGGACAAAAGTTTTCCTGTGAAAAGTGGTGGGGAGAGACTATTGCCCCAGGTTATCCCTCACCATTGCAGGAACTGCCGGCTCCAGGCTTTGCCTCACCACTTCAACACTGGCAGCATGGGCTGCAGAGAGAGTCCAGAGGCAAAGTCCCATGGAAGAGGACAAGAAAGGGATCCTACCACCATCTTGAAGGCAGGGCAGGAAAGTGCTCCGACTTGCTTACCACAGAGCAAAAGACCCAATCTCTGTGACTGGTGCATCAACTACTCAGGGACTGATCATGACCCAGAGGGTATATCCTGAAAGCACAAACTTTGGAGGGACCTGACAAGTGCTGATTTCCAGAAGCCCCACCCTCTACCCTGATCCTGCTGCAGAACAAAGGGTGTGGCCAGAAAAGAACAAGGAAGGACTCCAAAGAGATTAGTGGTGAGTCTGGGGCTGACCTAAACTCCCTCCTCCCCAGCAATCCTCTGAATCTCAGACCCACATAGCTGGGCCACAAATGAGAGGGACAAACCCAGGCAGAGCCTGGACATCAGTCAAAACGGGAGAACTCCAATCCAGGATAGGCCTGGCTGGGGCACCCCCTGCAAGTACATACCTGAGGAAGAGACAATCCTGCATCTTCTCGCCTGAGGAGATCTCCCTGACCATATCAGAGTGGGAGGGGAGAACTGCAGCCACACCCACCTGCACTACCACTCTTCCTTCCCTGCTCTGGACACCAAAGAGAGAGCAAAAGAGGTAGTTCTGCAGGAGAGACCTGATTAGAGCAACAATTACAGTCTGCCACAACAGGGAGAGGATTTTTTTTTTTTTTTAATTTTTAATTTTTTTAATTTTAAAAAATTCTTTGTCTGTTTGTTGGTTTTTAAATATTTTTCCTTTGTGCATGAATGTGCTTGTGAGAGTTTGATCTGCAATCCCCACCCAAATATTTTCTTCTTTTCTTTTTCTGTTTCTTTCTTTTATTTGTTGTTTTTTGTTTATGTGTGTATGTGAATGACTGAGTGTTCATCTTTCAATTTTGTTGTTGCTGTTGTTGGTTTGTTTTTGTTTTGGGTTTTTTAATTTTCATTTTTTATAGTTGAAGGCATGTATCAACATATGTGTGAGGGTTTGATCTAAATTCCTTCCCCCCCCGGTCTGTTTTTCCTCTATTCATTTGTGCCAGGCACATGTGTGTGTGTGTGTGTGTGTGTGTGTGTGTGTGTGTGTGTGTGTGTACGCGTGTGTGTTTAGTTTTCTTGGATTTTTGATGTTGTTATTTGTTTTGTTTCATTTTGTTGTTATTTCAGTTTGTCTTGGGGTGTCTGTATGTCTGTGTGAGCATGTGTTCAATTGCCTTTTGCATTGGTTTCTGCTTTGAATCATCATACAGAGTGGTGGTAGGGAGTGAGTCCCAGGGAATATATACCACAATAAGTGAACATTGTAATTTGCAAGTAGTTTCTGAATCCTACTTGATTCAAATTTCAAAAACTATAAGAGACAGCAATGTTTCCCATCCACTATCCTATTTCAAAACAGAACAAGTCCAGAGCCCAGATCAGGAAGGATAGAGGACTGAGCAAACATCAGAAGGAAAGCCTCTCCCACTGACACTGAATAACAGAACTAAAGAAAAAAACAAGAGATCTATCACAAATGAGGAAAAACCAAAGGAAGACCACATGTAATTTCAAGTGTACCAAAGAGAAAACTCCTGAAAAATCAGACCTTGCTGCCCAAACAATGGAATTCACCAATGACTGGCCCCTGAATATGACAGGGATCAGGGAATGTATGGAAAGAGTGAACAAGACTCAAGAAAGACAAGATGCAACACTGAAAGAGTTTGTAACAGAGATTTTGGCAATAAAAAATTTCATCAAGGAAATAAATAAAAAGATGACAAGCCTGGAAAGCAGAATTAATCTAGCTGAAGAAAGAAGCTCAGAACTTGAAGACCAGAACATAGAATTAACCCGATCTGTAAAAAACATAGAAAGAAGACTCAGAAAGAAAGAACAAAGCTTACAAGAGATTTGTGATTATGTCAAGAGACAGAACCTATGTCTGACTGATATCCCAGAAGAAAAAATGGAAATGGAGATCAACTTGGAGCAAGTATTCCAGGAGGTAATCCAAGAAAACTTTCCCCATCTCACCAGAGATGTGAACAGCCAAGCACAAGACATACAGAGGACCCCCACAAGACATCAAATGAGAAGACCAACCCCTAGACATATAGTAATTTGCCTACACAAAGTAGGCACAAAATAAAAGAATCCTAAAGGCAGCAAGAGAGAAAGATCAGACTACCTACCGAGGAAAACTAATCAGAATAGCAGCAGACTTATCGGCAGAAATACTACAAGCAAGAAGGGACTGGAGCCCTATATTCAAAGTCCTCAAAGAAAAACAATTTCAACCAAGAATATACTATCCAGTCAAACTCAGCTTCATCAGTAATGGAGAATTAAAACCCTTTCCAGACATCCAATCCCTAAGAGATTATGCAGCTTCCAGACCAGCTCTACAGGAGACACTTAAATTAAAAGGTATTAAACGGGACTTCCGGCAAGCTGGTGATGGGGCAGCCTGGTCTATGAGACCCTCTGCAACAGAATGCAGAGGGTCTCTGACTCTCTCCCTGGGGGCTGAGGATCCCAACGTTGGCATCCTGCTCTTCACTCGGAGCTTGGCCGTCGCCACTGCTGGGGCATCACAGCGGTCTGGACAGCCACTGCAGCTGCAGACACAGGAGCTGCCAGCGCTGCCGCGGCCTCCGTGGTGGCCATAGTGCATCGCGCCACCCATGCCTGAGGCAATCCACGACTTCAGTCCTTGAAGCCCCTGCAGGCAAGATCTGCTGGGATCGCTGCCACCTCTGCTGCCACCATGACGTCCTGCCAGCCGTGGGTCTCCACCCATGTGCCCTGAGGCAGGCTACCACCTCTGGCCTCTGCCCAGCTCCTATCCAGTCCCACCCCCTCCGGGGCTGCAAGATAGCACTACCTGCTGGTGATTCAAGGTAACAACACTGAAACGGGACAAAAAAGCTTGAAAAACAGACACAGGCCAGGTTTGAGTGGTGAACTGAGTGGTGATCTGAACTGTCCTTCACAGCAGGCCAGGGGCAACTGACCCTAACTGTGAACAATTTTACCAGTTTGAGAAGACAGCTAGATATCAGAGCTGAAAGGACACTGGATTAAATGGAAAGTCTCAGAGTGTGCTCGATTGGTTTTGTTAGTTTAATGACTTGATTCTATTCCTACTGTTTTGTTCCTTTTTTTTCTCTTCCTTTTATTCTCTTTTCCTCTCTCTGTAAACCATATCTTTGTATAGAGGAACAGCACACCAATAAGGTGGTTGGTTAGCTTGTATGTTAGCCTTATTGTATGTTTTAGGTTTTTTTTGTATGGGAGTTGGTTAATCTGTAGCTGTGGTCTGTTGTTTTTATCTATTTCAGTTTAGGTCTCTCTCTCCATTTGTGGGTACACTCGTCTGTTTCCCCCTTTACTCCTCTCTCTCTCCACCCCCCACTTCCCCCCACTGTCTGCTCCATTTTATCCCTCTGCTAACCTCATTTCATTTCAGGGAGTAAACCTACAGCCCCACTGCACGGACAGATACCAAGGCAGTGGGAAGGGGATTTCAGATTATCCATACACCTGTTGGAGGATACCAGGACCTGCAGATAGATTGTGAATCACAGCTCCCCCTTAAGTAAATCTCAAAACTGCAAAAAGGACCACCCCAACCTACAGTGCAACTCCAGAATTGAATAAAGTAAGATGGTATACATAAAGAAGAATAGGAGATTGAACAAACGGAAGTAAAAGCAACCCCTCTAGCCCTGAATAACAAAATTAAAGAAGATGGTGACGTGGAGGGAAGGAAAAAGGGAGGGAAAAAAAATCGGACAAATGAAGAAAAACCAAAAGAATACAGGTCTCACACAGACCCCTGGGAGGTCAGACACTGAGAAAACAGACTCTGGAACACAAATAATGAAGAGCCCCCAGAATGACTGGTCACATGCAAGAAACCGAGATATCAAGACATTAATAGAGAGAATTTAAAAAATTGAGGAGAGATGAAGAAAATAGGAAGGAGTTGATGTCAGAAATAACAGCAGTAAAGAGTACAGTGATGGAAATGAATAACAAACTAATAAGCATGGAAAGCAGAATTAGCCAAGCAGAAGAAAGAATCTCAGAGCTTGAAGATCAAAACACAGAACTAACCCAAACTGTCAAAAACATAGTAAAGAAACTCAAAAAGACAAAACAAAACCTTCAAGAGATGAATAATCACTTCTAGAGACTGAAACTAAGAGTAATTGGCCTTCCTGAGGCAGAGAGAGAAACAGAGGCCACACTGGAACAAACATTTCATGAAATCATTCAAGAAAACGTCCCTCATCTCAACAGTGATGAAAAAATTCAAACACAAGAGATTCAGAGAACCCCTGCAAGACAGCAAATGAGAAGATCAACTCCCAGACACATAATAATTCACCTAAACAAAGTAGGTATAAAAGAAAAAATCCTAAAGGCTGCAAGAGAAAAAGGTCAGATTACCTACCAGGGAAGACCAATTAGAATAGCAGCAGATTTATCTACAGAAACCCTCGAGGCTAGGAGAGCTTGGAGCCCTGTTCAAACTTCTAAAAGATAAACAATTTCAACCAAGAATTACCTACCCAGCCAAGCTAGGCTTCATCAGCTAGGGAGAATTGAAATCTTTCTCAGATATCCAATCCCTAAGAACCTACGCTGCCACCAGACCACCTCTACAAGAAATATTTAAGAAAGTATTGAACACAGAAGAAAAGGAAAAAAGAACAACAACATTCTTCACAAGAATACAGGTAAAAGATTAAAAACACACATGATCCAACTCTAAAACCAAAAGAAAGACAACACTCAAACAGGAAGAACGACAACTCTGTAAGAACATTATGATAGGGATCAACTCTCACATTTCAATAATTAGTTTGAATGTGAACAAACTAAATGCATCAATGAAAAGACATAGAATGGGAAAATGGATAAAATATTTTCACCAGGCAACAATCTATTGCCTTCAAGAGACTCGCCTAAATAGAAAGGACATTCACAGACTCAAAGTAAGAGGATGGGAAACAAATTTCCAGGCAAATGGAACACAAAAGAAGGGAGGAGTTGTGATCTTAATCTCAGACAAAATACCCTTTAAGCCATTAACAATTAAAAAAGATACATAAGGCCACTACATAATGATAAATGGTTTAATCCATCAACAAAAAATATCCATCCTAAACATATATGCACCCAACATAGGAGCACCAACTTTCATAAAGCAGCTCCTAGGTAAATTAAAAAAAGATATCAGCTCCAATACCATCATAGCTGGGGACTTTAATAACCCACTCACAACCCTAGACAGATCATCAGGCCAAAAAAATCAGCAACGAGATCTGAAACCTCAATGTGACTCTTGATCAAATGGACTTAATTGATACCTACAGAACACTCCATCCAAAGATCACAGAATACACATTCTATTCATCACCACATGGAACGTACTCTAAGACTGACCACATACTTGGCCATAAATCAAGCATAAGCAAATTTAAAAGGACTGAAATTTTACCACGCACCTCTCGGATCACAGTGGAATAAAAATAAGCATTAACACCAACAAGGTCCCCCCCAAACCCACAAAGACATGGACACTAAACAGCATGATGCTAAACAACTCCTGGGTCAATGATGAAATCAAAGCAGAGATTAAAAGATACCTGGAAACAAATGAAAATGAAGAAACATCTTACCAATATCTCTGGGACACCATGAAAGCTGTAGTAAGAGGGGAATTTATATCCCTACAAACGCACAAGAAGAAAATGGAAGATTCACAAATTAACAGCCTAACAAACCACCTAAGGAAGCTAGAATAGCAAGACCACCAAAAATCCTAATTTCAGCAGAAGAATATAGATCACCAAAATAAAAGTCCAAATTCAGGACATAGAATACAAAAAGATAATACAAAAAAAAAAAACCCCCAAAAAACCAATGAAACAAAAAGCTGGTTCTTCAAAAGGATAAACAAGATCGATGGTCCCCTAGCTATACAGACCAAGAAAAAGAGAGTAAAAGCCCAAATAAACACAATCAGAAATACTAATGATGAAGTCACATCTGACCCTGAAGAAATACAAAAGATCATTAGAGACTACTATGTACAATTGTATGGAAACAAACTTGAAAACCTTAAGGAAATGGAGGACTTTCTGTCATCACACAACCTGCCTAGGTTGAAACAAGAAGAAATTGAGACCTTAAATAGACCAATAACAATCAAAGAAATTGACTTGATTGTTAATAAGAAAACTACCTACCAAAAAAAAAGCCCTGGACCAGATGTCTTTCCACCAGAATTTTACAAGACATTTAAAGAGGAGCTGATACCAATCCCACTGAAGGTATTCCAGGTGATTGAGAAAGATGGAACTCTCCCCAAATCATTTTACGAAGCTAACATCATATTGATACCCAAGCCAGGTAAAGACCCAACAAAGAAAGAGAACTACAGGCCAATATCTTTGATGAACGTAGATGCCAAAATTCTCAACAAGATCCTAGCAAACCGGATTTAACAACATGTCTCAAAAATCATACATCATGACCAAGTAGGCTTTATTTCTGGGATGCAAGGCTGGTTCAACATTCGTAAAACCATAAATGTAATTAAATACATCAACAGATGTCAAAACAAAAACCACATGATTATATCATTAGATGCAGAAAAAGCTTTTGATAAAATCCAGCACCCCTTCTTGATAAAAACCCTTGAACATCTAGGCATATGGGGAACATACCTCAAAATAGTAAAAGCTATGTATGAGAAACCTACAGCCAGCATACTCCTAAATGGACAAAAGTTGGAAACATTTCCCCTGAAAACTGGAAAAAGACAAGGATACCCACTTTCACCCCTCCTGTTCAATATAGTATTGGAAGTCCTGGCTAGAGGAATCAGAGAAGAGAAGGCAATCACGGGTAAACAAATAGGAAAAGAGGAAGTCAAGTTATATCTCTTTTTGCAGATGATATGATTGTGTACCTTGAAAACCCAAGAAAATCTGTCAAAAACCTCCTTACACTGATAAAGGCCTTTGGCAAAGTCTCAGGATACAAAATAAATGTGCAAAAAACAATCGTATTTCTTTACACCAATAATAAACAAACAGATGCCCAAATAAAAACCATAATTCCATTCACAACAGCCATAAAAAAAATGAAATATCTTGGCATCTTCCTAACCCGAAATGTGAAAGACCTTTACAATGAAAACTACAAAATACTGCTCAAAGAAATAAAAAATGACACAAACAAGTGGAAAAATATCCCATGCTCATGGATTGTAAGAATCAACATTGTGAAGATGTCCATCCTGCCTAAGGCAATCCACAGATTTAATGCAATACCCATCAAATTACCAGCAACATTCTTCTCAGACCTAGAAAAAACAACACAGGAATTCACATGGAAACACAAACGTCCAAGAATAGCCAGAACAATCCTCAGCAAAAGAAAACAAAGCAGGTGGTATCACATTACCAGACTTCAAACTTTACTATAAAGCTACAATCATCAAAACAGCTTGGTATTGGTACAGGAATAGGCATATAGACAAATGGAAGAGAATTGAGATTCCAGAAGCAAAACCTCAATTTCTCAACCAACTCATCTTCGACAAAGCCCCCACCACCTACCACTGGGGAGAGGAGAATCTATTCAGTAAATGGTGCTGGGAAAACTGGCTGACCACATGCAGAAGATTGAAACAGGACCCCTATCTATCCCCATACACAAAAATTAACTCTAAATGGATCAGAGACCTAAATGTAAAACCTCAAACCATAAGAACCTTAGAAAATGAAGGACAAACTCTCATGGCAGTTGGAACTGGCATCCAATTCCAGAACAAAACCCAAAACCCACAGGTCATAAGAGAGAAGATAGACAAGTGGGACCTCATTAAACTGGCAAGCTTTTGCAAAGCCAAAGAAATCATCAAGAGAGCAGGGAGACAGCCCACAGACTGGGAAAAAGTATTTGTCAACTCCAGGTCTGACAAAGGCTTAACATCTTGGATCTACAAGGAACTGAAACATGCTGAAAAGAAAACAAACAAACAATCCCATTATAAAATGGGCAAAAGATATGAACAGACACTTCTCAAAGGAAGACATCCGAGGAGCCAACAGACACATGAAGAAATGTTCAACCTCATTAATCATCAGGGAGATGCAAATCAAAACCACACTGAGATACCACCTAACTCCAGTCAGAATGGCAATTATCAATAACTCAAAAAATAACAGTTACTGGAGAGGGTGTGGTGAAAAGGGAACACTTCTACACTATTGGTGGGAATGCAAACTAGTGCAACCTCTGTGGAAAACAGTATGGCAATTCCTAAAAGCTCTAAATATTGACCTCCCATATGATCCCACAATCCCCCTACTGGGAATATACCCTGAAGAACTCAAATCAATCTATAAAAAAGATACCTGCACACGTATGTTTATCACAGCATTGTTCACAATAGCAAGAACCTAGAAGCAACCATGCTGCCCATCAAAAGAGGACTGGATTTTAAAAAATGTGGTACATAGACACGATGGAATACTACGCAGCCATAAAAAAAAAAAATCATGAATTTCGCAGCAACCTGGATGGAACTAGAGTCTATAATACTGAGTGACCTCTCACAGAAACAAAGATCTGAGTATCACATGTTCTCACTCATATAGTGGACCTTGAACATTCAACGTAATACTATAAGAAAATGACTGACTAATGGTGGGAAACTATGGGGGGGAAGGGAGATGGGATTAATGGTAGTAAATATCTGTCTGGGGATGGGGAAACACCTTTTATTAACAAGGGTGCCTGAACGAAGCATATTTGTATACCTAACACTTAACTGTACCCCACAATATCATAATAAAAAAAATTGAATATAAAAATAAATAATTAATTAATAAAAATAAACTGCCTTTATGAAACATAGGGCTAGAAATTTAAATTTCTCTAGGCCCAGGAACTAGCATGGAAGAAGCGGGCATGTGAGATCGTAAGTGCTGATTTTGAGAAATAAAGTTAATTCTGATTTTGTCTACAAAAAAGGTATTAAACACAGAAGAAAGAAAAAGAAAGAATGACTACACACTTCCCAAGAGAACAGCAGAGTACAGAATCAGCAGAGAATACAGTGCAACAAGAAATTTGAAAACACACATATACATCAACCCCAAAGCCAAAAGAAAACAAGCAAACAAAGAAAAAACTTTATAAGAACCTCATGACATGGATAAACAATCACATTTCAATAATCAACCTGAATGTAAATGGACTAAATGCACCACCGAAAAGACACAGAATGGCAAACTGGATAAGAAACCATGACCCAATTATTTTCTGCATCTAGGAGACTCATCTCACTACAAGGGATGCATACAGACTCAAAGTTAAAGGATGAAAAATGAGTTTCCAGGCAAATGGATCACAAAAGAAGGCAGGAGTTACGATCTTACTATCAGACAAAACAACCTTTAAGCTATCAAAAATCCAAAAAAGATATAAAAGGACACTACATAATGATAAAAGGTTCAATCCATCAACAAGAAATATACATCTTAAACATATATGCACCCAACACAGGAGCACCAGCATTTATAAAGCAACTACTAAGTAAACTAAAAAAGGTAATGACTCTAACACTATTTTAGCAGGGGACTTGAATACCCCACTAACAGCTCTGGACAGATCATCAAGGCAAAAAATTAACAAGGAGACACAGAACCTAAACTTGACACTTGAGCAAATAGACTTAATAGATACCTACAGATTATTCCACCAACAGTCACAGACTATACATTCTACTCATCACCACATGGAATGTACTCCAAGATCGATCACATCCTTGGCCATAAATCAAGCATAAACAAATTCCATAAGGCTGGAATCTTGCCATGCACATTCTCAGACCACAGTGGAATAAAAATAAACATCAACACAAAAATTTTCCCAAAGCCCACAAAGACATGGACACTAAACAGCATGATACTGAACAACTACTGGGTCAACACTGAAATCAAAGCAGAAATTAAAAGATTCCTGGAAACAAATGAAAATGAAGAAACATCTTACCAAAACCTCTAGGATGCCATGAAAACAGTTCTAAAAGGGGAATTTATATCTCTATGAACACACATCAAGAAAATGGAAATATCACAAGTGGCGAGCCTAACAAATCACCTAAGGGAGGTGGAAAGAAAAGACCACCAAAACCCCAATTTTAGCAGAAGAATCCAAACCACCAAAATAAGAGCTCAAATACGGGACAGAGAAGACAAAAACATCATAGAAAATATCAACAGAAGAAAAAGCTGGTTCTTTGAAAGAATTAACAAGATTGATGGACTCCTTGCCAGAATGACCAAGAAAAAGAGAGAAAAAGCCCAAATAAATACAATCAGCAATACAAACGATCAAATCACAACTAATCCCAAAGAAATACAAAAGATTATCAGAGATTACTACATACACCTATACGGAAACAAACTTGTCAACCTAAATGAAATGGAGAGCTTTCAACATCACATAACCTCCCCAGGTTGAAACTAGAAGACACTGAGACACCAAATAGACCAAAAACAACCCAGGAACTTGACTCTGTCATATGAAAACTATCTACCAAAAAAAGCCCTGGACTGGATGGCTTTCCAGCAGAAATCTGCAAAATGTACAAGGAGGAGCTGATACCAATCCAATTTGAAAGTATTCCAGGTAATTGAGAAAGATGGAATTCTCCACAAATCATTTTGCAAAGTTAACATCACACTGATAGCCAAACCAGGTAAAGATTGAACAAAAAAAGAGAACTACAAGCCAATATCCCTGATGACCATGGATGCAAAAATCCTCAGTAAGATTCTAGCAAATTGAATCCCAAAACACATCTCAAAAATCATTCACCATCACCAAGTAGGCTTCATCCCAGGATGCAGGGCTGGTTCAACATTCAAAAGACCATAAATGTAATTAAACACATCAACAGATGTAAAAACAAGAACCACATGGTTATACCATTAGATGCAGAAAAAGTTTTTGATAAAATTCAGCATCCTTTCTTGATAAAAAACCCTCAAACACCTAGGTATATAAGGAACATACCTCAAAATAGTAAGTGCCATTAACAATAAACCCACAGCTAACATATTGCTAAATGGACAGAAACTGGAAACATTTCCCCTGAAAACTGGAACAAGACATGGCTGCCCACTATCACCGCTCTTGTCCCACATTGTGTTGGAAGTTCTAGTTAGGGCAATTAGACAAGAGAAAGAAATCAGGAGTATCCAAATAGGAAAAGAGGAAGTCAAGTTATCCCTCTTTGCTGATGATATGGTCCTATACTATACCTTGAAAATCCAAGGGAATCTGTCAAAAACCTGCTTGCACTGATAAAGGACTTTGGCAAAGTCTCAGGGTACAAAATAAGTGTGCAAAAGACAGTTGCATTCTTATATACCAACAACAAGCAGGTAGAGACCCAAATTAAAAGCACAATCCCATTCACAGTAGCCACAAAAAAAAAAAAAAAAAGAAATACCTTTCCTAACTAGAGAAGTTAGGAAAGACATTTACATTGAGAACTACAAAACACTGCTCAAAGAAATCCAAGAAAACACACACAAAAAAAGGAAAAATATCCCATGTTCATGGATAGGAAGTATCAACACTGCGAAGATGTCCATCCTACCCCAGGCAAACTACAGATTCAATGCAAGACCCATTAAGTTACCAGCATCATTCTTTTCAGCCCTGGAAATGACAATACAGAAATTAATATGGAAACATAAATGACCACGAATAGCCAAAACAATCCTTAGCAAAAGAAACAAAGCAGGAGGTATCACACTTCCAGACTTCAAACTTTACTATAAATCTACAGTAATCAAAACAGCCTGGTATTGGTACAAGAACAGACACACAGACCAATGGAACAGGATAGAGATTCTGGAAGCAAAGCCTCAATTCCTCAACCAACTCATCTTTGACAAAGTCTCTACCAACAACCACTGGACAGAGGAGAACCTATTCAGTAAATGGTGCTGGGGAAACTGCGTCATCACATGCAGAAGATTGAAAGAGGACCCCTACCTATCACTATACACAAAAATTAACTCTAAATGGATCAAAGACCTAAACATAAAACCTCAAACTATAAGAATCTTAGAAAATGCAGGAGACACCCTTATGGAAATTAAAACTGGCAACCAATTCCTATTCAGAATCCTAAATGCCCATATCTTAAGAAATAAGATAGATAAGTGGGACCTCATCAAACTGATGAGCTTCCGCAAAGCAAAAGAAACCATCAAGAGAACAGGGAGACAGCCTACAGAATCGGAAAAAATATTTCCCAACTCTATATCTGACAAAGGCCTAACATCTAGGATCTTCAAGAAACTCCAATGCACTGAAAGGAAAAAAACAAACAGCCCCCTTAAAAAGTGGGCAGAAGACATGAATTGACACTTCTCAAAAGAAGATATACAGGCAGCCAACAGAAACGTGAAAAACTGCTCAGCCTCATTCATCATCAGAGAAATGCAAATCAAAACCACATTGAGATACCACCTAATCCCAGTAAGAATGGCCATCATTAATAAAACAAACAACAGATGCTGGTGAGGATGCAGAGAAAAAGGAATGCTTCTACACTGCTGGTGGGAATGCAAACTGGTGCAACCTCTGTGGAAGACAATGTGGCGATTTCTGAAAGAACTAGAAATTGACCTACCATATGACCCAGCAATTCCCCCATTGGGAATATACCCAGAGGAACTCAAATCGTTCTACAAAAAGATACCTGCACACATATGTTTGTTGCAGCTCTATTCACAATAGCAAAAACATGGAACCAACCATTTTGCCCATCAAAGCTAGACTGGAAAAAAAAATATGGTACATATACACAATGGAATATTATGCAGCCACAAAGAAGGACAAACATATGGACTTAGCAGCAACATGGATGGATTTAGAGTCGATCATACTCAGTGATCTATCACAGAAACAAAGAACAGAGTACTATATGTTTTCTCTCATAAGCGGACCATGAACAATTCTTAGAATACTGTAAGAAAGGGATTGGCAGTAGTGAGAAACTGCCAGGGGATGGGAGTGGAACTGGCAGTTGAGGGAAACTGCTAGGGGAGGGAGGGGCATACCTCATCAAGGGTACCTGCATAATCAACGTTTGTATACCTAACCCTGAATTGTGCCCCACATTTTTATAATAAAAAAATACATTAAAAAATGAACCAATTAAAAAAAAGAGTCGAACATGAATAAAAAAAAAAAAATACCCATGCGTAGAAACTTCATTGTGGACTTTCAGAACATCAAAGAGAAGAACAGAGCCTAAAAGTTTACAGAAAGATGAAATACATGATTGACAAAGGATCCAAAATCCAACTAGCATCAGAAACAAGTCTTAGAAGACAGTTTAATAGGCATGAAATTTGTCATTGAAAATGATTTTGAATTGAGAATTTTATATTCTAATAATTCTCCATCAAGAACATGAGTACATCTCCATCTAATAGTGAGAAATCAAGAAATACTGTCTAAAGCTGATAGAACAAGAAATTTCAACACATTGTTTAAAGTTTCACAGGCCAGTAAAAGAACTATTATTATTTTCACAGAAAAAGAGAAATCGAGAAAAGCATACAATATAAGCTAGATCTTTGCTTTTCATAGCTAGGAATAGATAACTTTAGTTGTAAGAAGCTGAAGTCTAAAAATAGTATATGAGGGGGGTCCCCCAAAAAACTAGAATTATCTTTGGGAGGACAGGCCCCTTGTAGTACAGGCTGTCCCCGCTAGGTGAGAATTCCAGGAATCCATCACCATCAGTGTACCAGCTAGTGGGGTGGCTGTGAGAAGCTGCAATTGGCTTCAGTGAATTTTTGTTTGTTTATTTTTTGGAGATTCTTTCAATATGTTTGCCTATTTCGTGATGGATTATTATTTTTATTTATTTATTTATTTATTTATTTTTTGAGTTGGAGTCTTACTCTGTCATCCAGACTGGAGTGCAGTGGCCACTCCTGGCCACTGCAGCCTCGACCTGCTGGGCTCCGGCGATCCTTCTGCCTCAGCCTTCCAAGTAGCTGAAACTACAGGCAAGTGCTACCACGCCTGGCTAATTTCTGATTTATTGTGGAGATGAGGTCTTGCCAAGTTGCCCAGGTGGGTCTCGAACCTGCGGGCTCAGGCAGTTCACTCACCTCAGCTTCCCAAAGTGCGGGATTACAGGCTGAGTCACCGAGCCCGGCTCATGATGGATTATTTATGAGTGTACTTACACTGAGAGTTCAGCAGTTTTTGACCATAAACAGCATGACCCTTGTGCCCCACCCTCCCAAGTAACTTTTTTTTGTTTGTTTCCCCAGATGAAAAAAGTCCTCAAGGGGAAATATTTTGCTGATGTGGAAGAGGTGCAGCATAAAACAGCAGAAGCACTAAAGAGCATCAAAACTGATGAGTTCAAAAACTGTGTTGAGCAGTGGAAAAAAGCATCTCAATAGGTGTATTGCATCAAATGAGAGTACTTTGAAGGTGACTGAAGTTACATGTAAGAATAAATACACAATTTTTTGTAAATGAATTCCAGGGGGTTTTTTTAGTCTCCTCACTTAGCATTATAAAAGTAATTATTTGCAGTACTAAAAGCAGAAATGGTTAAAAAAAAAAAAAAAGTTGCTGCTAAAAAGTAGGCCTGAAAGTGGGAGGTGGAGAAAGGGTAGAGGCAGAAACTTGTTGCTGTTAATTTTTTAAATGAGATACAAGTTAAAAAAAAATTATTTTAGATTAATTAATGGGACTTTAAATAGAGCCCAGAAGCACCCAAGAGAGCCCAGACCTTGACACCTGAGTAGCTATGTACTTTCTTTTTTTTTGAGTTGGAGTCTCACTCTGTCGCCCAGACTGGAGTGCAGTGGCTGCTCCCGGCCACCGCAGCCTTGACCTGCTGGGCTCTGGTGATCCTTCCGCCTCAGCCTTCCAAGTAGCCGGAATTACAGGCACGCGCCACCATGCCCAGCTGATTTTTTGATTTATTGTAGAGATGAGGTCTCGCTGCCCAGGCGGGTCTCGAACCCGCGGGCTCAGGTAATCCACTCACCTCAGCCTCCCAAAGGCGGGGGATTACAGGCTGAGCCACCGAGCCCGGCTTGCTATGTACTTTCAAAGTGCATTTACAAAACTCTTTCACACATCATTGGTTTCCAGGAATTTAAGTTTGGGAAATGCTCTCTTATTCTAAATGCAACTTTTAGATATTCAAAAAATATATTATTTTATTAAAAGCTCTGAGAAGTTCTTCAGAAAAGAAACAACTTTAACTTCATTTAAATGCAGATCAATTTGCAGAAAGATCAATGTGATTAACTATTAATTTGCAGATTTAGTAAATTTACCGTCTCTCTTTTTTTCAAGTTTTAATACCTGCAGCGGAGATGCTTCCAAAGCTTTGATAGAAAAGTGCAAGTGGCAAAAGAATATTAAACAGCCAAAAAGTTAGTAGAGCGTAAGCTAATACTAATGGATAATTTTTTTTTTTTTTTTTTTTACAAATAAGCTTGTCTAGACTGCCTCTGGTTTCTTTTACATGCTTCTGATTATTTTTAATTTTTTTTAAAATTTCAAGTATTTAAAATTTTTCCCCCTCAATTCCTCCAATGGCCTATCAGTCTTAATCATATATTTCTAGCAATTAAACATTTTAATTAAATATAAATTCAAAGGCATCCCAAAGATATCAGGATTTTAAATTGATTTGCACTGAATTTAAAGTAAAAGTTGATAGAAATACAAAATTAAGGCTAAATTCTTTTTTTTTTTTTTTTTGAGTTGGAGTCTCACTCTGTTGTCCAGACTAGAGTGCAATGGCACGCTCCTGGCCACCGCCTCGACCTGCAGGGCTCTAGCAATCCTTCAGCCTCAGCCTTCCAAGCAGCTGGAACTACAGGCGCGCACTACCACGCCCGGCTAATTTTTTTAAATTTTTTATTGTAGAGATGAGGTCTTGCCAAGTTGCCCAGGTGGGTCTCGAACCTGTGGGCTCAGGAAATCCACTCACCTCAGCCTCTCAAAGCACGGGATTACATGCTGAGCCACCGAGCCCAGTTAAGGTAATTCTTAATTAGCCTTAAGAATTAAATAGCTAGCCGGGCTCGGTGGCTCAGCCTGTAATCCCGCGCCTTTGGGAGGCTGAGGTGAGTGGATTGCCTGAGCCCGCAGGTTCGAGACCCGCCTGGGCAGCAAGACCTCATCTCTACAATAAATCAAAAAATCAGCTGGGCGTGGTAGCGCATGCCTGTAGTTCCATTTTCTCGGAAGGTTGAGGCGGAAGGATCAGCCAGAGCCCAGCAGGTCGAGGCTGCGGTGGCCGGGAGAGGCCAGTACACTCCAGTCTGGGCGACAGAGTGAGACGCCAACTCAAAAAAAAAAAAAAAAAAAAGAATTAAATAGCTATTTAAGAATTGATGAAACATTAAAATTTTTTAAAGAAAGAAAATAACATTTTAAAAGCACACAGAAGAAATAAAATACAGTTTAAACACTGTCACATATGAAATGCCAAATCTCTAGGTAGAAAAATTGTATTTCATATAGGAGTTCTTCAAATAATGCTGAATTGTTTTGCCAGGCTTCCAGGATTTTTTTTTTTCTGACATCTCAGGAAGAAAGCATCTCAATATTAGTTAGTTAACACAGTCATGTGCCACATAATGACACTTTAGACAACAACAGACTGCATATACGACAATGGCAATCCCATTAGATTAAAATAGAGCTGTCCTATATACACTGTTGTACAATTTTTAATTTTATACCATATTTTTACTCTATGCTTAGATACACAAATACTTATCAAAATTGTGTTACAACTGCCTAAATTGTTCAGTACAAAAACATAATATACAGGTTTGTAGCCTAGGAGCAATAAGCTTATATAACCTAGGTGGGTGATAGCGTATACCATCTAGGTTTGTGTAAGTACACTCTATAATGTTCCCACAACAACAAAATTACCTGACAATGTATTTCTTACACTGTAACCCTATCATTAAGCAACACGACTTAATATATTCAGAAAATCATTTTTCATTAATCAGCAATTCAGATCAAACATTTCTGACAAAGCTACTAAATAACCATTGTTAAATGTGGCATACCTGGAAAATAGGTTCTTCGAGAAATTTGGTGTATGGTGAACTGGCTTTTGGTGAATTGGCTTTCAATAATTGATTTTCAACAAATTGACCAAAAGTCATTTTTTTTCAGGGTTCAGTAAAAACTTTTAATTACACATCAAAGATTTCACACAGTGCAACAGTGACTATTCATTGTTAATATTCACAAGAGTCCATTTTATCAAATGTTAAGAGGCTGCATTTTCATCTCCCTGTTCCTCAATATTCCAGTCAGTTCTCCTGTTTTGCCTAGTCTCTCATAAGTTTCTCCTAGTTTTTGTTACCAACCAATACATCAAAAATTCCAGCTGCTTTGGCCTCCAGTTTTGGGAAAAACCGAAGCCCGCTGTCCCATCTACACCAAGGTATGTTTTAATCAAACGCAATCCCAGTCATTAAACTATTAGATGGGAAAGTATGGGCCAGGGGCCCCTTTGTTTATACACACATCCTTTAAAACTCTGGGGGCGGGCGGGGAGGTGAGGGCAAGGGGAGGGAGAGAGAAAAAGACAGAGAGAGGGAGAAAGGGAGGGAAGAGCGGGGGGTGGGAGGGTGATAGAGAGAAGGAGAGAGAGAAGGAGAGAGAGGGAGGGAGAGGGAGGGAGGAAAGACTGAAATACTGTACAAGATAGAAAAACAGCAGTACAGAAGGATAGCAGTCTCCAAGAGAAAAAGGCATGGGAGGGAGGATACAACCTCCTGTCTGCGATACTTTACCCACTTTGCCATAGTGAGAAAAGACTGAAGAGAAGACTCTAGGGAGAGGAAGGAATGAAACTGAGAAAACCAACCTCCAAAGGTCTCACTAGGATGAGCTTGAAGAGATGGGGGGGTTCCTTACTTCCATTATATTGCTGGTTCTTAGGGTAAAGAGGTGAGTGAGTGGCAGGAAGATTCAGAATGATCTTTGGGCCCAACCTTTTGTGGATAGAAACTAGAGGACTCTCTCGGCCAAGTGTGTGAAGGAACAAACAAAAATAAGAATAAAGATAAGTAAAAGTGGGAAAAACTCTCAAAGATAGAGACCCAGATGGACAGCAGTGGTGATGAAAGTAGAGAAATACGGTTTTCAGATTGTACTCTGGGCAGGGTAGAAGAATGTGTGACAGCCATAAGAAATATCAAGGCTTCAGGTAGCTAGCACCTTTCAAATCGGCACCATGGCCTTTCCCAGGAGATGGGACCAATAAGGTTTAGAAGATGATCCAGGCCAAATGTCTCAGGCAGAAAAGCAACACAGGCTAGAGGAGAGGGTAGGCAGGGGTAGGGAAGATGAGGCAGGGAAGAAGGAGCACTCATCTCCTAGCTCCAAGGAGAGCTTAACCAATAATCTTGGCAGTATCAGGCTGGTAAATGCAGTGGTCTTGATGTTGGGTGGTTTCCTGGATTGCTCTTTATTCTCTTGCCAGCATCCCTCCATAAGATGACTTCACATCCAGGTGGAAGAAAAACACAAACAGTTCCACATCTTAGATGTTCCCATTGTGAAACAACACCCATTGCTTGAGTCTGAGTGACTGAGGTCATGTGTGTCATGGCTGCCTAGGCTGAGAACCTCGTGTCCTAGGCTTGGCTCACCTGGTCTGAAGAGACGTGCTGGGGAACACACACCCTCTTGTCACCTTCCACAACACCTACTTTCTCAACCTGGCACTTCAGGGTAGTGCTCCAAGTCCAGGATGCCCAGACAGCCTGATCCACTTAGAACTGTACCTACCACGATAGTCCTCTGGGCCAAAGGAAACCAACAGCTTTTATTATCCTAGGGCTACTGGGACTAAAGGGACACTGAGTTGGGTTTGGTGGCTCAGCCTGTAATCCCAGCACTCTGGGAGGATTGCCTGAGTGAGTGGATTGCCTGAGTCCGCGGGTTCAAGACCCACCTGGGCAACTTGGCGAGACCTCATCTCTACAATAAACCAAAAATTAGCCAGGCGTGATAGTGCACTCCTGTAGTTCTAGCTACTTGGAAGGTTGAGGTGGAAGGACTGCCAGAGCCCAGCAGGTTGAGGCTGCGGTGGCCGGGAGCGGCCACTGCACTCCAGTCTGAGCGACAGAGTGAGACTCCAACTCAAAAAATAAAATTTAAAAAAAAAAAAAAAAAAAAAAAAAAAAAAAAAAAAATATATATATATATATATATATATATATATATATATAAAGGGACACTGAAGGTATAGGGAACTGGAGTTGGAAAAAAAAAAAAAGCTACATTTTTGTACCTGTCTGAGGAAAGGGTAGGCTAATAGCCTTAACAAAACTAATAGCCTGGTTCACAGATATAAAAAATACACACACAAAATAAAGTACCAACATTTCTCCCCAGCCCAATAACTCCCCAAAGTGAGGACAAGTGCTCTGGAGAACCAGAGGTTTTGCTGCTCCCACTCCCTGTATAAAAGTGCCTGACATCTTCACCCCAGGTGGCAGGGAAAAGCAGATTAGTCTGGTGGACAGCTCAGTCCTACAATAAAAATAAGCAAGTCTGAGAGATGAAGAAGGAAAGGATTGATGGCAGTTGCTTGAGTCTGGACTGAAGCCCAGGAGGAAGAACCAGTAGTAGTCACCGAGCCCTATGTACAGCTCTTCTCAAGGTCTCAGGGACACCAAAGGTGGGGGGAAGCCAGAAGAAGGGTTAGCAGGGTAGAGGTAGGGTCCTCGGGCCAGTATTGAGTACAGGGCCAGAATGAGGGAGCCCAGCTCAGCAAGAGAACTAAAAATAGTGAGGCTAAGGAACAAGGCATGGAGCCTCTTCAGCAAGAACAGTTCAAAGTCTCTGTCCCACCCAGATAGGCCATTTGGCCCAGGGCAGGCTAGGTAAGTAGTAGGTGCATTTGGAGAGAGTGCTATCCTCCCTACTCTGCCTCTGACCCAGAATCGTGTGGGAAACAGAAGGCTTCTCTCCCAATCACTGGTTGCCAGTGTCTTGAGTCCACCAGTTCAGGTCAGAGTCTGGGTTTCTTGAGGCTCTCATAACCCATCACAATGACAATGGTGGAAACTGTGGCTGAGATTATTCTGGCTGAGAGGCCCTTCATGAGTCCCCACTGCCCTTCTTCTGCCATTTGTCTGAAGGTCAGGATGATGAAGTTCTTGCTCTCAACCTGCATATAGGTTCAGATGACATCCACGGGATTGGTGAGGAGGCAGTGGCTGCAGCCAGGTCCCCAAGACTGCTTGAAAGACACCTGAAGGCACTCCCTAGGATTCAGATAGGAGAGCTGCTCTGTGTAAAAGTGATAGAAGAGCCACCAGATAGCACTGTTTGGGATATAGGTAAGCAGTAAAGCCATGTAGCCTCAATAGAAGCCCATCAGCCCATCATCAGGATCTGTCTGATGATGTCCTTGGTTTGGCCAATGTCAACTTTGTCCCTCTGGGTTCCCCACACCAGGAAGTGGCCCGTTTTCTCACCCTTGCACTGCATCATCAGGTGCTGGGAGACGACATCAATGGACCCTGTGACACTCTGGGCCACCAGGGAGCTTGAGCCACCAGCCGCCAATGATTTGACTATGTTGCTCTAGTTTTAGCCAGCTACAAACTTCCAGGTAAGCTCAAAAGTGTTGACATAGCACTGGTCAGAGATGAGGGTGGAGGTGCTGACCAGGAACCTCTGGTAAAGGCCAGTTACAACATCTCCTTGCAGGATCTTAATGAAGGCATCAAATGTTCCATGATAGAGGCTCTTGACCTTCTGAACCTGCAACCAGGTGCAGGTTAGGGTGAACGGGTAGACACCGACATGGATCATCACTGCCACTGCCACACCACACATGTAGAACTTCTTCTTGTCCAGGTGTTCCCACTAGATCAGTGGGATATTGCATTTGTCCTCCACTGTGCCTGAAAACCTTCTCAGACTCCGTAAGTTCCACTGCATCTGAGGCGAACTCCAAGCTTGGACCTCTAGGCTGTAGCCCCCAGTCTATCCTTCACTGCCAGTGACTGCAGGCCTCCACATCTTCCTCTATCTTGACTTGGCTTCTGGTACTGCTAAGAACTGGAAATTCTGAAGCCATTCTTTTGAACCTAGCATTTCCCAAACTAATTTGACCAGGATCCACACTTCATTTCAAGACAATGAAACAATCATCTCCACAAAATATACTTTAGAAACTACTACCCAAGAGGAATAGAGTAGATGCCTGTACTGCAGGCCCTGGGGAACAGCAAACTTTGATGATATTAATTAGAAACTGATCATAGGGAACTAATGAAAAAAGATACTTAACTTTTATACCCAGTTGTCATATGTATATAAATCTGCAGACTTTATATTCTATTCATCCAGGTCTACCACTGTCCACATTTTGTTATTAATTTTAAAAATAAAAACATTATATTTTCAGAGAAAAGTCATGGGTAGGAATGAAGCATTTTCTTTCCTCCTCTCTCATTTTCTTTGGGTCTGAGAGGCCCATTAAGCAGAATGTCTCCTTGTCTTAATACTCTCCTGCTGTTGTGAGAACTGCCAGCAGAGGGTTGATAGGGAAGACAGCAATATTTAGGGCAGGAATCCCCCACTTACAAGCCCACTGGGGTAAACAGGATTTGGATGAGTAAAGTCGGCCTGGTGGGGGAGTGGTGGGGACTTTAGCAAACTGACAGAGCATACGCCAGGTTTAAGAAAGCAGCTGCTTCCCAGCACAGCCATTGCTGCTTTGGGGGTGAGGATCCACTATCCTGGTCTTCTGATTCCCCAGCAAAGATTGAAATCCTGATTTTTTAAAAAATATAAAATCTCTTTCTAGAAGTTAACGACTATTTTGATTTTTAAAAATCACCTTGCTGCTAATTAGATATGTATGTTTCATATACATGAATGTATGTATGTGTGTATATATACATATACACATAAGTAAAACAAAGTGACACCACTTGTATTATCTTATTCCACTACTTACTAAGTCATAGAAAAATTAATGCTTTGATAAGTTATACTTTTTCCTCAGGATGTTCTCTTAACAAGGAAGAGGAAAGAAAGGGTATGTACCATCCATAACTTCATGATACTAAAGACTACTGAGAATTTGAGCTGTGTTGCTTTTTTTAAATTTTATTTTATATGCGGTTGAGACTGAAAAAGTTTTAGAGGGTTTAGAAACTGAGAACCTCACAGCTAGAAGGGACATTAAAGCTTATTTGGACAACATTCTCATTCAATAAAGGATTTTTTTTTTTTTTGAGTTGGAGTCTACTCTGTTAACCAGGCTGGAGTGTAGTGGCATGCTCATAGCCACTGCAGCCTCAACCTGCTGGACTCAGGTGATCCTTCTGCCTCAGCCTTCCAAGTAGCCAGAATTACAGGCGTGTGCTACCCCACCCAGCTAATTTTTTTATTTTATTGTAGAGACAAGGTCTCACCAAGTTGCCCAGGCTGGTCTCGAATCCCTGAGCTCAGGCAATCTTCTTGCATTGGCCTCCCAAAGTTCTGGGATTACAGGCTTGAGCCACGGCACATGGCAAGGAATTATTTTTATAAAGTTCCAAATCACCTTGCTATTGTGTAAACATTTCCAAAGACGGGAAATTCAGCATTCTTCAAATGTTCCACTACTGGGTACCTGAATTGTTATACACTATTTTTCTAATACCCTAGCATGAAATGTGACCTCTCCTAATTCCAAGTCATAGGTCTCTAGTTCCTCCTCCTCTAGCCATGAGGAAGACTTTACTTCCTTCTTACAAGACAGCCCTTTAAATGTTTGAAAACGTATAGCAAGTTTCCCTTTCCTTTACTGTTTTTTTTACCTTGTGATGAACTATATCAAGGTCTCATCGACCACTTTTCATAATATTCCTATAAAATTCTTATCCTGGTCATCTTTGGCTAGAAACTCTTTAGACAATGTGATGGATGCATGTACCCAATCCCTTGTGTTAACGCTATACTTAAAATAATGTAGTCTAAGGTTTTATTAGCGTTCTTGCACTGCACTCTTCTCCCTGGAATCCCTAGATGTATTAGTTAGGATTTTTTTTTTTACACTTTATAAACCAATAAATCCAATTCAAACTGGCCAACTAAAACAAAAAACAAACATTATCAGCCTAAGTGCTGATGTAACTCAACAGCACAGGCGTAAACTTGGTTTCAGGTAATGTTTAAACAACCTGACCAGAATCTGGTTTTTTTCTTTCCATTTCTCACCTCTCCTTCCTTGGTTTTTTTCTCCATCTTCTCTCTTTGTGGCCCCAAGAAACCTAACAGCCTGCAGCTCTTGGAGCCACATGCTTCCTCAATCATGAGCAATAGTAAAGGAGAAATTTTCCATGTTAATACTTCAAATAAAAGTCCAAGAATGGAGCATCACTGACTCTAATTAGTCTAGCATGGGTCATGTGATCAGGAAAATGTGATCTTTTAAAAGCTTAATCCAATCACAGACAGTCTCTGTGGTCTATTACATTCAAACTGTGTGGCTAGGATATTTGAGATTCTTTTAAAAAAGAAAACAGAGAAATTAATGCTAGTGAGACAAAAAATAATAATCTACCACAAAATACTAGAAAAGTTTTTCTAGCCTACTATTGAATGTTTATTTCAATATACAGATTTTCCATGTATTCCTGCTCATCTAATTGGAATTTACTAATATTTCTGATTAAGGAGTTAATTTTGAAATTTGGTTCAGTCTTCCAAAGTATTAGCTGTTCTTCTCTGCTTTGAATCCTCTGCATATTTGATATGCATAACTTCTATATATGCTTTTTATTAAGTTCTTGATTAAAATATTGACTTAGAACCAAAAGAATGGAGCTTTGAGGAATATATATCTTTACGTATTTCCCCCAAAAGGTCTATCAATCTGTTAGAGATTATGGTTCAAAACCAGCTGTTTAAAAGGTATAAATAAACCTCACTATTTTTTCATCTATCGAAAATGTACCAGGAGACACCACTTTACTAAAATTAAGGTACACTCCTTCCATAGCATTTCCAAAATGAATGCAGTCTTCTGGCTATATTCCTTAATACCTACAGCTTAAATAAGTAATACACACTAGGGCTAGAGGCCTATCAGATAGTGTGCCACATACTGCCATCAGGTACACCATGTCCTCATACAACTTCTCTGTCTTCAGGTAAAGTTTCATCTGCCTCCTGATCTATCTTTTCCTCTTGCAGCTAACAGACATCCTCCCAAGCAGCCAGCTTGTGCTCTGGTCTAAGGTCCTGCTGTTCCCTTTAAAATTCTAGAAATCTGCTCTTACAAAACTTCATTCCTAATGCAGGGTTCATTTCTAAGCAGAGCTGCTGTTTCTTTCTTTCTTATAGTCTTTTTTATCTATCTCCTCTTAGATTCCCTTCACCACCTTCAAATCTTTTTCTATTTGAAATTTTTACTAGACTATTTCTCTGAGTGGAATAGGACAGTGAACATCTGTTCTCCTGGTATGTCTGTGTCCACACACCATCCAAGCTTTTGAAGAACTTCTGTCTCATTCCAAACCTGTCATTGGTAGGGCTGCCAGCACCTCATCTCCCTTGGTCCAACTAGGGGTGAGCATAAGACCCAAAAAGGACAGAAGTCTATCTAAAATCGATACTTTTAAAACTTGGAGCTGGAGGTAACAGAGCTTTCTCTTTTGTGACAAAAGTAGAAGAGCATAGATGGGGTGGAGAGAGAACCTTCTAGAGGCCATTTGCCCTACCATGCTGTGAGGAAGATTGTGTGGGAAAAAAATGAGGACAGCATAGAGGAATGAGCTGGGCAGAGATAAACAAACCCAGGGAAGGAGGGAGGGAAAGAGAAAGAGCAAGAGTGCCAGACATCAACCTGAGAGCCCAGACTGCTTCCCTGAGTTCTACCACACCAGATCTGTACCTGGCTGTGCAGTTGTGTGAGAAGCAAATTCCCTCCTGTGTGCAGGTATCTGAGTTAGATTTATGTCACTGGCAATAAAAAGAATCTTGATAGATTCATGTGAGAGGAATCCCTTCCACTACAACCCTAGATAATACAGTAACCGTCTAGACCTTTATAAACAAGCAAATCTGGGTTCAGTTCAACTCAAATGCTTTTTCAAAAACTTATAGCCAGCCTTTGGGAGGCTGAGGTGAGTGGACTGCCTGAGCCCGCGGGTTCGAGACCTGCCTGGGCAGCGAGACCTCATCTCTACAATAAATTAAAAAATCAGCCGGGCGTGGTAGCGCGTGCCTGTAGTTCCGGCTACTCGGAAGGCTGAGGCGGAAGGATTGCCGGAGCCCAGCAGGCCGAAGCTGCGGTGGCCAGGAGTGGCCACTGCACTCCAGTCTGGGTGACAGAGTGAGACTCCAACTCAAACAAAAACAAAAACAAAAAAAAACTTATAGCCAAATAAAATAGATGGCCCCAAGGCCTGAGTTTGAGCCTCGACTCTGCCACGGAGTGGGCAAATCATGTAAGTCTCAGCCCCAGACTCCTGCTGTAGAGGATGAGACAGGCTAACTTCCTCCTTATCCTGGCTGTGAGGATTAGAAGGACAAAGCAAGTCGCTGGGTTCACAGTAGGCTCTTAATAAATAACAGCAATTACTTTTCAGTTTAGGAGAGTTGAAAGATAGAGAAGAGTTCTTACAGTCCTTTCACCTATGCCTCTAGAAAGATGGTGCTAACAAATAGCTGGCAGATGCTTTTACGATTGTTGAAACCGATTTATCTTTCACTGGGAGGACATTACGGTGATATTTCCCATTACAAGTTAGAGCAGATTTGCTCCTCTTTAATACTGAAGGGCAGTGTTAGTATGATTGGTGTCCTTTGTACCACAAGAGCAATTACCAGCATCCGCTTACACTTTGTAGAGCGGGGTGCTGTCTCCACTCCCCCTCGCTACTCCCAGAGCCCCTGCCCTCCCCCTGTTCAGGAGCCACAGCCAACTACACTCCAGTTTCCTAGCACTCAGCTGGGCCACTTCCCTAGCACTCAGCTGGGCCACTTCCCTTGAATATATCTAACAATATAAATATTATACATTTTTCCATTTAGTATCTCTCACAACTCAAGAGCTTTATACTAACTAACCCAGAGTTATTATTCTTCCTCAAAATAACTTAGCAGTCTCAAAAATTGGACACTGTAATTTAGGAAGCCATTTCACCCCATTTTTTCATTTCTTTCAAGGACTTCTTACTCTTTATTACGAATGCTATCACCATTTCTATAAGTGATCAAATTTATGAAGTTTGACACATCAGTTTTATTTGTGCAATTTAATTGAAGGTCCATTCATCCATCCTAAGAGAATTTCTGAAAATTTAGTATGAACTTCAATCAAAACACACAAATAAATAGCATGGAAGTGTGCTGATCAAATTTTTTAAAAATCACAAAATGTGTACTTTATATAAAATTAAAATGGGTTTTAAATCTTTTTGAGTCTTTGAACGTTATATCCATCATTTCCCATTTCTCAGACCTGCCTGATTTTCTGTTGGCTCCCTGCAGGGGAAATGGAATTTTTTTTTTTCCTACTTTCTCTTCCAAGAGGTGAGAAAAGGAAAAGAGATAGCAGCTTGGTAGCTGCAGGGGCAGCCAAGCAAGAGATTGATTCAACAGGAGAAATTCAATGCATCCCAAAAGATTCCCTAGGATTTGATATCCTGCTGCTTAGGGTACAATTTGTTGTAATAAGAAACCGAAGATTTTCTGTCAGGAAAGTCAAAGTGCTCCATGATGGCTTGTGAATGTTAAAAAAAAAAAAAGTGAACCACAACAGAAAATGTTTTGATTCTGGAAATGCTTTTATAAATAGAAAGACTAAATACAATTTCTCAGAGCACATATGTTACTCATATACATAATGGTGACCACAAAAAGTAAGTGCTTCCCTGTGCAGGTGACCTAGCCCCATGAGTGAAGTGTGGCATCTATCTTGCTCCACAAGGAAGTTGTTCATACTGGGAGTCAGGCAAATGCAACAGAGAAAAAGATTTTTCTGTGTCCTGGCCTGGCTTGGTGGCTCAAGAGCTAGGCCATGTTGGGAATAAATGGGGGTGTCCCTGGCTATGGATTTTAGGGTAAAGGGACACTAATATCCTTGCCCAAGGTAGGGATGCGCAGCAAAGGAGATGATGAGCAGAAAGTACATGAGCCAGAATGCAACACCTTCAAGGAGGACACGCCAGATAGAAAAATACTGAATGCTAAAAACAGATCCTTGAAGCAGCACCAAAAGCATCAGCGTTCAGGAAAAGGAAGCCTTTTATGAACCATGAGCATCTGTGGACTAGGTAAAAGCTAAAAGCTAGGAACTTCTGCTTTCCTTAGAAAATGCTAGAAAAGAGGCACAGGGCTGGCGTCCTTCCAGGTTGGAGAAGAACTTTCAACGGGAGGTTATCTGAACGAGTGAAGGCAGATTCTAGTGGCTCTGCTCCTAGTCTATACCCTTCCTAGTGGTCTAAGTGCTAGATTAAAATCAAGGTTTGAAGACTCCCAATTACTTTGAAGAGGCTCAGGGGGGCAGATCCTCCAACTTCCAGCAGAGGTCAGTAATGTGTATTGACCAAAAGTTGAGTCAGATTGCATCAACACTTAGGTGATTTTCCTAGAAACCCATGTTGACCAGTATACTTCTTACGAGCCCTTGGACCTCTGTTGGCCCCTATACTTTCTAGAAGATAAATTAATAGATATTTGGAGGGAATTTTAACAGTAACTTAAAAAAAAGGCAGGCAGCCACTGATATTTGAGTGGTGGTGGTAGCCCATAGAGAACTAAGACATTTATTTGTCAAACGAGATAGAAGTGATGCAGATAGTAGGGGGGTGGGGGGTGGGGTTCTATTTAGAGTTTTTATACCAACAGGGACAGTAACATTTCTGTACAAGGGTAACTATATCCTATGGACATGTTGCAGTCAGAAGGGGTGCCTCTAGGCAAAGGTTCAAGTTTAATGGAAGGAGGTAACAATTCAGATCATTAATCCTGATTTGAAATTAAGAGCTCTGCTATTCGCTCTCTGATGACGACAAAGAAAAGGTATGTGTTTCCTAGATCCTGGTCAAACTGGGGGCTCAAGACCCAGGGAAGATTATGAAAATGAATGGGGTTGATGCCTAATTGTGGGGCTTGTGGGCAAAGAGGAATTAGTATCCTTGCCCGAGGTAAGGATGGGACACAAGGGAGGTGTTGAAATGGAAAATGCAAGTGGTGTCATGTTGTCACAGATCACCCTAGCCACATGTTCAGTCACCTAACTTCATGCTACAGACTTTGTCTACATCACCCCACATGGCCCTGGGCCTCTCAGAAATGCTACTACACATGTGTACAATTTTTGTTGATACTCAACTGCCTGGTCAGTTGTAGATGAGTCTAAAGAACCCGAAAGTGTTTTAGGCAGATGATCTCTCAGGGCAGAAACTCTAATTTTTACACACTATTTTGTAACAAAGGTAGCTGAGAGTTTAAGGATTTGATTTAAAGGTCATACCAAAAAAGCTGCATAAACAAAGCTGTGTCAAATGATTACAACCTCCTATCAGTGTCCCCTGGAATGCTGGCCTCTGGGAGAAGGCTCTTCTGGTAGCCAACTTGCACTTACCAGATTGGTCATGAGCAGAGTCTCCAGGTTAACCCCAGTCACTTCTAGAGGCCTGAGCATGCTAGCACTGGCTGCTGGGTACCCTTGGAAGCTCAAGTGGAAGCCCTGAGAGCAAGAAATTATTTTTTCTAGCCAGAAAGTTGACTCCCATTAGGTCTGATGTCATGAAAAATAAATGCAAAGGAGGTAATTCTTGGGACCAGTATTCTCCAGGAATGGACAATCAAGGAGCAATGGCCAGGCTATATGTCGCCAGGGTTATGGGCTGAATTATGTCCCTTCAAAATTCATATATTGAATTACCTCAGAATGTGACTATCCTTGAAGATAGGGTCTTAACAGAGGCAATTAGTTTAAAAGGAGGCGATTAGGGTGGACCCTGATACAATCTGACTGGTGTCCTTTTAAGAGGAGGAAATTTGGACACTGAGATACCAGAGATGCATGTGCACAGAGGGACGACCACGTGAGGACACAGTGGGAAGGTGGTCATCTGCAAGGTTAGGAGAGATGCTGCAGAAGAAACTAAACCTATGGCATCTTGAATTTCCAGTCTCCAGAACTGTGAGAAGATAAGCCACCCAGATTGTGGTCATACTTTGAAGGGGCTCAGGGGGCAGATTCTCCAACCTCCAGCAGAGGTCGGTAATGTGTATGGCCCAAACGTTGAGTCAGAGTGCATCAACACCCAGGTGATTTCCCTAGAACCCCATGTTGACCAGTGTACTATAGTAATTCAAGCAAATAAACACAGCCAGGTTGGTCCGAGAGTGCCAATGTACAGATAAATGGGAATTTTCATTCCAAGAATGCTATAGGAAAGGCTTCAGGAAACCAGAGACACCAATTCCTCTATAAAAGGCTTTACGGTAGTAGAGAGATGAACAAAATCTTGAAAATCAATCCATGAACCCCTAGAGATGTAAGGGCTTGACCTACAGAAGGGACACCTACTCTAGCACTGCTAAAACCTTCATCACTGGCCAGGTATGATTTGGCCCAAGAATTTCTCCTCAGGTTCTCAAATGCCTGGTTTTCTGAAGAGGCTCAAAGGTGCCACTCAACTGGCTGTTGAGGACTAAGCTCCACCAGATCTAGACTATATTTTGTCTGTTTTGTTTATCACTGTTTGTTTACCACAGTGCATACAGTAGATGTTCACAAATATTGTTGTTGAAAAAAAAATAAAGAAGTGCCTGAACTGGGAGTCTTAATTAATCATTATCCATGAGCCTATGTATCCAAGCAATAAGCTGTTCATCAAGTTTTCAGGATGGGTAGGCATTTGGTAGTCCAAATGATAACTCACTCTGTCTCCTACATGCTAAGGCCTATATAAAATGCCATAGTGTACTTCTTGGACACAGATAAAACTAAGATTCCTACAGATATCAGATTTTTTTTTTTATTAGTCAATATTTTTTATTATGGTTTTGTGGGGTACGGTTAAGGGTTAGGTGTACAATTACGTTTCATTCAGGCACCCTGTTGATAAGAGGTGTTTTTCCATCCCCAGGCAGATATTTGCTACTGTTAATCCCACCCCCCCCATAGTTACCCAGTACCATCAGTCATTTTCTTATAGTATTACATTGGATGTTCAAGGTCCATTTTATGAGTGAGAACATGTGATACTCGGATTTTTGTTTCTGTGAGAGGTCACTCAGTATTATAGACTCTAGTTCCATCCAGGTTGCTGCGAAATTCATGATTTTGTTCTTTTTTATGGCTGCGTAGTATTCCATCGTGTATATGTACCACATTTTTTTAATCCAGTCCTCTTTTGATGGGCAGCATGGTTGTTTCCAGGTTCTTGCTATTGTGAACAATGCTGTGATAAACATACGTGTGCAGGTATCTTTTTTATAGATTGATTTGTGTTCTTCAGGGTATATTCCCAGTAGGGGGATTGCAGGGTCATACGGAAGGTCAATTTTTAGAGTTTTTAGGAATCGCCACACTATTTTACACAGAGGTTGCACTAGTTTACACTCCCACCAACAGTGTAGAAGTGTTCCCTTTTCACCACACCCTCTCCAGCAGCTGTTATTTTTTGAGTTGTTGATAATTGCCATTCTGACTGGAGTTAGGTGGTATCTCAGTGTGGTTTTGATTTGCATCTCCCTGATGATTAGTGAGGTTGAGCATTTCTTCATGTGTTTGTTGGCTGCTCGGATGTCTTCTTTTGTGAAGTGTCTGTTCATATCTTTTGCCCATTTTATAATGGGGTTGTTTGTTTTCTTCTTTTCAGTACGTTTCAGTTCCTTGTAGATCCAGGATGTTAAGCCTTTGTCAGACCTAGAATTGGCAAATACTTTTTCCCAGTCTGTAGATTGTCTCCCTGCTCTCTTGATGATTTCTTTGGCTTTGCAGAAGCTTGTCAGTTTAATAAGGTCCCATTTGTCTATCCTCTCTCTCATGTCCTGTGGGTTTCGGGTTTTGTACAGGAATTGGATGCCAGTTCCGATTTCCATGAGAGTATTTCCTTCCTTTTCTAAGGTTCTTATGGTTTGAGGTTTTACATTTAGGTCTCTGATCCATTTGGAGTTAGCCTTTGTGCATGGGGATAGATAGGGGTCCTGTTTCAATCTTCTGCATGTGGCCAGCCAGTTTTCCCAGCACCATTTACTGAATAGGTTCTCCTCTCCCCATTAGTAGGTGGTGGGGGCTTTGTCGAAGATGAGTTGGTTGAGAAATTGAGGTTATGCTTCTGAAATCTCAATTCTGTTCCATTGATCTATATGCCTGTTCCTGTACCAATACTAAGCTGTTTTGATGATTATAGTTTACAGTAAAGTTTGAAGTCTGGTATTGTGATACCACCTGCTTTGTTTTTTTTTGCTGAGGATTGTTCTGGCTATTCTTGGATGTTTGTGTTTCCATATGAATTCCTGTGTTGTTTTTTCTAGGTCTGAGAAGAATGTTATTGGTAATTTAATGGGTATTGCATTGAATTTGTAGATTGCCTTAGGTAAGATGGACATCTTCACAATGTTGATTCTTCCGATCCATGAGCATGGGATATTTTTCCACTTGTTCGTGTCAGCTTTGATTTCTTTGAGCAGTGTTTTGTAATTTTCATTGTAAAGGTCTTTCACATCTCTGGTTAGGAAGATGCCAAGGTATTTCATTTTTTTTGTGGCTATTGTGAATGGAATTATGTTTTTTATTGGGTTTCTGTTTGTTTGTTATTGGTGTAGAGAAATGAGATTGTCTTTTGTACATTTATTTTGTATCCTGAGACTTTGCCAAAGGCCTTTATCAATGTAAGGAGGCCTTTGACAGATTCTCTTGGGTTTTCAAGGTACACAATCATATCATCTGCATAGAGAGATAACTTGACTTCTTCTTTTCCTATTTGAATACCGCTGATTGCCTCCTCTTCTCTGGTTACTCTAGCCAGGACTTCCAATATTATGCTGAACAGGAGGGGAGAGAGTGGGCATCCTTGTCTAGTTCCAGTTTTCAGGGGAATTGGTTCCAATTTTTGTCCATTTAGGAGTATGCTGGCTGTGGGTTTCTCGTAGATGGCTTTTACTATTTTGAGGTATGTTCCCCGTATGCCTAGATGTTCAAGGGTTTTTATCAAGAAGGGGTGCTGGATTTTATCAAAAGCTTTTTCTGCATCTAATGATATGATCATGTGGTTTTTGTTTTGACATCTGTTGATGTATTTAATTACATAAATGGTTTTACGAATGTTGAACCAGCCTTGCATCCCAGGAATGAAGCCTACTTGGTCATGGTGGATGATTTTTGAGATGTATTGCTGAATCCGGTTTGCTAGGATCTTGTTGAGAATTTTAGCATCTACGTTCATCAAAGATATTGGCCTGTAGTTCTCTTTCTTTGTTGGATCTTTACCTGGTTTGGGTATCAATGTGATGTTGGCTTCATAAAATGATTTGGGGAGAGTTCCATCTTTTTCAATTGCCTGGAATACCTTCAGTAGGATTGGTATTAGCTCCTCCTTGAATGTCTTGTAGAATTCTGCTGGAAAGCCATCTGGACCAGGGCTTTTTTTTGTAGGAAGTTTTCTTATTACGTAGTCGATTTCCTTGATTGCTATTGGTCTATTTAGGGTCTCAATTTCTTCTTGTTCCAACCTAGGTAGGTTGTGTGATGTCAGAAAGTCCTCCATTTCCTTATGGTTTTCAAGTTTGTTTCCATACAAGTGTACGTAGTAGTCTCTAATGATCCTTTGTATTTCTTCAGGGTCAGATGTGACTTCATCTTTTTTGTTTCTGATTGTGCTTATTTGGTTTTTTTCTCATTTTTTCTTGGTCTAGCTAGGGGACCATCAAACTTGTTTACCCTTTCGAAGAACCAGCTTTTCGTTTCATTGATTTTTTGTATTATCTTTTTGTCTTCTAAGTCCTGGATTTGGGCTTTTATTTTGGTGATCTGGATTCTTCTGCTGAAATTAGGGTTTTTGTGGTCTTGCTTTTCCAGCTTCTTTAGGTGGCTTGTTAGGTTAATTTGTGTTCCTTCCATTTTCTTCATGTGTGTTTGTAGGGATATAAATTCCCCTCTTACTACAGCTTTTAGGGCATCCCAGAGATTTTGGTAAGATGTTTCTTCATTTTCATTTGTTTCCAGGTATCTTTTGATCCCTGTTTTGATTTCGTCGTTGACCCAGGAGTTGTTTAGCATCATGCTGTTTAGTGTCCATGTCTTTGTGGGTTTTGGGGGGACTTTGTTGGTGTCAATGTTTATTTTTATTCCATGTGGTCTGAGAAGGTGTTTGGTAGAATTTCGGTCCTTTTAAATTTGCTTATGCTTGATTTATGGCCGAGTATGTGGTTGATCTTAGAATATGTTCCATGTGGTGATGAGTAGAATGTGTATTCTGTGGTCTTTGGATGGAGTGTTCTGTAGGTATCAATTAAGTTCATTTGGACCAAAGTCACATTGAGGTTCCGGATCGCCTTGCTGATTTTTTGTCCTGATGATCTGTCTAGGGTTGTGAGTGGGGTATTAAAGTCCCCAGTTATGATAGTGTTAGAGTCAATATCTTTCTTTAGTTTTCCAGGAAGTTGCTTTATGAAAGTTGGTGCACCTATGTTGGGTGCATATATGTTTAGGATAGAAATTTCTTGTTGATGGATTGAGCCTTTTATCATTATGTAGTGGCCTTCTGTATCTTTTTTGATTTTTAATAGCTTGAAGGGTATTTTGTCTGAAATTAAGATCGCTACTCCTCCTTTCTTTTGTATTCCGTTCATCTGAAAGTTTGTTTCCCATCCTCTTACTTTGAGTTGTGGGTGTCCTTTCTAGTGAGGTGAGTCTCTTGAAGGCAATAGATTGTTGCCTGATGATATTTTATCCATTTTGCCATTCTATGTCTTTTCAGTGGTGCATTTAGTCTGTTCACACTTAGGCTAATAATTGAAATGCAAGAGTTAATCCCTGTCATAAGGTTCTTACAGAGTTGTTCCTGTTTATTTGTTGTCTTTCTTTGGGTTTTGGAGTTGGTTCATGTGTGTTTTTAATCTTTTGACTGTACTCTTGTGAAGAATACTGTTGTTCTTTTTTCTTTTTCTTCTGTGTTCAGTACTTTCTTAAGTGTTTCTTGTACAGGTGGTCTGGTGGCAGCTTAGGTTCTTAGGGATTGGATGTCTGGAAAAGATTTCAATTCTCCCTCACTAATGAAGCTTAGTTTTGCTGGGTAGGTTCTTCTTGGTTGAAATTGTTTCTCTTTCAGAACTTTGAAGATAGGGCTCCAGGCTCTCCTGGCCTGAAGGGTTTCTGCGGAAAATCTGCTGCTATTCTAATTGGTTTTCCCTGGTAGGTAGTCTGGCCTTTTTCTCTTGCTGCCTTTAGGATTTTTCCTTTCATAGCTACTTTGTTTAGGTGAATTAGTATATGTCTGGGAGTTGGTCTTCTCATTTGTTGTCTTGCAGGGGTTCTCTGAATCTCTTGTGTTTGAATTTTTTCATCCTTAATGAGATGAGGGAAGTTTTCTTGAATGATTTCATGAAATGTTTGTTCCAGTGTGGCTTCTGTTTCTCTTTCTGCCTCAGGAAGCCCAATTACTCTTAGGTTTGGTCTCTTGAAGTGATCATTCATCTCTTGCAGGTTTTGTTCTGTCTTTTTGAGCTTCTTTTCTATGCTTTTGACAGTTTGGGTTAGTTCTGTGTTTTGGTCTTCGAGCTCTGAGATTCTTTCTTCGGTTTGGCTGATTTTGCTTTCCATGATTATTAGTCTGTTGTTCATTTCCATCACAGTATTCTTTACTGCTGTCATTTCTGACATCAGCTCCTTCCTATTTTCCTCTTGTCTCTCCTCAATTTTTAAAATTCTCTCCATTAATGTCTTGATGTCTGGGTTTGTTGCATGTAACCAGTCATTCTGGGGACTCTTCATTGTCTGTGTTCCAGAATCTGTTTTCTCAGTGTCTGATTTCCCAGGGGTCTGTGTAAGACCTATATTCTTCTTTTGGTTTTTCTTCATTTGTGCGGTTTTCCCCCTCCCTACTTTTTCCTTCCCTCCACGTCACCATCTTCTTTCATTCTGTTTTCAGGGGTAAAGGGATTGGTTTTACTTCTGTTTGTTCAATCTCCTATTCTTTTTGTATGTCCTCTTACTTTGTTCAATTCTGAAGTTGCACTGTAGGTTGGAGGTGGTTCTTTTTGCAGTTTTGAGATGTATTTAAGGGGAGAGCTGTGATTCAAAATCTGTCTGCAGGTCCTGCTATTCGCTGACAGGCGTGTGGATAATGTGGAACCCACTTCCCACTGCCCTGGAATCTGTCCGTGTAGTGGGGCTGTAGGTTTACTCCCTGAAATAAAATGTGGTTTTATTTTTTTTTATTTTTTATTTTTTTTATTACTTTTTAATTTATTTTTATTTTATTACTCCCTGAAATAAAATGAGGGGAGAGAATGGAGCAGACAGTGGGCTGAAGAGGAGAGTGGAGAGACAGAGGAGTAAGGGGGGAAACAAACGAGTGTGCCAACAAATAGAGAGAGAGGCCTATACTGAAACAGATAAAAACAATAGACCACAGCTACAGATGAACCAACTCTCATACAAAAAAATAAATAAAAATATAACATATAGTGATGCTACCATACAAGCTAACCAACCACCTTGTTAGTGTGCTGTTCCTCTATACAATGATATGGTTTACAGAGAGAAGAAAAGAGAAGAAAAGGAAAAGGAAAAAAGAAAAAAGGGAACAATACAGTAGGAATAGAATTAAGTCATTAAACTAATAGAATCAATGAAGCACACTCTGAGACATTTCGTTTAAGTCCAATGTCCTTTCAGGTCTGATTTCTAGTTTTCTTTTCAAGCTGGTAAATTAGTTTTCAGTTAGGGTCAGTTGCCCCTGATCTGCTGTAAAGGACAGTTCAGATTAACCTCCGTTCAGCAGTTTGGTCTATGTCTTTATCAAGCTTGTTTTTCCCGTTTCGGTGTTGTTACCTGGAATCACCAGCAGGTGGTGCTATCTCAGCTGCTCGCCCCAGAGGGGGTGGGGCTGGACAGGAACAAGATGGCTGCCTGCCTCTGAGCAGGCAACAGGAGCCTTACGCTGGGCGGGCAGGACAGTCTCGGACACAGGAGAGGTAGCAGCGATCCCAGCAGATCTTCCCTGAAGAGGTTTGGTGTGGATCTCCTTGGACCCGGGTGGTGTGATGTGCTACCCATCACAGAGGCCGCGGTAGCGACGGCGACGGCAGTGGTGGCGGGGGGAGGGGTTGTGGCAGCAGCGGCAGCCGGCACTGTTTGCGCCACAGTAACTGTCCAGTCTGTTGCGATGTCCCAGCGGTGGCAACGGCCGAGCTCTGTATGAAGAGCAGGTTGTGATGTGGGGGTCCCCAGCCCCCTGAGGCGAGAGTCAGAGACCCACTGCAGATCTCCTTTGCAGAGGGCTTCAGAGACCGGGTTGCCCTGTCGCCGTCTTGCCCCGTATCCCCGATATCAGATTTTTTAAAGACCCACACACCTGCTAGCACTGATGCACAAGCAGACACAGACTTGGGCAGGAGGACAAATGCATAGTGGGGCTTATAACAGGATAGTGGAAAGGACAAGCAGCTTAACTTTCTCATCTGAAAAGAAAGTGGCTGTGGACTATACCTAGTACTTCTGGCATGGGAGGATTTGGTAGAGTTCAACAGAAAATTCTGACAGAGTGAATCTAGAGTGAAGAAGAGGGTGGAGTCCTCGAAAAGATGGTCGAGTAGTGGTCCTCCAGTAGCCAGGAGCAACAAACACCATGGAGCTGTGTGGCCAGGAGATGACAGAAGGAACAGACTTTATACATGTTTTGCCAAATACTGCATGTTGGAAGCGATACATGGGTCACCTTCCACCACCCCAGTAGAGGCTATACACACAACAGCAAAGTCAAATCATTTTGTTTTATCCTAAAGTCAGGTGGGAAATAGGCAAGTTGGACTAAAGCTTGGTATGGAAGTTGCCAGATCACCTACATGTCTGCTGTCAACCAGAGCTGTTAGAATGCGCAACACCTGTGCAAATGCCAGAGGTGGCAACAATGGGCAGAAGAACTGCTACATTCAAGAGAGTGCATAGGCCCATGGCAATCTGCCTCTTCTTTTTCAGAAGGGCTGGAGGGCCAGAGCCTTGTGCCAGTTCCAAGCACAGACGGTCCTTGATTTCCCCTCCAGAACTAAGACCATGAAGCTGGGTCATTCTCAAGCAAATAGTGAAATCAGGGCTGCAACCACTCAGTACAGCTGGGCAACCAATGTCTTTAGCCATATCTACAGGTGGCATCTTAAGCAAGGTGGTTAGGGCTACAGGAAATCAATGTACTTTAGAGAAGTAGATTGCTAAAGGAGAGATTTGCGTTTCTCTGCATCCTCAAGAAAAGTGCAGCCAGAGAAATTGGTTCTAATGCGCTCCCTTACTCTCCTACCTAAAGTCTCATCTTGGTCCCAGGTTATCTATACCTATAAAACACAGTTAGGCACAAGCTCAGGTTAGCTCAAATATAAGTAATAAACATTTATGCAACTGAATTGTAGTCACTATTGTTACCATCTCTTTCTTCTTTTCCTTCTCCTTTTTCTTCCCTCATCTCCCTCTTTTCTCTCTCTCCTCCTTCACCTTCTTCTTCACTGTCGGCTTTCATTTTATTTCTAGATTCTGAACTAAGAGAGTCCTTCAGAATTAAATTAAAAGAGCTTATGTTTAAAAGGTTAAATTAAAAATGCTTGGGTCTTGATGGACCTTTCCTCATTGCTGTGCTGGTGGAAACTGCCCCAGTGTGTAGACAAGGGGCTATACCTAAGAAGTAATCCTCATAGAAATGACAGCAAACAGGATGTGTCCCTGATTAGATATGCCAGATAATTCAGTATTTCATACATATACACACATGGAGAGTTCAAAATCTTATATAAAAGTTCTGCCACCAAAGATACTTTAATTGAAAACTACAGTGTGGAAAAAAATGATTAAGTGTCTAAAGGATTACTGTCCACATCAATAAGCAGAGAAGAAAACATTTATTCATTTATTGGATGAAATAATTCTGTAAACCTCATCATAGATGAGAAGTGGCAAACAACGTAAGTAAAAAGAATGCTGGATGAAGTTCAGATGCTCATTTCCTCTTCTGGATGCAGAACTGGCTCTGATTTATTCTCTGGGTCCTACTTTGTGGGCATGGCTTAGGAAAGTTCTAAACTAGTTCTAAACAGCTGAGGCCTTGCCTGCCCTCTAGGAATGAACTGAAGGACCAAGACACTGACACAAGCACCCCCAGAGAGCACCTAACATCTGTGCAACATGGAGAGATGAGGGAAGGCAATGGCAGGTCTAGGCAAGCACAGGGTAGATGACTGCACCGATCACTTGCCCAGATCCCTCACAATTAATGTGCATTCGGCAAGTTCTGCTGGCTCCTGTACTAGAATGTCACACTGATTGACAAAAACCCACAAAAGAGCAATTGTAGTTCTATGGAAGAAAAGTTGGCTTGGAAACAGTAGTGGAAGGTATTGCTGTGAGGAAACCTTACAGTTTATCAACTTGTCTGCCAAAGCTTTTGAGGGCAGTTAGAAAATTACTGGCAAAATGAAAACTGATATAGCTGCTGTGTAATTACTGGCAATCTCTGAGTTATAAATACCTGACTTGTAAATATAACAAGTACCCAAACTACCAGCAGCATTTTACTTCTGCTCTTCCCACCTACCCCTATTCTTTCTGACAACAAAAGTACAGAAAACACTTTTCTCAGCTTTCTTCTCCTTGATGGGGATTTCATACCCTCTCTTCCCTCTTTCTCTGATTATGGCTCGCTTGTCTCTTTACCCTTCTTGTTCTTCTAACTCTTCTCCAGGTAACTCACAAAATTGTCATTCCCACCACCATAAAAATACTATTTATGGACAATAAAATCAATATCAACAAATCTCACTCTATAATGCAGGCTTTGACCAAGGAATAGATTAAGGCCCTTATGTAGTTTAAAATGAGTTCAGATCAGATATAATCAAAATCAATGTCATCCTTTCTCATATTTTCTTGAGGAAAGAATGACATTGGGGGGGCACTATATGATGACAGTTATTCAAATTTAAAATAAACATAACTTTTGATGTAGCAAGTTAACGTTTAGGAATGTATCATATGGATTTACTCTATGATTCAGACATATCAGTACACTAGGATACAATCACATTGATAATAAACATAGTATTGTTTAATATAGTAAACAAAGATGGAAAAAAAAGACAGTGATCTAAAAATTATATATTCATGAAATGAAATACTATGTATCTGTTAAAAGGAATAAGCTGATATTCAGAAGCTGATCTAGACAGATGTCTATACTCTGCTGTAAAGTGAAAAAAGCAAGTTACAGAACATGTCCTCTAAGGAGAATCCATGGCTTCTCTATTTTTATTCCCACTCCTCCACATGCCACCTTAGCAGTCATATTTAAACAGATCAGTTGGGACTAAATTTTTCTCCAAGAAAGACGAGAAAAAGAGAAGCAGAAAGGAAGGAAAGAGGAAGAAACGGAAGAGCCCATGTGAACAGTTGTGAGGGGAAGAGAGTTCAGCGTGAGGGTATGAGAATACTAAGAAAACAGAGTAAGAAGAATGGGAAAAATTTAAGGAAATAATCTGTGTATTATAAATGAAACCCATGTTCATGTTTTTTTGAGACACTCTGGCAAATGATGGGATCACTGATTTACATATTCTCTCTCTGACACCATGCTAAGACTGAGTCACGTGGAGCACTGGAATATATTCAAACTGGTCACTCTCACACAGTTTTTAGCAAAGAAACTTCTAGATATGATTATCTTTAGGGAGTGGGACAAGAGTTTGGAAGAGGAGGCTGATTTTTTATTCCTGTCCTCTTAAAAATGTCCTTTCCTAGAAGTATATAATGTTCTCACAACAAAAATTAAGTTAATAGAACATGTGTGAATATACTGAAAGTCTCCTTCAAAGCCTGAAAAAGCCTCCATACCCTTATCATTCATAGAAATACCCGATCATAAGGAATAGCCTATATTCCTTATTATTCTCTGGTTCCCACAGAAAAATCAAGTTTAATTAGTATTCAACATAGTAGAAAATGTTAAAATAACGTGTTCAATTTTGGTTTTGTTTTGTTATTTCTCTCCTTTTTAAAAAAATGTAGAGCATACATTGGTGACATTACAGGATGAGTTTTCATGGGTTAGTCTGTAACATCACCTTTAACAGGAAAATGCACTCCAAGTTCTCAACTACCAACCAACTTTTGCCTGAATCAAACTTTTAAATAAAATTTATGAGATATCTTTAAATTATTTGCATTCTGCTTAATATCTTTAATGCTAAGGGATAGATGACTATGTATATGTAATTATAGATACACACATAGCTACTCTCAAAAGACATGCTATATGCTAATACTAAGGAATATATGCATTTTGTTGTGTGTGAATTATTTCCACTTGTTACTTGAAACACAAAGAATCTAATATTGAGTTGCATCATAAAAATTGAGTAAAATCTATTGAGTAAAAAGAAATGATAGAATAGCAAGAAGGAAGCTGAGGGCAGTGCTTTGAATAAAAATGAAATAGGGACACTGTCTCAGCTAAGGTCACCAATTAAAAGTTAGTCAAAGTCAGGGGTGACAAAATCATCACTAGAGACTTAACCTCAATCTAGTTGTTGCAAATAGTATAGTAACATTGTAAAACTGATACAGCAGATGGCAATCTAGTCACCTCTTAACTCATGCCTAGCTAACTGTGCCCTTGGCTAAAAGTAAGCAAAAAATCCACATAGAGCATCTGCACGGAGCCCATGCAGGAGGCTGATAGCACACGGTGTGAACGCCCTCATACGCAGCTGAAAGTCACTGATAACTTCTGTATTCCTAGCTTGAGTTCTAGAGTTCTGAGATTGCCAAAGGGCTTGCAAGGCATCTGACCCATGTGCATACACGTTCCTTATTTTTACTTTTTCCTGAGTTAAAGGGAAAGTATGAGAGCATCAATCCCTCTCATTTCTCTTAATTTTGTTGCTTCTGGATTTCTTACAGCCTCTTCCTCAACTACAACTTTGAAAGCAAATAGTTCAAATCTCACCCATTTGAAGTGGATCAATGCAGATTGTATTTCTTGAAATACAGAATACCACAAAGCAACTCCCTAATGTGTTCCAGGGAAGAGAAACCAAGGGAGGGAGGTTTAGAAATTTGTCAACCAATGTAAGAACAGAGTACACATTTACAGAGAGATTGTGACCTGCCAAATACCACGAAAATATAACCAAACATTTTCCAAACATTATAGAGCGTGTTCAGGACCTGGCCTTACAAGAAAGCCTTCTTTGTTTCACTTCGTTTAAGTCAGTCAAGCTGCCAGTTAATTAAAGGGTAAGCTAATGCCTCAGAGAAGGCCTGGTAGGTATGGGGAAAAGAGAATTTAAAAATGCATTCAGAATGAGCACCCTTGAAGGTGTGTGGCCTTCTTTATGGATGTGGTGGACCTATGCAGTTTCTGTGTTTCAGAGTGGTCTTAGCAGGCAGCCTGGATGTCAAAAGGAAGGGGAAGATAAGGCAGGAAAGGTCAGTGTAGCTCTAGCCAGGAATGTGGGGCCAGCAGCTGCTGATGAGGGCCTAGAGGAAGGAGGATTTTCTCAGTCTGCATCTCCTGGCTGGAGTCCACCTCCTCATCCAGCAGCCTGTGGTTTGGCTTCCTGAGAGCAAGCCCTGGAGTTCAGAGAAGTAACGCCAGCCATTCCAATCTACCTTTCATTGCAACACAGAGACTCAGAGAAGGAAGCCTTATCTCTTCGTATGCAATTCATATTTCTGAGAACCCACAAGATTCATCATACTGAATAGACATTTCACTGCTCATGGGAAAGTCTGTAGTCTCAGCCCTCAAGGCGATCGCTTATAAGTTTGATTAAAGCTGACTCACAGTCTGGATTCCAAATCTGTTCACCCACAAGGGAGTGGAAGAAATCACCTACAGAAGTCCTGAAAACACCCTCGGGGTCACACTAGTGTCACTGGTCGGCTGAGGGACCTCTGTATTCACCTGGCTGGTAAAGCTTTTGCCATCTTCAGCAAGCTCCTGGTCAAGGCCTGGCTTCTTGACCAAGTGCCTCATTTCTGGCTTCCTTCCTTTGTCAGAACTAGTATCCCAGGCCCTGGACTATTTCCTGTTCTTGTCATGTTGATCCTGATAGCTTCCCCTCCCAGTTGTCTCCTGAGGTTCATCCCAAGTAGGGATAGGAAGTACCTTGACCTCTACCTCCCCTCTCATCTCCTCCCCTCTTCTCTTACAGCCACTCTCCAACCTGTTGTCCCACAATGTCTAGGTCTGGCCCTAGATTCTCCATCTGCTTATTCCCTTTGGGCTGACATGGTATTTGCATGATCTGCAGAGCTGGGAAACTCAATATTTGCCCAGAATGGAGTCTCTGTTCTCCAGGAACCTCTTCCCTCTGCCATCTCCCCAGTTCCAGGTGCTTTCAAGGTACCTTCCCAGCACAGCCTTGTTCTGTGCTAGAGATGGAGCTACTCCAACCACAGATTATGGTACATATGTCTCTGTGCCCTTTCCTTTGGAGTGACCTCAGTCTCAACTTCTAGACTTATGTTCTTAGCTCACTGCAAATCAGGTCCTAACACTCATCGGTGCCAAATTCTCACCACTTTACTTCAACAGTACCCTTTCTCTCAAAGCTTCCTAAATTGTAAGAACTTCTAGGAGCAAAATATCTATGGTCTGGAGGAGCTGAGGCCAGTGCAGATGCAATTACCAATCATTTCTTCACTTGACTCAGCGATACATTGGAGTAGGGCATTCTCCCTGCCTCCCTGACTGGGTCACAAGGTGGTTATGAATGCAAATGAGTCAAGTGAAAGTATAAAGGCTGACCAATGATGGAAAGGACCATTATTACTGTCAGCCAGACTGGCCATCCTCACCTGGACCAGCAGAGGCTAATGATATGGCCTCCCAAGTGAGGTCTAAGCCCCGAGCTCCTCTCCAGTTCCCTGATAGTCTGTGCTTGTCTCTGCCATTGCAAGCACCGCACTGTATTGTAATCATCAGCTCATCCAGAAAGCATCTATAATTAGTTTCTGTACACTCACAGTGCCTGATACATGGAAGAAACTTTACAAACGATGAATAAATGCATACATAAATGAACAAAAGAATGAATAAAACAAGGTTTGGTTTTGCACACTGATTGAGAAGCAGATGGGAATACGCCATGTAAAGTAGCAATCAGAACGACTTCTCAACATCGATCCTTTGCCCAAACTAAAGCCTCTCCCTGGGACTTGCCTGTATGGCTCCATGGTCCGAGTACCATAGAACAAGGCCTCCTCCAGCAGGCCAAGGTTGATGCAGGCATCCATGGCGCAGTCGAGCACCTTCAGCTGGTAGATGTTGATATCGGGAAGCCGATCAGAGTTGCTGCTTATGATCGTCTGGCACAAGGACAGAACCTGTTCCCACTCTGTTATTAACCTTAGTTAAGGATTCATTGTCTACATCAAGAAAAAACAAAAGTAAAATGAGATTCTTTAAAAGGCTGAAGAGCTCCCAGGAACAGGAGGGAAGGAAGTGCCCATTATTTTTCACAGATGAACTGCCTAAAAACACACTTGAGAAACAAAAACATATAAGTGGTATCTCAGTGAAGCAAATCCTGTTTACATCAACAAACTATCTTCTAACCAAGCCTGTGCTCTGAAGTTTTAAAATTTCCAAAGAACCATTCTTTCTTCACACTCCTATGCATTTTCTCTTTAAATCTAGTCATGAAATTAATGCAGTTCTTTATTACAATGGACTAAAGATTGAGTTAGTTCAGTTTAAAATTATTTACTCTGTTAGTTTGTTTAAAACCTGATCTGAAATTAAAGAAGCTTTAGAGACATTCCTTTTTCAAAAGAAAAGCCTCGACCTGCTGGGCTCAGGCAATCCACTCACCTCAGTCTCCCAAGGCGCAGGATTACAGGCTGAGCCACCGAGCCCGGCTGGAAATGATGTTTTATAAAGGATAGAAGAAGACCCAATATCCATTTCTCAACACTGACTTTCTGATTAACCATGAGTCAATACTAAATCTCACGGAGCCTCAGTGTAACCTCACTTTTTAAAACTGATATTTCTTGTCTTCTACAGAAGCAGAGGATTGAGGACATGGTGCATGGAGCATGCTTTGAACCCCTCCCAGGTGAATTCCCTTGCAAACATAGCCAAAGGCTCTTAGAGTACAGGACCCTGGGACATCATAGTTTCTTTGCTGTGCTGCTGTGGTAGGCAAGGTGGAGACCAAGAAGGGCACTGGGCTGTGACTGGCCCTTCCCCCACCCCTACTCTGCCTTCAACCAGTAGAGCTCCAAGTTCATCTGCTTTCATATGTAGGCATTTTAATGGGATGGGGGGAGGTATGAAGATTTCAATATAGCAGAAATGTCAGCATAGCCTTTGTCCATAGATAAAGCAAGTTTCAAATTTAAGCTAGTCATTTGTCAGAGCTGAGGTTCTGAGAGAGTCAAAGTGCTCTGAGATAGGCCCGAAATAAAAATGCCTAAGGTCACTGTAAGAATTAAGTAAGATATTCTACGTAAAATGAAATGATTCTTTATGTGTTCTAATGTGAGCCAGACAGAGTTGCCGGTGGGACACAGTGAGAAAACACTTAGTGTCAAGCGCAAAGTAAATGCTACACAAATATTAGTGACTTTCTTCCTCCTTTCTGTGTCATGAACTCTGGGAATCATTAGGCTCAAAGAAAATGGTTCAGTGGACTGAGTTTGAATGAACTTCTCATCCTCCCACACCCCTCCTAATCACACACAATCCAGTTTCTTCACAATTTAGTGCTCTCTGTACCACCTCCTGTCCCCAATTTAAAACCTTTTCTATTGACATCCTAATAGAGCCTGCCCAGCCTGGAACAGACAGTCACCGTGTATGTTCCTTTATCCCTCTCCCTCCAGCAAAATCTACTTCTTCTAGCATCCATACCCTCAGGGCACTGCTTTCCAAAATGTTCACAAATACTTTTGATAAACCAATCAAGCCAGTCCCCAGAGTGGGGACTAATATCTTCAAGCATCGTCACAGGAAATAATTCTCTTTCCAGCAAGGGCATCCTGGAGGCACAATACTTTACCTCAAAGGATGACCTCCTTGATGAGCATTTCAAGCACCAAAATGCACCCCTGAGGGCCCTTAATATTGCACCCTCTATGATTTTAGGTGGGTCCTGTCTTAGAGGACTTTGATTTTGGTCCCAGGAGAGAGATGCTTACTGGAGACAAGTGTTAGTGATTTTCTTTTGTATTCTTTTGTATTCATGTGACATGCATGTTTAAAGTTTGCTGAATGTAGGAATGAAGGAAGCACTATTTTAGGCAACTCACTGATTTTGCAACAGATTGCTGGGCTAACCTCTGTGGTTTTTCATTCTAGGATTAGGTGTTTGACAAACTGTCAGGAGGAATGACTGTCTCTTACACAATGCACCTTATTTTAACACTGCGTTGTTTGACCTACACTATTATTTGCCCGTTCATTTATATATGTTCCAGCACATTCTAAAGAGATTTGAGGTGATAAGCCTTAGAAGTAAAAACCAGATGTGATGTTCTGCAGCCACTCACAGGAATACATCTACTTTATCCCCTAGCAAGCTGGAAGGAACCGCGTGCCAATTTCCCTTCGCAACACTGGCAACTATCTCTTGGCAAACAAGGCAAAACCTTTCCTGTAAAACACCCCAGTGAGCAAAAAAATGGAATAATTTTAACTAAGAGGCTTTTCCCCCAAGCTAATGCTGATATCTATTTGCTCAAAGATTTAGTCCCTAGCATTTGTGTGGCGTTTGCTAAAGTCACTGTTTCAGTGAGGAGTTGAGCTCTAGGCCTAAGCAGGGCTCAATAGCCCACCCAGAGGGAATAGTTTATCAATGGACAGAATAGATACCTTTTTAAAAAAATACTTTTAAATGATCATAAGAGGATTGGGGGGAAAGAGAAAAGGGAGCAAAGTAAATTCACTTGGGAATCAATCAATTTCTTGAGACTCAAAGACTGTCAGACCATAGAGCTTTTACTCATCTAATCATATTACTCTACTGCTTACAAAATCATTCCCCAGTCCCCTCTCACCTATGAAGTATAATCTCCTGTGCATGGCATTTAAGGCCTTGCTCTGTTCCTCTCCTCTCATACAACCAGTAATTTCTCGACAGCATTCAATTTCATATTCGGTCCATCTGCACAGGGTCATTTCCTCTGGTGGACTCCCCTTCACTTGGTTGGCCTGGTGGACTCCTACGAATTCTCCAGACACAGTGCAGGGGTCAACTCCTCTGTGAAACCTTCTTTACCCTCACAAAGTTGGCTATTGTGCCTTTAATGCCTCTACAAGTATTTCTTTACCAAAACATGTAAAAATGTACATATTTACTAGCTTGCTGTGTGAGAGTTGTGAGTACAGGGCTGTGTTTTCTAATTTCTGCCTGGATAATAAGCTAGAGTATGACCAGTAAAAGTGACATAGAGTCAGTTTTCAGTAAAACCTTGTCCCGCTGAGACTGAACTCTAGCTGGGTCACCCATGGGCCCTGATTCTGCTGCATGGAATCACACATAACAGGTCTAACTCATCTGCAGTATAGAGGCTCTTTGAGTTCATGAACAGGGAACTCTTGATCCCAGAGTTGACTTTTTCCCAGTATCTTCCATCTTATCTATAGAGAGGGTTTCAAATTCCTCTTTGATTTTAGTTCCACTCCTAAAACCTATTTCAGTTTTTCTATAGCTCTCTTAATATGTCCTACCCCAAACTGAATAGAAAATTCCAGATATAACGAATTGATACTATCACAATTCTCATTTTATATTATATATTTCTATTAATGCAGCCCAACACAACAGTAGTTTTTTGGGGAGTTAAATTATACTCTTAAATATCATTAAATTTTGCTGTTTACTAAAGCCCTGAAATTCTTTCACATATTCTTTATGTGAAAAGCTTTATCTTAGCTTATCTGTTAAGCTTTATGCAGATGTATACACTTTAACTACTTGATCCAAATAGAAATTTCACATATATTTCATTTTTTAAAAACTCAGACATCACTCAAACCCTCAGGGATCTTTTGGGCTCTTGATTCTACCATCCTTCCTCTGCTATCCTTATCTATATACCTCGGGAAATTTGATAAATCTGTGCTCTATGTTTTCATTCAAGGTTGGAATAAAAGACTAAAGAGGTCTGAGATGGGAACAAAGGGCCCCAGAGTGACAGTGATCCAAGAAGCACCATTTTTTTTCACTGTAGCTATTCAGCCATTTGGTAAGATGCCTGGTTTTCTAGCATCTGACATAAATTTCTTGACTATGTTTTGTCAAATCCCTTTCTGAAATGTAGATACAAACTTTACCAAAGAAAGCCATGACTATGAATTCATTTGATCTTAGTGAATTCATATGACATCATGGTGATCACGGCTTTCTTTTCCATTACTAGGTAACCAATTCTAGATTCCTTTCTAAGACTACTAACAAACTCAATAAGCTATAGATTCAGAAGTTCACCTCTAAAAACAGAAACATCCCTCTCTCATCTCTTACAATTCCTTAAATAGCATAATCAGTAGATTAGAAACCTCATTGGCAGATTTTCTTAGTGCTTTGGATATAATTTATCCACGGCATCTAAATGACCATTTGCAATCTTTTCATCTACTTGATCACATTTTTGGCCAGTGAGCTCCACTGGGAGTGACCTCTGCCTATCAAAATCCAGTACCTGACTCAGGATATCTTTTGCACAGTAAAACATCAAAGGAGTCTTCCCAGATGACCTTAATCATAAGCCATCACTCTTTACTCTGATCTTTGACACACCTGTGGTCCTCACTATTTATGCCAAGCAAATTTATTGTGTAGCAACCCCCATGTGACTATATTCATGGTTGATTTAATATGAAGCTTCTAGGTCTGAAGGTCAATGGCATTAAATTATTAAAATTCTAAGTTATTCTTTCCTAGAGATATAGATTAAGGAAGGAAGGGAGTTTTAGAATTTGTTACCTTTTACATATGAAGGGAATACTGCTTACTTTCCTACTATCACTGGGCCATGAATTTTGACTATTATGTAATGGTAGTGAGACATTTATGCTGATCTCACCACAATCCTCCCTAGCCATCACCCAAATTGCTGGCTGGGTTCAGGGATGCAGCCTATGACTGTGGAACAGAATGAAGACTACCTAATTCATGGAAGTCTGGTCCTGCCCTTGGCCTCATTAACGCCAGGCTCCAAGCAAAAATGAAGCAATCCCAAAAGTCCAACTCAAATCACAGGTGAAAGGATACTCCAATGTGCTTTCAGTTCTTCAATTTTTTTCAGGGATTCTTGAACTTCCTTCCATACTTGCTCATCACCAGTTAGCATATCAGCATCCTGCTCAGACCACAGTAAAAGACAAAAAAAAAGACAAATAACTCAATTAAAATATGGGCAAAGGATCTGAATAGACATTTCTCCAAAAAAGATACACAAATGGCCTACAAGCCCGTGAAAACATGCTTGACATAATTTGTTATCAGGGAAACACAAAGCAAAACCACAATGAAATACTACTTCATACCCACTAGCATGGCTATAATAAGAAAGACAGATAATAGCAAGTATTAGTAAGGATGATGAGAAATTAAAACCCTCATACGCTGTTGGTGAGGATGTACAATGGTATACCTTTGGAAGAACAATCTGGCAGTTTCACAAAGGGTTAAACATAAAGTTAGCATGTTATCAATTAGAGTGACCATACTAACAATTCCAGTCCTAGGTATATACTCAGGAGAAAAGTTCAACAAAATCTGTACACAAATATTCATAGCAGCATTGTTCATAACAGCCAAAAAGTGGCTAGGTGTGGTGGTTCACACTTACAATCTCAGCATTTTGGGAGGCAGAGAAGGGAAGATTGTTTGAGCCCAGGAACTCAAGACCAACCTGGGCAATGTAGTGAGACCTTGTCTCTACAAAAAATGTATTTAAAAAATTAGCTGGGCATGGTGGCACATGCCAGTAGTCCCAGCTGCTAGGGAGGCTGAGGAGGAAAGATCGCCTGAGAGGCCGAGGCTGCAGTGAGCCATGAGCATGCCACTACACTCCAACCTGGGCAACCGAGTGAGATCCCAACTCAAAAAAATGAAAGAACACCAAAATAGACAAAAAATGGAAACAACTCAAATGTCCATCAACAGATCAATGGATAAATAAAATGTGGCATGTCCATGAAATGGAATATTAGTCAGCAATAAAGTACTGATTCATGCTACAACATGAATGAACCTCAAAAATTTATGCTAAATGAAAGAAGACAATCACACAAGACCAAATATTGTACAATTCCATGAATATGAAATGTCCAATATAGGCAAAATCATAAGACAGAAAGTAAATTAGTGGTGGCCAATCCTCTAAAATTGACCATAATGCTGGGTGCAGAATTCTGTAAAGAGACTAAAAGTCATTAAATTGTACACTTTAACTGGGTAAATTTTATCACATGTGAATTATGCTTCAATAAAACTGTTATTTAAACACACAAAAAGGGAACTGAAATGAGAAAAATAACTATTTCTTAGGAGACCTACAGATAACACTTTATCAAGTATGGAGTTAACTATCAAAATGAAGCTAGGATAAAAGAAGTACAACCACATTCATGTGAACCAATTTTGACGTCCACAAAAACTAAAATCCAAATAAAACCCCAACTTAAAAAAAAAAAAAGCAATTCAAGAGAAAACAAAATTATGAGCTACCATTCATTAAAAGTCTGATCTCCTGCTTAGTAAACAGGCCCTCTATCTTTCTTGTTTGCTGTTGTAACTCTGGCATCTAGCACAGTGCCTGGCACGTAGTAGTTGCTCAATTAATACTTGTTGAATGAATGACTGAAAACCATGTGTATACACAATGCTAGATGCTTTCTTACTATCATCTCATTTTATCTTCACATACCTTTTGTTCATGTGAGATATATATACATTCTGCTTACCACAGACACTGTTATAATCTGTGGCATGCTCAGCAAGTCCTAGTTCTTTCTTTCTTTCTTTCTTTACTTTGAGAAAGCAGGATTTATTGAGAAGACAGAAAAGCTCCCACCGTAAGAAGGAACCTGAAGAGGTTGCCCCAAGTCCAGTTCTTTAAAGGTGCACTATCCAATACAGTAGCCACCAACCTCCTGTGGTTATCTCAATTTAAATTAATTCAATTAAATATAATAAAAAAATTAGTTCCTCGGCTGTACCAGCCATATTTCAAGATCCCAATGGCTACATGTGGCTGTGGCTACCACAGTAGAGAGCATAGATACAGAACAGTTAGCTATATCATTGCTGAAAGTTCTATTGAACAGTACTGCTTTAAAAAGGCTAATCAAAGGGTAAGACATCATCTCATCAGATGCTATTCAAATCCAGCTGTTCAATTTCCCTGAGACTCTCAACGGATGTTAGGGAGAAGAACCATCCTAGGAAGTTACATCGAAGCATGGACAGTGTGGGGGTGATGGCAAAAGTGAGGGAGGACATACTTTTATACTCTATACATCTCCTTGGAGATTTTTAGGTGCCTCTTGGGGGAGGTTTATAGAGGGACCCCTGTGAGAATCACTGCCTGAATAAGCAGTTACCAGTAGGAAGATACATGTCACTCAGCTGTACTAGGGCAGGGAAAAAATGAGGGCCACTAAGATCCACCAAGGAGATCCCAAGAACAGAGTGAGGCAGTGGATGTGCATATGGGGAGATAGGAGCTTTGAGTGTGCCTGTTTAACAGCAGTGTATGAGTTTCTATGTGTATGTGTTGTGCATATGTGTGAAATAATGTTTTTTTTTTTTAAAAAAAGACACCTTAAGTGCATCCTACTTTTTGCTTAGGAAATCCTAAATACATATCTAGCTTTCTGCATATTGAAAGGGTGGGGGTCAAATGCCTTTAAGAAGGTAAGCATCGGTCTCCCCCCAAATATCTGCTCTAAGCCTATATTCATCTCCTAACTCTCGTTTCTGTCACTTCATGCTCTTGCTCCAAAGCTTTCAGCAACTCCCACCAACTCCCATGAAAGACCACCTGTTAAATCTTAACATCATGGCCATTCATGACAGAAAGTTCCAGTTTTATTTTTTATTTTTTTTTTTTGAGTCGGAGTCTCACTCTGTTGCCCAGACTGGAGTGGAGTGGCCGTTCCCAGCCACCGCAGCCTTGACCTGCTGGGCTCTGGCGATCCTTCCACCTCAGCCTTCCAAGTAGCTGGAACTACAGGTGCGTGCTACCACGTCCAGCTAATTTTTTGATTTATTGTAGAGATGAGGTCTCGCCAAGTTGCCCAGGCAGGTCTTGAACCTGCAGCCTCAGGCAATTCACTCACCTCGGCCTCCCAAAGCGCGGGATTACAGGCTGAGCCACCGAGCCCAGCCCAAGTACCAGTTTTATATTTCACAACTGGAAACTCAAACCCTAGGCTCTAAGCAAAATATTCTGCTTGTTAGTTCCTATGGTAGGCAGAATAATGGCCTCTCAAAGATGTCCACATCCTGGTCTCCAGAACCCGTGAGTATTAAGTTATATTGCAAAGCAGAATTAAGTTGCAGACAGGATTCAAGTAGTGAAGAGTACTCTGGACTTTCCAGGTGGGTCCAATATAATTTTAAAAGGTCCTTAAAAGTAGAAGAGGTTCTCCCAAAAGAAAACTATTCAGCTAAATTCAGAAAATGAAATAGCAAAAATTTGATTGTAACATGCCATAAAATTGGACTTTGAAATAAAAAATGATATGAGAAAATGAGTTTTCAAATGTGGTATTTACACTGAAGACCACTTCAGAAAGCCAGGATCAGAGTGTTTCTGTTGGTGGTGGCATTAAGTAGTTGTTTGTAACTTTGCAAAGCCACTTGGGCAAGTTTCTAGTCCAGAAAATAAGAGATTAGATTAGATTGTAGACATCTCTTCCACTTTTGACTTTCTGTGGTTTTTGTTCTTTTTGAGTTGGAGTCTCACCCTGGCATACTCATGTACTCACAGCCACCGCAGCCTCAAACTTCTGGGCTCAGGAGATCTGTCCGTCTCAGCCTCCCAAGAAGTTGGGACTACAGGTGTGCACCACTACACCTGGCTAATTTTTAAATTTACTGTAGAGACAAGGTCTTGCCAGGTTGCTCAGGCTGGTCTGGAACCCCTGGGCTCAGGCAATCCTTTTACCTCAGCCTCCCAAAGTGCTGGGATTACACGCGTAAACCACCACACCCAGCCTGATCATCTGTGGTTCTTATGTCTATAATTCTGCCTCTTGTTGCAAGGAGTTTATTGTGAAAACATGTGGTCCACCTTGTAAATGTTCCCTGCATGAAGTGATGCCCTACATGTGTGATTTTTTAATTAAAAGTAGATAGGATCAATATCCTAATTCTTATTTTGAAACATTTAAAGAAATACAGAAAAGTATAAAATACACGTACATACCACCCAGAAATAACAGGTGTTAATGATTTGTCACACATGCTTTGCATTTTTTGAAACAAAGTGAAATTTTCTAGTACTTACAATAAATAATAGTTAATAATATACATGCATACATGATACTTCATTTAATCCTCACAACAACCTTGACATGTAGTCATTTCTGATTTTATATATAAGGAAACTGATAATTTGATGGATTAATTAGTCCTTGTCATACTGGCAAGTGGCAAAGCCAAGGTTCGGAATCTTGTTCTATTAGACTATTAGATTCTATACTTCCATCCTAGGTTGACTTTGTAAATTAATGAATTGGATGATGTGGGATCACTCTGATGTTAATAAAGTATCCTATTGTAAGCTGGGCTCGGTGGCTCAGCCTGTAATCCCACGCCTTTGGGAGGCTGAGGTGAGTGAATTGCCTGAGCCCGCGGGTTCGAGACCCACCTGGGCAGGGAGATCTCATCTCTACAATAAATCAAAAAATCAGCCGGGTGTGGTAGCGCGCGCCTGTTGTTCCGGCTACTCGGAAGGCTGAGGCAGAAGGCTCGCCGGAGCCCAGCAGGTCGAGGCTGCGGTGGCCGGGAGCGGCCACTGCACTCCAGTCTGGGCGACAGAGTGAGACTCCAACTCAAAAAAAAAAAAAAAAAAGTATCCTATTTTAATTTTGAAAAAAAAAGTAGAAAAGGAGGCAGAAGAGATGGTCAGAGTGATAGAATGAAAGAAGAACTCAACCAGCCATAGATGGTTTTGAAGATGGAGGAGGGAACTGGTCAAAGAATGCATGGAGCCACCAGAAGCTACAAAGGCAAGGAAGCGGACTCTCCTCTGGAGCCTCCAGAAAGGAACACAGCCTTGCCAACACCTTGATTTTAGCCCACTGAGACTCGTGTCAGGTTTCTGGCATACAGAACTCTAAAATAATAAACAAAGTTGCTAAGTCACTAAATGTATGATCGTTTGTTAATGCAGCAACAGAAAACTAAAATAGCTCTTCTGGCCACTGGAACTCTTTGCACATGCTTCTCTCTGTAGCTGAAATTAATTAATTTGATAACTCATTTATTCCAATGACACTTCTGAGTATCTACTAGGCACTGTTGTAGGCAGTGGGAATACAACAATAAAGAAATCATATAATCATAATTTTTATACTGAAGAGGTAGCAGCACAGGGCAACAGAAAACACACACACACACACACACACACACACACACACACACACACGTGTCAAGGTGACAAACAAAAGGGAAGAGGGATGGGGAATACTGGTAGTAGGGAGTTCCATTTTATTTATTTATTTTTTTGAGTTGGAGTCTCACTCGGTCGCCCAGACTGGAGTGCAGTGGCTGCTCCCGGCCACTGCAGCCTCGCCTGCTGGGCTCCGGCGATCCTTCCGCCTCAGCCTTCCGAGTAGCCGGAATTACAGGCATGCGCTACCGGCTGACTTTTTGATTTATTGTAGAGACGAGGTCTCGCTGCCCAGGCGGGTCTCAAACCCGCGGTCTCAGGCAATCCACTCACCTCAGCCTCCCAAAGGCGCGGGATTACAGGCTGAGCCACTGAGCCCGGCTGGGAGTTCCATTTTAAACAGAGGGATCAGGGAAGGTCTTGATCAGGGAAGGTCTCAATAAGAAGATGATATTTGAGTAAAGATCTGAGGGAGGGAAAGGAGTAGGAGACGAGAGTTCTAGTGAGAGGGGAGAGCAAGTGCTGAAGTGCTGGCAGGGGTGCTGGTATTCCAGGACCGGCAAGGCGGCCAGCGTGGACGGGGCTTGTGGGGTGCAGTTTGTGTGCAGGTCATATTTTCCCCACTAGTTGTAAGCTCTTCAGAGCTGAATATAGGTCTTATCTTCCTTGATCCTGCCTCTACCAAGTACCTAGCACGGCATCTTATATGTAACAAATACTTGGCTGTATGTCTGGAGAGTGCATCTGGAAGAGAACGTTTATTTGATAATGGAGGAAGGATGTCTCTTGTGTGTATTTCAAATATTCCTCACATCATCCTTGGAGGGCATCAATATCTGCAACTTACAAATGACGAACAGATAGTCCCGAAGCATAATTAACTGGTCCAGATGTCCTTCCACCCCTAATTGCTAAAGGTAGGATTCAAACCCAGGTCTGTCTGGCTCCAGAGCCCATGTTCCTTCCACTATCTTTGTGTTTAATTTGTTTTTTCTCGAATTTGCTTAAAAGACTAAATTCATGTCTGTGAGTTAATAAATTTAAACTATCTTCAACCCCCAGCTTAGACAACATAACAAGATCCCATCTCTATAAAAAAAATTAAAAATAATTAGCTAGGCATGCTGGCACATGCCTATAGTTTCAGCTACTTGGGAGACTGAGGCAGGAGGATTGCCTGAGCCCAGGAGGTTGAGGTTGCAATGAGCTGAGCTGTGATCATGCCACTGCATTCCAGCCTGGGCGAAAAATAAAAAATAGAAAATGTCTTCAATCCATGGTTCCTAAGATCTAATACTAGCACTTGAAAAAGGACAGTAAAATCTCCCAACATGGAACTCAAGCAGATCTTATATTCTTCTGTCATGCTGGGTGATACCAGGACAGAACAATTTCATATGGGAATTAAAGTCACAACTAAATCTGCTACCAGCGAACATAATCTGATGAGCTATTCTTTTAGGTTGACCCTAAGCCTTTATTTGCTTAACAGAAGAGCAAACGAACTTTGAAATTGCTCCCAAACATTTAGAAATGATACTTTCAAGGGCATTTTATATAGAAGCTAGACAAAGCTAAAATCACTAACAGCTGTCAACTCCCTAGAGTGTCCCACTACAGTGAACATCTCTACATTCACAGGTTCCTAACTCACCTCACACCCTTCCCTGAACTTTCCCATCCCACTGCTGTTTTCCTCACAACTATGCCACAGTGGGCCTCTCCCCATCTCTCCATAGCAGGCTAGAGGAGAACATTCAGTCACGCAAATATAGACATACACATAGATATCAATAGGATATGTGTATAGAAACAGAGAAACTACTTAAGAATGTGTAATTTAAATCTTTGACTCTTTTTTTTTTTTGAGTCAGGGTCTTACTCTGTCATGCAGGCTAGAGTACTCTGGCACAATCACAGCTTATTGCAGCCTCAACCTCCTGGGCTCAGGCAATCCTTCCACTTCAGCCTCCCAAGTAGCTGGGATTATAGGTGCATACCGCCATGCCTGGTTAATTATTTTTTTTTAGAGATGAGGTCTCATTATGTTGCTTAGGCTGGTCTCAAAATCCTAGGCTCAAGCAATTCTTCTGCCTTGGCCTCTGTAAGTGTTGGCATTACAGTTGTGAGCCACCACACCCAGCCTAAATTTTCCACTTTTTCAATTTGCAAATATTAGATTTACTATGTTCTTATTCACAATTCCTGGGGAATGAAATTAGTAAATTTATGTCCTTATTTCCATTACTTACCCAAACACATCAAAGACACTTGATATCATTCAGGACAAAGTTATTTAGAAAAAAACATCCCTCTTTGAATTTTATCTTTACTATGTAAAAACACAAGAATGGGTGAGTCCTGACATTTGTTCTTAGGAGATGAAAAATATTCATTTTATACTTACATACCTTTAAAACATCAAATACTACTGCTAAATTTTCTACAAATGACAAAAATAATTCAGAAGAATTCATAAGAAAATTCACACTCCTGGGAAAGGATAGAGAGAACTGAAAACCAACTGGTTCTGGCACAGATGGCACCTCTGCCCCGGTCGGCTGTATGATCACGGGCAAGCCTTTCTTTCCCGGGTCCTCAGCTTCCTCATCTGCCAAATGAGCAGTCGGTTTGGATGATGGCTAACATTTCTTCAGCATGACCATTCTAGAGATTTCAGAGGTGCAGAGCCAAGTTAGCTCCACCTCTGGTGACCCCCTCTCTTGCACAGCTCCAGAAAAGTCCTCAAGAAGTTTATTTTCATTTTAAACTGTAAAATCATGAAAACAGTTCATTTAAGGCAGAACCAGGCCTCTGCTATAAGGTAAGAATTAGTCTCCTTATCTCTCCCTTCTCCCTCTGACCACTCAAGCCCCTCTGATGCCCCCCCTCCCAATTCAGTCACCTCAATTCTTCCCCATCACAGCTCCACTCCAAAATCCCACTCACGCCAGTCTCTCTCTTACAGTGCCACACCTACTCTCCCAACTGAAATCCTCTCCCTGTGGATTCTGTCAGGACTTGGATCGCCACCCTCTGCTGTTTCCTTGGGTCACCACTTCACTTTTTCTTTGGTAGTCTTCCTGTTTGTCCCTTTAGGAATCAGCCTCCTATACAAATAGTTTACAAACAGTACTACTAATTGTGGTATAGTACTCTATTGGGAAATTGCCTCTAATTCTGCCCTCTGGGTTAGTCCAGTCCTATTGGCTACTCTGCACGCCACTCTTGGCACGGAGCTGTCATTAATGATAAAGATTACTTGACTGTATTCCCAGTGCCAGCACTGTAAGATATTCAGTAAATGTTTGATAACAGAGTAAATGGATGAGGAGAGAAAGGTGATCTTCCACAACCCATGGGTAACAGGGTTACAGGAATAAAATACCTTAATTCCACAACAAGGAGAATCTCAACCATGGCAACAGATTTCTTTTTTTTCACAGCACACTTCTACTTTGACTCATTTCTAACATTGCTACATCATGATTATGTTGAAAAGGGTATGTTCCCATTGCAGCTGTGGGTATTTGCCAAACACCACAGCTAGCGTTAGTCAAAATTTAGACTATAAATGTGATCCCCTCTCAAAGCATAAGAAACTCTGCACTGGCTCAGGACTCATGCTCTCTGACAACAGCATCAAGGTTTATTTGGGCAATGGGCTCAGTTAACTCTCCTGGCTTCTACCTCAAACATCATCGTTAAGTCTCCTGTGGCTTTCCTGGCCCAAAGGTCACTGGCCCCATCTATCCTTGGATGGATCAATGAGGCCACCTATGTTCCCTCAGCTGTTAAATCAACACCCCAGGATCATTTCCTTAACTGTAAAAATAGGTACCAGATGATATGAGATAATCTCACTATCACATAAAAGAATATCACTCAACATGATTACATTTAGTTGGCCAAATGCTTCCTTTGGGTTTCAGCATAGGAAAGTATACCTGCCAGGTTCCAGTAGTTTCTATGAATCAGAAAGCTGAGTTTCTTCAATAGGATAAGGGTGGAAGCAAGCAAGCCTGACTGAGCATAACCTTGGAAAAGTGACCACTGGCTCTATAAGGTTTAAACATCAGACACATCCACCTTACATGTGGAACACTTCTGCAGATGTGTTCACTTAGCTCACAAGTGTTTGAAGTTGAAACTCTTATGCTGGGCTAATTTCAGATGGTTCTCATTAAAAAGAAGAAGAAAAGGAGAAAAGCAATCTGCTTTCTAGTACTTCCTGTTATCCAATCCTCGAGTTAACTCTAATTAGATTGGCTTGGAGAGAGATGTGCATGAGATGGAAAATAAAATTAATGAACACTTATAAACTTTTCCAGTAGTTCAATAATTCTAATGTCTTAAAAATAAGAAAAGTATTTGGTATTTTTTTCTTTAGTGAGGTTCAAATATAGTATCTTCACACAGGAGAGAGATTAGAAAGTCCTGAAATTCAAATTATGAGGGAAACAAGCTTAATTTAAAGCGTCTTTGAGGTACTCTGGTTCATGGATAATATACTGGGACTAATATAGTATACACAACACCCCTCAAAACTATTATGATTAACAGGAAACATCTCTGCTGGAACCAATTTCCACCTCCTTTGGAAAAAAACAACTGAAAGCAGTTCAGATATATCGTGAGGGGGAAAAGTAGCTCTTTCATGAAGTGGAAAAATAGTGGCTAAAAATAGAGCATTCACTATTATATCAACCATAAACCAGTCAATGGGCATTATGGGCTGAGGAAGAAGGAAAAGGAAGAAATGTTCTCAACTTGAAGCATGTTCAAATTGTAGGATGTTCTAATTAACAATTAATAAGCAAACATACACAGTAATTAAGAGAACTCAGTGCAGAGAACACTGGACATAGAGTCATAAGCTGTGGAACTGAATCTCTGCTCCATAGCTGTGTGACTTTGGCAAGTCATTTAACCTCCCTGAAGTCAGACTGCCTCAGTGGTAATAATTCTCTCAGTAGATGACTCTTTCCATTGCACCTTCTAGAATCACTAGTGTCATAAATAGCAAAGTGGCCTGAGTTTTCATTTCCCAGCCTACAGGGAAGGAGTCAATAGGAGGCTGACTAGAGTCATCTTTGCTAGGCGAGAAAGAGAGAAAAATAGGCTTATCCTAGTGGAGGAGGGAGCACATTACAAGTAAGCAAAAGAACCCACTATGCCATGCCTTCACATATCTGCACATCCCATTCCATTTGCCTGGAAGGCTCACCCTTAACTTAGTCATCCAAGCAAACTCCTCTCATCCACCACGAACAAGGCCAAATAGCCTCCGACATCCATAGGCACAATGCTTCGTCACATGCCACTAGGTTTCATGATGCTTGCTTTACCATCTTGCAGCAACGAGTATAACTGTGATACAGATGAACAGGATGCCACCCGGATGCTGTTGTCAGTTCATAGATTAAGTAAAATTGGCTTGAAAAGTTGTTTTTCATCTATCTCATAGAATTGTGAGATCGCGGTGCCTATAACAGATATCCACAAGCAGGATGTAGCAGGGTTCTGAACTCGGGGTCCAAGCAGCTACTTGCATCCTCTCAAAAGCTTAAAGTTCCATCCAGCCTCCTTCTCCCTCACCCACTTCCCTGGTGGACCCAGAATGATGTCCTCTTCTCAGGTTGGAGAGCCTCCTCCAATCAGCCAGTTCTGTCATTGCCTTGGATCCAAATGAGAAGGCACTTGGGGAACTAGGGGTCCTAAGTTCAATCCAAACAAAAATGCTGATGTTGAGGAGAAAAACCCATGAAACAACTTAAACCAGCAGTAGCACTGTTCCATTTAACTACCATTCAACTTTATGTCCCCACTGTAGCTGTCAGCATTTGCCAAATGCCCGTTTAACTTTATAGCTCAGGCAGAAGCAGGGCCCAATTTCAACCACAAATTTCTACAAGATCACACATTCAAACCAACTGAAACTTCAAGGTTAAATATCCAGCTACACAGAATTGCCAGAAGGAACTCTCCCCTTCATGGCTTCTGGGAAAGGGACAACAGCCTTGAGGGTGTGAAGTCAGAACCTTTGAATCACCAACTTCTAGAACACCAGTTGTTGTCAGCTACAACCTCAACACCTTCCCTCCCTCTGTGCTAGATATTCCCATCACAGTGAATAAAACTACTCAGAGAAATAAGTATATCTGCATATATAAAATCAGGTCAACTTAGAGGAAATACAGTTAGCATCTACATATTTAGGGCAGTTTGAGAGCCTACTCACATAAGTGGTGCTTGCTGAAAATCAGTCTTTTACACACAGCATTTTGTAGAAAACCAGCATAAATGAATGATATCAAAGGCAGTTGATCACTACATGAAGACACTTAGAAAGGAGACACTTGCTTCTACCCTCCCCCATACTGGAAAGATATGTTCCTGAGAACACAGAATGGGTATTATATGAAGCAATAAGGCTACAAGCTCAGCCTACAAGAGCACATTCAGGCAAATTCTTTTCACATCTGTAGAGAGACTATTGAATGGATGGCTTCCACGGCCATAAGCTCAAATTTGCAACTCCAAGCAGAGTCCTGCAGTCACATTGTGTAAACACCACAAGGTGGGAAGTTAGAGACTCCGGGAAAAATGCAAAAATTTTAAAAGAAAATTGTTCTAATGGCAGCAGCCATTAAGATAAAGTACACCTCCAAATATCAGGGCAGGTTTTGTTTTACAGAGGCCGAAAACCAAAACCCTCATCTTCCAATTTGTCACACCTCCATTTTTTATATTTTTCCTTTGAGAAATATATTTTATATTTTTCTCCACCTTTTGTATTTTTCCTTTGAGAACAATTATTCTCACCCTCCTCTGCAAACAGGGAATTGCTTTAAACTACAGCAGAGAAGATTCAAGTGAGGCTTAAGCAGCAATGTCCTGACAATGAAGTTTAGGATAACCCAGACAGCGTTGCTCCAGAGACATTTAAAAATAAGATGAATTATCGATAGCATGGTTTGGGTTTCGTGCTCCTAGCATATAGGTTTGTGTGACAGGCAGTACCATGAAAGTGGAACTAAGAAGGCTGGACCCTTGTTCCAGCTCTGCTGCTGGTCAGCTGTGAGGTCTAGAGGGTAACAGTCCATCCTGGCTCAGCTTGCACAGGTGAGAACTTGATTAGGGTTACCATGAAGGAAATTAATTCTTCTATTCTATTTGTCGTTTATGTGTAAGGTGTCTGTTGTGCATGAAGAGGAACCTGAAATTCTGATAGGAGAGACTCTGGGATTTGTGGTTGTTAAACACATTGCCAACCTCTTCATTCCAATTTTTCCCTCTTCATTCTATTTTAAGCTGAGTTTTCACCTATATAAACTATCCCAGTCAGAGACTACAAAGACCAAACAAAGACTACACTCAACACAGTACTGCACTCTGTCAGCCCAAGAATTTAACAATGATTATTTAATTCACACATTCCCTCTAAATTTGTATGTATAATGATTATAATGGGCACTGTTCCAAACTCAGGCAAACACATGATATTTGCTTATCTGCTAAAGCAAGCACATCAGATTATTTAATCTGTGGTCACAAAGCACGAGAATAGTGTAGTTGGGACCCACAATAACTATTGCAGATAACGAGTCCTGAAACACAAGTCAAGACAAACTTTTTTATGAGGTAATCACAGGGGTCACCAAAGGAAATTATTAAATTTGACATCAGAGTTTGTCCCTTAACATCAGTTAATGCAATGTGCAATAGCTTCCCCTAAGTTTTCAGAGTTGGGTTGCACAAATTCCCCAGTTGTTACTAACAGTTTGTAAGGCAGCCGAGAAATCCTCAGACCATGTGTCAAACAAGCCAAAAGTTCAAAAAGAATATGTCACAGTTTGAGCAAAGGAATTACTTTAATATCTCGGTCTCGTTTTTGTTTTTTTTTAAGTCCAGAACTGTGTAATTTGTCTCTCAGTGGAAGAAAGTCAGCGTTCCCTCAATTATTCTAAAACACTTCTGTAGTCTGTGAATTAATCCATGCAGAGTACTGTTCCTGGAAGCTGAAGGGTGGGTGAGGAAGCCACCACTTCTTACAGTTTGGGAGAAGAGAGAAGGTGACCAGACTCCTTGGTACAGCTCTTTTTTTGCCCCATCACATACCCATGACAGACCCTGCACAAAATCATCGAGACTCAGATGCTCTTCCCAGCAACTCTGTGTTCGTGGAAGTGAAGTGCTGGCTGACTGTACGGCAAGCCTTCCCCTGGTGCCCCACCAACAGAAAGCACATGTCTGCATTTTAGATTCCAGTAAACTCCAGGCTGGCCCTCGGCCAGAGGACCTCTTTGTAATGTCAAAGATAAAAGCACTGGCCATGTTTGGCACCCTGCCCCCACCTCCATTCTTTTGTAACCATCTCATAAACCAAGCATGCATTACTGTTAACAGAGTCTTCCAGACAAAAGTCTGATGGCACTTCATAAACATTACCAGATGACGATCAGAGGTGTCCCCACTTCACAGGAAGAAACGGAGGTACAGGAAGGGGCAAACAATTTCACCTAGAACATGCTGGAAATCATGTGGGGAACTGGAAATAGACATTCAAATATACACTCAGAATACCCCTGTGCTTCCCAAGGAAATGCTCATTGAGCCTCCTGAGTTGTGAGCATCTTTCGTTAGGATCTGGCACATTGGCAACATCAAATTTCAGCTGTGTCTCAAATGGTAGACGTAGGGATATAATCTGAGTATTGATACCTGATAAGGCTCTTAACAAATTTTATATGTCTAAAATGTCATTTTGGGTATACCAGATGGAATAAGTCTCTCTTCTCATACCTCCAAAGATTTCCCCCTTGCCCAAAATAATACTATGCCAGTCATTGAGGACTTATAAAATCATTACTTCTTGATCAGGTTTTATTTTCTTTATAGGGCATACTCTTTGTGGGTCAAAATTATATAGCTCCAACCATTTGACTTCACCATTTCTGTTTTACTGTTTAACTTTGTAGATAACTTTCAAAGTAAGCTTTTAAGGTTAGCAAATGCTTACCAACAAGACTATGCAAGAATTTCTTTTCTGACAGCAAACAAATGTAAAAACTTCTCTTGCTCTGTGCAAGAACAAGGGATATACAGATCTTCATTCAGAGGGCTTAATGTGAGAAAACCTCAGTTTTTCATTACCAGTGGGAGCTGGATTGTTCTGAATATGCTTATTTTTATGTTTCAGAGACTTTTCTTCACTCTATGAAGCTGCGGAGTGCTTACTTCCTTCCCCACCCTACTAACAATGCACAAACACTCAGATGCCCATACACACACTCACACGTACACACATCCCAGGAGTGTGCTTTAAGATAGCAGTCCCCAAACATTTTGGCATCAGGGACCGGTTTCAAGGAAGACAATTTTTCCACAGATGTTGGAGGGGTGGAATGATTCAAGAGCATACCATTTATTATGCATTTTCTTTCTTTCTTTTTTTAAAGCAGGATTGAGGGGACAGAAAAGCTCCCACAGTGAGTGGGGACCCAAGAGGGTTGCCCTGTGCACTTTATTTCTACATTGTAATAGATAATGAAATAATTCTACAATTCACTATTTTTTAAAAAAGGCACAGATGGAAGTGGTAAGTAAAATAATGGATGGGAGGTTCTGGTAAGATGATGGCATAGGTGGACTTGTGAGATTCTCCGAATGTGAGTTCCCAAAAAGACTCTTACTTTTCTTCCCCCATCCCCTAGCCCACCACCAGCCACGCTGGTCTGAGGCCCGGGGACCTTTGGTCCCACGCAGGGCCGGATATTGCGGCCCCCTGCTGCTGCTGTTCCACCATAGGTGACTCCAGCCTGCGTGGGAGTCTCAGGTCTCAGCTCCCTTCCTGGCTACATCGTCTCTCCCTCAGCAACCAGCACCAAGCTGCTGGTCACTCAAGGAGGCTCTGGGCGCCTGCCCCTTAGAGACACTGGTCCCATTCCTGGCTGAAGTACCCTGTGGGGGTCCCAGGGCCACTCTCGTTGCTCACTGCCTGCCCTTTGGAGCTTTGGAGCTCTGGGCCCACCCTGGCTGAGGCACTCAGTGCGTGACCCCAAGCTTGGGGACACAGACAAGTGGAGAGAAATGGATCTGTGAAAGTGAATCTGCCTTGGCCATTCTCCAGGCAGAGATTTCCATTGCCCCGCTCACCTATCAACAACCCCCACCTCGGTTCCTAAGGTAACGTTGCTAAACAGGAGAAAAAGCCCCACCCCTACGCTGAATCAGACAAAAGCAACTCCCAGGCAGCAGGCTAAAAAAAAAAACAAAACAGCACCTGTAGTTCCATCTACTTAGAAGGCTGAGGCGGAGGGATCACCGGAGCCCAGCAGGTGAGGCTGCGGTGACCGGGAGCGGCCACTGCACTCCAGTCTGGGCGACAGAGTGAGACTCCAACTCAAAAAAAACAAAAACAAAAACAAACGCAAACTGCGAGTAAATCTAGCTGCCTGGAATTAAAAAAAAAGGGGAGAGGCCGGAGATCAGAGCTGAAGTGACTTTAGTCTGATCTCTTATTTTGACTCACGATTTTATCATTTTGGCTGTTTTGATCACTTTTGTTGTTTGCCTTCTAACTTACACTGTTCTATGATTTTATTGGTCTGTCTCTGTATGGCTATCAGTATTCTTTAGGGAATCTTTCTTACATGTCTTTTTTCACTTCTCTCCGGTCTTGTGTCTCTTTCTCACCTGATAGTTGGTACGTATGTCTGTTTTCCCTCTTGCTCTTCTCTCTTTCTAACTTCCTATTGACCCCCCTTCATCCATTATTTTCCTCTTTTACACCCCCTTTTTAATCTAGGGACCAAGCCTACATACTGCTGCACAGACAGATTGTAAGGCAGAGGGAAATAGGTTCCAGTGTGCTCATATACCTGTTTGTGGATGCTACAATCAGCATATACATTCTGAACCACAGCTTCCCCCTCAATTAAACCTCAAAACTGCAAAAAGTACAGTCCGCAGCCCACGCTCCAACCTCATAAATGAACAAAGCCAGAAGACCCTCATAAGGAAGAACAGGATATTGCAGAAGTGAAACAAAAGCAACCACACCTTCCCTCAAAAACAGAATTAAAGAAGGGGAGGGAAAGGGGGAGAGAGAAAAATCTACACAAATGAAGAAAACCAAAAGAAGAGTATGGGTCTCTCCCAGACCCCTGGGAGGGCAGACACTGAGAAAATTGACTTCGGAATGCAAACAATGAAGAGCCCCCAGAATGAAGGGTCTCAAACTACAAACCTAGATATCAAGACATTAATGGAGAGATTAAAAAGAATTGAAGAGACACAAGAAGAAACTAGGAAGGAGCTGATATCTGAGATAACAGTAATAAAGAATACTGTGAATGAAATAAATAAAAAACTGATAAGCATGGAAAGCAGAATTACCCAAGCAGAAGAAAGAATCTCAGAGCTTGAGGACCAAAATATAGAACTAACCCAAACTCTTAAAAACACAGAAAATAAGCTCAAAAAGACAGAACAAAACCTTCAAGAAATGAGCGATTACTTCAAAAGACCGAACCTAAGAGTAACTGGCCTTCTTGAGGCAGAAAGAGAAACAGAGACCACACTGGAATAGACTTTCCATGAGATCATTCAAGAAAACTTCACTTATCTAATCAGTGATGCAAACATTCAAACACAAGAGATTCAGAGAACCCCTGCAAGACAAAAAATGAGAAGACCAACTCCTAGACACATAATAATTCACCTAAATAAAGTAGACATAAAAGAAAAAAATCCTAAAGGCAGCAAGAGAAAAAGGCCAGATCACCTACCATGGAAGACCAATTAGAATAGCAGCAGATTTATCTACAGAAACCCTGCAGGCTAGGAGAGCTTGGAGCCCTATCTTCAAAGACCTAAAATATAAACAATTTCACCCAAGAATAACCTACCCGGCCAAGCTAAGCTTCATCAGTGAGGGAGAATTAAAATCTTTCCCAGATATCCAATCCCTAAGAACTTATGCTGCCACCAAACCACCTCTACATGAAACACTCAAGAAAGTACTAAACACAGAAGAAAAGGAAAAAAGAACAACGTTGTTCACAAGAGTACAGGAAAAAGAATAAAATATACATGAACCAACCCCAAAACCAAAAGAAAGACAAAAAAACCAAGTGGAAGAACAATAACTCTATAAGAACTCTATGATAGGGACGAACTCTCACATTTCAATAATTAGCCTGAATGTGAATGGACTAAACGCACCACTGAAAACACATAGAATGGCAAAATGGATAAAATATTACCAGGCAACAATATACTGCCTTCAAGAGACCGATCTCACTAGAAAGGACACCCACAGACTCAAAGTAAGAGGATGGGAAACAAATTTTCAGGCAAATGGAACACAAAAGAAAGGAGGAGTTGTGATCCTAATTTCACACAAAATACTATTCGAGCTATCAAAAATTAAAAAAGATACAGAGGGCCACTACATAATGATAAAAGGTTCACTCCATTAACAAGAAATATCGATCCTAAACATATATGCACCAACATAGTTGCACCAACTTTCATAAAGCAACTTCTAGGAAAACTAAAGAAAGATATTGACTCTAACACCATCATAACTGGGGACTTTAATACCCCACTCACAACCCTAGTCAGATCATCAGGACAAAAAATCAGCAAGGAGATCCAGAACCTCAATGTGACTCTGGACCAAATGGACTTAATTGATACCTACAGAAAACTCCATCCAAGACCACAGAATATACATTCTACTCATCACCGCATGGAACGTATTCTAAGATCGACCACATACTCGGCCATAAATCAAGCATAAGCAAATTTAAAAGGACTGAAATTTTATCATGCACCTTCTCGGACCACAGTGGAATAAAAATAAACATTAACACCAACAAGGTCACCCCAAAACCCACAAAGACATGGACATTAAACAGCATGATGCTAAACAACTCCTGGGTCAATGATTAAATCAAACAGAGATCAAAAGATACCTGAAAACAAATGAAAATGAAGAAACATCTTACCAAAATCTCTGGGATGCCTTGAAAGCTATAGTAAGAGGGGAATTTATATCCCTACAAACACACTTGAAGAAAATGGAAGGAACACAAATTAACAGCCTAACAAGCCACCTAAGGAAGCTAGAAAAGCAAGACTACAAAAACCCTGATTTCAGCAGAAGAATCCAAAATAAAAGCCCAAATCCAGGACATAGACGACAAAAAGATAATACAAAAAATCAATGAAACAAAAAGCTGGTTCTTCGAAAGGATAAACAAGATTGATGGTCCCCTAGCTAGACTGACTAAGAAAAAAAGAGAAAAAAACCAAATAAGTACAATCAGAAACACAAAAGATGAAGTCACATCTGACCCTGAAGAAATACAAAAGAGCATTAGAGACTACTACGTACACTTGTATGGAAAAAAACTTGAAAACCTTAAGGAAATGGAGGACTTTCTGACATCACAAACCTACCTAGGTTGGAACAAGAAGAAATTCAGACCCTAAATAGACCAATAACAATCAAGGAAATCGACTATGTAATAAGAAAACTACCTACCAAAAAAAGCCCTGGTCCAGATGTCTTTCCAGCAGAATTCTACAAGACATTCAAGGAGGAGCTGATACCAATCCTACTGAAGGTATTCCAGGCGATTGAAAAAGATGGAACTCTCCCCAAATCATTTTACGAAGCCAACATTGCATTGATACCCAAGCCAGGTAAAGATCCAACAAAGAAAGAGAACTACAGGCCAGTATCTTTGATGAACATAGATTCTAAAATTCTCAACAAGATCCTAGCAAACCGGATTCAACAATACATCTCAAAAATCATCCATCATGACAAAGTAGGCTTCATACCTGGATGCAAGGCTGGTTCAACATTCATAAAACCATAAATGTAATTAAATACATCAACAGATGTCAAAACAAAAACCACATGATTATATCATTAGATGCAGAAAAAGCTTTTGATAACATCCAGCACTCCTTCTTGATAAAAACCCTCGAACATCTAGGCATACAGGGAACATACCTCAAAATAGTAAAAGTCATCTATGAGAAACCCACAGCCAGCATACTCCTAAACGGACAAAAATTGGAGCCATTTCCCCTGAAAACTGGAACAAGAAAAGGATGCCCACTCTCACCCCTCCTGTTCAACATAGTATTGAAAGTCCTGGCTCGAGAAATCAGAGAAGAGAAGGCAATCAGGGGTATCCAAATAGGAAAAGAGGAAGTCAAGTTATCTCTCTTTGCAGACGATATGATTGTGTACCTTTAAAACCCAAGAGAATCTGTCAAAAACCTCCTTACACTGATAAAGGCCTTTGGCAAAGTCTCAGGATACAAAATAAATGTGCAAAAGACAATTGCATTTCTTTATACCAATAATAAACAGACGCCCAAATAAAAACCACGATTCCATTCACAATAGCCACAGAAAAAAAAAGAAATACCTTGGCATCTTCCTAACCAGAGACGTGAAAGACCTTTACAATGAAAACTACAAAACACTGCTCAAAGAAATCAAAGATGACACAAACAAGTGGAAAAAGCCCATGCTCATGGATTGGAAGAATCAACATTGTGAAGATGTCCATCTTACCTAAGGCAATCTACAAATTCAATGCAATACCCATCAAATTACCAGGAACATGCTTCTCAGACCTAGAAAAAACAACACAGGAATTCCTATGGAAACACAAACGTCCAAGAATAGCCAGAACAATCCTCAGCAAAAAAACCCAAAGCAGGTGGTATCATATTACCAGACTTCAAACTTCACTATAAAGCTACAATCATCAAAACATAAAGCTTGGTATTGGTACAGGAACAGGCATATAGATCAATGGAATAGAAATGAGATTCCGGAAGCAAAACCCCATTTTCTCAACCAACTCATCTTCGACAAGGCCTCCACCACCTACCACTGGGGAGAGGAGAACCTATTCAGTAAATGGTGCTGGGACAACTGGTTGACCACATGCAGAAGATTGAAACAGGACCCCTATCTATCCCCATACACGAAAATTAACTCTAAATGGATCAGAGACCTAAATGTAAAACCTCAAACCATAAGAACCTTAGAAAAGGAAGGATATACCCTCATGGAAATCGGAACTGGCATCCAATTCCTGAACAAAACCCGAAACCCACAGGTCATAAGAGAGAAGATAGACAAGTGGGACCTCATTAAACTGACAAGCTTCTACAAAGCCAAAGAAACCATCAAGAGAGCAAGGAGACAGCCTACAGACTGGGAAAAAGTATTTGTCAACTCCAGGTCTGACAAAGGCTTAACATCTTGGATCTACAAGGGAATCAAACGTGCTGAAAAGAAAAAAACAAACAACCCCATTATAAAATGGGCAAAAGATATGAACAGACATTCACAGAGGAAGACATCCGAGGAGCCAACAGACACATGAAGAAATGCTCAACCTCACTAATCATCAGGGAGATGCAAATCAAAACCACACTGAGATACCACCTAACTCCAGCCAGAATGGCAATTATCAACAACTCAAAAAATAACAGCTGCTGGAGAGGGTGTGGCAAAAAGGGAACACTTCTACACTGTTGGTGGGAGTGTGAACTAGTGCAACCTCTGTGGAAAGCAGTGTGGCGATTCCTAAAAGCTCTAAATATCAACCTCCCATATGACCCTGCAATCCCCCTACTGGGAGTATATCCTGAAGAACTCAAATCACTCTATAAAAAAGATACCTGCACACGTATGTTTATCGCAGCATTGTTCACAATAGCAAGAACCTGGAAGCAACCATGCTGTCCATCAAAAGAGGACTGGATTTAAAAAATGTGGTATATATACATGATGGAATACTACGCAGCCATAAAAAAGAACAAAACCATGAATTTTGCAGCAACCTGGATGGAACTAGAGTCTATAATACTGAGTGACCTCTCACAGAAACAAAGATCTGAGTATCACATGTTCTCACTCATATAGTGGACCTTGAACATCCAATGTAATACTATAAGAAAATGACTGACAGCAGTGGGAAACTATCGGGGGGGGAGGGAGATGGGATTAATGGTAGTAAATATCTGTCTGGGGATGGGGAAACACCTCTTACCAACAAGGGTAAATCAACGAAACGTATTTGTATACCTAACCCTTAACTGTACCCCACAATATCATAATAAAAAATATTGATTATAAAAAATAATAGTAATAATGGGTTGGCTGCTGCTGATCTGACAGGAGGTGGAGCTCACCCACTGTTCACCTCTTGCTGTGCACCTGTCCGTGGCCTGGGTGATGGGGGTTGGAGATCCCTGCTTGAAGGGATACTGAGGACTCTAACTTTCCCTCAAACTGCAGATCAACTGTTCCTCCAGCTTTGCTACTCTTCTCTGTTGTCAGGGTCTACTGCAGTGGGTATATATCTGGAGTCACCTGAAGAGCTTTTAGGAATATAGAGGCAGTGCCATTTGTTCTCACTCATAAGCGGACCTTGAACAATTATCATAATACTTTAAGAAAGGGATTGGCAGTAGTGCGAAACTGTTGCGGGGGGTGGGATAGGCAGTTGAGGAAACTGCTAGGGGAGAGAGGGGCACACATCATCAACAAGGGTACCTGCATAAACAGTGTTTGTATACCTAACCCTGAATTGTACCCCACATCTTTATAATTTAAAAAAAAAGAATACAGAGGCTTAGGTTCCATCTAGAAAATAATAGAATCTCTTGGGGATGGGCAGACATTTATAAGCTCCAGATGATTCCTATGTGCAATCTGGGCCAGTGTCACCAGCTTGGTCTTTGCTAACTCATTCACTGCTTCTAACCTCTGTGACCACGCTGTCACTTTTTGTGTCAACATTATTAAGATTTGCTGAGAGTGCTTATGGTTTTGGCTTTTCCTTGTTCTTGTTTAATTTACACTTGCATCTCCCATGTTCTCTGCTTTTACACAGTTTATTTACAATAGACACAAAAGTGACCAAGCCCAGGGCACTATGAGTAATACTGTGTCCCTCAGATTGTCTTTAGTCAATATATAACAACATCTCCCAAATGTGCATTACGGTTAGGCATTGGAACTATGAAGACATAGCTGAGACATGGCCTCAGTTTTGAGAAGCTTATAGTCTAGTGGTTTAAACAGCCATCAAATGTATTCCTTTCTAAATATGGCGTGTGATAACAGAGATAACCCTGGGAATATGACAGCATAAAGGCAGGGCCCTTTGCCAGCTAAGATTTAGGGCAAGGGTCCTAGAGAAGAGGAATTCTGTTTGAAGGTTATGGAAGTATTAGCCAAGGGGAGATAAGCAAGTCTAGACAGAGAAAACAGCATGAGAAGACAGAGGAGTCCAGGAGGAGATCAAATCATTTGGTAGTCTTAGTCCACTCGCATATGGCGGGAGCAGTGCTGGGGAGACTGAGTGTCACATCTCAGTCCTCTGCTGCCCTGCTGGGTCTGTAGTTAATTGCTGCTCCAAGGCTACTTTCTCACAATAGAGACCTTTCTTCTTCCCCCTAACCTAGAAGCCTACTTCAGAATAAGTCCCCAGACTCGAAAATACAAGATGAGACTCCCCCAAAAATGAAATTCATAAACAACTTTATATTTATTCTTACATGTTTAAACTTCAGTCATCTTCAAAGTACTCTACGTCTGATGTAATACACCTATCAAGATGTTTTTTCCATTGCTCAAAACAGTTTTTTAACTTGTCAATTTTGATGCCTTTAGTGCTTCTGCCATTTTTTGTTTCACCTCTTCCACATCGGCAAAACGTTTCCCTTTGAGAACTTTTTTTATCCAGGGAAACAAATAAAGAAAAAAAGTCACTCAGGGTGAGACTGGGTGAATAGGGAGAGGGTGGGGCATGGAGATCATGTCGTTTTTTATCAAAAACTTCTGAACATTCAGCATGGTGTGGACAGGTGCATTGTCACAGTGGAAGAACCAGTCACCTATTTGCCACAACTCAAGACATTTCTTCCAGAAATCATGATGCAAGCTTCTCAAAACTACCAGATAAAAACTTTGGTGGACCATTTAATCCAGACAAACAAATTCTGAATGTACTACAAGAAGCTCACCCTTCAAAAGATAATTCTGGCTTTTTTGGGGGGGCATCTTGTATAAGGCTGGATTAAACAGGTTATGAGGGAAGGGAATGAGGTAAAGGTTTAGATATGAGGATGAAGAGATGGGCATGGGTCATATGAAAGGCTGAATTTGATTCTGCGTGGACAACATAGAGACATGGGAGGATTTTAAGAATGATCATTGTGTTTTTAAAATATTTATATAGAGAATACACTGAAGGCAGCAGAGATTGAAGGTAGTTAGATCAGCTAGATAGGATGTTGCAACAATCTTGAAAGAGATGACATGAATCTAAATAAGGCAGTGGCCATAGGGACAAAGACAAAGAGGAAGGGATCAATTTAAGAGAGCTTAAGAAGGTAAGAACTTGGGACTAAGTTGTGGAGAGTAAAGGAGGAAGACACCAGGACAACTGCATATGGCTTCAGTGACTGAGTGCATGAAGCAGCATTCAGGTAAGATCAGAAACATAGAAAGGTGGTGATTAGGAAAGATGAATTCACTTCTGAACATGCTGAATATTGAGATGTCTGCAGAGAATCCAAGTAGAGCTGTCCTATAGGGAGCTGGAAATATGAAACTAGACCCAGAAGAGAAGCAAAGTTCAGAAGCATAGATTTGGAAATCAATATTATATAGGTGAAATTTGAAGACAGAGGAGCAGAGGAGATCACTAATCCAGAAGCCCAACATTTAAGGGGCAAAAGGGAAGAAGGATACCAGAGTGCAGAAACTAAAGCTAGGCTCCCACCTTGCACCTTCTTGGTCTAGAACACGGATGGGAGGGAGGGATGGTGTGGGATATAACAGAGGGGTCAGTGGGGAAGAGATTCAATGGAGGCCACTAGACTTTGAATCAGGGGCTCACTGAAGACATCAGACAGAAATGGTTTCACTGGGTGATGATGGTGAAAGTCAACAGTGGGAGTTAAAAGAAAAAAAAAGGTCATCAAGCATGTGGAGATGACTCTTTAAAGGGGTTTCACAAATTGAAGAAGAAACAGTGGTTAAAGGCAACAGTGAGTTGGGGAAAGAGGTTGTTCTTTATAATGAGAAAGTCATGAGCATGTTTATGCTACAGGGCAGGAGTTGATGGGCAGGGAGGAGCAGACCACAGCAGGAGTGGCTAGAGGAGACAGGCCAAGGAGGAGGCAGAAGGCAGGGTCAAGAGCACAGGCAGTGGAAGGGGGTGGTGGGGATTTGATTTTGGCAAGGAGGTCCCCATTTCCTCTTAGACAAGGGGAAGAGAGAGGATGGGTGCAGATACAGCTATGTCTGGAAGTTGGTGGGGTAGAAAGTTGAGGGATATTATGCCTGAAAGGCTTTGTAATTTCCCTGCCTACTAAAACCAAGAGAAAGCAGGGGCTCTGGAGAATGGAGCAGTAGTGAGGGTCTGGGAGTGCTGTAGAGGAGAATGAGGAAGAGGGCCAGCTGAGGGCATGCAGGACAACTTGGCAAGGTGGGAGCCTAGCTGAGGGAGGGCCAGAAGCAGCTACAGTATCTGTCTGCAGAATCCTATGATTTTCACCAGCACCACTCTACATTGCAAGTGCCAGAACAGCAGGAACTTTCTGTTGACGCTCTCCATGGTTGGGACAGGCAAGGCAGGCATGGAAGAAAAGAGGGAGCTGAGGTTGTTAGTGGAAACAAACATGAGTGGACACAGAAGTTGGGGAAGCCGGGTATGGTAAGATTTCCAAAAGAGCAATGACCCTTTTCTCCAACTACAATTTAGCCTATGCAACCAATTTGTATTTGTTTAACCTCCAAAAAGAGTGGTAACATTTGTAAAACCTAGGTTTCATGATAACACACTTTAGAACTGTTTGCCCATCTCCTCATTCCCATTTTTAATGCATTTTTGTTTTTTTGTTTTGTAGGAAAGTAGCTGCAATCTAGGTAATTAGGCCACAGTTGTTAAAGTATCAAAAAAAGTACGAGTTTGTAAAATGCTTTATAATCGCTTAAGTTTACATTTGCTTTATTCATTTCTAGCTTGTACAAGAATATTGGTTCACCTTCTAAAACGAAATCTGAGAACACTGCAGGCAAAACAGTGGTTAAGCATTTCCCTGTAAGAAACATGACTAGAGAACCTACCTCACAGTGTTGGTGTAAGAACTAAATGAGGCAATGTGGGCAAAGAACTTTGCATGGCAACTGATGCACAGTAACTGCTAAACACATGAGCTGTCCTATTACAGAAGAGATTAGGAGAAGACAGCACAAAGACATTACAATCCATAAGAAAAGCATGAGGAACACAGTGCTGAATGACAGGCTTATGAAAAACGTTTCAGTGTTCTTTAAACAAGAAAGAGCAAAAGAGACAGAGTCACTGTTGGAGCAAGTGGGAAAACCAACAGATAACAAAAAGCTACTTGAGTCTTAGTTTTTTCCTTTTCCCCCCAAAGAAATATTCTCAAACAGGAGAGAGTAGAAAAAAGTATTTAGTAAAGCTCACAACTTTAATTCCAGATGAACCATATCCCAGGATTGTCAAAGAATTTCGTAAGTGCAGTCATGCAGTTATCATTACTGCTCTCTGAAGAACTGAAAGGGAGCACCAGCAAAAGACCAGAAAGGTGCATATGTTGTCCCAACAAAACATGAAAATAAAAGTTTGCTTCTTTTGCTGAGGATTGTTTGGCTATTTGTGGTCATTTATGATAAAGTCATCACAGGCCCCTGTAAGACTTGGGCTTTTACACTAAGAAAAATGGGCAGCTACTAGAGTATTTAAACCTGAAGAGTCTTGAAAGCCTGGATGAATGGAAAAACATTTGTGTTTCCACAAACACTTCTTGAAGACACCAACCCAAAGTCACACAGAATCTGTAACTGAACAGACACCTGGCGTCTGCTCCTCTGCTTTCCACTCCCTTTTAAACAGGTGGCATTGAGAATTTCAGAAACTTCAAAGACAAGGAAAGATGTTTACATATTTCCAAGCATTTGTGCCCAAGACTGCAACACTTTGAAGACCTTTGAAGGTCAGAGGTGACACTGAGCAGGCCCAGTCATCATTGAGAGGACTTTACCAATAATGCAGAGAAAGATTTTTCTGTTTGATTTCTTGGGAGATCGCCAGCATCAGCAGAGAAGGGGAGGAAAGGCTAAGCCCAGAGGAGTCCCTGAAATATCCTAGGTGCATTGCAAAGCAATTTCACATCCAATGGCTCATTTAATCCTACAAGGACACTGCTCAGTAAATATTATCTTTATTTTGAAAACAGAGCTTTCAGAGAGGTTAGGTAACTAGTCAAAGGTCACACATCCTCTTATCCCATAAACAAGCGGATCAAGGACCAGTCCAGTTCCTCAAGGTGGCCATCAAGGCATTGAGTGGGGGAATCTTTGAGCAAAGTCACTGGATGAGAAAGCCAAGTCTTTGGACTAAAAGTCATTTTGCCTCTCAGAGTCTCAATTTCCTCATCTGTAAAGTAACATAATTATATAACATAATTATATCAATTTCAAAGAATGTTTTTTTGAGGATTTAAATGAGCTAACATGTGGAAAGGCTTTGTAAATTTTAAAGCTCTATGTCAAGGACTCTTAATCTGAGATCTATGTCTGAGCTTTGAGGTCCATGAAGCCCATGAAGATGATGCTAAATTTTGTGTGCACTGGTATAAATAGATCTGCTAGTCCTTCAAACAATCTGAGTGCCCCCATGCCTCTTAAAGGTAACCTTTTCACTATGGTGAAAATGATTCTATTATTTAAATAAAGGTTTTTTCATACAAAAAAAGTGCATAATGGAAGCCTCCAAAAAGATAACTTAATGTCTATCTTTGACTAACGTTTACTGAGAATTAAAAAATAAAGTGGAGTTCAGTGGAGACAGCACACTACACCAAGAACAAATCTTGACAATCTATACTCATTTTTTTCATGGCGACTATACAAGTATAATGGAGCAAATATTACTAACACCATATCATTTGATTTCAACAGGTATTTGACAAAGTTTTTAATAATATTCTGTGGGTAAGATAATGAAATCTGGTTAGGATAAGAAGCATGTATAGGTTTCTGGTTGGTTGACCAACCAACCATATTTTAGGATTAACTGATGTTAACCTTGAATTACCCTCTTGGTAGGAATCATTTTTATTATTTTATAGATGAGTCTGAGTTGCAGGTCACTAACAACAACATTTATTGAGAATTTATGTGCTTTTTATTATTTTATGTTTCATTTTAAAGACATGGGGGTACAATTCAGAGTTACATACAGAGTACACAAGTGGTCATCGTACAGGTAAAGTTTGGTACTCTTATTGATGTTATGTGCCCCTCCCTCCCCTGACAGTGTCCCACTACTGCCAATCCCTTTTTCTTATAGTATTATGATAAATGTTCAGAATCCACTTATGAGTACATGTAATACTCAGATCTTTGTTTCTGTGATAGATCACTGAGTATTATAGACTCTAATCCCATCCAAGTTGCTGCAAAGTCCATAATTTTGTTTTTCTTTATGGCTGCACAATATTCCATTGTGTGAAAGTACCACATTTTCTTTATTCAGTTCACTTTCAATGGGACTGAAAAGTGGTTGGTTCCATGTTTTTGCTATTTTGAATAATGCTGCAATAAACATGTGTGCACAGGTATCTTTTTTATAGAATGATTTGAGTTCCTCTGGGTATATTCCCAGATGGGAGATTGCTGGGTTATATGGAATGTTAATTTTTAAATCTTTCAGAAATCGCCACAGTTTTCCACAGAGGTTATACCAGTTTACATTCCCACCAACAGTGTAGAAGTGTTCCCTTTCCCTCACATCCTCTCCAGCATCTGATGTTTTTTGAATTATTGATGATGGCCATCCTGACTGGAGTTACATGATATCTCAGTGTGGTTTTAATTTGCATTTCTTTGATAATTAGTTAGGCTGAGCATTTTTTCATGTATCTGTTGGCTGCTCATGTCTTCTGAGAAGTGTCTATTCATATCTTTTGCCCATTTTTAATAGGGTTGTTTGTTTTATTCCTTTCATATGTGCTATTTTAAATACTTTATTTCATTTAATCATTTCATATATAAAGTAAAAACTGCTTCAGTTCCTAATTTATAGATAGATGGTAAGATTGCATCTGAGAAAGAAAAAGTTAACTTCCTCAAGTTCAAGTAGCTAGAAAGCAGTACAGATGGATTTGAATTTGTATAATTCAAAAGCCTGAGTGCTTTTTTGCTATACTATGTTGCCTCAAATATTCAAGTGCTTGGAAACTGGTAGGTGATACAAGGAACATATTTACTCTTTATGGCTCCATGGAACAGAACTAAGACACTGATGTAAGTTAAAAGAGGCGGCTTTTTGTTCATTAGATTAACTTTACAACTCAGTTGTCCAAGAGTGGAAAAATCTTCTTAAAGACAGTGTGCTGAGATTTCCACTAAAAACATTCACATGGAGTCTATACAGTCACATGGCAGAGATACTGTAGAGGAGATTCCTGCTCTGGGTGGGTGGGGCCTCTAAGGGCCCTTCCAATTCTGCACTTATAGGCCCCTATGAAACAACTCTTTTACTTTGTTAACTATAAATATCCATAGATCTCCAATAGGACAATGTGGATATTCATGCTCTTGACCAGATTAGAAAATTAACACATCTAAGTATACCACCAAATCAACCCTGTGTTATTAGTCTGGTTTCAAAAACTCTGGAAATGCACACTTTCTTGGAGGAGGAAAGAATGCCAGGGGTATGAAATTCACATAGAAAGGACTCTATCAAGTTGACAATTGGAAATATACATCCTGTCTTTCCACTGGGCGGTTGACATGCGAGTGCGTAAGTCCTGGTGTGGGGAGGTGAGCTAGGTTATGCTCAATGTTAAAAACTATTGAGGGAAAGAAGGACAAGAATATCCCTTCCTGATGGTCCCTTGTTTAAATGAACACAAAACTGTTTATGAGTAAAATTCACTTTGAAACAGCAAGTAATACGATTTTGGGCATACAATACAGAGCTTAACTCAATGTTAGGCAAATAACACTATTAGTTCACATATTCACATGTGTTACACAAATTTATTAAGCACTGTGTTGGGCATTGAGGACAAAACAGAAAGTAAGACTGATAAGGTCATTCTTATTTTCTTAACAAGTAAGCAAGTACACAGCAAACAAAAATAATGTGTAATGTCTGTTGGTGCTATAATAGAAGCACCATTATAGCAATGGTTTTCACAGAGTAGTTGAGGATGTCTTCCTGAGGAGGTGAGGTTAAAGCTGCATGCTAAAGAATGATAAAGAACCAGGCAAGCACAAGGCTACAGGAAGATTGTTTCACGCCAAGGAAACTCAAGTGCAAAGTCCCCAGGTAGGAAGGAAGTTAGCAAATTCCAGTCACCAGACTGAGCTGAGGTTGGAAAAATGAACAGGCAAGGCCACACAGGGGCCCGCTGGCCTTGTTAGGGAAGTTGGATCTCCCCTTCCCAGTGAGTAGAAAGTTGCTCAAGAGGTTTCTCCTGAAAACCTTCTCTGGCTTTTGTGCAAAAACTAAATTCCAGTGAGGCAGAGTCAAAACAGGCAGATCCCTTAGGGAACTCTTGCAGTAGTCTAGGCAAGAGAGAATGATGCTAAAGAAGTATTCATAGAATTACAGTTGCTGCTAGAAGGGGAGAGAGGAAAGAAAGAATTTTGTCTGGCATGAGGTTTTAACTTAACCTTACTGGCACACTGCTTGGGAAACACTGGTTGGATTTATTAATCTAACCCCTGTTGCCACAAACAGCTGCTGCTAAACCTTCTCCAGGTTTTCAACATTCTCTGAGTCAGCAAACCTTCCTCTCATTGAAAAGAGAGCCTATCTATTGCTTGAAGCCACTACAAAAAGTCAAAAATTAATTTATAACTTTGGGTAATAGTTCGAAACCTATTTCAATCATGGGGGCAGATACTGAGATGAAAAAGAGAACAAAGTTTGACCAACTTGCAATGAGGTCTCTGCATCAACAATTTAATGACTAAATAATAAATAAATAAATGCTATAGAGTACCCCTGGGTCCCAGTTCTTATTTAGTTACACATCTGTTCTGCAATAGAATGAGAGAGTTAATTACTTTTCTATGACATGTATGTATTTTGTGGGACACCACATTGTACCAGTTAATGATCTACCTTCTGTTGACACAAAATGCTTAAATTAATTTTTAAAAAAGCCTAAATGATACATCTCAATGCAAAGCATACTTAATTGAAAGGCTGGATGGCAGACGTAGTAATTTTCCTAGGTAAAAATTATTGAGATGAGCTTATGGTAGCATGAAAAGCTCAATCAATAAAGAGACGTATAAGGGCAAACTGTTTTCGAGTGTACACACTTTACAGAAAGGGTAGGCAGTGCTTCTGTAATCACTACTATAGCAGCACTGTGATTGTTAGAGAAAAAAACTGAGACTGATACCCAGTAATTGCCCATAATTGACAATATTAGTGATTTTCCATTTATACCAGTCTGTTCAATCTTTAGGGTCTAAAAAGACAAATGTGAAAGAGTATAAAAAAATCCCTTGAAGCTCTGCTATTAATATTAAAAATCCTTCCACTCTTCACTGAGCGTACCCTTGGTAACTAGATACTAAGCCAATAAATAGCATTATGGAAACAGTTTATTTTTTTCTAAACTATATAGCAGTATTAGATTCCCCTGGGAAGAAATCGAGATAACATCTAAAGTATGGTTCCAGCACTAAGATAGAAGGGAATATTCTAAAGAAACTTGACAGGAGTGTCTTGTTCAAGTCCTAAAACCAACCAAGGAAAAGTCTGAAACCCAAAGCACCCTGTAATGACTTTGCTATTTTCCACTTATTTTGGGTTCAAGAACAAAAAAGTCTACTACTTTTCTTCAATTTTTTAAACTTTTTCTCACTTCCGTCTTTCTTGCTCAAAAATCAACAGAATACAAAACAAAAAATATTAGGACTGAAGTCAAGGAGTGTATATCCTGTATAGTAATGTTTCTTTTTGAGGTGCCAATGCTGAAGAATTGAGGGGAGTATTACTTCTTTCTGACCATTCAACACCCCTTCATTCTCACTGTCCTTCATAGTTTAAAGCAGACTTTAATCTATGTGGGCCCAAAGAATATCATGTTATGGTAGATAAGCTGTAAGAATTTAGGTGTAAATCTAACAGGCTTAATCTTTTCCTCATTTTTGTCTATTTTTGGCTCTTCAAGGAGCTTCAGATAATAGGGTCTTCTTCTAGACCTCTAAGTACAAAGTAGGTATTCATGAATACCAGTTGACAGTCATGGGAAGCAATAGGTAAAGGTAAAAATGGCCCAAACCTAGAGTAGGCAATTTTGAAAAAAAAAAAAAAATCCAATTTTATAGGGTAAAGTTCTTATTTCAGTGGTAGAATGTCTGATTTTTTTTTTTTTAATTTCAAAACATCTAATTTATACAAGGGCTTATCCAGATCAAAGAATTCTAAAACTCGAAGACTGGGATGCTTCTTGGGAATATAGAGATCAGACAGATAGGAAAGACTGTTTTCAGAAGATCGTTACAGCATATCTAAAAAAAAAAAATACATTAGGTCAGTACACCTAATCCATATACCTGCAGGTTAAGTCTACTTCCCCAAGCTTAGTGAAGACTGAAAATTACAAGTTTTCCTACCTACATAAGACTGTCTTCTTTCTCTTGCAGGCAGAAGAGTTTCTAGTCCTTTAATCTTTCCTTAAAGTTTTATTTTTCTACAATGTTCCCTAACCATATTAAAGGTTCCCTCTGTCCCTTTTTAAGTTATGGGGCCACTGGACATAGTTATGAGTCAGTTGCAGAAAAAAAACTCATGAAAAACATTGCTCTGGGTCTTTTGTGGAGCTGAAAGTCAAAGATATAAAATTAAGGAGATCAGTATTTGCAATTCTTATGATTTTAATTGACCTTATTCACAACATGAAGCAGTTGTAAAAAGGAGATATCCAGGCCGGGCTCGGTGGCTCAGCCTGTAATCCCAGCACCTTGGGAGGCGGAGGTGAGTGGATTGCCT